>OZ016540.1:12611154-13339775 GCA_963966675.1 Lasioglossum calceatum
GAGTATATTCGGCTGTATGTATTTATACATATAGAAAATCAAAACTGCAGGTCTCACGAGTTAACTCGGGCGCACGGAAAAAGATTGTGTTCTTAAAACCGACTTAACTCGGGCGTGTGTGCTACGAGGTTAAATGTTGCAAAAATGGAGAATCCATGTATGACCGAAGTGATGATCATTGGATAGGGCCGATGGTTGGATCGAGGGCTTCGAGAGAGAGGAAATTAACTGGCGATCGGAGACGGTTTGCCCTTGAAGGGAGCCTTCTAACTGCCTATCCGCCTTGACACCCAAAACTGTACCGCATCCTAATAAATGCATGGCTCGATTACCGTCGAGTAATCGGTTTGTCAAACAACCGGGACAGCCGAACCTGCTCCGCATCGATAAGCCGCTCGAAACTGACCTACAAGTTCTACCTCCATGTATACACGAGCCGCAGGCTACAACTTCTCACCATTCTGGCCACGGTCTAACTCGAACCGACGTATTCTACTTTTAGTGCCGTTCGATCGGCTCTGGATCTTTCCGGGGATCAGGTAGAATATTTCACATGTGAAAATACCACTTTAAAAATCATGATAATACCTATCGAATCTTTAGATTCAAGAATCGAGACAGTGTTGAATAATGTTAAAAATTGTTCGACCTTGTGTTCAGTGTCGGTAGATTGTTTTAATAGCAACTTTTAAGTGCACTTTACATCGACACACTTCCAGTCAACTGTAGCAGACCGATCTTTTGTAATTTTCAGTGATTCACCTACTTTCCTTCAATTATCAGACCTTTCATCAGTCTTACTTCCTTTGTCAAGAAATATTTTTAACGTTATATGTGAAGCATAAAATTTGATTTTATTCAATGGTTCGTTCTACAGCTTATTTGAAATACTACTTTGTTGGAAACTGTACCCGTCCCCTGGATCTCTGCGATTCTACCAGCGCGCCGCTATGGAATGAGAATTCTAATCGCGATCCTCGGCTCGACCTTCTCGATCTAAACGGTCTGAGGTAGAATCTGGGCGCGTGATCCTCTCGGTATTCCTGCGCTAATAGTTCAATGACATTCCGGCAACAATTCGGAATTGTTCTCTTCAGCAATGTGTTCTGACAATTTCTAGTAGCTATTTTGTTCGCGACTATTTTTAGTGCGTACTTTAGTGGTAATTTCCCCAGTGGCAATTTTTAGCGGAAATTTATCGTAGAATTTTCAGTGGCAATTCTTTCACTGACAATTCATGTATTTTTTAATTACAATATCAAATGATTATTTCCAATGGTAATTATTAATGGCAATGTTCAGTGAACATTTCTAGTGGCAATTCCCTTCGTGACAATTTTTGATGGAAATATTTAATGGTTATTTCCAGTGGTAATTTTGAATGGCAATATTAAATGATTATTTCCTGTGGTAATGATTAGTGAACATTTGTAGTGGCAATTTTTTGGTAGCAATTTTCAGTGGCAATTTTTTAGTAGCAATTATCAGTGGCAATTTTTTAGTAGCAATTATCAGTGGCAACGTTTTGGGACTATTTTTGATGGAAACATTTAATGGTTATTTCCTCTGGTAATTTTGAATGGCAATATTAAATGATTATTTCCTGTGGTAATTATTAATGGCAATGTTTAGTGAACATTTCTAGCGGCAATTTTTTAGTTGTAATATTTTTGGTAACGATGTTTAGCGGCAATGTTTAGTGGCAACGTTCAGTAACAATGGTTAGTGGTTGTTTAGGGCAATACTCTGAGGAGTTTAGGGGCGTAATCTTGTCGGACTTGGGCGATTAGGCACGCGGAAAAGAGACAGTAGCGCGGGTATTTTAATGGGCGGGTACGAGGACGAAGGCGGATGACCTTATTCGGAAGTATCGAGCGTTCCGCGCGGAAATGTTTACGCTCACCTAAGTGGCGGCTCTCCGGACCTTTTGGAATCCAAGCGTTTTCCCAGCGGTGTGCGACGCCACAATGCACCGGGCTTATGCAACCGAGCCGTTCTCCGACACGCTTCACGGATTTTGACAGCGTGTTTCCATTCATTATTTTCAATCTCGGCGCGTTCATCTCGGCTTGAAAAACGCCACTAAATTTCGCGGCGCCCGGCTCTCTATTGGCGCGCGTGCCACGCCATGCGAGCATTAACCCTTTCCTTGTTCAAGACTGCCGTAATCGTCCTAACTAACTCCATTATCATACTAATTGCAAGACAATCAAACATCAAATCTGTAGGCAAAATAAAAAACTGTGTTAATTGCGAGAAACCAGACTACGATATAGACTTTATATTGCAGATTGTAATGATTTCACTTTTTAGCTTTTTCTATAATAGTAACATACTGAACGTTGCTTGTAAATTTTTTATATCAATTGGGGAATTGGGTAATTTATGCCGAGTGAAATCAAATGAAATGTCTAGTAAGTCATTGGATGCGGTGTGTTATTTATTTGCAGTTTACTGACCACATGATTTTCACTTGGTTATAGTATATTTGACGTGTAATTTTTTAAAAGGCCTACATCATGAAATTATAACAGTTCGTATAGCCCGATGGATTTAAAGAAGAGGAGGACGTTCCTGATGTTGTCTAGATATTGCAGAAATTTTAGAGATTCGAAATAGCAATGAATTCCGAGACGAATGCTGTGAAAGGTTAACGCTCCCGTTACTTTTTTCAGACGAAGATTCATCGATTACGATCTCCTGGAAATATTCAAGGAACCCGATGATCCGAATGGAACTCGTCGCCAGATTTACTCGTTGAACACCGGGCGTCCTCCAAATTTTGTTTTCGATCGGACACGTTCTAATACTCTCGACCGAACACGTTTTCTATTTTTGCGTTCCTAAAAATCCTGGCCTGAACGCGGTGGAACCTTTCACGCTGTAACTTGTGAATTCAATTAACCGGGCGAACGAAATGTTCACAGTAGAAAATGGTCTGTTGTAGTCAGACAATGCTGAATGTCGTTCAACTCTTCTCAATAACAGCTGAGATCGATTACTATTTCTCTCTTATTATTCCATTGATTCTTCTAAACGAGAATTAAACTCCTTTCTGCCTATAATTAATTATTAACGATAAAATAACAGTGTTAAACATTACGCCAGTGATCTTCGAGGTAAGTGTGGAGTTTGCAGACTTGCAACAAAAATGAAATTCTTTTCCTAGAAATTTTCTAAAGCCCAAAGCAAAGGAAAAATTTATTTGCCCGTCTAAAAGATTCCTTACTGTGAAAATAAATTTCGAACGTTTTCTTCTATTTGAAGAACCTGTTCTATAAATATATAAAGAGCTGCAGTTTATAACTACAAATGGGAAACACTTGTCTCGTAATTCCCAGTGATAAAGCGAGGCGGAAGGATCGTTAATTATTTCAATATCGCGGTAACAAGTGAGTTACCAGGTTCAGCAAAATTGATTGTAGGGGAACAGAAGATTGCGGAGCGTTGTTCAGGTAATTCGCAACGCTCGAGGAACTCTGGAGCACGTCCAACGACCCAGGAAAGTACCTTAAAGATACAGTTCGCGAAAGGAAGAGTCCGTCGAGATAGGGAGCGTCGAATTATACCGCAGCAACTTTTTGTTTCACTCGCGGAATTAATATTTGACGCGCTTTCGCAAGGACGGCGCGTCGCTCGCGCGAGTCTCTAGAAAACGCCCGTGTGCACACGGAAGTGTTGTGTAACGGAGCTCTCCGAACGCGAACAAAATGGACATGTTGTTCTACCTTTTATCACTACATTCTCATAGAAAGTGTAACAATCATCGCTGTCTTAAACACTTCCTTTCATCTCTATTCAATTTCGTAATAGGCGACGTTCGAGACGTTTCGTTCAATTAGGTTGATGTTCAAATTGCTGTAACTTCCTCGGAAAAAATCGTACGGTGATGTACCTACGCTTGTTTTGAAGCTTAAAGTCTCTACTTTAGCAGCCACGAGTTCATTTTTATCAGAAAAAATTGCAAAAGTTGTAATATTGACGATTTATAGCTAGTTGAACGTAGGGGTTGTATGAACCCCTTCAACATAATAGTGGATACGGAAAAATACGTGTCGAATATTTTTCGATACTCTACAGATATGTATCGTTAAAATTGATTAAATGAACTGTAGCTATCTTCTTTAGTTTGTACTCGGAATTAAAGGGTTGTTAAATCTTCGACGGTTAAATCCTCGATATTCTATCTCTTACAATTTAGTAAGAAAAAGATCAACGTAGGACTATGAAAGAGGAAACTTCTCGCTTCAAAACGAGCCCAGGTAGATCGACGACTTTTTCTGAGGAAGTTAAAGCAGTTTGAATATGACCTAACCTCGACGAGATAGAAACCACATTGTTATCGGTACTGTGGTTTCATAAACGCGGTTGTTGGTAATACTAAAATAAATTTAAACATCTGAGAATTGTAAAGCGGACAAGGAAATATTAAAACATATCAGCAACAGTAGTTACTCCAGAATGGAGTTTTCCAACGGCTAAGAATGTTATTATGCCAAATGAAGTCGTTTATCGTCAGAACATTAAAACACATCAGATTCTTCTCTAATAAACGAGAGGGCTAGTTGACTACATTTTTGTAATGGGAGTGGTTTTCAAATTAATTTTTGTATCTATTTTATATACCCATATTTTAGATATACGTGAAACGGTACACATGTTAAAATGACACTTATTGAAGTACGTGTACGTGATATACACGTGTACACGTGCATTTAAATCAGAGTTGGGCAAAAATTTAATCAACGATCGACGAATAAATTTCTACTTCATCGTTAATTGCAATTAACAATTAAACTCCTACTTTAGTCGTTAATTGCGGTTAACGATTACATTCTTTTCAATTCGATTAATGATTAACTGCTGAAATTTCGAAATGAAATACGGAATCTCTCTCTCAAAACTGTATACATACTGAAAAAAATGTAAACTGAGTTTTTGTTGAGATATATTCTCTGTCTCTCTCTCCCTCCTTATTACAATTTATGGATAGACAATTGATTAAATCAGTCTCCGATTTTTCGATGATTTCTTTCTTTAATCAACGATTGACGATTAACTTCCATCAATCGATTGAATTAATCGTCCATTTTTCCGATTACCTTTTTTAATCGTCCACATCAATCAATCAATCTTGATTAAAATGTCAATTGATTAATTCCCAACTCTGATTTAAATACACGTGAAATAGGGATCTCCAGTACATTGTAGCCTGGATATTGAAGTCGTGGGCCGTTGAAAATGGTGTTTCAATATATCGGTAAAAGGGGTTCCTTGCCGCGTTTAGGCAGGTAGGATGCGGATTGGTCGCTTCCTAGGCGAGCAACAAGGTGGCTCGTTGACTTTCACGTGGATCGGGAATAATTATCCATGCACCGGCTCGGAATACCTCGGAGCTAGAAAATGACGGCGCGGCGTCCGGCTCGTATAAAAACCGCGAAATGCCATCGGCTAGGCTTTCAAAGGCCCCGTGTGTTTCGCGCGCGACACGTCGAAAACTGGTTTCACGAGAGATTTCTTGTCGATCGGAGGAAACGTCGCAGTCGTCGTCCCTCGCAATCGGCAACCTTTTACTCCCACTTTGTGCGTGTGGTGGTCACCGGTCGGTGGAGGCTGTCTGGGACCAATTCGGAAAATCATTCGGGAAGAGAAAACTTCAGAATTTCTGTTCACGCGCAACAGATTCTACGTTTCCGATCTCGACCGGTTTTCCTCGTCGACGACGACGACTTCGACGATCGAACGATCAAGCTCTCCCGAGCTAGCAACAACGGTTTCTAATGGTCCCTTGATGTAATGTCAGCATGACGTTCATCGAAGCCGTAGAGCCGCCGTCCCGTTAAACGGATTACAAGGATGTTCCTTCGATAGCGAGGTGGCAGATCGCGAAAGAGCTATTGCGTGTCCGGTTGAATAATCATAGTACCCGCGTTTTGCGACGCTGGCTTTGACCGCCGAGAATGAAAGAAACGGGATTCCGTGGGCGTGATTCGACGACCCTGTGCTGCTCGATTCGGCTCAACTTGACCCTAATTTTTGCACATGGTGTTTGTTTAACAGGTTCACCTCGCGTCACGCCGATTTCGCGTGTTGTGTCTCGAGCGATCGAATTTTCACAATTTAAAAATACGATGAATGTGTCCATAATTATGAAAGGGATCCAAGTCAAAATTTTAAAAAAATGGGTATCATTTATTTCACATCACATTATTTCAAAGTAACTTAATTCAATGTAATTTTTACAACATTGTCAAAATCGAATATCCTTCTCCTTTAAATACCTCGAAACAAGAAATGTATGACTCAGACCAATCTCATAATTATGGGCACAAACAGGCTACGGATTTGGTGTATTTACCAGAAAAATTGAAGGATATTGTTGTAAAATGTCACTGTTTCTTGTCTCGGACAATGTTTATTTTGCATAAATATCAGCACTCTAATGATAAATAATCATTTCTGTTTATTACTATTCCTTAAAGAAAGTGAAACGCTGTTCGTGTAACTTTGTTTTCGTGCTTCTCATTTTCTACAGTACCTCAGCCTCTGGTTTGAAAGGATGAAAATCCGATCCGATGTACTTGACCAACCTGCTCCGATCATTATACTCGCATTGATCCGATCAGCAAAAAAGATTACACTCTATTTTTATCATCAGCGTGCTCATTATCTCTTATTCATCGCAATGTCAGCGTCCATGGATGTCTGCATCAAAACAGAATCTGAAAGCCCGACCTAATCTACTTGACCAACCTGTTCCACCTGTTAGGTTGACATTCGTGCGACTAGTAAACGTAAACAGTGTTTACGTTGCGATCCTTGAGACAACATCTCTGAGTCATTACAATTTCTATGTATACCTGTGATCTGTCTAACACGCAGTCTTTCCAATAAAATATCCCACTTGATCTATCCGGTTTCCCTGATTTATGCGATGTACACGATCTATTTGCTTTATCCGTCAGCCTCTAACATCTACGATCTGTCCAGTCTGACCTAGCCGACCTAATCTACTTAATCCATCCACTCTATCAGTTAGGTGAACATTTGTCTAGTCAATGAATATCTTTATCGTCCGTACACACCCGTCATTACCTATCACAAAACTTCAGAATTGATTTACAATTTGTCTACAACCGAGACTCCTCATTTCTCATCGTTCAGACACGCTCCCGACCTAATCCACTTAATCCTCCTTCTTCAGCTGCTCCACTTGTTACCATTCAGCTGATTAATGAACAATGTCTACCTGGTTATCAACGCACCGATCATTAAAACTCTCATCCGTCCCTAGTGTCAATCTGACAGAGTTTTCCCGAAACAAGTTACATACTGTTCTGTTGTCTGTAGGTTTTGTCCGAAACTTCGCGACTTTTAATTTTTTAATGCGAAACACATAACTGAGAAACCTAAGACGTAAATGGTCACTCATCAATTTGAATAAAGAAACAGATATTCCCTCGTCTCTTTCCTGGTCGCTAAAATGCTGCACTAAGATTACTCGAATCACTTTATTCACATGCTCCACCTGTTAATTCACCCTGCCACCGAACAGTATCCACCTGCCGTCACTCACTCATTCACCTGATTCATCGAATCACTCATTCACCCTCGCTAGACTGCGGATCTTCATGGAAAATAAAAATTGTGTGCAAGGGTTAAACCTCTTTCGGTCATTGTGGTATGAAGTAGGATTAACCCTCGTCCGTCTCTCATTTCACGAATTGAATCTGTTCTTTGGTGTCAAATTGACACAGTGATAAAGAATCGATAAAAACAACAAGATAAACAGTTATTTTTCGATGTTTTTTTTATTCAAATTGATAAGTTAATATTTACATCTTTGGTTTTTCGGTTATGAGTTTTTCATAAAAAAAAATAAAAGTCACCAAGTTTCGACCAAACTTACCTACAAATAACAGAACAATGTAACTTATTTCAGGAAAACTACGCACTATGAAATTATGGCATTATTGACGAACGTAAGGTAAACCAACGATAGAGGTATGGGAGCACACAATGTGGAACCACAAAGTGAACCACAAAGACGAATAAGCAAACAAACAAAACGATATGAAGCACGAACATACAAAAAAATATGGAGACGACAAAATACAAAGAATCAAACGACCAAGCGATTTTAGCAGTGAAACGTGAAAAAGCTCGAAAGGTGGTGAATCTTTTTCGTGAGGAGTTCGTACATCGCAGAAGAGTCTCGCCCAGTGAATCCTAATCCCGCTAAACTCGAAAAATTTGCATAGCTCTCGCGACTCGTTGGCGAGGGAAACTTCCCGCGCCACTTCCCACGCCGATTACCGGTACTCACCATTCATTCGCCACTCGTTTTCATCGTCCGGAAGAATCGAACGGGGACCGGTCTGTCTCGTGTTATCCCGGCAGAGGCGAGCAGGTATCCCAGCGGTGGTCTGCCCACGTGATCTCCGGTATCTCCTCGGTCCTCTCCCAGGTAGTTGTCACAGCTGGACCTCGGCGCGCACCTACGGGTACCGTTAATAAAGCCTCTCTCTAATACCACCGGAGAGAATGGTAATCACGCGATATCGAACACGTCTTCGTAGAAAAAGGAAAAAGAACCTCACGCTATTTCTCGATAGTTTGCGGTACTCGTTTGTTCGCGCGCGAGGTAATCGTACGATCGAGAGGATCTAGAATCGAGGGACTAACCGAACCGAACCGGCCGACACTGTGGAACGGAGTGCGTGGCGATCGAGCACGATCACGTGGCACCACACGCGGAAATCGATGGTTCGACGTGCATTCGGGACAACGCGCCGTGCCGGACTGGCTCGCCAGTAGGCTGACTTTCTTCCACGCCGCGCCGCGGATCGCCCCTTTGATTACAAACACCGTGCCCTGTCTCTTTCCACCTTTCTCTGCCTCTCCCTCTCTCCTTCCTTCTCCCTGTCGCTCCCTCTCTCTCTCTTTCTCGTTCGCTCTGTATGTTCTCTGTCTGCCCGCGTCCCCCATTCGCTCAACCTCCTTCGCCCATCCGTTCGCTCCGCTCTCCGCTCTCGATGCCCATTCGATTCCCTGCTCTCGTACGAATCTACTATCTAGGGATGGCATCGAGCTCATTACGGACCACCAATCATCAATTTCGCTTGCCAGACAAAATTAACCCTTCGCAAACGTCTTTCCGACACATCTTTTCCGATGGGTGTGGATGTGTGTGGCGTGAATGAGAAACATAATGAGTGAGAAGCAAACATGCACGAAGAGAATTTGGGTACAATATGCTCCCGTATAGCGCGGATATAAAGGACCCCGCACAAATATAATCAGTGAAACATGACAAATTTGAGCTGCCGAATACTCAAATCTCGGGAAGTATTTATTTTTAGGAAAAATGTTTGAAACAAAAATAGTAGGGTTTCACAAAATCTGTTAGGTGGTATCATTATTTTTGAATTTTGAATGACCTTGAAAAGGTCTGTGAACAGAAATCATTGCGTGTCACAGCAGAGATTTGTGCGGGGTCCTTTGTTTAAAATTAGTGTATATATGTATTTTGTGTGGCAGTAAATGTACAGGGTGAATCCACACCTAACCGTCAATCGGTGATTAAAAAAGAAATCATCGAGAAGAAACATAAAAGCACGTAAACAGAGTTTGTATTATAGACCAAATGACAATACACCTAAACTCAGTTTACATTTTTTTCAGTGTTCATATAGTTTTGATTCCGTATTTCATTTCGAAATTTCAGCAGTTAATCAAGGTAATCAGCAATTATGCGATTGACGATTACAATTGAAAGGAATGTAATCATTAACAGTGTCGCCAGATGAGCTCCAAACGGAGCTCACACATTCCCCTCTTTCTCCCCTTCCACTATCCCATTCCAGCACCATGCGCGCACTCCAACGTCCCCCACTAAGACCGTAGACCGTACCGTAGACTAGACTAGTCATCAGAGAGGGACAATTAACGACTAAAGTAGAAATTTAACCGTTATTCCCAATTAACGATTAATAAGTATTTAATCGTTAACCGCATTTAACGACTAGGAGATTAATTGTTAATTTCAATTAACGATTAAAGCAGAAATTTATTCGTCAATCGTTGATTAAATTTTTGCCCAACTCTGGATATAATTTCTTAAAGTTTGTGCAAAATTTGATTGTGTGGAGTTATACTTATAGACAAAAGTCTACTACTACAGTCCACCCGATCGTGTCGTTGAAATAGAAAACATGCTCGTGTTCTTCCATCAAGCTTCTTTCAAACTTTTTCTCGTCTGGATGAGTGGAAGGTGTTGACGTAAAAAAAACTTTAACAACAATTTTCTTTATTGTAAACAATTTGGCGGCAAGATTGTCTTACAAATATCCATCGACCCGGAAGTGTATATACAGGTATACACCCTGTATAGTCCTCTTACGCGATGTTTTGTACATGTACTGCCATATAAAATGCATACACACAGTCTTTTTAGACAATTTTATGATCGCGTTATACGGGTTCGAACATTTGTCAGTCATTGTTACGTTAAATACATTATTCGTTTATTAACATATGCTAATGACATCTACTGCTTGTACAGTAAAAGGCTTCAGAAAAATCTGAAAATGTTTTGACATCTTCAGACCTTCTGAATTCAGACTGGAATAAGAGAT
Organism: Lasioglossum calceatum; assembly: GCA_963966675.1. NCBI lineage: Eukaryota > Metazoa > Arthropoda > Insecta > Hymenoptera > Halictidae > Lasioglossum > Lasioglossum calceatum. The sequence goes on from OZ016540.1 coordinate 12,621,792, forward strand.
TCAAGGAATGCCCTACTCGATGACTCTTGTTCATGGAGTAGCTTATTTGGAGTGCCACTTCTTGGGAATCTCATGATGCACCTGTGTCTTTTCGACTAGCAATGCACCGATGCGCCAGGTGTCATATTAGGCAACTTTATCTTGGCTGTTCGAGAACAGCAGAGTTTCACCGGAATAGCACAGCGCGATCCAAGTTTCGCGCGCGTTTGTTTGTACACGGTCCGCCGCGATCCTACGAGATTCTGCGGCGCACCGACGTCCCATATTATCCTCGGACTTTCCATAACGATTAAGCCAGGAGAAAAGTGCCGGAGGCGTACTCTCGGAGAGCCTTCTTCTTCTCCGCCGTCGTGATTATCCCTCTCTGCTCGAGGAGCCCAGGCGAAACACTCTTCTCGTTCGCGAACTTCAATCTTTTCGCGAAAGAGAATCGTTTTTTTCGTGCCGGATCTTGCTGTTTCACTATTCCGGAATATGTAGTATCTTAAAAGTTCTTGATTTTATTTCAAAGATTAACAATTGAATGCCGACCCTGTCAGAATTACAGATTTCTTAAATGTTTTATTAGAAATTTTTTAAATGACGATCCCTTTCTTTTATTCGGTTGGTAAGAAAGTAATTTCGGTATTTTAAGGTTAAATGGAACCCAATTTTTTTATTTGATCAATGAACTTTACTGAACGAATAAATAAGAAAATATTTTATTGATTAAAGTTCATCGTTTGAATAAAGAAATTCGGTTTGATTTCACCTCAAATTACCGAAATTACTTTCTTGCCAAACCAATATTTAAAAATGAGATGTTTGGGCTCAACGTTCAACCCCTTCTCGCAGTCTGTGGATCCTATCATTGATGCACTGAATATATCGGCGCAGAAATTGATTCTTCAAATAAATAATTCATATACGGCTGACAAGGCGGTGAACGTGTTAAAATGTTAAACAGGATGAACTTGAAGAGTTGACAAACTAAGGAAAGGATAGATTACCGATTTCGGCCATGAGACGTAGCTTCCCAGACCGCCGTGACCATCGTCGAAGGATCTGCGGTTTCGCGAAAGGGGCCAATGGTATGCCCGACACGTCTGACAGGATTACCTGTAGTGAGCTCTATATCGGTGAGAATCGAATCGAATCGACGTAACTCGAGCACCGCGTTTTCCCTGTGTGCTTCCCGGCTACCGATCTACCAGAGGCCGTTGCAGCTCGTTGCATTCCATTCAACCCATGACTCCCACCTTTCGTTTTCACGTGAAAGACAACGAATTATTTCTCTAAATGTTCACTGCATTAAACGCGCCTCTTTTATTATTACCACCACGCTTATATTAACTTGCCGTGAATTGTAATCGAATTTTAAACCTCTTCCCATAGTCCAATCTTGCTGAACATTGTACACACTTGCTTCCGATGACAATAAAAGTAGAAAATAAAATATCTAAAAATAATTTTTTAAAAACCACTCTTATATTAAAATGCACTAAAAAGGAGAAAATAATTTTTTTCCAGGTTCTCCATAAAATACCGAATCCAGTAAAGTGATTAATAATATTTTTCCTCAAAATTTTAAACAATTAGTTCAAAATTTCGTTTGTTATAAAATTAGTGTCTAGAAAAATTTAATATAAATTTAAATAAAATCATGATATTAGTGACTATAAAAATAAAAGCGTGGAGCACCCACGAAGATTACGTTAATATAGTTTAGCGCTCCACGCTTTTATTTCTATAGTCACTATGATTTCAAGATTTTATTTAAATTTTCTATCTATTCCGACACTAATTTTATAACAGAAGAAATTTTGAACTAATTGCTTAAAATTTTGGGGTAAAATATTATTAATCATTTAACTGGATTCGGTATTTTATGGAGAACCAGGAAAAAGTAATTTTCTCCTTTTTAGTGCATTTTAATATAAGCGTGGTTTTTAAAAAGTTTTTTTGTTGACCTTTATTTTATCTCGAAAATGAAACATTTCTTCCGACCTATAATATTTCCATTGTCTATGATTTTTTAAATTTTATGGTTATAAAATTGGTATAATACCTCGTATAATACCTAAATGTCTAGTAATTGATTAGATACCGACATATCTTTTTTTTTATTAAGCTATAAAACCCCACATGGGATTATTAGCAGTATGCACATGTCTGTGCACTGTGCATGCTAATAATATACCGACATATTTAATGATGTAAAGAATATTTTGAATAATGGTACAGCAATTTTTAGTGGCGCCTCAGAATCACCATACGAGTGCTAAGGTTTAAGGTTTGAGATGTCACGATCGAGAACTTCTCGAAACGATCCACTGCAAAGCGGTTCCTTATCTTGCAAGATCGATTTCGAGCATTGTACCAAATCTGGCAATTAACGAGAGTAAAAGTGCAGCTTTCTAAATGCTCGACGGGGCCCGTGAAAAATGTAATTCATTACGCATACGGGAGAATGCATCGATCATTGTAGTTTCTACATTCCGTCCGATGCGATATTTAATTTTCACATTTTTACAGACGAGCTCGCCGAGCCGAAAATAAAAGAGCGTCTCATTAAAATTAATATTCGAGTCTAGTTATTGCCCGCGATAGAGCCGACGGATTTGCATGAACATTCGCTGTTGTCCAGATTATAAAACGTAACTCTGCTCGTGTTTACGTCGGTCCAATAATATTCTCATTAATTAGTTGTGCGCGAACTATGACGACTACACGCGCGCAAACAATCTGGTACAATCGTCGAGACTCTTTTCGAGATAAGTTGAAACACAGAGGCTGCTCGAGACTCCGCGGTCGTTATCAGCGAGGTAACACAGGTCCGGAGCATATTTTACGAGTGCCGGATCATGTTGATCGCCAGCAGTGGCTTTCGAGCTGCTGGTAAGCCGGGCTGGATCCCGAGTAAGCCGCAATAATGGTTCAGTGAAAGCTATTTTAGGTAACGTTCGATTCGGTTTTATGGTTCGTCCGGACCGCGGTCTCTTTTGGCAACAAGTGTCGATCTCATTTTCATTCGCAATTTTACAAAATTAAAACCTGTAGCTGATTCGACACTGTTTTTATCGTACTTTTACGAAGTACATAAATGGATCTCCAGTATGGGCGATTCCTGAGATCATTTGAAGCAACTTTTTCCTTTGCGAAAATCTTCTCCGCCGTATTGCTAAGGAGTTACATATTAGTTGCTTTGGAAAGTCTTTCCGTTTTCTCAAGGGAAAATGAAGGCCAATTCTTTACAGTTTAGAATAAGTTTTATGATACTTTGTTCTATGATCTATTTAGGGATTTTTCCGGCAACTTAAAGATCCCATGCTCGTAGAATTTCTGTTTTCTATTAGCAAAATTTGAGGTACACATATGACTTTATTTGAAATGAAATTAGCACTGCATAAAAAATATTGAAAAAAGCGACAAAATGGTAATCCATAATTACGGGCACAAATGTTTAAAGCACTAATGACAACCCAGGTTGCCCATTCACGAAGGGTTAATTGAATCTGAGGGCCACCGAAGCTCCTGAGGGTGTCGCGCCGTAGAAAGGCGTTTTTCAACATTTCCTTTGGGAATTTCAGTGGCAACCCGTCGATCGACGACTCTCGGCGAGTCCGTTTGCCGATTATTCGCCATTAAAGGCACTTTCGCCGGCAGAACCGTGCCGGTCCGTGGATACACGGGCGAAAACGCCGGAATGCCGGAAGTCGAATTATGCAAAAGCCACAACAATGCGGCGAGACGGCGGAGTTTGAAAGCGGCGACGGCCGTGAGAATATTGCACGCGTTTATCGGGATCGTTGATTCAGCGGGCAGAAGCAGCAACGAGCGCTCGTTTTCCGTTCGGCATCTACTCGACGCTTGTACAATGTTCGACGAAAATTTTGCAACATCTAGATCGTAGCAAAATCGGTTGCAACTAATCGTAGAAGTGCTACATAGTTGGTCTGGTCCCATTTATTGAAATGCAGGAAATGTTCATTTCTGAAGGAAGTCATAAAAATATTGCGAAGACAGCGTAAAATCTCGAAAAAAATAATAGAATGTTTAAGGCAGACTGTCTATTCTTAATTTGTTGGCGAAACCGCGCCATCTGCTCAGAACTTTTCCAGCAAACTGTTCAATGGTAAAAAGTTGTAGGTAATAGTCAGACTGCAGATGTTACAAGTCAGCTGCGAGGAACGATAATGGTGTAACAATGTATTTCCTTTTTCAACAATTTTATTCGGTCGGAAATAGCATAGGAATGGTGTTGAACTGTTTTAATGGTTTTACAGTTCTGTATTTCACCTGTTCATTTTTATCGTGACTTTATAAAATCCTGAGTCCAATAATAATAAATTTTACTAAGAGCCGGTCTAAGAGGTTTCAACCTAACTGTGTCTTGTCTCCCGACGTTACGTGATCTTTTTTCCTTCGTTAATAGCGCTTATGCGAGCTGGCCGATACAAGAAGTCGTCCATTTAACGGGCTAATGATTTCCCGTCGCGCACCGCGGTTCTCAATGATTCCCGCGTCCCCGGAGGACGAGTATGGTCGCGTCGGCCACGTGCCGATAATTCGTCCGGCAAAAGTACTTTCGCTGGTAGAACCGCGTCACGACGCATCAGTATGCATCAGGACGCATCGAGACGCATTATGATGCAAATCTGCAGCGGCGAAGAATTCATATCTCTGTTAAATTATACATTATTAGCGCTAGAACTGGCAGACGAGTCAAAATCACTGGCTCTCAATTTTTCCTTTTATTCGAGCGCAGATTATAATCAGACTTTCTTGTAAAATAAAAATCATCTGTATTAAAATGCATTTAAAGCATTTAATATACTAATTTATGGCATCCGAACATTTTCAAAAAATGCTGGAATACAGAACTGAATAGAATTTAATACCATTTTTATTTATTTCAGATCTACAAGTGCTACTTCTTAAAATTTGTCTACAAAAATTGAAAATTGCATAATCAGCCGCAGTCTGATAATGAATCGGAATAATTCAATTCAGATTTACTTATCCAGCTCTAATAAAACTACCCTCGTAGGGGGTGTGTTCTGCTCTAATAAATTGAAGCAGCGCAAGTCGATTTGGCAGATTTTCAGTGAAACATTTAGCCGTCTGTTCGATGCTATCAAAAAGAAACCGAATTCTGTTTCTCCGCGCGTCGCGCCGGAAGTCGTTTATCGCGGCTCTGCTCGCGTGCATAATGGATGGTATCGGTATCGCGGCAGTCTCGAACCGTAACGTTTTTCATCGATATAATTGAACAGCGTTTCGCCACGACGGACCCGGGTTGCCGACTTTTCAACGATCGCAATCGCTGCTCGAAAAAGAAAAGGGAAAAAGGAGCTGGCTCTCTGTACGAAACGGTTTCGAAGCACCGACTCATCGCGGACTCCCGTTCGTGATGATGATAATAATGATAACGACTTTGTTGCGTCATGTGCAACGTGAACGGCCAGATGCATCGTTACCGATCGTGGAATACCTGTACGAAGAAACATAACCGGGTGTCTAATGAGAGACAGAGAAAGTCTATGCAGAAAGAGAAGAGACAGTGTTACGCGTTAAGGTAACTCGAGATGCTTGTATTTTTATTAATTGGTTGCTTTTCACCCCTTACTTTTGTTATCTCTTCCAGAAAAGCTGCTAGCTGAATCGCAATTATACTAAACGCATGAACAATCACCACGGCAGACGCTTGATTTAGGCTTTTTTGCCGAGAGTAGCGCATTCCCAGACGAGAATAAGCGTTTCGAATTAAATGCGCGAATAATTGCGACGACTAGGCTTCAGGATGTGTTACCTTCTCTCTGCTTCCAATGAGTTTTAGGTAACCCAGCATTTACAAGAAAAGTTGTCTTATCATATACGGTAACTAGACTACGGATGTTCATGCAATTTTCGAGTTTTGTAGACAAATTATAAGAAAGTGGAACCAAACGAAATCCTATTTTCATTGGCAATAGCATTTGTAGATCCGAAATAAATTAAAATCTTAATAAATTCTGACGAATCTGATATTTCATAAAGATCCGCAGTCTCGGTAACCTAAGTCAAACTTAAAAATATCTTTGCGAATATCTAAAAGACTAAAAGAGCCCGCCAGTTATATGTATAGGAAGAAGTTGTTTAGAATTATAAGAGAGGAAGTAACGATTCGGCAAGTTTACCAAAATGGGTGAAATTATCAAAGTAATCAACGAGTACTATTTAAGGGATTTAAAACGAGAAATACATTTTCAATGAACACCTGCTTCTCATAATTGATGAAGACAATTCTTAAGCGGGTCTAATGACGACGCACGCTTGATTTATGCTCGTTGTCGTGGGTAGCACGTTCCCGGACAAGAATAAAGTTTGAAGATCGAAGGTTTCGATCGCGCCGCCGAAAGAAAAGCGGTGAAAATGTCGACGGTCAGGAGTCCACGGTCTGTGTCAGCTTTCTCCTCGTCGATAAATCATCGCGGTGTCCTCCGGTGGATCGGATCGAGAGTCGTTCGTCGCGGATCTCCCGCGGGACCCGATCTCGCGATCTATTCGCTTGGAAGTTTCTCCGATAAGGTCTGCTCCGCCGAGACCGAGATCCGCGGAGAAGACGTCCGGACGTCCTGCGATCATCCGCGCCGTGGCGACGTCGCGTCGAACGATCGTTCGATGGAGGAGGAGAAGGAGTGAGAATTCCTGGTGGCCGACGATTCGTCGAACAGGAGTAACGGCTGCGGGCCCGTGGCACGTTTTAACGGTATATTTCCATCGCGCGGAGATCTGGGTTGCTGGAGCGAGCGGCTCGAGCCGCAAGGTGCGCGGAGAGAACGCCAACTATTCCGCGCAGTCGACTATGCAGCGAGATTCTTTCGCAGGGGATCCTCGCGATTTCATTTGCAAGTCCTTGGGAACCCGCAATCTCGCACACGTCGACCGATTTTAATTTTCTGTTACTTTCTGCACGCGATCTTCTGGTCGCATTAGATTGGTCCTCTCAAATAACCTGCTCCACACGATGTTCAATATTGGGAGACTGTAGAGGGAGATTGCGGTTAATTTTTAATTTTGTAGTCCGATTGCGAAAAAGAGATAGAATTTATTCCTTCAGGTTAAAGGGGTAGTCTTGTTTCCAGGATTGCAACGGTGCGGGATGCGCCTTCTCATTTTTCGATAATGCAAAGATGGGATTTTGATATTTTTACGATTATGAGAACGTTATTTGCATTATTCGGCAGCATAAAGTGGCGCGTGTTGCTATTTTCATAAAGCCACAACAGCTACATGCTTCTGCAAATTATGCCTCGTAAACGTATAAACAGGACTTTTGAGGATGACTGCGGCCTAGGTTGATCTTTTATCTAGCGCTTTTAACAACCGGAAAACCCCATCTTTGCATTATCGAGAAATGAGAAGGCGCATCCCTTGCAATCTACCCCCTTAACGGAAAGGAAAACACGCCGACGACTTGACGATAGAACCGTTTATTCAAACGTTGAGAACGGGACTAACCGACTAACCGACCGAGAACAATACAGAGAGAAGGGGAACATTAAAGAGATAGATTGACATGTACACACGCTTAAAGAGGGCGAGCTCAGGTGACGAGTAAACATAAACACTTGCGAGGCACAGCGCGAAATACAAATTACTAATTGTTTCACGCTCGCGCTAACCAAATGTAGGAAAGACGTTCTTGTCATCTCATCCAATTGTAATCGCAGTAACTCTCACTTTAAGATTCACCACCCCTCTGCAAACTGGGTCGTTTATGTCGTTCCATCAGGTTTGATGTTGTCCAGGTGTTGGGCTGTTAAGGGGCGAGTACTCAAACTCGTGCCGCTAACACGAAAAGCTGAAATCACGCGCACGCGAGTATATAATTGTCGTCCACCCCACACCAAAAAGCCGACCGCTGACAGCACCAGCTGTGGAACGGACAGCTATCGCGGCCCATAGTCCGCGTTTACTGTCCTCTTTCCTACGACCAGTTCGGTGACACGCGACAGTGCGTGCAGTAGAAAAGAAAAAAAGAAAATAGGAATAGACACCGCGTGCCACGTCAGTGCAACAGCGTGCAGGAACGATGAAATCACAGCGTTATTCCCGTCGCATCTAATCGTCGACGCGTTTTGCCGGTGTGTGCCGGCTACCTTTACGTAACAATCGAGGAAAGCGTGGCTCGCGGCAGCTGGCCCGTTTCCATGAGATCCCATACGTGGATAGTTTATCGTTTGTTTGGATCTGGAGGTCGGCCGAGGCGAGGTGCGAACACGAGACATAGTTTCCCGCGGCTTCGATTCGGCCCTCGGTAACTAGGACGGTCGTCTAAGCCTTGTTTCGGTACAAACGAGCTTCGTTTATACCACGCCCTCGAAGAGGCAACGAGGTCACACCCATTTGGGGCTGTCTACGTTGAGGGAGTGACGAGGCCACGCCCTCTATCTGGCACTCTATTCGAGGGAGTGACTAGACCACGCCTCCCCGGGGCTATCTATACTGAGAAGTCGCCGAACCACGCCCTCAGGGTCCTCTACATGGAAAGAGTAATGCACTAGATGTAAGAAACTACGAAGCCACGCCTCCAGGGCACTCTATGTAAAGAGACCGACGAAACCACGCCTGATCGGGGCACTCTATGCAGGAGGAAAGTCGCAGCTACGCCCCCTTGTGGCACTTCGTATAGAAAAAGGCGGAGGGAGAATCCCCAGGCATTATTTGTTCCGAAGCAGTGATTTCGATAGGAATCTAGAACGCTTCCAGGACAAAGAGGTTTTATCGGCGATTCCGGGGACCGTTTGGCGAACTACGCCCAGAATACTGTAACGAGGCGCCTCGATCGCTCGAGCAACGGTGCAGCCCGCTGCGTGCCGAGAATTTTGCCAGGATCCTGACTACGAGAGTCGATACCGTGCTAAATTTAGAAGTCGAACGTAACGCGTCGATTGACTCGCAAACCTTCTCACAGGAATCTGTCTCATTCCCAAAGTTCTGGACCAATACCTTCTTTACGCGAAGCACGTACAGGTATTTGTGAATGTCTGGCATCAATATGGCACGGACAGTGCAGATAATAAGATATTTCGCGAAAGCATTCGATCAGCAGCCACAGCATTCTTTGCCGCCCCCCAACAAGCCCGATAAACGCAGGTCAACGCAGAAAAACGAAAAGGCCGCGAGAACTTTCGTGAAAGCGAATCTTTTTTTCACAGACCGTACCTCTCTCTCTCTCTCGTTCTCTCCGGCTGTCGCCCCCTTTCGGAGAAAGAGAGACGACCGCCTCCAGCGACCGGGCAGAAGGTATGCGGCAGGTGACTTTCCGATCGGAGCCGGTAGGCGATGTGTGCGCGCGCGAACGCGAGCGCTCACGTTGGATCGAGGACAACGATCTCCAGCTTGTCCGAGATTGTATCAGCGTATCATTCCTGCGAGCTTCTTTTCTCTAGAAATATCTGGGAAACGAGCTGTCTTCATCCGATGCACCGAAAATACCCCATTCCCCTCAGCATACTTCAAACGCTTCCAACTTTAGCGTCAACAAATCTCTAATAAATCAGATACGTTCCTCCGCAAATATTCTTCAGGGAAACACGAAATACCGGAATCTTCAGCTTTTACGTCGAAAGCTATTGAGATTTATTTGCCGCGGGTACACTTCAAATGCTTCCGACTTTAACTTCAAGCGACCAGTATTTACTTCTCTTCAGAATTCTTCAGGGAATACAAAATCTATGGATCCTCAATTTTCACGGCTGGGCGAAGATAATCATATTTAATTCTGCTGGTGGTTCAGATATCTTTCACAGCAAGTATTCTTCAGGGAATACAAAATCTGTGAATCCTAAATTTCACAGCTGACCGAAGATAATCATATTCCATTCTACTCGTGGTTCAGATATCTTTCTCAGCAAGTATTCTTCAGAGAATACAAAATCTATGAATCCTAAATTTTACAGCTGACCGAAGATGATCATATTCAATTCTACTCGTGGTTCACATATCTTTCTCAGCAAGTATTCTTCAGGAATTACAAAATCTACGAGTGTTCAATTTCTACAGCTGTGCAAAGATGAGCAATCTTCAGCAAATCCATATAAGACCTACTGTCAGCTCGGACATCTTCAGGGAGTGGCAACCACTCGGTCACCCAAGCAACTCAGACTCAATCCTCGTACACCACCTGTCCTGAACGTCAACTTCGGGGACTACAAAATTAATTTTCTTGGCTGTCTAAAGATAATCATATTGAATTCTACTCATGGTTCAGATATTTTCCACAGCTAAGGAATTCTTCAGAGGATACAAAATAAGTAATCTTCAGCGAATCCATACAAGACCTACTGTCATCTCGGACATCTTCAGTTAGGGGCAAACACCCGGTCACCCAAGCAACTTATACGCCGCGTACTTCACCCGTCGTGAACTTCAACTTCTGCGAATCCATACACGGATCGCCGATAACCCGCTTGCATCGTCCGCGAATGATGCGTCTGGGGGAAGCCGTATTTCGACTCGTGCGAGTATAGTGCTAACTCCCAGCGACCGCTAGCCGATTATTGACGCTGATTATCGACGCGGAGAGAAAAGATGGCAGCGTCCGCCTTCAAAGGAGAACGCTCGGACCATGCGAGTGAGCACTCCCGCCTTGCAGCTTGCCAGCCAAGCGATCCAGAGGCGGTGATTGCGAGCAAAAAAATTCCTCTCTGGAAACTCGGCTTGTTTTCAGGGGTTAACGACCCCGAAATTTCGCGGTGGAATAGGGTGGCCAAGGAGGAGAGAAGAGAGAGATAAAGAAAGAGAGAGGCGGGTGTGAGAGAAGAGAGCTGGGTTCCTCTCTTCTCGCACCGGCTCGCGGAGATAAAACGGGAGATGCTTCGAGGAACAGGTAGTAACGGTACATTTCTGCTTTCAGGCCACCACTTCGGACGTCTAACTTTGAATATGGCATTTCGGCGAGCCGATCCGCTTATCCCGAAATTCGTCCCGATGCAACGATCGCGACACAGGTGCGAAGAAATGAGAAATCTGCACCGCGAAAGGCACTAAGATTTCTCGAATTATCACCGTCGCCGTCGCTGTCGTGTCGGGTCCTACTTATTCGTTCTATAGAAACTCGAATTATAGGAATACATACTCGTGTGGTTTATTGTTCGAATATATGTGCCTCTTCCTTTATAAATCGTACAAAGACGGTTTGATGCATTTATGGCAAAAATGAGTAAGTGAAATATACGAAGTCGTAAACACGCTGGAAGAATTTAGCAAGAAGTTTTATGCCACTTTCGACTTGTTGAAATCGTTGAACAGGTGTCTCGGGAATTTCTGCGTTCGCATGAACATCCACAGTCTACTGATCAAACATCTTACTTACTAGTGTGGGAAATGGAAGAAGCTAGGCAAAGTACTCAGGGATCCACTCGGTTAGGATCAAGTAAAAAATTATGGTAGGGACTTGAGAAGGTGCACTGCTTGTTGGGATTATGTTAGGAGATTGAATCTAGTTTTCAATACTAGAGGTTTATTCAAGCTGCACAGCACCATGAAATAAACGTTGTTCAGGTGTGAATAAAGAATGTTTGCATATAACACAATATAATGCAACTTTATACAAATCTCTGAAATATTTACAAGGGAGATTACCCAACCGTAACGCGACGATTCTAATGAAATTTTGGTATGATATATAACTCAAAAAAATATTTGAGATCCATTTTATTGATTATCTCCGAAACTATTAGGTCTGCACGAAAATTTCAAAATCCAATTTGTGCGTCTTTGAATGACGCATCTTTTAGTGTAAACTGATTTTTAAAAAACAAATTTGTTTAAAGAATATGTTAAAAATTAACATTTTTTTCTCGTGCATTTCGGTGTGCACTCTAAGGCTACTGTAATCTCGACATGCTCTACGTCAGTCTTGGAAAGAAAATGGTTGAACATTCGGGGAAGGAAATTTCGTGTTATCTGTACGTTCGTGCGTGGTTTATCGCTTTAATGTTCACGAGTGCCGACGATTTCGTTCGACCACGGTGCAGCCAGGTTCCCATGGAATCCCGCGATCCAGACGCATTCTAACGAGACCGGGTCTAATTAAATCCAGGTTACGCCACGCTATTATTATGCCCGTAACGTTGCGACAGTTTCTCATTCTGTCGCGCGACCACAGCCGTGTCTCTCACACGTTCACCCGCTCGAGACGCTAATAACACCGTCTGAAAGAATTCAAGACGATTTGTCGTCCTCGCGGAGGATCTAGATGGATCGGCTGGAGCGAGGGGATCGGCGAAGAACGGCGAGATCGTGTCAGGGAATAGCGCCAATGAAGAGTAAACGCGTCGCTGGATAAAAGCCGAGAATTATAGCGAATTGTTCCAGGTTTCGCACGAACATCTGAAGCAATCTTTGCTCGCGATCGCAGAATTGTCTCGCGACGTGGAACTGGGATGATCGTTTGATAATGATAGGCTAGTGGGTATTGTTGGGTGTAGGCTTGGGTGTTATGACAGCGTGGTCGCATCTCTGGTAGAGTCGTTGCAGAGCGTTCTAGTGGGAGCCGAGATCCTGGCTGATGAAAGCATGCAGGTTGTAGCTGTTGATCTACTGTTTTCTAAACCCTTTTTTACTGATCTTGCAGATGCTTGAAGCTGTGCTGAGTTTCCGATTATGATTCCAAAAGATTTGCTGTCTAATAAAGTTTAGCTCCTATTCCAAGCTAGCTTCGAATAGTTCGTCGAACATTAACCTCGTTGCTACGCTTGCTCAGAGTTCTCCAGAGCTCCTGGCTACAACTCCAAAGAGCTTGCTACCTTGCTGAACCGTCTGATAGATCAGTTCCTCTTCCAAACTGGATGAATGCGTACAACATTAAAATTGTTGGTAGGCTAGGTCAAAGTATCCAGAGCTCCTAATTAGAATTCCAAAGGGTTTGCTACCTTGCTGGACCGTCTGATAAATCAGTTCCTCTTCCAAACGGGATGAATCCGTTAAAGGCAAGTCTCTAGAGCTGCCAACTACGATTCCAAAGGGTTTGCTACCTGGCTGAATAGTCTGATAAATCAGCTACTCTACCAAACGGGACGAATCCATAAAATTTTTAAATCGTGGGTAGGCTAGGTCAAAGTCTCCAGAGCTCCTAATTACATTTCTAAAGGGTTTGCTACCTTACTGAACCATCTGATAAATCAGTTCCTCTTCCAAACGGGATGAGTTCGTAAAATATTGAAATCGTTAGTAAGACAACTCAGAGTCTCGAGAGCTCCTAATCACCAGTCCAAAGGGTCTTCTACCTTTCTGAACACTCTGATAAATCAGTTCCTCGTCCAAACGGGATGAATCCGTTAAACTCGAGTCTCCACAGCTCCCGACTACGATTCCAAGGGTTTGCTACCTTCCTAAACAATCTGAGAAATAGACTGTTGCAAACTGGCTTGGAAGAACTGCAAAACCATTGAAGTCACTGCTAGCCTAGTTAGCCAAGACCCCAAGACCTTCCGTTTACTTAGTCCGCGGATTCCATCGACGCAGAGCTGCATATATATCTGTCGTTTTCAAGTATACTCGTCAAGTACGGATGTCGATCGTTCGTCACCTTGTACCCGGTGCACTTGTGAGCGTTCCTGAAGTCCGGCAGGTGGTCGGAATTCTAAATGCGTACGGTTCCGTTCGAGTACACGAACGGCGGCGCACCGCCTCTGTGCTGCCGCGGTGACTCGGTTTTTCGTGGTCGTCGAGGAAACGGTTTGGCGAACCGTTGCCAAAAGTCACGGAGAGAAGCTCTGGCCCGTGGAGTATTCTCTCTCTCTGTCTCTTTCTCTCGTTGGGGATCAAGAGTAAACGAAAGAACGCGGCATCGATTAGAGGCTGATCGTGGCTGGAATCCGTGGCTCGAAGCCCGACCGTCCGACAGTGGAATCGTCATCGTGGAATAAGAGGATCGGAAAAGGTCGGGACGATTCCGAGTCGTGACGCGACGAGGCACGTTCTTGAAACGTGAATCGAGGTCGAGCCGGTGAGCGGGTTGCTGGTTGCTCGTTGCTGGTCCCTGTTCGCTGCGGACCGTCGCGCACACCCAGAGGAACCCTGTGTAGGTGCGCGCACGAGAAATCGCTATAACTTTGCATTTTTTTCGGCGCGGCGCATAGAAACAATCGGAGAAACATCCGTTGGTAGCAATCTCTGACTTCAAGTACGCGAAACTAGCGCTGTTACTTTCTTTCGAAGGTCGAAGATTCTGAAGCTTCGATTTCAATTCGAACTTCGAACCGAATCGAATCGAATTTCGAACCTCCGTAATAAATTATTAGAAGATTAAAAGAAACGGAGTTTGAAAGCTTTGACCTTCGAAATTTCGCTGCTAAGTTATATTTGATAGAATTACAGTGAGTGTAACAAGCGATTGGACACTCTTACATTAAAAAAAAAATACGCCACCACAGCTAAAAGATTGAAGTTGGGTATTTTAAACCAATACCCCTATATTTTATGACATATACTACGATTTGAGGACTTCGAAACTTCGGAAAAGTAATAGGCCTACTCGAAACTCTAGATTGGAACTGGAATGCCTAAATTTTTGCGCAGTAAACCATCGGATAACACGATCCTTCGATTGCGCGGTTTCTAAAGCCCCTCTTCGAGCAGTTTTAATAGTTCTCACAAATCAGAAAACAGAAAGAGACACCTGCAACCTACGTCAACATGAATATCTTCAACGTTAACTCAGAATAAGCAGGATCGAGTGAGTAATGCAGCAATGTGATCACTAGACTGCGGATTTTATGCATTTGTGACGAAAATGAGTAAGTGCAGTTTAATAATACAGAGGATGGATTGAGAGAATTTAAAAACATCAATGTGAAATTTCTATTTGGCTCCTGTTTTGTACAATTGATACAGACAATTTTTATTTTGCATAAACATCCGCAGCCTGGCGATCACGTTTATACAAAATCATTGAAAATCTGCGTAACTTACCTAGCACTGTTGCTTCAAGAAAAATGTCTTGCTTCAATTTCAAGATCCTAAGGAAGCAAAATGGAGGATTGAAGGTCAACTCGGTCTCAGTGTCCTTCACGAAAAAGCGTTTTATTAAAAAACTGGTATTCGCTAAATAAACCTCTGTCTCCAGTCCGCATACAGCGTAACGTATCGCATAATCGGTAATATAGTAAATTACAGTTAACGGGGTGTAGTCAGGAGAGACGGGATGGATCTAGTCGATCGATCGCTGCCGGCGTGCTCTACGATCATCGAACGTTTTCACCGGGCTGTCCCCCCTGGATCGTTTGCGCATTACGAATCATGCGTGCACGATCGTTCGGGGATAATCTTCGCGACTTTCGTTTCAGTCTTAACGTCGAGGAACAAAAGTGGTCGGTTGCGGATGATCGATGACGGCTTTTCTTCTTGCTAGTCTCCTATGAAAGCAGACCTCGAGAAATGCAAAAAGTAACGGGAGAAAATTATGATCGTGCTCGACGTTACGCTCAGACGGGGACCGAACCTACGATCGGTCCCCTCTCGCATTTTTATGGAGCATCATTGAACTCGTGTGTAAAATTCTTTAGCAAAATAGCTTGAAATATCTGCGATCCAATAATTATTAATTGATTGATTTATGGGGTTAATGTGGCAAATGAGCAACTCGATTCCAACACCTTTCTCTGACCCACCAAAAAATTAACTGCAATTAATAATATTAAAGAAGAAGAACCTAAAGTCTTTACGAGGCTATGTAAAATAAAACAGATTGGGTCTGATGTCTGATTTCTTTGATCAGCGATTCCGATTGGTTCGCGAACGCGTTGAAACTGCGTGTGCAGGGTAACTCCGGAGAACAGCACTTTCCTCGGAGATGGCAGCGAGGGCGACAGTGAAAGCGACCGGCAAACGAAAAAGAATCCTCTGAAAAAAATCCCATCGCGATTCTCCGCTTTCCAAGCTCGTGCGCGACCCCGAGCGAGGATTCCAATTACGTTCCGCAGCCTTGTTTCCCAAGAAAGTTGCAATTCCGCGAGTTTCCAGGCTCCGACCGCGTCAGGATAATCGACAGCCTTGCGAAACCAGGCGGGTCTCAGACATGATCATCCTTTCTACAGAAACGCATCAAATCCGCGGTCCAATTACGACGGGATAAAGGATTATTTGTTGAATGAAAAACTCGGTGATCACTAGACGAGATGAACAACACAAAACATAAGAATTTCTTTTTGAACGATTTTGATAACTCGAGAATAACAACATCAATTCTTCTGGTGTCTCTACAGTTCTGTATTTGACCAAGCCATTTTAGGGCAGAAAGTGGAACACCGCCGGTTAAAGAAGCAACTTATCTAGATTCTGATCAGCTAAATCCTGATTTGGGAGCGCGGCGCGTTGCACAGTGGGATAATGTGATGAAGTTTGTGTGAAAACGATAGAACTGTCGATAGAAATGAGATTGAGCAATGATATTTTTTAAAATTAAAGCTGAAATATTGCAGGATATGGGAAAAGTAGAGAGATCATAACTGTGTTCCACTGTGCGTCGTCCGAAAAAGGATTTCTCAGTGGGACAGGCGGGACAAGGTCTGCTCGGAAACGGCGTCGCCTCGGTATTGTAGCCGGATAATTGCGCGCCGCGCTCTCCGAGGTTCGTGGAAAGCGTCGAAACAGGCTAATGACACCTCTGACAATGCACCGTGACAGCTGGAAAATTCTCAAAGCCGTGAACGCTCCCGAGCGACGGCTTGTCGCACTCAATAATGATCCATTCAACGTGGAACGCGATTCTATAAACGAAACTCCGTTCAACGACTACCGCGCAACGCAGTCTTCGCGATGCAGAGTCCTGCTGGCAAATGTGCGTTGCACTCGAAGAACCGATGCGAATCCTGAGTTCCCTATCTGTATCCATTTTATCGGAGATCGTCAGGCGATGACGACGTTCTGACAGGAGCTCGAGTTTATTTGTCTTTACTGTACAATTTTTGACAGCTGAAAACGATTTGGAATTTAGCTTGTGTATTTGAACGATGAGCAGAGCAATGATTGATCGGAAATTTTACAGGATTTTTAACCCTTTGCACTCGAAGCTATTTTAACTCGAGAATTAAACATTTCTTCCGAGTCTTCGGGATTTCTTAAATTTTATGAATGTTTAGTAGTTCATTAGTAGACGGCGGATTTTATGCGATTATGACAAAAATAGGTAGTTACAATTTCAAATAGAATAAGGGTTAAGAGAATTTAGAAACATGAATTTACTATTTTCAACGTATTAAAACTATTAAGGGATGAAAGAATTTTTTACGTGGCCCCTCCTTCTGAAAATTAATGCCCACAATTTTTGCATAAAGATCTGCAGTCTATATTGGTTAGATACTGACATATTCAATAATGTCAACAATATTTTGAATAATGGCGTCTCAGAGTCACCATTCGAGTGCTAAGGGTCGATGATCGGTCTAGAAGGAGCAATGGCGTCGCATGAAACTTTGATGCGTCCGCGTTTCGCAAGCTTTTTATTGACAAATAAATACGACAATAATGTATATACAAAAAAAATAAATAATAGGAAAAACGTTCACCCGTCTTACGAACAAGTCAATGGTCACTTCGCGTGCCGTTTTCCGCCGCGGGAAAATCGGTCGGCGATCGCGCTCGCGCGCATCTTTCTAGGATGATTCACGCCCTTGTTGGATCATCGATAAAAATGGAGGATCCGACGTGGATCATTGGATCGTTACGCGCGGGCGCGTGCGCAGGGGACGACGGAATATTCAGCGAACGATCCGCGAGATATTCCTCTCGCGTCCGTTCGCGGGAAATCATGAAAAAAGAAATGTTGAGGGGAGTGGCCAGGGGAAAACGGGAGAAGGGGCGGGGCGAGTGGGCGAGGGGCGGAGAAAGGCTTGCGTCCGTTAAACTTTCGGGCTTAACGATCGGGCTTAACGCAACAATACTAAGAGTTACGGTAATTCTAACAGTCGGATATAACAATACGTGATATTTTAAAATATCTCTCGACTCTTGCTTGTCCTTATGCAAAATACGTTCAGCGTAGAAAAACCTCGCTACAAGATTCCTATAAAAATTAGTGGTTCTCCGAGGAAGTAGGTCGGCGTTTACCGTCTAAGGGGCGCGCTTTAATATTAATTTTTCTTATTTTCTCCTCGCACGAGGCTAAACTGCACGCGGAAAGGAAAAAGTCCGTTTCGTCGCGAGGGCTGGTTCACGATCCGTCGAAGGGTGGAACGAAACGAGAATGACAGAGTGAAACGACGTAAAAACGAGAGAGAGAAAACAGTGGCAGAGAGTATGAGACAGTGAGAGGAAGAAAAGGAGAGAGACTGTCTGGACACGAGCACGGATTGCCCTGAAAACAAGGGCGGTGCTACTAGGCCACGCCCATCGGAGGCGGTCCGTTCGTCCCACACCGTAAAATTTGGCTCTCAGAAGACAATCCGGCCTGTTCCAAAGGCAAAATTGGGCGCCCGTGTCTGGACTACACCGTCGGAGAGGAAAACGCTGGATTTCTGTCTTCGTTGAAATTCATTGTTTTTCTGTCTTTTGTGCACCGCGATGTGCCGTCTTGCGATCCGGCGACGATAGTTTTCCGGTTTTATCTACAGATCGGACACGGAGCTTGAGCAATCTAGTATTGAGCAGTCGTGTGAGAAGTCGCGTTCTTTTTGCTCGGTTTCTGGAAAGAGAACTAAAAAGAGAGGCGGTGTCGATCAGCAGGCAGTGGACTGTCGAGGACGAACGAACCGCGGAACGGCGGGAAAACGGAACCGGAAACGAACTGAAAGAGAGGCGCGAGAACCGTGGGGATTTGTACGATCGTTCGCGGTTCTCGATGGCGAAGCCGGAAGGAAGAAGCACGGCGAAATTCGCCCGTCTCTCGAACACAATCTACGCAGGTAACGCGTAACCGAGAAAAATAATCCACGCGAAAACGATTCTGCCGAGAGAAATAAGTCGTGAACGAAGAATACATTTCAAACGAGACTTCTTCTCTGGAATAATCGACTTGATAAGGCTGGTTTGTTCGACGTTAAAAGTAACAGTTAACATATTCTTATGCACTAACGATTTTTGTACAATAATTTACAGGAAGTGTTCTTCTTTCAAGAATTTGATTAGAGCAGAAATAAAATAAGTCTCGTTTCTTGATTCTGTCTGTCTTGATCTTCTGAGTTTGAAATATTGGCTTCTCGATAGGAGGCGTGGTTTGTTTTAATAGATCGTATGCTCGTGTTCGACTTATTTACACGTGGAATCGCTTTCTGGTTCGACCACTGGTTACAAGACAGTCTACACGCGCGTGTCGTCTAATCCTAGAAACGCGAATGTCGCGAGGAAATCTTAGGTTGCTCGTGTCTGTGTCTCTGCGTCAAGCCTATAACCCTAATCGTGCGTGGACTACGGCCCTGACAGACAGATCGCATCTCTTTTCGAGAAATAGATAATTGGGCAGTCTAACATTCGGTCGAAATGGCCGACAAATTGAATGCTAAGCGAGACACCGCTTCGTTCAAGTTGATATAAAACTGAAACAAATATAATCGGCGAAATGTCGTTTTCTTTCTATAAAATACCCGAAAGTAGATGTTGAAATTTTTACATAAGTCTCCGGACACTTATTCAAATTTGGATGCAGACGATTTTTTGTTCTCAAAGGACCTATATTATGAAATAAAAATGGTACTTGCTAATCTTTTAGAAAAAGAGTTAATTATTTTTATAAAGAGTTTTAATTAATATTCTTATATTTTCTAATTTTTTAAATTTAAGTGGGGTAATTATTTTCCAATTCGGCTTCTCAATTTCTCTATACCTAGAAGCTGGAGGCTCGTATTCTTTAATTACCATTTCGTTGAAGATAAGTAAGTGTCCGGTAATTTGAGAACGGGAGTGTAGATGAAGCATGAAGAAGCAAATGAAATGGCTCTGAATAAAATTGCAATTACGTCTGTCTGCCGGGATCGCGGTGGAAAAAAAAACGAAAAAGAAAGTGATAAAAAGAAGGAAAAACAAGAAACGACACGGAATAGGAACAAGAGGAGACAGTCCTCGACGCGTGTAATCGTACCTTAAACTATCTACCGCGTTCTCCGCCGGGTAAAGACGCGCGTCTACAAGCTAATCGATTTCGGGGGACGAGACGGGCGCGGGGGAGGAAAGAGTTCCCGGCTTGCTGAATCGTTTGCGAAAAAAAAACAACAACAAAACAATTGAACAGACGAGGAAATAGGGGAAACTTAAAAGAGCGAGACCGTCCGCGCGCTTCGACGCGTCCCGCGCCGCGAGGAATGAGTTTCTCGTCGTTTGAAAACCGGCCAAAAGGTTCGATGAAAGCCGTGGTGCACGCCAGGGCGATTTAGGGGTAGCTTGGCGATCGCTCGAAGTCATCGAGCTGCTTCGACGATGGCTCGAGCCGATGAGCACGATCGCTAAGAAAAGCGAAAGAACCTCGCGTGATCGCTTTCACGCGTGAGAACAGGGCTTGAGGCTCGAAGAACCTGCTTGAACCCCTTACCATCGAAAATTTCTTCTTTCCGAATCAAAAGTCTGTGGTTCTATTAGGTCGCTCGGAAAGTCATTTCGTTTCAGAATAAGTTTCGTGACATTTTTGTTTTGTGATCTCTTGCGATTTTTCAGGCAACTTAATTCCATGCTCGTAGAATTTCTGTTTTTATTAGCGAAAAGTTGAGTTATATGAATCTTTACGACCTTTTACATCGCATAAAAAATGTTGAAAGAAGCGAAACAAATGATAATTAAACAGCACACAATTTTTTCTTTCCTGCACTGCATTTTTACTCTCGCGGCAATAAAGCAGCAAAAGGTGATGGAAATGCGTACTCTGATGTTGCATATTTTAGCGATGACAAAAAAATACTTGAATGGTTAAAAACCACTACAAGGCACGAAATGTCAGCTGTCAAGACATACCAGGATTTTACGAATTAAAATAAGGTTCAGTAATAACAAATGGTAGCAATGCTATGTCTACACGAAAAACGAAATTACTTTCCGAACGACCAACTATAAATTTTCTTTTGTTCTCTAAAAAATGATAAGGAATGAAATAATCGTAATTATTATAGCCGTGATAAGATCGAATGGCTGGGGCTCAAGCAAACCCAATGCGCGTTGTAGCTCTCCACCTTAAGGATTTAGCGTTCACACCCACAGAGATCATCGCGAATATTCTGCTGCGGCAGCGGACTTCTCGCGCAGGTCCTAAACGTACGTCCGAAATGTTTATCATTAATCTAATTAGTTAATCTTTGAATTTCCGAGAATTTTGAAAAATTCTGCTGCTGCCGCGTCAATTCGCGCACGATCCACTCGCATTACACGAATAATTCGTTACTCGCGATTTCTCGCCGCTCTCGGACACAGTCATACACGCACACTCACGCACTTACGCACTAGCATACAGTCCTTTTCAGCTTACGCGTACCTCCTTAATATACCTGATTCTTCGGTCCTTAATATACATACACGTATATGTATACATATATAATATATATATATATATATAATATATTACACGATCTCAAAACTATATAGGCCTAAGAAACTTCTTCTCATAGCCACGAGCCGCTTTGTATGATATAGAGAGAACTCGTCGCTTCGTAGGAAACATTTTTTCTGGTTAATCTTACAGTGCCTTACGCATACGGCGCCTCTGCGCGCGTGTACAGGTTGTTTTCGAACGAATCCGTCCTCTAAGAGCCGCTTTGTCTGTTGAAGACAGCGTTTCCTCCTTACTGGCACGGTTGGCCACGCCCTCTGTCCTTACCACCGCGCGGTGCAGCCAGTCGCGTGGCTCCAACGAGTCTCCGGCCTTCGGAGGCGGAGTCTGTGTCCGCCCAGACGCGCGATCTTACGGAGGAAACGTCGAATCTTCGAAATACCGTGCAGAACTGAAAATACGGATAGATGCATCAACGAATTATGTTACGCTGCCGTGCTAGCCAACCATCTTATCGTTTCTGCACAGTATAATGATGGTTGTCGATGATTTCTCGTGCAGCGACTCTCGCATAAATCTGCAATCCACGAAGCGGTGTTCGCGAGCGCAACCTGTCCACGGGCGCGTACAAAGTATGCATACGGTCTAAGCGTTAACTGTTTATCCGTGTTACACTAAATACTTCAGAATACGAGCGAGGCTTCACATTGTTTTATAATACAACAGTTGGGGGCGCGTCCCACTTGTCCCTCGAGAAACCCGCGAACCGATGCAAACACGTTCCACACCGTTCGTCGATGTGTACACATTGTTCACTGGTCGCAACGTTTGCACAAGCGAACCCCTCGAGAAATCACTGTTCCGCAGGAATCTCCAGCGAAACATAAAACTGATCTATACATCCTTCTTTAGCCGATGTTTGTAAACGTACAGATTATCACGGTGCAGTAATCGAATTTTTATCCGAACAGTTTCCGAAAGAATTTGATTCCAGGATATGCTAGAAAAGTTCGCGTCGGTACACGGGCTTCTTCGAGGTGTTAAATGTAGAACAAGGGTGGCGTCCTGGAAGATCGGTTCTTCCAGGACGCGGGAGAGGGTAAATCTTACGCTAAGCGAGACTGTGAGAGCTGCGAAGGACAGAGAAGCTTCCAGCTGTGGTCAAACACGATAAGTACTCGAGCGATCGCGCGAATCGATCCCTGTCTCGAGTGAATAGAAATCGCGTTTCCTCGAACCCGAAGAGGCTTCGAGTCGAGGAAGCATAGATCTCTCTTCCCTATAATCGTTGGAGATCCGAAAAATATCGCGCGATCGTCTCCGACCGACGAAACCGTGGATCCGATCTAGATCAGATGAGTAGACTGCGGATGCTTGTGCAACTTTCAATTTTTGTAGAGAAATTTGGAGAAAGAGGAGCCGAATAAAATCGTATTGTCATTGGTAGCAACTAGACTGCAGATCTTCATGCGAATAAAAATTGTCTGCACCGATACCAATTTTTGAAATTGTTCGACAATTTCGAATGTCATACACTCAATTTTCCTAAAAATGCATAAAGTAAAATGCATAAAGGAAATATGCTCCAATATTTTGCGAAAATTTTTAGAAACCATAAATGCATAAAGATCGGCAGTCTAATCGGAAGTCTGGATCTAGTCACTTTTCATTGAAAAACAGTACATTTCTGGTCTCGATGCGCATCCACGCCTCCGTCGTCCGTTCTAAAATTCTTCGATGAGTTTTGCATGCGGATACAGTGTCCCAAGAACCTATTGAAGAACGCCCACGCGAATCCACCCCTCTACGGAGCTCCCCTAATCGTGTAAGCCCGTGGTAACGGGCCACGCCGCGTTCGGTTAACCTGTCGACGAGATTGCTTTGCGATCGTGAACCTAAGGGGTTGACTCTCGTTTCCAGGATTGCAAGAATGCGGGATGCGTCTTCTCATTTCTCGATAATACAAAGATAGGGTTTTCCAGTTAGATAAAAGATCAATCTAGGCCACAGTTGCCCTGAAAAGTTTTATTTTTACTATTTTTTAATAGCTACATCCCTGCAAGTATAATTAATTCGTCAATCTCGTAAATTATATTTAATCGCGTATGTTTTAACCTGAAATTTTGCAAACTGAGCAGGCGTTTAAAGTATTCAATTCAGAAGAAAGTAGCTGATGGGCATAAAAATGGTCCAAGTCAAAGAAAAAAAAAGTCCTGATGGGGTCAAAATGGCATCTACACATGTGGGAAAAATAATATCTACATTACCGATGTTGCGACTGGAATACATATTAAAATACTTGCTGGTCACCTACGCACTCCATGGTGCACATCGTATTTCATCCGTCTTTCAGTCAAAATCTTGACTTCCGGTTGTTTAGGTGGTTAAGTTTGTGTTTGGGATATAAACAATGGTTGTCATCTTTGGGAAACACAAAATGAGACAGTTATAGTTTCTCTTGCTTTTCACCCGACCCAAAGGTGACTTGTTATCGCAACATGTAACAAAATATATTTTGAGATTGAACTACAGCTGAACCGTATGACGTAGCAAGCACTACGACCGACGACCAACAAGTAATATATGTAGCATTTGACAATTCAGGGAAAAAGCTGGTTACAGGCATTACAAACTCTCCACAAATTCAGCAGATGCAAATGCAGCAGATGGTTGCATATCTACGTTCAGAGTGACTACGTTCGAGGGCGATTTCGGCCTAGATGGATCTTTTATCTAGCGCTTTTGACTACTGCAAACCCCCATCTTTGCATTATCGAGAAATGATACTGCAATCCCAAAAACGAGTCCACCCCCATAAGTAGTCGCGTCTAATATCGAATGAATCCTATCCGACCGAGATTCTGATGATCTGTCGAGACTTTCAATAAAACGAACTTCGGTCGAACGACAATGGATTAACTGTATAAGAGAATGATAAGAGAATGTAGTCGTGACTGTTTCTGCGGCATTCGGAGAATCCACAGTTCTTGTTAATGGAAATTAGCTGTGAGAGAGATCGTAAGGCAATAAAATACTGTAACCTCGAGGATTAATACCGAAAGGAATGGCAGTGGCGTGTTAAATACGTTCTCTGTCAACAGGTCGACCATAATCGCCGCAGAAAACGAACTCGCATGGCCCAGTCTCGTTTCACTCTTGTGCACTGTTCGGGAAATTCGTATGTGTAGAATTCAATTAGGCCACACGTTCAATTCTGTGCAATTCCCTGCGTACAAACTATTGACTTGTTCGTCCATTCTCGCGAGAAAAATTATATTTAAAAGCGAGGCTGTGCTTCTCGGTGAAATTGATCGATGCGCAAGGACTAAATCCAAGGAAACAGCACAGTCGAGCTACGAAATAAGGCGTCAGGCGTGCACGATCGTTTTGTTCAGCGGCAGAGTATTTTTTCGTAGGACTTGTTCGCGAGTAATCGCGCGAATTTATCAGTCTCCCGGAGAAACTGATCGTCAACGAACAATCATCTTCGATGAGAATCCCGTTCGCCGACATAGAAACGTAGAATCTTCTTAACCCTCGTACAGAAAATTTTACAAAAATGTATTCGACGTGCATTATGTTAGTGGGGGTGAGGAGTTCCTTGTGATCTTGATTTTCCTAATTCGAAAATAAACGTCGGTATAGTGCAAACATAAATTGTCCTTTTACTTTAGAAAGTTTTGCCAACGATAAAACAAATCTAATTACTTCAAGCTGTGAATAAAATTAGAGTAAGGGTTTGCTAACCACTAAAATATTTAATAAAGAATCGTTTGCTAAGAATGATAAATGGACTGCGATCTCCGTGCAAAATAAAAATTATCTGCTTCGATTGCAAGCAATAGAAACCAAATTGAATGTTGTTAAATTTTCCAACAATTTTATCTACTCAATTTTGCTATAAATTAATAGAGATCCGCAGTCTGATAGATTTATTGAAACTACGAGCGTGCGAGGGTTAATCGATATTCTTCAGCATGATCTACACCGTAGAGAAATGGTCGCTTGGAAAAAAATTGAGTGAAGAAGGGTATAGGATGGCCCTCACGGAGCAGAGAGAGAAGATGAGAAAATATATGTATGTATGTATATATACGCACATATGTGTGTACACACGCATGTATATATAGATAGATAGATAGATGTGGAACTTCTACCATTTCGTTTCGATAAACGTTAAACTTACTCAGCGAATACGGGCGTTAATAAAATGGGTTTAGCTAATCAGTCTTTGTGTTAGAGGCTCGTTTACGTCTAGACTCAGCTGCTTGTCGCTTTGTTTGCCGGTGCTGCTGGTGCTCGTGGCATCGTGTTCTCTCCTCTCGCGTGCGCCCGACGCTAGCTCTCGACGCGATTTTCACGTCCGGACCCCCCATAACGTCGCGTCCGAACCGTTTTGTCGTTCGATCGGGTCCTCGACGATCGGTACCGCGTCGAGCTAGAAACAACCAGTCTACGTTCTCTCTACTCGGAAGCGTGACACGCGGGACCGTGCTTCCGGACGCTTCAGAATTTCCTGTTTCCGCTCGACGATCCGCGCCGAGAGAGCCTCGCAAACCGGTGTCCGCCTGGTCCGCGTTTTAGCACCAATTCGGCCGTACTGTAAAACCTCCTTTACACGAATCGTTCAGGCGAAAAAACGCCTCTCGTACAACGGAAGATGATCCTAGCTATCTACAAATTGAACAGCAATTTTTATAATCGTTCTTACTTGGAAGTTGGTCTAGTCTGTATCTGTGTTTATAACTGAAAATATACTGGATCGTTGTTGGTACAATCCGCGAGTGGATACAATCGACAGCGAACAGAAGCAAGCTCGTAGAAACGAGGTTTTACCGTACTCTATTGCACGATTCAACATGGGAGAACTTTTTGGGGACACGGACCGGATGTGCTAGGCTCCTCGCGTTCACCGAGCGGAATCGAAGCGGATTCGAGCGGAGACGTAGATCACCACGACCGAATCATTCGCTGGCTGTAGATGAGCCGTTGATTCTTTCGTGAAAATCAGGTTCATCACGATTTTCTGCTCCCCGGTCTTTGTCTGGGTTCAAGATAAACATGATCCAAATTATACAGGTTGTCCCAAGTGATTGGGATCATTTAAACACCTGCCTTATCTCAAAGGGTAGAAAATCAATGAAATGAACCTTTCGCAGAAAGTTTTTCGGAACGGAAGAGCCAGCTCGATTAGTTTCCTGCTGCCCTCCGAACTTTCAGCGAAGGATACGCGAGTTAAGCGGTCGTGGGATACGTCTCCGTTGATCGCCGATTAATATAATCTATCCGTAATAATAGTACTCGAAGAAGCCTACCGGCTCGGTCGAGGTGGCAGCTAGGCGATGATCCTTGGAAAATATAAAATCGTAGCCCCGTGGCGCGCGCTTCTGCACGCCTAATTGCCACCTCGGTTCGCCGTGGCTGTCAATTATTATCGATACAACGAAACGTGCGTTGGTCTCCGTGAACACGGCCGATCCCGTCGAGATCGGTTGCGATTCTCTCCAAAATCTCTGTTCCACAGAGTCTCGGGGAAACCAGCAGCTATGACACTGAACACGTAAAAATGAAAATGTTCCTGGCATTGAACACTTTGGTTCCACTCTGTTCGCAGATCTACTTGCTGATTAGAAATGGAAGTGAGAATTTGAAGAAATGGAACAGTTCGGAGTTCGAATTTAACGTGATTATTAGACTGCGGACGTTTATTCGCAACTTTTGCAGATGAATTTGAAGAAAGCGTAGAAAGTCTTTGCAGATCTGAAATAAATAAAAATTGTACTAAATTCTGTCGAATTTTACATTCTAAGGTTTCTTGAAAATGAAGATCCGCAGTCTAGAGAGATATGCGCCCTGGTGATATACCCAGCGGCGAAGATTTCAGACACAGTCTGTTAAGTATGTTATTAAGTTCTTCCAAGCCGATATAAAATACTATTTAGCTGTTGTCGATACTTAGTCGTTAGAATAATATAGACATGCAACAGACTTCTACTAAGAAATTATTAACGTAGTTGCTAATAATAAAGGAGTGCTAATAATCTGGCAGCTGTAAAAGAAATTCTACGAGAACTTCTAAAATTCTACGAATGGAAACAAAAGATTTCTCAGTCAACTTTTTCCATAGTAATAGCAATAGCAGGACTCGACTGTGTTAGACATGAGAACGTCAAATTTCACTCTTCAAATATACGCTAACTGTTAATACCTCGAGTTTAAAATACTTCGAAGAATTCGTAGTGGTTAATAAATGGAACGTAATACGAATCAGCATTGAGGATCGAAGAGAATCAGTCTGATGAACATCCGTGATAGGATAATACGCCTCGAAGGTAGTAAAATAGATCTCAGACTATGGTATTTTCAGCTCCTAACTGTCCCAGAAAGATTCAACGACAAGAAGAGAATTCAATCTTCTCTATCCACACTTAAAAATTCATTAAGAACTAACTACCTTGAACGATCCTCGACCAAGATCCTGGCGTGTCGACGCGGTCTCGCATCGACCTCGACAAGATCGGCTCGTGTCAGCGAATTGTAACGCAACCGAACATCGACGTACAAATCATCGACGAGATAATACGCTGGCAATTAACTCGCGGCGTCAGCAACACCGCTGATCCCAGGTCGCCATAGTCCTATCCGATTGTTCGTAAAACGCTCCGTTCGCATACCGTGAGTCTGTTTAAAAAGGCAGTGTCTGCTGTGCCTGGGTAACCGCGAGCAAAGCTTCCCAGAAAATAGCTCCGAAATCTCCTGCTCAGTTAGGGGTGAAGGTGTTCCTGTTATCAAACAGAAACCGTCTTAGTCGTTTCCCTTAGGAGAAATCTCTAGAGCCAGTTTCAATTAAACCATCGACTACCATTAATTCTCTGCAAGCCTGAGAATCGAGGAACGAACGAATAAAATGTGCATTTAGCGCTTCTTGGATAAGAACCTTGTCCGTTCGCGATTCCTCTTCTCCGGTCGTAGGCACCTGCGTGAGGAGCATCGATTTCCAAAATGTCGGAAACCACTGTTTCTGCAGGTAGTCGATACGGCCAAACGACACCAGCGATTTCAGGAAGGTTCCTCACGATACCCACGCTATATTCGAAGATCTATGATACACGGTCGATGCAGCAGCATCGAGACCCGACCTAATATCAGCTGCAAGGACCCTTCGGGAGATTAGAAATGCAAGCATCGCTGAACACGAACGATTGGTCTATCTAGACCAAGAGAGCTCGTTCAATCTTCGCTTCGAGAAAATTCGTCAGTTCATTTGGACGAACAGGATGAGGTCCATAGAGGACCAACGGATCATTCTACGAGGCAGTAACTTAAATACCAGTCAATGACCAGACATGACAACGTCTCTCAAGCTTGGAAAATTAATTGCGAATAGCTTCAGATCAGCCAGACTGTTACGGAGCTGACATAAAAATGCTTCGGAGCTTGTGATGTTGAAATGTGGTTCACACAGTTCATCCGAGTCCGTCTGAATTTTTTCGAAGCAGAAGCCGAACGAGCATTCGACGAGTCCGAAGTTAGGACACTTTCTTCAGCCTCGTTCATCTCGCAGACACTGTCCTCGCCTTCTAGACTGTCGTAAATGGAGCCAACCGGTTCGCTCCTGGTCCGAAAACTGTAGAATTTCGTTTTGAAATGTGTCTTCGGCCTGGTCGAGCCTCGGAACGTGATTCGCGACGAACTTCTCGCCGCGAGTTATTTTAAGACTACGTGGTGGTGCTGCCAATGTACCCGTTATTCAGAGTCTCCGGTTTGTTGACGTATTCCGCCGTGTTGACTGGGTCTCTCTTCTCGACACCGGGACCGTCCATGTCGATGGCTTCCATGGATGGGAAGTCAACCCTCAACGGGACCATCTCCCTCCTCTCAGCTCCCGAGAGGATCTCCGGGCTACCGTTCTCGTAGTCAGGATTGGCCAGCTTCGACGAGTTCGGGCTTCCTAAATAGCTCCTCTTACTAGAGTTCCTAGGGCTGACGGACTTGTTGCCGATCGACAGTTGGCTCAGGTTGCTCCGGGAAGCGCTCCTCGCGTTCATGAACGGCGAGCTCTTCACCGAGGACTTGAGACTATCCTCGACGAACGGCAGGTTCAACGTGTCCTTGCCGGAAGCGATCGAGTCCCCAGAGACGCCGTCGAAGTCGTCGAAGCCGGCCTTCAGAGGAACGTTCGACGAGTTCATGTTGTGGCAGTTGCCAGTAGTCGCCTTCGAGTTCTCCCCGTACGAGTTCAGCCGATACCGAGGGCTGAAACTGTTCTTGATGCTGCCGGGCTTGAAATTCTCGAAGTCACCGAAGTCCTGGCGAAGGGGAGAGTCCTCCTCGCCTTCTGCTTCCTCCTCGTGTAGGTCCTGCAGAGTGGACAGCTCCAGGTGCCTGGAAACGGATTTACATCGGTTATGCACCAGCCTGTACAGTATGCATTTCTTAGACTAGGTACTAGGTGCATTCACTCACTCGTCGGACTGCGAAGAGTTGGACTTGTTCTGGTTCCTGGCCTCGATCCCCTCGACGCTGTGGTAGAAGCTGACTTGCTGGAAGCTGGCCTTGTCGGTGTGGTCGAGCAGTGTGGCGACTATGTCCATGAACGTGGGTCTCCTGGTCGCCTTGTGCCTCCAGGTACGCTTCATCAAATCATACAGCAGCTCTGGACAGTTGTCCGGCCGCTCCATCACTCCTCCATCGATCACATACCGTAGAACCTGAAGAACAAAGACTGGTAAGAGAGCTTCGAACCTCCTAAAGTCAATCTTCAAAGCCACACGCACCTGGTCGTTCGAGAGACCCTGATAAGGCTGCGATGCGAAGGTCACCATCTCCCACAGCACCACTCCATAGCTCCACACATCAGAGTAACTGCTAAACACGCCATCCTTCAAACTCTCCGGTGCCATCCATCTAACAGGTAGCAATCCTTTGCTACCTTTCCGGTAATAATCCCTCTCGTAGATGTCCCTGGTCATGCCAAAGTCCCCGATTTTCACGGTAAGGTCTTCGGCCACCATACAGTTCCGAGCAGCCAGGTCTCGGTGCACGAACTTCTTCGTGGCCAGGTATGCCATTCCATCAGCGATCTCGATCGCCATTTGGAGAATCCTCTCAAGTCGCGGCGGCGGGTTCGACTCGTCGCAACCGTCCGGCCTGTGGCTCCTCAGGTACTTCTTCAGGTCGCCGTTCGCCATCAGCTCCATGATCACCAGGGTCGGCTGGCCGCTCGTCACCACGCCCAGCAGCTTCACCACGTGGTGAGCGTCGAAACCCCTATTGATTGTAATATAACGAGATTGTTAGGCACCTTGCGCTGGCGTTGGCCTAATCTACAGAATTGTAATAAGTAATTGGTAATTGCTCACTTCATGACGGACGCCTCGTTCAGGAACTCGATCCGCTCGCGATCGGTGGCGTCCTTGTTGACAGTCTTAACGGCGCAGCGCACCACCGGTTTGCCCTTGACGATGTCCATGGCGATCCCCTCGTACACCATGCCGAAATACCCGTTCCCCAACGACTTCAGCATCTCGATCTTCTCCCTAGGCACCTCCCATTCGTCCAACACGTACGGCATGCTGACGTACTGTGGATTCACCGTCGCGATCAGCGTCGAACTAGCCGCGTTCCTCATGAACTTTTTCTTGTAGATGTAGTAGAAGGAGCCAGAGAACAGCAGTATGAACGTGCACAACATCAACCAGAACAGCATCCAGAACATGCTGAGGGTGTTCGGCTCTTTGATGCAGAAGTATTTCACATCGGTAGGCTCGCCAACGCCTGCTAAACTCGTCGCTTGCACCTTCACTGAGTAATTACCAGGTTGCAAACCTCTCAGCACGTACGATTTCCTCTCTTTCGTGAAGTTCTGACGGGTGATGCAGATCGGCATCGGCTGATACTGCAACAGACAGTGACCTTGGTTCATTCTAGTTAAACAGCTTTCCTTTCATTAGGTATCTTATGCACAAAGTGTCTCGGTTAGCTGAAAGAGGTCGCCCAATTCCTATGGTAAAAAAGTTCTTTACGGATCCCAATGGTAGAAAAATTTGTTTACTAAATCAGAATGGTATCAAAGGACCGATGCCCAGCAAGAACTTTTCTTCCAAGAATAGAACCGCGATACAAGTGTTATCTGAAAACACTAATTTATGAATATTACTCCAGCATTTTCGAATTATTAAAAGAGCAGAAAATATATTTTCTCAGAGTTGACTTAGAAAGTTTTAATTTCGCATAAAGATCCGCAGTCTGATCATCTGTGTTCGCTCACGTTTTCAATGTCGACCCTCTTGTATTCGATCTGGTAGGTGACGATGAGCCCGTTCGGCTCCGGAGGCTCCTCCCATTGGAGCGTGACCATGGTGAGGCTGTTGTTCTCGCTGGACATGCTGATCTTGATGGAGTCCGGCGGAATGTTGTCGGCGTTCTCCTTAGGCATGGTCCGGAAGGTCCTCATGCTCTTAGTGGAGCACTTTTTGTAGGTGTCGTTCATCTCCTGTGCCCTACAAGCCTGAACCTCGACGTTGTAGACAGCGAAGTGCCGCAGCCTGTCCATCACGAACGAGTGATTCGTGCTCGGTATATGTCTCACGAATTCCGTGCAGGTGTTGTTCTCCATCTTGTCCATGTCGGTTGGCGAGGAGTTCTCCGTGGGCGTATCGACATTGCGTTTCCTCCGAGGCTTCCGCTTCACGTACACCTGGTTCTGCAAGGCGTCCTCGAACGCGATCGCGCTCGAGACCTCCTTCTCCCTCTGCGACTGATCATTCTCTCGGTCCGGACACTTGCAGGACTTCTGCAACGTGATCGACTGCTCCGTCTGCTCGTCCACCAGGAGCCGCTTCTGTTGCTCTTCCTCGTCCAGCGAGCTCGCCTTCTTATCCATTGGCAGGATCGCTAGAAAACGGTCGAAAAATCTTTTCACAACACCCTCTCCTAGAACTTGGGAACTACAGTTTGCCCAACGAGACGAGGCAGTGAAGCGTGCATCCTTTCCTATCTGAGAAGAGCAACTTCAACTCTGTCGCGCTCGAGTATGTTTACGTTTACCACCTCATCTCATAGGACAGACTATAGGATCTAGCAAAACTGAAACTCGGGTCGTCACCTGAAAAATTACGACAGAGATCCCGACGTTGAAAATATTAGGTACCAGGCCGAGGGATGTGTGACGACTAGTCTGCGGATCTTTGTGCAAAATAAAAATTGTCTGCATCAGTTCAAAGGTACCGGAGCCAAATCAAAATTTCTTTAATCATTTTAATAAGTTGATGGTGATATAGCGACACTATGAGATTCATTCAATCTTGCTACTGTTTTACCTATCCATTTATATTGATACCATAGATACATAAAATCCGCAGTCTAGTGGTAATTCATTACCGGGCGTCCCAAGGTTATCCCAAGGTCAGACGAATGAGATTGTGCTACGATCCCCTTGACATTCTACCACCGTTTCTAACGTAAATCGTGTTCGCTTGAAATCAAATTCCGACTCAGCGAGCAAACTCTACCCAGATAGCACAAAGACGTCTTGAAATAGACTCTCACACCTAAAATGGACGTAAAAAGAACGTCTCTAAAACGTCGCGTGCCATCTGGCTAGGGCGAAACATCCTCTATGAGGGTCCATTTACCGTGCTGTCAACTGAGCGACAGGTTTAACATTGCAATTTGTTTGCAATGAGATGCAACTACCTCAGCAATGTACGCTGAAAGAGTGCGAATAGAAAAGATGCTCACGTTCGTTGCAGTAGTTCCTCTGGTTGATGAAGTTGGGATCATCGGGCTCCCAGCGACCAACGATGCGGTAGTAGGTCAGGTTTCCGTTCTTTTGTAAAGGCGGCCGCCAGGACATTTTGAGCTCGTCGCTCGAGGTGCTCTGGATTTTGAAGTTCCTGGGCGTGGTGGGCGCGTCGGGTAGCGTCCTGAAGTAGGTGAGATTGCTCTGGGCGCCGGACCTCTCTGTAGCGATGGTGTAGGTCTTGACGTAGTAGGCGTACTGCGTATAGGGTTTCAGCTGGGAGAGGAAGTGTGTTTGCACGTTGGACTCGGAGCTATTCATGGTGCTGTAGTTCTTCGAGATAGAGACGTCGTCGACCTTCCACCCGTCGCCGCCGCAGGCGTCTCTGCCGTCGTACATTGTGACGTTCATGTTCGGCGCCTCGATGAAGTAGACCACGTAACTGAGTAGCGACCTAGCGTCGTGGTGGATGAACGGCTCCCACTCGATCACCGCGCTCCAGGGGGATTTGTTGCCTACCCTGGTTTTTAGCTCGGTGACATTGCAGGCGACTTTGTCGCCGTTGCTGTTCGACGCCACTTCGTACTCGGTAAACGGGTCGAGGCCTGCCTTCTCGCGCAGCGTTTCGATCTTGTAGAGACAAAGCTTCGGGTTCATGTGGAAGAACAACTTGCCAGGTTTGCCTCTCGACATGATCTTGATGTCCTTGTGCCAGCTCCAATCCCACAGCTCCTGCAGGTTCTGATTATCCAACACCTGCAACGAGTACGTCGGGCTGATGTCGTCGTTGCCGCCGATCAGCCGCAGTTTCTTCAGGAAGTTCAGCGAGATCAGGGAGAAACTGCGCACAATTTTCAGGTAGCCGTTGATCTCCTCGATCGTGCTCAGATTGTCCTCGAGCTCCTTGACGATGTTCTTGCCGCCGCGGATCTGTATCACCAAGCTGCCCTTGATCCGTGTGCAACCGCGCAGCTTCTGAGCGGTCGCGATGTTCTCCACCATCACGCCCTCGCACTCCTTCTGGCAGGGACCCTCGCACTTCTTGCAGGATCTCAGGTCGCCCACCTTCTCCTCCGTGTAGCCCGGCGGACACTCGATCACGCAGGTGCCGTTGAAAGGTTTGTACGGGTACTGCTTCACGTTGTACGCCTCGCGAGGCTTCTCCATGCGACGGCACATGTCCTCCGGGATGCATCGGTAGTCCATGAACTCCAGCGTCCTGTTCGGACACCGGTCCCTGCACTCACGGTCCGCCGTCACCACGTCTTTGCAGACCTTGCAGTCGTACGCCGTCGGACCGTCGCACCCACCCAGGCACGACGGGTGGCAGCATGTGCCATTACTGTGGCACGCGTTGTTCTCGCACTTCGGGTCGCAAACTGAAACCGGAAGACAGCCCGATACAATCATCCGTTCTCTGCTGGACTTGGAACAGTTTTCTCTGGGAAACACTGACGATGCTCCGTCGAAATCGAGAGCTACAAAGCCCCGCCTCCTTGGCCCACTCTCCAAAAATAGAACAGCGAAGCCACGCCTGTTTCGCACAGAGGGGCCTGAATAGGCGTGACTTCAATATTCTCTCTGTATAGGGGATCTTGAGTAGGAGTGACTTTGTTGCTCTGTCTGCATAGAAGGGCTTCAGTAGGCGTGGCTTCGCTGCTCTCTCTGCTCAGAAAAACGTTACCGCTCTATTTTCGCAGAGGACAAGCGTAGGCGTGGCTCAAATACTTAAACAAAGAACTAATCAAGGAACGACAGTAAAATTGCACGGCCGTTCGCCAAGGACAACCGAGCCATCGCCGACCAGGAGAAATTCGGTAAACATCGATCTCGCGAATACAGGCGCAAACAACCCACCGGCAGTTCCGGGTAAACAATGTGTTCATCGCGGGTCGTTCCCGTCAGCAAAAAGTCCTGTCACGTTCACCGCGGGGACACGTGGCGGCATAGTAGGAACTCGGCCTGCAATTTCTGCGAGAGGGAACGGTCCTCGGTAATGAACCAGCGACGCCCTCCACGATCGATAGAAGACGATTTGTCTGAAAGGGATGACAGAATCTCGAAGAAACTACTGTTCCCCAATAACAATACTTCGAGTTGGATCGACTGCTCGGGATTGTTGGGGAAACTGTCCCATTTTCTTGACAAACGTTCCGCCTCCGAATCGTACGAGAGACCGCAGTCTCGCATAGAACGTCGAATTAATATATATCACAATTTCTCAAACAATCTGATATATCCGTCAGCAGAATATAGCATTGAAACAAAAGCTCAGATGAAATCAGGTGGAGACGCGGTACAATGGCGATGCAACCACGCGATCAAACATCAACAGACCGACGATAATAATCGAGCAGCGTCGCGCAGGCTTCTGCGATCTTGCACAGACGTAAGTTAGGGGCTGAGAAGGTACGGGCGTCGCGCGCCGGCAATTTCGTCGACCCTTTTTCTCGGGACGAAACGAATCGAGACGGACAGACTCCATTTTCCGCAAGGCCAACGGATAATCGGATAATTCCAGAAGGTAGGAGAGAGAAAGAGACAGCTGCGAACACGGTCCTCCGTCTTTTTCGAAGGGTAGGCGAGGGGGGATCTCCTTCGCGACGTCCACTCGCTGCGGGTTGACGTCCGGCAACGTCGCTCCAGAAACTCCCGTCGAGCCATTCGCCGACAAGATTTCACGTACGAACGTAGACAGCTTCCCCGGACGGCTCTGTTCGAGAGTTTCACGGGTAATCGATGATCGCGGTGCGTTTGCGTACGCGTAAAGTCGTTGAACTCGTCGACGTGGCCGCTTCCGAAACCCGAGACCCCCTCAACCGCGTCGGATTCGCCGCGGCAGAGTCTACGAGCCTCTACCGAGCACTAGAGACCAGAACAAGGAGCCGCTAACGGGGCTAGCTGGTGAAACAGGCAATCTCGAACTACTCGGAGCGATAACCAAACCTCTGAACCTGTTCGGAACATTTTTGCTCTCACATCTTCAGAATTATGCACTTGACATATATGTACTAACATTTAGTAAAATGTTTTATACTTTCTACAGAGGAATTTTCTGGTAAAGTCTCTTGAAGGAGCGTGGTTTAATTGTCTTGTCTTTGCAGAGCATCTAAAGCGCGTGATCTTATTGTTCCATCTATGTTAATTTCGCGAGGGGGCGTGATATTACCGGTTGTACAAAACGTCCCCAGGGGGCATGGTTTCATTAGTCACTTCGCGGAGGATATTGAGAGGCGTGGTTTAATTGTTTCCTCTTTATAAAGCGCCCCGGCGGGGCGTGCTGTCGTTGCTGTGTTTATTTAAATTGCCCTGAGGGGCGTATATAAAAAGCTCCGAGGAGGCGTGGTCTCATTGGTGTTTACGCAGAATCTACCGAGGGGTGTGTTTTCATTTCAGTTGTATTGTTGAATTGTTTTTTGCATAAAAATTCGAGGGAACGCGAATTCGTTGCCTTTTCTTTGCAGACCGCCTTAAGGGGGCGTGACTTCGCGGCTCCGGATTTCAATGGAGTCCACGTGCCCTACGGAGCAATTTACACCGATGCTTGGGCTATCAGGAGCTATCTTAACGATCATTAAAAAAAAATTACTTTGTTGGCAGTGTTGCTGGTTCCAGCACAGAGTCTCATCCGGATTGTTCGGTCTTTGTGGGCAGTGCTTCTCGCACACGGGGCAGCTGTTCATCGGACTGTTTCCCTGTGAAAAGAAATTCGAAAGCATTAGCGTTAATTAACCCGACGAATACTTTATAAATTGATCTACTGGCACACAGTGGACTTTCACAATTCTCCGAACATCCGAGAAGAAACGAATTTGACGAAAGACAAACCAGACCATGTCGGGGCTCTATTTAACGCATTCGCAAAGCCATTTCCGATCGAGTCGGCGCGAAGATCGTGGAAAGAAAGACTCGGGTCACGTATTTTGGCAAAAACTCGACGCGGCGGGCTCGATTCATCGTTAGCCACGCACGGAGCGAAAGAATTCTTTAACTCTCCGGCGGGGGCTATAGAAACCGGCACCGGATCGATACGTCTGGCGCCTTCTATTATTTATTTTGACCGGCGTCGCACTATTTCCCCGGCTTGGCCAACTTTTATTTCCATACACCTAGGGGATCGCGATACATCTCTTCTTACTGCGACTTTTGGTCCAGCATCGCGTGCTCGCCTTGGGCTCCGCACAGTCATTCTCGCGGAGAAACTCTTGGTAAACAGCACTTTCGGCATAGTGCCTAGTAATGAAAACAAACCCTAACGACGGGAAAAGATCGAACTTACTTTACACATTTTTAAAGCATGACTCGTCTACAATATGGAACTACTTTGAGAATAATATGGTCCGGTACATCATTGGAAAGGTTGTTTAAAACGATTCATAATTGCTCTAGAAATTTTCAGGGATAAACAAATGAGGAGTAAAAATATTTTAAACTATTTATCCTTTTGTTCCGTGGGTGGCCCACGTGTCCCGATTGAGCTATCAAAGCTGTAATTTTGTAATGTGAATCGCCGGATTGGTCTCAAAACTGCGAAACGAAAACCAGAGGAAGGACAAACACTTGTAGACTGCGATTCTGCGATTTCTCACCACGGCAGCCACTTTTCTTCACGCTGAAAAGCCACGAGCATCCACTAACGCGTCGGCGGCTCGCTAATTAACCCTCTGACCCGGTCACGTTCCATCGATCACGCTCGCGACCCGCTCCCGCGATCATTCTTTCGCACAGGATGAATAAACGAGGTGCACCAGACAAGATGCTGACCTATCGAATAATTAAAATGT
Organism: Lasioglossum calceatum; assembly: GCA_963966675.1. NCBI lineage: Eukaryota > Metazoa > Arthropoda > Insecta > Hymenoptera > Halictidae > Lasioglossum > Lasioglossum calceatum. Next base: position 12,659,755 of record OZ016540.1, read on the forward strand.
CCCGATAAAGGGTCTAGATCGACAATTAAAATTTGCAGGGCGTTTCAAAATTAGATGTCGCGACCACCCTGTACAAATGTGGCTCGAAGAATGAAAATTTCAGCGCGAAACTAAATAGCGATCTCCCGATTTGCTGCGACTGCCTCGACTACGGCGACGCCGTCGTTCGTCTCTGACGTCATCTGTTCGGTCCATGACGTTCGAAATGAGCCGCTGGCGGAGGGGAAGAGTAATTAGCCATGCATACCGGGTTCATTCATTCCCTAGAAAATTGCTTTTCAGCGATCCGTAAAATTTCGGACGGGAATCGGGATCCGCGTCGACGCTCGAAACTTTCCGATCGTTTCTCATGTTCGGGATAGAAAGTTCAAGAAAAAAATTGATGTAGCCCACTTTCTCTTGATAAATGCTGGCTTATCGGACGTCTGTATTCAAAAACAGAACTGACCATGTTGCGTCACGATCGAATTTACTATAAAAATGGTCAAACAGCGAAATGGAGTGAAGCTTGTTCATTTTGTACGAAACAATATGTAAGCAGTCAGATTTTTCCTTATGTACGTTGGTTCGAAGAGGTTTCTGTGCGAATATTCGGAAGGTCAGCAGAGCTCATTGCAGGAATATAAGACTACGATCGAAACAAGCCATTAATATCATTCTCACTCGAGCGAGACCCGTCGAACACATAAATGGACAGGACTATCGTTCTAAGATCAGTTCGGAGCCGCTGCATCTCGCGCACAAGTGGAGGTTTATTCGCGCGAGCGTGACGATCGGCCGAGCAATCGCGTTCCCGTCGACGTTCCCGGCTCCCAAGACTCGCAATATTGTGTTCCTTCGAGCGATTAAAAGCCCGAGAGTCATCCACCCTCCTAAAAAATAAATCTCATTCCGCGAGGTTATCGCGCGACTCGTCACGCTCGATGCTTGCCGCCTTTTTCCGCTGGCCCGTCGACCGACTGGGAATCGCTCGATTCGTTAACCTTTCCTCTGCACACAGTCCATCCACCGACCTCAATGCTTTCTTCAAACCGCAGTAATTTATCGCGTACGGTAAACCATATAGCGTGCAGCAAAAATTGTGATTTGTATCGAATTTAATCTAATTTTATCTAACCCCTTCGCATCGGAGGACGAGGTATCTGGCCACATGATTTCTTTCGTGATATTATGTTTTGGTCTTTCATGCGATGCTACAGCTGACGTATGAAGTATTCGTACACCTTGTAAAAACGAGTAACTTTTTCAAAATTGGACCGAACAGTTTGAGTTGTTTTGAAACGTTAAAGTGGGATCTTCTTTTGCGCGTCTAGACGCAGCATTTTGTTATCCCAGTGCCTTTTATACTCCATTCGTCATACTTCATCAGAACTGCGACTAGACGCGAGCCACTGCGTTTTGCACATTTGCAAATTGAAAACATTCATTTTGAAATTTGAAAATTTGAAAATTGACGAAATTAAAATTATTTGTAGTGAGCGCTGCTCCGCGGTATATTGGGTTGTAAAGAAAACTTCAAGACAAAATACTTCTTCAAATTTTGTTGTCTTAAAATAAAATAAAAAATTGTTCATCTGTTACTTATTTAGTAGTGTTTCAGATAATTTACATCACCGATGTCTTTGGTTATAAATTTCTCTGTATTTCTTGAAATATTCAGAATATGAAGAATAGATTTTGAATAGAAATGAATAAATTTTTTGATTAGATACTCTTATGTTTTCACTATTAGCTTCTAAAAACTAATTTTTTCCGGTTTGCTGGTTCAGCTATTTCAGAAAATATAGGAAGCCTTGATCAGATTTGATTTACACGTACTCTACACAAAATCGTACATAGCATCGCATGAAAGATATCATGAATGAAATCACGTGGCGAGATATCTCGTCTTCCGATGCGAAGGGGTTAATTTGAATTAATTTCGAGTTTCTTGTAGTACAAAGACGCGACTGTAACTTTATCAACAATTCCGTCCTTCCATGTTCAAGGAAGAAGAGCGCGACAGAGACGCTTTGTGCAGTTAGAAAAATTGTCGAATAGGAGGGGGAACGATCATAGACCCAATTCCAGACGACAAGTTGAAGAGGTCGAAGCGTGGACGCCACGCGTCGGGTACGTGGGCTCGTGTCGCGAATATCGCCGGCGATAACGAGGCCGTGAGTGTCGAGGGCCGCGTTACATTTTGCAAATTAACGACCGTTCGCGAGGGGCAGGCATCCGCAGCCTGTCACCGGCCACTCGACGGCTTTCGAACGCGCCGAACAGTCATTTTTAAGCATCACGCGTCTCCAATTAGATTTTCCCGTGATTTTGGCACGCCGGTGATCGCGCGTCGCGAATGTATAGCGTGCGTTCCGAACCGAAACAGAGTTTTCCAGAAAACTAATATGAATTTCCATCGAACGCATTAATTGAATACGAAACGATCTTTTGAGACAAGCCAATAAGATTCAATCTAAATCGAGACAGATAAAATTCTGCCGTTTGTATCTCCACTATTAATTTAATTCGGATGGGTTTGAAGTGTTCCTTCAGGGTTCGTTTACAAAGGACCTGATGATTCTCCGCCGATTACAGGAGACAAACAGTAGTTCGATTAAGTAGATTGAAAGGTCGCGGAGGATCTCGGCGGACCGTTTCCGGAATTACGATCAAACCTTATCCGAGCCACGGAATCGCGTCAAAAAGCGTTTCCGGCAAAGGGTGGCCCTGACAAATCCGGTCTAATATCTGTCGGTCTGCGGCAAAGAGATTCAAATCTTTCGAGAGAACAGAGACCCGAGCTTCTTGGCGATTATCGATGGCATACGATCTGAGAAACGTTCACGAAACAGAGTTGGGCAACGTTGACTGAGGATTGCAAGTAATTCACATTGTTTACCTACTTGATTTTATCATAAATGCATAAAATCCGCAGTCTGGTCCAGCGTGACCAAGGTTCACGAGCATTTTGCGCATCCGACTGCTGACTCCTCAACTCAGCGACCGAGTCCCTACATCGTTGATTGTCTCGTTCTATTTAATTGATTTCTCTTCGGTATCGCTTTCAATTAAGATCGTTTCGCTTAGAGTGGGAGTAGCTACAATTAGAGACGCGCAGGAATGAACGAACTTTTACAGTTATGGAGTCTCTCATGACTGACAGTGTGACTCACTAAGTCTCGATGAAAAATTTTACCGGATGACTTATTGGAAGGATTGATCTTCTCGAGCGTTTAAGAGGCGCTTGTTTGCGTGTTTCCACAGAGTCTCGGGACCAAACGGGGAAACTGTGCGAGCGCAAGCGAGTTCCCGCGGTCAAGATGACGGTATTATTACCCTGGTACCGCGAGGACAGTCGGTCTACGCCAGAAATAGTCGAGACTGCCGTCAGAACGCGGTCCTCTGATTTACGCTGGAACCGGCCGATAATTCTGGCCTCCGCGCCGAGCGTCGTCGCGACGCGACACGAGAGCTTAGGCGAGGAGAGGACGAGGAGACGAGGCGTCGGGACGCTCGCGTCTGCGAGAGAGAGGAGCGTCGTCGCGCCGTCCAAGGGGAACCGTCGAGCCGGAAGCAATTGGTCGTCGAGTGACAAACGGATGCGTCGATGGTTCGCGCGGATTCGACGGAACGCGCCGGAAAATCTCGCCGGTCGCGGTCTCGTCCCGACTCGATTCGTCTGGGCCGCGTATTCTCGGACAAAGAACTCTGGGAGAAAATAGCGCACGCGGCTGCGTTGCCCGGCAGAAAACGGAGCGGCGCGGTGCGCGGTGGGACAACCAGCACAAGCGCATTCCAGCCGCGTCTACTCACCAGCCAGCCGGTCGCTCGAACGTGTTACTCTTTTTCACCCCTTGATCGAGCACTTTGCACGAGATACTGCACTAGAGTTTACGCTGCTAGAACCGTATCGCGACATCTCCACCCCGCCACTCTATCTACTCGCACACTCTTACTTTCGATCACTCTTACTACTCACTCATACGCTGTCTATTCGTCTAATCTTTTACACTCTTCTACTCAGTTACAGTATTTACTTGTACACTCTTATTTTCGATCACTCTTTCTACTCACTCATACGCTGTCTACTCGTCTACTCCTTTACACTCTTCTACTCAGTTACCGTATTTACTCGCACACTCTTATTTTCGATCACTTTTACTACTCACACATACAGTGTCTATTCGTCTAATCTTTTACACTCTTCTAGTCAGTTACAGTATTTACTCGCACACTCTTATTTTCGTTCACTCTTACTACTCACTTATACGCTGTCTACTCGTCTACTCCTTTACACTCTTCTACTTACAATTAGTTACAGTATTGACTTGCACACTCTTATTTTCGATCACTCTTTCTACTCACTCATACGCTGTCTACTCGTCTACTCCTTTACACTCTTCTACTGAGTTACAGTATTTACTTGCACACTCTTCTTTTCGATTACTCTCTTATTACTCACTCATACACTGTCTATCCAACTACTCCTTTACACTCTTCTACTTAGTTACAGTATCGCACTCGACTTACTCTTACTTACTCGTTCATACACTGCCTATTATTGTCTACTCCTCAACTCTTCTACACGTCTGCACCGTCCTCTACTTGTTTACCCGGTTACACTGTCTACTCTACCACTACCTTTTTATTCGTACTCGCGCACCGCACCAAACGTCCCTCTTGAATTCGTTTAACCCACCCCTATTCAAATGGCGTTCCCATCCTCTATTGGCCATTTTGGCATTCTCTCTCCCTCGAGACCCCGAGTCTGCTCCTTAAGACCATCTTCTACTTCGCGTTGCCAGGCCACACGATTATTTACTGGCCAGTCAAATGGAATTGTTTACCGATGCGAGCGTCGCGTCGTGTTCGTCGACGAGGCTCTCTGGTTCGTTGCTCCGCGCCGGAATAATGCCCCCGTACACGGGATACGTAGTTCTAGGCAAGACTATATGTCTACGACTTGGCCCGTGCCAGAAACCGTCGCTACCATTCCCGCCACATATTGCGATTTCTTGCCGTAACCGGGATGCATCCCCATTGCCAGCGGACACCGAGTATCTAAATGCTACTCAGCGGCCGCGACCCGACCGATATTATCGCGCTAAGTGCCGAATATCAAACCCCAAAAATTCCCACAAAGTCGAAGTAGTTTCATTTACGACACCGAAACCTGTAATGTTGTAGTTGATTTTAATGTACGCGGCATCAAAACCCATTTACATTGTACACCGAATGTACTCCAGTCGAAATGGATCTGTAAACTTGGCAAAGATTAGCATCGTTCTCGAAAATGTTGGACCGGAAATCTACCAACTTCTTAGACTCTATTATTTTACAGGTTCCACGATCGCTCGGTGATCTCCCAACATTCATTTCACCAATTCTACAGTTGTTTCACGAACCCTGCAATTTGTTCCTTGCAGGACATCTATTTATTTCGTAGATTCCACATTTTTTTCGTAGATTCTACAACAATTTTGAGAACACTATTATCCTTTCTCCGATCCTACAATCGATCGACCGGCCCTGTAATCGTGACACAGATCCTACAATTGATTGGTCGGCCCCATTATTTTGACACGGATCCTACAATCGATTGGCGTGCCCTATAATTTTTCAGTTAATCCTACGATTGCGTCGCGAGCCCTATAATTTTTTTATCGGATCTCACAATCCACCAATCTTTTTGTAGATTCTGCACGTTTAGATATGTGTAAGCGTTTTTCTTGGAATAGGGTGCCCTTTGTTTAGTTGCCCGCCTGGTCTGTATTTTCGTTGAGAGTCGTCTCGTCATCGTCGTTATTTTCCGGGGTCCACTCGTGGGCCAGTTCCTCGAGACATGTATCTTGCGATTCACCCCTTTTCCATCGATACCCTCACTCTGTAAAAATTTTCAAGGAGAGGGAAAGGACGCCCTTTCGTGATTTTTGTATTGCGTGCATTAAACCAGATTCTTTCCAACTGTCGACCTAGTACAGGCATGTCAAACACGCGGCCGCGTGCCGCATGCGGCCCGTTGACAAGTAGTCTGCGGCCCGACCAAAAACTTGGAAACTGTTCATGACAATTTATAGGTTTTACACAGGAAAATTCAATATTTTGCAAGTCAATTTCACCTTTCTGTAAATCAATTTCACCCTTTTGCAAATCAAATTCACCCTTTTGAAAATTAATTTCACCCATTAAGACTATTTAAAATTGTTTATTTATTTCGATTAAATTATATATTTATTTAGACATACGTGAACGGTGTCATTACTGCGAGGGAAGACTCAATACGCTTCAATAAAAATGTACTTTCATTTCTAACATTTATTAATCAGAAAATGGCTACAATGAATATACATATCTACACACAGTTTTCGCACATTACAAAGTTAATTAATTGGTAATTACTTTTAAATAAGTATTTGATTTTGTACATCTTGGCAATAAATACAATTTTGAATTTCTTAACAATGAATTTACATTTGATCTGATTTTTTTGCAAAAACTTATTACAAAATACTTTATTTGTAAAAGGTTGAATTTGATTTGCAAAAGAGTGAAATTAATTTGTAGAAAGGTGAAATTGATTTGCGAAAGGATTAAATTGATTTACAGAAAGGTGAAATTTACTTGCAGGAGGATGAATTTTTGAGACTTTTGCTACAACATTTAGTTGCATCGTTCACGGGAACTGCATTTGTTGATCAGCTTGTTCGGCTCTGCAACGTTTCGCCGACCCTAAACGCAGGTGAAACGAATGGAGATTGCAATATCCGTGGACTCACCGCTATAACGTTCTCCCCCTTGCCAGCCTTGGCGATCAGGTCCCACTCGATAGTGCTGACATAGCAGAGAGCCGGGTTCTTCTGGAACCTTACCGCTCCTCTGATGATGGTGGTCAGGCTGTGCAGCCCGATCTCCTGCAGGCTCATCATCTCGAATGCGATCAGGGCGTAGTTGATGAAGAGGGAATGGCCACGGATCACCGTCAGGTTGGGGAACAGACGACCGACGCTGCGCAGCCCCGCCGCCCTGTGCAACAAACGAGAACAGGAAAGAATGAAGCCGGCTGTGAATGGGAAATCCGGCCCGGCTAGCCGACCGAACGGGCCACGTGCTTTACGATGCTAGAAAAGAACGAGAGACGCAGAGAAAAGAAGCCGGAAGACCACGGGGAAGAGAGACCGCCGCGAACCAAGGAAACAAAGAAGTAATAAAGAGCCAGCCAGGAAGCTCCCGTGACCCTCGATGCGAGAATTTCCGTCCAGATAATTATTTTCAAAGACGATATTAAATTACCGCGGTGGAAATTAGTTCCCCGTGCACCATTTCAATTGTTATTAACGTTCAAAAGCCTGGCGAGGAATTCCTTTGGTCAAAATCAGAGACGTTTAGAAATTGTTCACAATTGTTCAAACTTTGCGAGCATATTGACCAATATCTAAAGAACGTTCACAAATTGTTTCAAGCAACAATGATCATTTTTTTCAAGAGATTTCTTGATGAGAGTATTAACTAACATTCGAAAAATGTTAACAAATTATTTCAGCTAGCAGTGACCACTTTCTTCGAAGATACAGTGTTATTTGCAACAGTGTTCATTGTCGGTGAACACGATTCGCATTTCTTAATGTATCAGAGTGTAAAAATCGCAGGAGGAGGAATGAATAAAAAGAAGAGGGGTGGAAGGGGAGCAGGAGGAAGGAAGGAAGGAAGGAAATAAAGAAGGAACCGACAAGATAATAACGACAAGAGAGCCAGCCAGGAAGTTTAGTGACCCTCGACGGGAGAGGAAGTCGACGATCCTCTCTGCTCGCTTCCACCTCCGATGGAGGCGGCCTTGCCGGTTTCTCCGGCGGCGTTCCGTGTGCATAGATCGTTTATCATCGACCACAGCCGACAGAGAGATTTTTGCGCGCCGCGGATTTCGCTCGTTCCGCACGCGAGCAGAAAAGTATCGACGCGTACAGTCGATCGACCAAGAGCCCATCCTTCGGTACTTCGATCGGTACACTATCTTCATCTTTCCGGGTTCCAAAGATTTTCAAAAAACACCGTGAAACAAGCCTCCACAAGATTCAACAAGATTGTTACCCGTTTTTTTAATCGTAGCTTAATTAAGAAATAAAAATATCCAATAAAATAGACTGGTTCAATAAAAAGCTGCAGGAAATTCGATAAGTATCGTGAACATTCTGCAGAAATAATTTGAAGAAGCAAGCAGCAATAATTGATTTTTAAGCTAGACCTTTGTAATAATTGATTGGCGAAATTTCTGACTTATGCGATCAACTGTACGAGGAGGATCCGAAAAATTCGAGTTGCATCGAAGTAGCGAGTTCGAAACGCATCGAGGATGCATTAAGACGTAGTCTGGATGCTGCGGCTGGCTTCGGTTGTTGCGAATTGACTCCTATTTGGCACGATGCCTGGTCGCGCAAGTTTGCGGCGACTTCGGAGGATTAATGCTGGACCTCATAAAGCGGTCGTAACGCGGTCGTTGAACGTTTTTACTCGGCAAACCGATCCGTCGCGCACGAAATATCCTTCCTGTCGTGGCCCATGTCCGGGCTCATCTGCGAAATCAGCCATCCCAAAATTTCGCCACTCGGAATATCTACTCTCCAAGAATACTTCGCATCGACTATTACACGACTCGATATCGGCGCTTCAGATTATCCAATGCGACGGGTTTGGCAAAACCGACTATTTTACGTTCCTTTATTTTAGCCTCTTTTATAATATGTACCCAAAGAAGAAATTTTTTAAACAATTCCTCATGCAACTTAACAGTAATCATAAATTAAAAATATTAAAAACGCGTCCTGTAAATTAGACTGCGGATCTTTGTGCAAAATAAAACTTTTCTTATTTGAGAGATACTTATTTCTTCTCTTAATCATTTTAATGAGTTACAAATAATAAATTGCAGACCCAACATTTGCGTATTTTTACTTTCTTGAAAAAATGCAAAAGCGTATATAGCACAATGTAAATTACGCCCAGCTGTATATACCTCATTTAGAGGTCTGGGTAAGCTTAAGTTTAAAAAAAAGTAATAATAATAAATTGAAATTCTCGCAGCCTTTTGATACTGCTACTATTTTCTGATTATTTTTGTTATAAATGCATAAAATCCGCAGTCCGCTAATGACGAATCCGTGATAAATCGAGGATTGAAGCTCACCTGTAAAACATCAGATATCCGGTGATCTCCCTCAACTCCGGAAACGAGAGGTTGGCATACTCCGACGGCTTGGCGTTGTCGATCAGTAGAATTTGTACGAACCCTTCGACTAGTCGGCACCCCTTCAGTTTCGAGAACTGACTCACGGAGTTTCTTATGTCTACGCTTTGGCACACTGCGACAGAAAACGATAGCGTTACTGGTGCTGATCTGTATCGTTCGATTGGCGAACAGACTGCAGATTTTTATGCGGAACTTGGTTGTTGGGTAAAGACGAAGAAATAGGTCCGCATAAAAACCCGCAATCTAATTGCAAAGTATATATATTTGTTTCAGGCATTGGAAATAATTAGTTGTCTTACAGAACCATTCTTAGTTTATTATTTTTAGAATGTCTATGTCTAATGTCTATTATTTTTAGAAAATTTATTCTTGTAGGTAGACAACGTTTTTGATACAACTCCACCGACAGAATTAGAAATAAACATTGAAAATAATTAGTTGTCTTAGAACCATTCCTAGTTCCGTCTATTATTTTTAGAAACTCTATGCAGAGCTATTAGCCCTTATACATATCGCACCCCCGCAAAAAAAGTGACACAACTCAAAAATGCAGCATTTGAGAAAAATCAACTCAAAGAATACTATAAAACTTATACATATATTTTTCAATGACATAATCTCAAAATTGCCATTTTTTGACCTGTGTCACTTTTCTTGCGGGGGTGCGATATGTTGCTCTTAATGTATAAGTCGTTCATTTAATTGGATTGCTAGAACTTGAGTAATTAGACGATGTTTTTGATACAACTCCACCGATAGAATTGTAAATGTACATTGGAAATAATTAGCTGTCTTAGAAAAATTCCACTTCCGTCTATTATTTTCAGAAAATTTATTCTTGTAGGTACTCTATGCAGAGGTATTTACCCTTATACAAATGTTGCTCCTAATGTACAACTCGATCATTTTATTGAATTGCTAGAATTAGACGATGTTTTTGATACAACTCCACCGATAGAACTTTCCAATTTCCCTACAGACTCGATGTTAGGGGCTCAAGATTAACCACCGCGGTGTGGCGAAGTTTCATCTAGAACTGTCTGCACGAATCATAGCGTCAGGTCGTCCAGAACATACAAAGCCATAACCGTAACCATTCATCTTCTACGTAACATCCTACAGGCTGTAGAAAATGGAGGAGAACATGCGAAAGAGTGTTTACAGAGGTTCAGGAATATAATTTCGTCTTCCAAAAATATGGAAGAAAAATCGCATCTCTCATAGAACTAGTCCAGAGTGTTGATTAAAAATAATCGTTCTAGAGGAAGATCGTGCCTTCTTTCAATCTCTAAAAATTGAAGAAAGAAAATGATTTTGTCTGCGCGACTGCTCCAAGACCGAGACACGAGGGTGACGAAGAAACGGTCGTCGACTACGACCGATTACGGTCGATTACCGGTCGTCCACTGGTAAACGAAACTCGCTATCCGTCGGCAAGGTCGAGCAACCATGTCTTAACCCGGCCAGATCGTTGATATCCGTTGCCTCCCCTTCTCCCGAAACCGGACAAACTCGATCGGCCAACTTCTACATATTCGTACCGCTCGACAGCTGTTCGAAGAGACCGTCGCGCGTCGTCGGAGGGCATTTTGTCCAACGAGAAGACATCCGTCGTCGTCAGTGCTACGGCACTGGTTTCGAGGGGGCCGGACGTAGCGCGATAACGAGAAGAAAATATTGACCGTTTACCGAGCCGGCTCGATTCAACCTATCCGTGAGATAGACCCGTCGTCTTTTTATCCCTACCGGTTTGATTACAAAATTATGCTGCCCGGCGTCTACCAACCATAATAAACTCTGCTAATCTTCTCGCGATTATGTCGCACACAACGTTGCAAAACCTGTGGAATATAGACTTCAAGCTGCTTCACAAGAGATTGGAATTTTGGTGAATGTAGCATCCGTTTATGATGAATTTCTTCGAGACTAGTTATTTTTAGAGAGTTCAAGTATCTCAGGGTTCAATCATAGATTGTACGTATATGATTTAAATGCACAGCATTTTATTCTAACACGTATCTGTTATTACAAGTGGATATGATTAATGAAATTTTGTAACGATCGTGTTCATTGAATTGATAGCTTGTGAAGGCTCATTGAACATCTACATAAGAAGAAATGTTTCTTTGGGAATCTCGATCGAATTTCTTCGAGACTTGTTATTTTTTGAGAGTTCAAGTATTTCAGGATTCACGTACACTCACGTAACTGTTATCTTGATGTGTACATAGATTTTTCATTTAATTATGCTTTCGGCGCTACCGTTTCGATCAATTAGTAAATCTAGCAATTTTGCAATAAACTCTTCTTCTTTCCTAAGGAAGTTATCGAAACTAAAAGTTCTCTGAATTATAATGGAACATAACGTAGGTACTCCGGAACACTTGCCGAGAGACCGAAATCATTCAGTGAACTTTTAGCTTCGATAACTTCTTAACTTAACTTTTATGTAGACCATAACAAACTGTGCAGCTGCATTAGTCTGATGCACCGATGCACAAAAGTGCATAAAATTAGTTGCGTAGTATGCACCGTCTGATGCCATTCAAATTTTTCTTATAACATTTTCTTCTATTCCCAACCGTTTAGGAGGTACAGCCTGTTCCAGTTGCGTGGGACACCTTGTATATCTACATATCAAGAAATTTTTCTATGGGACACGAAGAGGTCTCTTTGCAGTCTAATGAGTTTAGCAGCGTCTGGTGAACAGTCTGTTCGGTAAAAATTCTGAAAAATTCTTTTCGGAGCATTCATTGGAGACGAGGTTCGTCAAGGGTGTACAGGGTGCTCGATTCTCTATTAACGATTCACTGTATAGCGGTGTACCTTATTATCGGTCTCGATTGACGGATAAAAGGCTTCGCTGCGGCGTACTGTTCGCGAGAGAGTTCACGTTCCCGCGTTTTCTATCAACGCCACTCTCGGAATCCTCTTAGCGGACGGCTTCTCTGTTGCGAATAGCGTGACGTCGCATAGCATGCCGTGGCAGAGGGCCGACTCCGCATAAAAACCGTTTACATGCGTCGAACTGCCATTCGATACGGGCCGATGATGTAAACCGGCCGATTTCTTTTTTTTCCCCCGGACGCGGCCAGAATTCGATTCCGTGCGAAACAAGACACCGCGGACGCAACGAAACAGAGAAACGCGTGCTCGCGATTCAACCGAGGAAACGCGATGGCTCGGATTGAGGGCGGCCCGGTAGCTCTTCGGTTACATCGTGGTAATCGCCGAGCTCAGCTCTTTCCTCAACGAGATTCAACGCTCGGCGATATTGTTACGCCGAGTCCGCGAGAATCGCGGCGCGTGTGCCCCGACACGCATTCTGGGCACACTTCCCTCCAAAACCAGCGAAAAACCTGGCCAAACAAGCCCGATTATTCAAAAGTATTCAGGGATGCCTCGGGGAACAGTTGGGGATCAAACACACATTCTCGGCTACTTCCCTTATTAGTAGACTGCAGAGTTTATCCCTTTATGGGAAGAATGTATAGGTTTTTCAATCGAAATGCATCCTTTCGCAAGTCAAGTTCAACCTTATGCAAATCAATTGCACGTCCGTCTAGAAAATTGCGGGTCCGGGTATTGTCCGACAAAACGGGGTAGCTGGAATTTGGAGAAGAGCCGACAGAACACTTCATTTCAATTCTTCTCTTAATCTTCTCCTATTAAAATATTGTATTGCTCTTGCTAATACAAGTGATAATTTTAGGGAAAATAAGTATCTTCAGCATCACCTGTAGGACTAACAATAAGTTCAAAACTAGATTCTTTCAATCTCCTCACTGTTCAAGTCTCACCTACTAACTATCAAATTGTGAAAGGGAGAAAGAGGATTTCAGTATTTCCACTTTCAAAATAATGGAACAATTGTTGGCAGATAACGTGTTAACCGTTTGCACTCGGACCAATTTTAACATGAAAATTAAACATTTCTTCGATCCTAGAATATTTCTATTCCCTATGATTTTAAAAATTTTATGGACATCAAAATAAATGTTTAGTAATTGATTAGATACCGACATATTTAATAATGTAAACAATATTTTGAAGAATGGTACAGCAATTTCTAGCGGCGCCTCAAGGTCACCATTCGAGTGCTAATGGTTAATAGTAAAGACGTTACCACAGTTCGACAGATTTACTGTTGCATTCGAGACGGTACTCCGGCTCGCAGGGTTCGGCACACATCTGCCCACAAAATTCGATACCCGGCAAAGAGTGAGCACATAGTTTGTCGCTCGGGACCGGATGATCGGTGGACGCGAGTCGCAAAAAATCAGCCGGTGACAAACAGTCCAAGTGGGCGTCCATGTAGGCGTCGGTGACGCGTCGCCACGGCGCGGCGCGGCGCACAGTGGTGTCAAATGGCAAAAAGCAGAAAAAATCTATAAAAACCAAACTAACCAACAAATCTGCTTGAAAATTTGTGGAAAGCATGCCACAGGTACAACGGTTATGTAGCAAAAAATAAATGATTTATTTTTTTATTTCAATTTTTTTACTTGTGCCCGTAAAGAAAATTCAAAACATGCGTTTTGTAGATGTGGACTAACATAGAATTAACCTATGTTAGTTAAACATGTGCTGAATATTTCATCGAAATCGGTTACGGTGAAAATAAAACGACGATAATTATTCGGAAAGTACCACTGTTCTCCGATTTTGATGAAACTTAAATACATTATATATTATAGCGTTAAGATGTTTTTATTAGTATCATTTATAAAGGCATATTACGTGAAAGGATACTACCAGAAGAATCAATGCTATTTATTTTCTTACGTATTTATTTGCAGAATAAGTAAATTAGCGTGTTCAAAAGTTCCGGGCCAGTATGTTTAACAAAAGAATTATGTTTGTTTTTGATTGTGTTTTTAGTTTTGATTTCAATTACAATATGCATATGCTTGATTTATGAATGATTCACTAATCTTCATAACTTCAACAATTCTAAAATAAAATATCTGAGACCGGTTAAACTGGCGAATGATGAAACATTAAGATGATCATGCTGTTTTTATATGTTTTCCTTCTGAAGAATGATTATTTAAATTGGATAGTGCTGTACAGTCCAGAAAGCAAACACAAGTATGTACATATCGTGAAGGCGCCGAAATTTCCAATACGATCGCGATGACGACCACTCGAAAGTATCTTATCGAGTGTGTCTACGTGTCCGCGTAGAATCGATGTCCACGGTGAAACTATGCCACAAATCTACGTCATCGTTCTACGCCGCTGAATCGCTGGAACAAGATCGTTGAATCGTCGGAATTTAAGATCATCGACGACACCGTGCGGGAATCGTTTTTCGTTGCGTGATCGTTACGCGATCCGACGCGATAACCGTCCTCGGGCGCGCGCACCTAAATTAGGATGTTTTCGCCGGTTATTTTTCAATTGATTATCTGCAACGCTTATCGCCGAAATCGCGGCGGTGTAAGAGTACTTTGACACAGTGCTTAGCGGCGGCTATTTAAACCTCGTGTCAATTTCACATAATCGATTTCTATGTACCGGAACGTGTATTGAGAACTAGAGCAGGATTTCAAACACTTAAAGCCAGATCTACTTATGGATTAATTAATCCAATAAATCGCATTATAGCAGACTCTAGCACTCTCTATAATCGTATTGATTTCTTTACCGAGACTTTGCACAATTTTAAAAAACAATTACGCAGGATTATAGGATAATACAATATCGTTTGTACCATTATTTTCTGTGCACGTCCCTTCTTTGTTATTATGCGTGTAGACCCTTATCCTTTTCTATTGTAAACACTTATGTAAAAGGACCTCGGTCCGTCTATAATAATAAATAATAATAATAATTTTCACCGAGTCGTAATCGCGATCAAATTTGCGGAGTGAACAGCTCGATTCTCCGTCGTAAATAATTGAATTATGAAATGTCGGATCTCTTATCATTTGCAGATTGGTTTCATTCATTTGAATGGTTTTATGTTGAACGTAAAGTTGTAGATTTCTAGAAAAATTATGGTAGAACACCATCATCTCGAAGAACATATAAAATTGACACGAGGAAAGAATGACATTCGAGTTCTGCCATTTCTGGGAAAATTGGCTGTGAAGCAATTAGAACAACTCTTCATTCATAATTTTTCTAGACATTTGTCACTTACTGTTCAACATAAACTTGACACGAGGAAAGAATGACATTCGACGGTAGTACGGTCATCGAGAATCGTATCGACAAGGCTTCCGGCAAGCAGAATGTGAACGAGCCTAATAATAAGTCCGCGATCGTTTCTTTCTCTGGTATCTTTTCCCGCTCGGGCTGTCCATCCGTGCGATACACGTTTCCATACTATTTTTGTATTTATCTCGCAGCGGAAGAGAGAAAGAGAAAAGAGACGGTCGAGAGTGTCAACGTAAGATAAAAATACACACGAGCAACCGCTTCATGTAAGAAGCCCGCCGGGGTCGATCGAATCGTTGACGCGAACCACTGAAACAAAAGGGCCGGGGATCTCCCCATCTCGCTCCACCCCCGCGAGAGTCTCTCGGGAGTCTATTAAAAGCGTTGATACTTCTTAACGAAGCCCTCGTTACAACCTTTCGGATCTGTTTCCTCTCGTTAGCCTCACGGATGCACCCGCGACACTGCCGCGCAGTGAGCTGGATAAAAAGATTTTAATGACACTTTACTACCAAGAACTTTCTCATATCGATGTCAATTGCTATTGTGTTTCGAATATCCACTGACCTCAAAAATGGAAGAATTAATCAAATTAAAGCCAAATCGTAGTTGTACCGAATTTTCAAAGTTGAATATTTTAGAATCTACGTTTGACACCCGAAAAATGTCCTTTTTCCCGCGATATTTTCAAGATCCTGTTTAATTCTTCGGTACACAGCATTACTTTCTGTTAAGAAATTATAATTGCAGCCACAGTTATTATATGTAATGTATTAAAAATATAATGTTGAATCTAGCACAGAAAACCTCCTGAATGAATTATAGTACTTCCCAAAATCGTGGAGGTGTTCCTCGGAGGAAAACATGAAACTCTTCTAGGATGAACAACTTCAAATATATCGAAGTTCTAAGAAGTTTTGTGCTCTCTTTCATTTGCCATCAAGATACATCAAGATATCGCGAAGAAAAATCGCACCACGGCTCGAGATTGTTAATATCAATTTATTGGAACGATGCAGATAAAAGTCCACGGCAAAATTCCTCGAAGATCGAAGTTAATTCTCCATCGATCGTCTCAGGAAATCGTTCCGGTATCTCGAGGAAGGTTACTCCTCGCTTAAACTTCGCTCGCAATTATCGTAAATAAGATTGCAACGGTGATGCACATCTCGATATCCATTTGAAATTGCAGTGAAGTGAAAATCTCGAAGACGCGATCTCTCCAAAGAAGGAACTAGGATACGGCGAGCCGCAAATCACCCGTCAAGGTAGAATAAGCTGACCTTCGATAGCCATCGGAGCGGACACCGACAATGTTGCCGGGTCGTCGTCGGCATAACTTGTGCAAAATGGCACAGTTTACACGGTCGAAGCATGAACAGCAACAACTGTATCGTCCGTCCGGATCGAACGATTGAAGGAGTCCGTAGTCGATTTGTAGCGTCCCACGCGTTCTTATAGGCCGTTTCTTCGCGGAGAGGTCTTGTTCCGAGAATCGTCACGAAAGCACAATGTTGCAAGTTGGGTCACCGATGCGTGAATATTCGTCGTGGTGTGCGGTCTCGATTGCGATCCCTGTTTCCGTCCTCGTGGCTGCAGAGGCAGCTCAGAATTCGACCACGGGCTGTTGGGATTTTTGCAGCCAACAAAGGACCATCATCCGGTGTCCACGATCCTATTAATGTTCAGCGATTTTTTCAAAAAGAATTCGATTCGGTTTTGTGCCCGGGATCCAGAAGAAAAACGACGATCCCAGCTCCGAGAACAATTTAGGATTGTATTTGGTAATTAGAGTAGTCTTTCAGAGTGGAAGTTGTTCTAGATATACCGAAAATTATGTTGAAATAGTTGTGAAAGCTATTGAGGATCTCGAGATGTAGATGACGCATGGTATTCTAGGTTAAACAACGTAGGCTCGGTTCGTGGGCAAGATAGGTGACCGCGGATTTTTCTCATGGTTAAATCCTCGGGGTTATTCGAAGACAATTCCCAAGGTCACTGTTGTGGAAATACTTCGAAAGGAACGCTATATTCCCCAGAATTCAAAGGGCTCAATTCGCGAAACAATTAGCAAATCGGACGACGAGAATTCTAATCGAAGTTCATTGGGAATCCTTTTGAAGTGCACTCGATTATTGGGTATGTTTAAGGAATTCTAAGGAGCCTCACAATCCTTAGTAATCTGAGTAATCTCATAAGAATTCAATGGTCGTTCGACGACGATTTAGGAATCTCGAAGGGCAGGAATATATTCCTAGATTGTCATTGGTCATAAAAGTGTCGCTAGGAGGAGATATGAAACTATTATCAAGAACCTCGGACAAATGTCCAGAGGTCTTCTTCAAGAATGTAAGGGAAATTTACCAACATACTCACTTTCCCGTCATTTCGATAATAAAAGGCACAGGTCAATAACCAGAACGAGAGCCACTCCGCAATCATTCCTTTAGCCAGTCTTCTTCTCGGCACACAGAGAGCAATGGGCTGTGTTATTGAAGAGCAACTGGAAGTTTCCGGGGGAAGGAGATCCTCTAATATTAAACAGTGTCATTAGCAGGTGTGTAAGACCCTTGAGGAGAGGCGAGTCCGCATCCGGTGGATGCGTCGTGGTTTTCGCTCGGCACGCGAGCAATGAAGCAAGCGGAACAAAATTGCAACGCCCCATCGCGATTAACGGCGGCGCGGCTTGGCGCGAGTAACCGGTCGAAGGGGCCCGCGCGCGCGGCAAGTTTAAAAAGTTGCAACGGACTCCGCATTCCAGACGCTCTCCTCAAGGTTATTAGCCATTCACCCAAAGGCCGAGGCACTCGGATGGCCTATACACCGCGTGTGCTTCCCCCCATTGCGATGTACTAGCGCGCACTGCGGTCTGAGAAGCGACTGTACACTCTCCGTCGCCGAAATTGAAACCCTCTACTCTCCATAGAAAAATCACGTAATGCTTTCCAATCCTGAATTGTGCCTATAATTATGAAAGATATTTAACAGAACTAAATGGAATTTCATATACTGAATGAAATTGAACAGTAACGTTAAACAACCGCAACTATTTCTTATTGATCAAAGAATCACACGTTTCTTGATTGTATTACGGTAGAAATTGAATTTTTTGGTCACTCACAGGCTTCATTTACAAGATTGTCATCTGTGTTTTGTACTTCTTTTTACTATCAACGAATAGTGTGTTGATTAGTGTGTGTGTGTAGACTGGAGCCACGTAAACAGTTAATTCTTATTTAAGAATAATAACACTAATAGTTTTAACAAGATGAGAAAAAAGAGTAACACTCTTAAATCATTGTAACCTTTCTACTGTTTTAAATTGCACCCACTCGTTTTTGCCATAATTACATAAAATCCTCAGTCTATTGATTACTCACCACATTTTCACCAAATATCACATGCTTCATCCTTTGAAATCAAATCTATTTCAAAGAAGATTATATGTGTAAATTAAAATTGAAGATAGGATCGTAAGCTTTGTACCTCAAAGTGACGTACAATGAAATCTATATAACGAATCGAAATAAAATTGTGTCATGTGGAATAACTGATAAACTCATTTTTTTTAAATATTGACTTAGACCACTTTCATAATTATGGGCACAATTATACGGACAAATTGAGGTCCTCAGATTTGTCAAAGAATCTTCCAAGAAATATTGGATAAATGTGTAACTTCTACGAAAAAGGAAATCACATTGTAAAATGTTCGGAGACAATTGTCGAAGATAATGGTGACTATATTTCGGGATAAAATTGTGTCCACGCAAAAATTCATTTGCAAATCCAGATAAATAATTAACACAAAGAATTAATACACAAACACACTTTCCGCGAGAATTCTCCGGGCTTGCAAGTTAAAGAATTCAACATGCGAAAGTTTAGAGCGCTGTGAACTTTACAGTGTACGAACAGAGTTCGAGGAGTGACACAGTTAAATGTTGTTTGTCCACACAAGAATCCGTACACTAGCGTTCCATGTAACGAGACTTTGAAACAAATTTCAGTTTGTCTTCGCATATCGGAGTTACTTTGCGGGACAGCGAGGAGAATAATTGTTTAAATTCGGAAATAGGGTTCCGGTTACGGAAAGGAACATTCCAGGCGACCGTGGAGTGGCGAGAGTAACTGTGATGACATTTCCAGAACATTTCGGTGGATCGAGTGAATCAGCCGGGGAATAATGTTCTGGAGAAGTACGCCTTTAAAACAGAATAACGTTTTTATAATTGTACCAAACGACCTGATGTTTTGTAAGCAATTAGAAGCATTGGTTTACTGAATGATGTGCAAAAACGGAATTTTCCAAAAATTATAATTTACAAGGTTACATGCAAAAATAAAAAAGGCATTTTTAAAACTTTTCTATTTGGGCCCTTAATGAAAGTATGAATATGTTTTGTAGATCTATGTTAGTTATACACATACTGGAAATTTCATCGGAATTGATTGAGATACACACATGCTACAAGCGGTTAAAAATGGTGAAAATCGTAGTGGTTCACGACTTTTGATCAGTTATTTTAAATTTTCATTGAGGGCCCAAATAAAAAAGTTTTACAAGTGCCTTTTTTATTTTTGCAAGTAACCTTGCAAATTATAATTTTTGAAAAATTTTTTGTTGCACATCATTTAGTAAACCAATGCTTCCAATTGCTTACAACACATCAGGTCGTTTGGTACAATTATAAGAAAGTTATTCTGTTTTAAAGCGCGTACGAACACTTTTTTGAGCCACTGTACATAAATCCTATATTATACAGCTCAATTCTGTGGTTGCCAGGAAAAACGCCGCATGTCACAATTTCAAAAAATTTCAGTTTATGCATTAATTGAGATTTATAGTATAGGATTTACGTCTTTACCAGAAAGAAAGTCATGGAAATAAATTCGAAAGGCTTAAAAACATAATGCGACCAAAACTTTAAACGGCAATATCTCGAAAGTGAAATTATGTGACATGCGGCGTTCTTCCTGACAACCACAGTATTAATGTATAAACTCAAATTTTTTGATATTGCGACATGCGGCGTTTTTCCTTGCAACCACAGATTTATAATCTGAATTTACTGATTCGAAAGTTTTACAGTTGGTTCGATCTCCGCTACAAGTTGCATCGGGATTGCCGGGTCCGAGGTGGTAGACCGTCGGTGCGGCGTGTCGAACAGGTCGCCGTGAAAGCAAACAATCTGGCGAAGTCATCGGCTGGAAAATTCCTGAATGGTGAGTGGTCGGTGGGGAGCAAGGTAGAGATCATCGACTGGTTGCAACGTTCCCATAGAGACCGCGCGGCGCGGCGCGGATGGCATCGGGCGCGCACGATGCGATGGGATCGGTGGTGCTACGGTGCCGGGGCTCAACATTGTGGGGGCGTGCCTGCCCTCTAACCGGGAGGCCAGATCAAATAATATATTCTCACCAGCAACAACGTTCCAATTAATTGCAACATGCTCTGGCCGGAGAGCCAGTTCCGAACCGGTTCCGATCGGAAACCCGGCGCGCATTCGTTCCGGATAATGGTACCTCATTCCTGGCTCGATCGATCGACAGCGAATGGAAGAACCGAGACGACCGTGTTCCGATCATACTAAACAGGAGACTCCGGGATTATTATGGCTCCCCTAACCCATTCTCCTTCTACTCCTCCTTCTCCTGTCTCCCAGTTTGCATACATTTGGCCAGGCGTCCTTCCAATTCCGCGGAGAAAGACACTTGGACGACGACGACGCGGCGTTCCTTTCTCGTCAAGACAATAATAAATACTTCACCGCCACCGACTCTCTGGTTATTAATACGTTTGCTGACGGACACCGGTGGGCGGCGCCTCAGCCCGGCAGATTCGAACGCGACGCTCGCGGACCGTTTCGAACTTATGTATTATGTAGCGCCGCGAGCTTGGATCGCGGACGATTTCGATGGGCCATTCCCTGTTTAGGCTATTCACGTTGTTGTATATTTAATGCTACTTCTTTTTCACCCAGTGCACTCCTTGTTCCTCTTTGCTCAACAATATTTCACAGGATAATTCACTTAGTAATCTTTTTATGGAATATTTGTGTGTTTAACCCCATTTTATAAGATATTCTTCCGTTCATCGTTATCTAATCCAGCACTTTGCAGCATGATCTATTAAAAAAGCGAGAGCACATCTGCAGTCGCGGAGAACCGGCGGGACAATCGATAATTGGCTCGGCCGTAACTGGGCTAATGAGAAATTAACCCTCCGCGGGCCGATTCTCGACACGCTCGTCCCTGGTCATCCATTGGAACGCGTCAAAACGCTGGGCCACCGTATCAGATTTGATTCTAATTGGAGCTATTATTGGAAACCGATCTGTCGTCTGATTGGGAACAAGATCGTCTTATGCTCTGAAATGTTCCGTGTGAAATTGATCGATCGAATACCAACGAACACCAAAAAATCAGACCATTCCAGCTCACAGATTTTGTATCGCTTCCCACAACAGAATGTTCTAATCTACCGTTATAATCTTGGCTATTCATTTTTGTCACGAACGCATAAGATCCGCAGCCTGTGTTCATAATCGATTAGTACTGCAAATATTAACGCTGCAAATATTTTTCCTCCTCAAGACACATCGTTCACGCACACTCTATTAAGTACGTTCTCGTTGACTGGAAGTTTAGAAGGATGCAAGATCGTTTTATATTTTGGTCACGTTATTCCCTCGTCTCTCGCATGTTTCGATTACCCAGCCAATAAGGTTAATCCGCCAGGAGAGTAATAAAAATTTTTTCGCGTTAGAAGCATGATTCAAGCCAGCGTGCGACGAACGGGCGCCGGCGAGTCCTGCCAAGAGATTCCGGATTCGTCCGCAAGACCGATGCGCCGATTATACTGTTCGGCGTGTTCGGGATACCGCAAATGTTCGTCGCAGAGCACACCCCTAAGGCTTGGCCCCGATTTTCGGAAACGCGGTGTTATCGTTCTCCGTTTCGAGGCCAGCCGAGAACCGGACTCCCGAAACCACGTGGATAACAAATCGGCATGCTCGTTGCATCGCTCCACTCGATCGACATCTACTTCTCCGCAAACGGGAATTAAACGGAACGATCATGTTGCACGATCGATCATGTTTGCATATTAAAGTTTAAACTCATCCTCCTTGATGACAACAGCTGAAGAAAGAGAGAAGAGTGAGGAGCAAGCCCTTGAAACCACCCCTTGGAAATTTACACAGATCGATGACATGTGACGTTCATAATCTCGCAATCGACTGAAAGATAGTCTAATTAATCTTGTACGCTTTACAAACCGGTTCAATATTTCGTAAAAGATTTGTTCGATAAACCATTTGAACGGTGAAGGTAGGCTACGGAGAAATGGTGACAGCGAACGTGTTAATAGACGCTAGAATAAGACGCTAATAAGAATGTGAAAATTGCATTTATTTCGATTTTGTATCAGTTTTGTTCAAATATGTGCTTCAATGGAGAAGTTCGATAAAAGAACTTCTCAGAAAAACATATTTATAATTCGAAGTTTTCGAAGCGGTTTTCGAAGGCTACGCCCCCTCGCCTGGCCGCGCGTCTCGCTTCCCATGGCGGTCCCAGCGATGCGAAATTTCGAACAGCTACGTCGAAACTTTCGCATCGCCGACGCTTACATTCTAACGCATTTTAGCAAATGAGCGTCTTCATTCGCGCAGATTCAACTTTTTTCGCCTCTTATCCGTTAACTGGAAACGAATCGAACAAATCGAAGCTTCGAAGTTTCGAAGTTTCTGAAATCGAAGGAAAGTAACAGCCCTAGTACGGAGCGGGAGTTTAAGAGGATCGGTGTCCGAAAGTCGAAGGCGAGTCGCGTGCCAGTTGAACGTCCTGCGATCGAGAGCGGTCACGATTCCTGCGCGTTTCTGCCGCACGAGAGACGAAGCAAGACGGGAACGGGAGCGGGACGGGTATGGGACGTTGGTCGAAAAACGGGCGTCGTGGCCGCATAAATTATCCGGCGTAGCGTTTGTCATTCTCGTGCTTTCGGCTCGTTAAACCGTGACAGAGGCCGGAAAGCAGCGTCGGGGCGCCGCACGAAAGCCGGGCAGCAAGCAGCGCGGTCTCTCGCTCGTTCGTTCGCTCGCCTATCGTGCGGCTTCGCACGAATCTCGCGTCTCGTCGTCGCCGAGCCAGCACGAAACGCGATTACGTTACCGGTGTATTGCCGGTCGTGTTTCCACGTGTAATCCACGATTTGCTCTTTGCTCCCCTCGGCTGCACCGGGCTGCGGCTCTCTCTGTCTCTCTCGGTTGTACTGCCGACGACTCTGCGATGACAAGCGGCTCGATAATGTCGTTAAAACCGCCCTAGCCTGTGTACGCGATATATCGCGTTGCCAATGACGGATTCGCTCCCTAAGGCCAGCGAGAAAAGAACCCCGATCGATCGATCGGCTCTCTCTCTGCGGTGCCGAGTTGCCGAGCCGCCAGGATTCATAGAATGCTCCGTTCCCTGCTCGAATTGATCGAGTTGCGCTGGAACCGTGGCCCCCGTGCTCCGAGCCGAGGGCCAACAGCCGACGATAGAACTGTTTCAGGCAATAACTTCGAGGGGAAACAACCGATAACCGGCAACAGGCGAGAGTGCTCTCCAACGAATAAAGTTTGCTCGACCCCCCTCGAAAACGAGCGAGCTGCAGTGTGCGCCACTATTAGGTACCCGTACTTGCGCTCTGTAGTAACACGTGCATCCTGACCGCATTTTTCTGGTGACAGCGTAATTCTGTTCGATTACGTGTAGATTGAAAGGGTTTTGTCGGGAGAGATCGGAACGTCTAAGATTTAAAGCACAGGTCATATTCAAAAAATTTTAGGACATCAGCGTTTAGTTTCAGCTTAATAAGATAATTCAGAGAAAAACACATTTTCTATTTGGCTCCTCTGTTGCCTGCTCTTCCAAAACGGTTTTACTCGAACGGAGGTCTGGGTGTCGCGGTTTTTTACATGTTTCGCCTTAGAGCGCGAGTCATCGTTGGTCAGCTGTTTGTCGTGTGACGTCGATATGGGGCGACGACCGCGCGTCATAATATTGTTCGAGGAATGATACTTTTTTTTCGATCGGGAGGATAACTCCCCTGTAGCACGATGTAGAAGCGTAGAGGATGTTCGTCCTTCTCTGTTTTTCTAAAAGAAACAGCGTATCTTAGGAATGGTGGTAATCGGGCCACATCCGGATTCTCGTCGCATTCCAGGCCATAATTCTCCAGGAAATGGAAATAGAAGGAACCCAATCGCCTGGATAGACTCGTTATAAACCGGCAGCGATATTGGGAGCGGAACTATCTCGCGAGGCCACGCGAGCATCGCGTCACGAGCTGTTATCGGTCGCAACTCCAAAGTTGCTACTGGCGATTCGGATCGTTGCTCGTTCGCGGACATTGCGCCCGACGCGACGTCGCCTCGCCTCCCTCCGTTCATCCTTATTCTACGCGCGATTTAGGGTTACGGGTCTCGTCTCGTCGTTTCGATCCAATAAGCCGAAGCAGACGGAAGCGGACCGAAGCTGCTCGATATTATTCCAGCATGCTGGCGATACCCAGAATCTGCAGACGCGAGCTTCGCCGGAATTCAATTTGCGTTCGGCCAGCACGGAAGTGGGACCAGTTGCTCACTCTGTACGCACCGAGCATCCGGAAACCGAGCCGATGAATCACCGGATATCGCCGGTTAGGCGCCGCTGACGTTTCCGATAACCGAGCAACCAAACAGTCTCTCTCTTTCTTTCTAGCATCGTTGTTGCCCGTTTCGGAATCCGAAAAGTTCCGACAAAATTGCTCTACTTTGAGCTGCAACTACCTCTGGGTCTCTACCAAAAACTTTGGGGATGTTCCGACTACCTTCGAGTATGGTTGCGTACCCCTTTGTCGCGGAGAACATGATTCTTCGTCATCTAGAAGGTAGCCCTCCACTTGTTGAATTAAATAATTTCAATATCTGTGCTGAGTTGTGCTAAGTTTGTGCTATTAGGTTGTAAAGAAAGAAATGCAGGATTTAAACATATGTTTTTAAATTGTAATAAATCACATAGAAAACAATTTTATCAAAATTGTTTTAATAAAAGCAATAATATGAAAATTAATTTTATAGAAAAAATATTATTTAAAAACATAAAGTTGTGCATTCGTTGACACTTCCTTCGCCCCATACTTCGTTAATATTCCGAGCCGCTTGAGCGGCACTTCGGCCTGATTTGAACTCATACAAAAAAATAATGCGAAAATCGCGTTTTGACATCCTGAAATAAAAGCCAAATAATTTAATAAAAATTTGAATAAAATGAAATATCAAAAGCATAATTAAATAGAGCGTAAAACAAGCTTTAAAATGACATATAACTCATTAAATTAAGGTAAATATTTATTGGTATAAAATTGCAATTAAAACAAAGGAATAAAAATCCTGCATTTCTTTCATTGCAACGTAATACATTGCATAAAATAACACAAAAAATTGGGAATAACGATCTTTTGTGTAGCCCCTCACTTTTCATATTTTTCAATTTTCTTTATTGCGCTAAGTTGTGCTAAGATTGTGCTAAAGTATTACTTTGAAAAAATAATAAATGAAGTAGCTAGCCTAGCACAACTCAGACACATATGATTACGTGCTGTTTGGATAAGTATTATTTACCATAACGTCTTTATTTATTACTAGACTGCGGATCTTTATGCAAAATAAAAAATGTTTGCATTGATTGCAAAACGGAGCCAAGTAAAAATTGTATTCTTCTTTTAATTATCCTATTAAGCTGAAACTAATACATTGATTTCCTTAAACATTGTTAACATGTCCACTGCTTTAAATTGTACGTGCCCATTTCTGTCATAAATGCATAAAATCCGCAGTCTATTTATTTCTGTTTGTAACATAATAATAAAGTTGTTTTTGTGGGACAAGTGACAAAACAGATTGCAACAGCAGCTGAAAGGACGACCGACGCGTCGAAGAAGATGCAAACAGTGTTAAACATTCCCGTCGGCGACTTGTTCATTCTGTTTTGCATACGCTATAAATACAGACAATCCGCAATCTAATCGTGACTCAAATACTTCTGCGTGGCTACTAGTTATTCCGGTGACTAGTATTCCTTAGCAATGGCGCGATAGACGCAGCGAGACAAACAATCTGACTCATAGTAGCTATAGGGTCATCCGATACCGGTACCGCGGTTTTCGCCGTCGCTTTTACAGGCATTGTTTAAACGGATTTGCGTGTAGAACGGTCTCATGGAGGAGGGGCCGTTGTTTTGAATACGCGGGTTGCGGTAGAAGCCGACGAGATTGTACCAGTCTCGCGAATATTAATAGGCGAATCCATTAGCAGATCTTGCGCATTAGTGATGAAAACGTGCACGGAAGATCGTGTAAATGACGAAGATTAAGCGATTCTTGTGAATGTCGAGTTCTCAGATCGCTGCGACTGTTAAACAAGTCGTAGTTGCGGGGTTCGTTCGGCTAGTCTAAAAAATGAACGCATATTCTTTTTCTGTTACATTGTTTCAATATTTCATAGAAAAGGTACGTTTTGATAAAACATTTGAGCACTGGAGGTGAGCAACGAAGCAAATGGTAGCGAGCCTGTTATCAATTAATTTGTATCGTGGTACAGTCGAGTAGAGATTAGATTGAATTAGGATTTGAAAGATGTAGAAGGGTTCACCTCCTTCCTCTTTGTGTATGGGGTGCAAATTTCCCCCAGGTTGATAAAAACGGAAATAAAAAGTTTAAAAATCGAAAGTTTGCATAAATTTTCTAGGCATGCCATCTAAGATGTGTTTCAAATTTTTGAAGTATTGTACGCTTGTCTTTTGAAAATCAATAAAATTTCACTTTGCTCCAAAAATGTAGACAGTATGTATGCAGTACACAAAGAAAAGCTTAAACGAACAATGTGATAAATTTGGTCACTCCAGTTTTGGTTCGATTAATGAGATTGTTCCGATTTCGAGGAAGATTTTTATGATCATGATCGGACAGAGAGTATCGAGAGAGTGTAAGGATCTATCGGATCAAAGGGATCGATCGTGAAGGGATCGGTTGACGTTTCTGGCGATCGTCGCGGAGGATTTTTCTTTTGCATAAAGTTCCGGCCATTAGCGAGGAACGAAATCGATTGGGCGGCGTGCACGAGGCACATATTAATCGGATTTCTGCGCATGGGAGGGTGCAGACGAGGGATCGGAGAGGCAGAGAGGGGAAACGGTGCGCTCGCGCGCAACACCAGAAACAGGGTCATCGACCTTGGCCAGCCGATGACCGCGTAGGGCCAGGTGGAACGAAGACGACGGGATCTCACCTCGAGCATCTCCTGTTGTGTGCTCGACCGATACCGGAAGCTGCCGTCTAGACGATACTGCTTTTTTGTCCTTCCTGCTGGTTCCGGCAACCAACCCGCTCTCTCACATACACTCTCTCTCTTTCTCTGTTCGGGCCAAGGTGGCTGCTAAACACGCGACCGCACGAAAACCGAACCCTTCCCAAGATCCGCACTTCAACCCCGAGCCTCTTCGACCTACTTTCGTATTCTTGACCTGCCAGTCAGAGTTCTCGGTGTTAACGGACCGCTTCCTGAAATAACGCCTTTATTTCAGTCCCTCCGGAAGGGTTTCGAAACGGGGATGCACGTGGGATAGGGTCGCTTTGTGTCTACCTTCACTCGTCGATGACAAAGGACACGCCGCGCCGGTGGTTGCTGAGGACCGAAGACTCGCGAGGGAACGCGGATCACAATGACTGACATCCGACGACATCTCGATCCTACTTCTCGCTGCTAAATATCAGGTCAGCCGTCATTACTGCGTCGTAACGCAAATTAAGCCCCGTGTTTGTTACATCTTTTAACCTATCAGTCTGGTTGAAAAATCAACGGCTGGCTTATTTATGGAGGTATGCCACTAATTTATTTTTAGCACGGAATCCTGAAAGACTTCCAGGATAAAAACATATTCGTGCATCTTTCTAGGCTACCTGCTGTCTGTGTACTCAGCTTTCTATGTCTTCTGTGTTTCGAGATTTTTTAACCGTTACAGAGGAACTTAAATAACACTAATTTAATTTTAGCAAATAATCCTGAAGGACTTCGGGGATAAAAACATATTCGTGCATCCTTCTGGGCTACCGTCTGTGTACCAAATTTCAGCTTTCTATGTCTTCTGTGTTTCGAAATTTTTTTACTGCTACAGAGGACAGAGGAACTGGCAATTATACATAAATTAAATTTTAAGGAATGCAGCTTTATTAATCAATTACATAGTCACCACTCTTTTCCAATTTCTTTTTTACACTCAGCCGTGCAATACAGTTTGCGACAGCTATGAAAATCGGGCACGAACTTCTGCAGTCATCTAAGATTATAGATTCTACGATGCAGAGAAATGATCATAGAAGAAGTGCAATTTCGGGATTTGGTTTTCGGAGTCACGGCGTGCGTTAGAACATTTTCTAGGAGAAGTGGGGGTGGTGTACGTCCGCATGGTCACCGGAGACACAGCGTCGTCGGGTTTCTAGATCGCGTTGAAATCGGAGCTGGAAATCGTGCTCGTTAATTTTCGGAACGGAGTTTCGTGGCCTCTGCGGGGACTGTCTGAACGAGCCGTCGACCGGAAGTTGCGTGGCCTGCCACCTTAATAACGATCGTGTTCCGATGGGTCGTGTGTTTACAGGAACGGATCCCGGACAAGCCGATATTTTCTCGACGATGTCCCATCGACCCCCGGGGCCCCTTTTGTATACATACATCTTTGGCCAGGAAGAGCGAGCTCGCTCGAGACGCTCGTATTTATTCGGCGTCTTTCGGCTCTCGAACGGAAATCATCAAGTAATGTCACCGGACGACTTCCGCCACGCCACTTACCGTAAACGGCCCCCGATGCTTAATATGCGAGCTGACACGCCTTAATTACATCGCTTCCCCGCCCGATCATTCCCGGACCGAACATGTGTGCTTCTGACCCGCCCTTCCCTCTTTATTCGAGCTTTTAAAACTCTCACGAGTTTCTAAAATCGCTTCAAGCTCTACTTTGTTTCCGGTTCCGACACCTCTGCACACCATTCAATGACAAACATTCGAACTTTTCGAATTCAACAATTTTTTATACATACACTTTTAACGTTGCTTTAACAACAGAAACTAATTGATTGGAATCATATTTTTCGACACAGATTTAGGTAAACTCCGTCTAGATTTCATTTTTCTGGACATACGATAGGCGGTCTCTTTCAGTTTTTTAGATATTCGCAAAAATATTTTTCAAGTTTGAGTTAAGTCTGGGTTCGGTTTAATATAAAAAATATAACTGCACTATTTATTACATATTATCCTAAATTATTATTAATAGAAACTGGAAAAATTTCCAGGAACGCTGTCATATTGGTTTCTAGACATAGGAGCGGATCCGCTAGGTCTAAAGTTTTATCATTTTTCCGTCGAATTGTACAATATTAGAGAGCTTAACCCAGATTTGTCATGTGTAGAAATTGAAGAAGGTTTGATAGGTGTCCGTCAGAGTTAAGGAGAGTATTTCTTCTGGCACGTCCGTAGATTATTTTTATTCGTTTGCGGAGTTGATCGATTTGGCAAGAGGGGCTCGTAATCTCGATCGAGTTGGTCGTCGGCGCGGTCGGGATACCGACGAATTTTTTCGACGAGTTCGTGTGGTTCGCCCGTCGGAATACTTTGGTAATTACTCGTGGGTGTCCTCTCTCGTTTCACCGGGTCGTTAAAGAGGGATGTCCGACAGGCGACAAACGTGTCGACGCGAGGAACAAAAACGCGGCCCACCCTCGTTACACGATACTCGACTGACTCGGGGCAACGAGTAACAGGAGAACACGGTGTTAAGATCGGAAACGAAACGTGTCCGATATAAAGGCCATATCGTGGACAACCATCGTTCAATATACAATATACAATATACATACAGGCACATACACATATGTATCACATGTACTAATTCGTTCGTGACCCTTGCACGAATGGCACAATTGTATTGCATTAGCTCGTTCGGAAATTAATTTCGTTTTTCATTTATGATAAAAATAACTAGGTGTATATGTGATGTTAAGAAAGAAAATAAATTTCTGTTTCACTCCAGTTTGTTGTAAATCAGGTAGAAAATTTTTATGTTGCATAAAGACCCGCAGTCTAGTAATAACTAGATAATAAATAAATAACTAGCAAAATAATAATGCACCGATTGCAAGAAATAAATTGAATTATTCGGTATTCGAATTGTGGGATTTGCCGGTCGTTACGTCAACCGTCGAGCGCCGTTCGCTATGGTCTTTTTTCAACCCTGTTTTGCGCGAGGCCGCGAAGTGTTTGTCAGCGCCCATTACCGGTAAATCCCCACGATTTGAATCTCGAACGGGGCATCTCCCAGGATCATGCGATCGATCATTATCCAATCGCGTACGACCCCGCCTGCCGATCGACGAACATTTAAAAGGCCCTCCCTTGGCGGAGCGGCTCTCTTCTTTTTACAGTTTCTTATCGAGTACAATCTCCAAGTTATCACGTTAGATTTTTGCTCTGATTTCTTGTTCGCGACAGAGACTCGTCCGGGAACATTTAGTTTAAATAAATATTAGTTTTACTCGTTTTCGCGTCAACTTCATTTCTTTTCCCTCACGAACCCTGGTAAACTCGAGAGCAACAGGGCATCGCGAAGTCGGTTCGTTACACAATCGCTGCGACTTTGTTCGGTCGAACTGTTCGCTTCGCTCTTGCCAAGCAGTTTCATTTCATTCTTTTCGCGTCGCGTTTTCGTGCGTCTGCCCGCGTCAAAGATCTACGTTCGCGGCGGCCCTTGTTCAAGGTACATACATACCGCTCAAGATTGTCCCGCGCTCCGACGGCAGAATCGAGCACGCTCAAGATCTCCGTTCTCCGCTTCGGCATATCGGCGATTCGCGCAGCGAAAGGAAAAATTGAATAAAGTGCAGACTGCAGACGCCCAGTCTCTCTCTCCCATCATCTTCGCCTTTTCCTCGCGCGCTCAACTCTGAACTGTCCCGGCCTCAGGCGACTCCGATCTTCCGTTACTGAACGTCGACCATCCAGTATAAAAATAGTAATATTGAATAATAATATTGAATAATATTGAATAAAAATTAGATGAGTTGATTCAATAAATTATTCTTAACCCTTAGCAATCGAGGGATGACTCAGAGTCACCATTAAAAATTGCTGTACCATTATTCCTCATAATATATATTATTTACATTATTACATATGTTGGTGTCCAATTAATTATTACACATTTAAGTATTGTATGAGGTATTACATCAATTTCATATCCGTCAAATGAAAAAGATCATGTATAATGAAATTATTCTAGGTCTGAAGAAATGTTTACTGAATAAGAATTGGAACAATCTCATCAATTTAACAGTAAACCTACTGTCACCGGTCAAAATGACCGGTTCCACATTTTTTATTTTACGATTATTGATATAATAAAAATAATTTCATAAGAAATGATGGTATAGATATCTGTAGCGGATCATATATTACAATAGGAGCTGCACAAAGTCCAAATAAAATCAATCTTGTCATTTTTATGAGGAAACATGTACCAGTTACTTTTAAGGCTCGATAGGTCTAGTGTTAATAAAGCTAACCCATTAGACTAATGAGCGGCTCGCTATATGACTCAGTCAAAAATGCCTTCCGCATTTGAAGGGTAGCCACCCCTAAAAAACTCGACGTTCTAGGTAAAAGATACGAATCTGACATATAGTAATTGATTAATTCTGAGAACGGTGAATGAATTCGTAACAGAGCTAGCGGAACGACAACTTGTCGTCACGAATCGGAGTGAATCCTTTTTCGTGTCGATCGGAGGTGTCTCGATTCGGGACTCCTGTGACGCGTAACTCGCGATAACGGATCGAATCACGTTCGCAGCGAAGGGAAACGGGGGCGTAGGATCGAAAGCTGGGAGAAATACACGCGCAACGTTTGCCACGAGTATAAAGTTCGATTACCAGACACCGAAGGCCGAGCAGCGTCCACGGCCGGTCACGGAATGCGACTCAATGCGATCTCGAACGCGTGGGACTTCCGTTTTCCGCCCTCGCCTCCCCTTCTTCTCTTCATCGCCCTCTCTGTCTTTCTCCTGTGATTCGCTTACTTGCTCCTGCACGCGCGGATATCGTTCCATTGTCGACGATACACGGGAGCGTAAATCGAACGCTTCCACTTTTATTCTCTAGGATAAACACCCTCGTCTGCTCGTAAACCTGTTTGTCCCCGAGGCTGCCTCCGGAGGAACGCGATCATGGGCGTCGTGTACGTTCCTCATTTTTTTTTTTCAAATTATGTACAATGTAGACACTCCCCGCGGGAATTGCTGAAGGAGTTCTGCGCGTCTCTGTTTGTCGGTTTGCCTTGAAAAACTTTTCCTCTTTTGTCTCTCCTCGTTGGTAAAGGATCGTCGATGCGAGGAGGCTGTTTGCATTGACTGCCAGATTGGGAAGCAGTTTTTAAATTAATTGATTTTTAAGTATTCTTTAAGGCGGTTTCAATGTTGATGAGGCATTCTAATAAGATAAATGCAACTTCACAGGCCAGGAAATTCCGCACGAACAGAACGATAAAGTAGCAACGTCCTCGTACTTCATTGCTGCAATCATGTTCTTGAGTTCAAAGAAACTTGCACGCCCCATAAGTACACAACGATGCACAGTGCATGTGCATGAGGATGCAATGAGCAATGGCCACGTTCGCAGAGGTCCCTGAAGACTGGCGAGCGAAAGTGATGGTTAAGAAGCAAAACGTAGTGTAATGTCCGAGAGATTAATATACAAAGTGAAACCCCGGAGAATTTCGTGTTTGCTGGTACGGTGTGGTGGTAAGATCGTCTCCGAACTACATGGGGGCAGAGAGCGGAGGCTATGGTAAAAATGGCGTCGCTCCTGTAACTCTCGACGGGTTTTAAAGCGGCGGTAAAAGTGGCCATAAATAAATTGGCGGGGCGCGCGCCGCGCTGACACATAAATTACGTTCCCCTAAAGACGACGACGCACGAAACAACACCGCGGAATACAAACTACTCGCATTATAGACGAAAAACGATCGTCGAACGGGTCTCCCGGTGCCGTAAACCCGTTCGCGGACGTGGGTCCGCCTCGTGGCGGATGCTGGATCTGTTCGAGACCAGTCAGGAACATTCTACAGACAAGATAGAGGCACCGGACCCTCAACCAGAAACTGAAGACATTTTCATAAAATAGGTGGCAGGCGTCCGAAAACTTTCGAGTTACGATATGATTCAAAATTGGATACGGTTAGGACGGGCTCCGAAATAGGCTCGGATAACTTGATCGCGTTCTACCTGAAAATCCGTACAAATCACAGCTTCTTTTTATCGTTAACTTTTTAACTATTCATTTCCAGCGGTAGAACTTTTGTGAGACCACGGTATTATGGATCCCTAATGATGTATGCAAAATATTAGGTGTAGTTACTCAATAGTTTTAAAGATATAAACAATTGAACTTTCACGCAACCTGCTTACACGGCTAATGGAACTTCGAAAACTTGAGCTGCAAATCATGGTATATCAACAAGGTATGAAAGTTTAATTGTTTATATCTTTAGAACTATTGAGTAACTACACCTAATATTTTGCAGACATCATTAGGGATCCATATTAGGGTGGTCCTCAGCTATACCTGGTGAAATTATTTTGCGATATTTTCGGCTCTCCCACCCCCCCCCCCCCAATATTGTTCCATTTCATGAAAAAATGATACATCGAAAGTTTTAGAGCAATCGGACGTCGAAAGTCGTGCCTCATTAGGGTGGACCTCAACTATACACGGAGACATTTTTTGCGAGATTATTTTCACGACGCCCCCTAAAATTGTGCCATTCGGTAATAAAATAATTCCTGCAAAAGATGAAGTTGATCGGATAAGGGGAAGACCTGCCGCATTGACGTTGAAGTTGCGAAAAACATGAAATTTTATAGGAATGGGATATTTGGTTGTTCGTCTCACAAAAGATTATCAAAATCGAAATCAGGCACTTGGGGTCCTTCCCTTGGAAGAGTTTCTGGAATTCTTAGAACTCCGAACTGTTCTAATAGGGGCGATTCTATAAAGAGAGGTGAGGATTACATTCCACATTTCCAAAAACACTTGGAACCGTTCTAATAAAGGTAGTTTCATCAGGGTAGTTTGGAATCAGCTTCTACGGCACCGAAAGGCTCTTCAAACACTTCTAACAAGGCAAGTTTCATAAGGGTTGCATAGAGTCTAGTTCTACAGCTGCAGAATCCTCTTCAAACTGTTCTAATAGAGGTAGTTTTATAAGGGTAGCTTAGAATCGGATCCTACAGTTCTGAGCAACCTTTAAAATTGTTCTAATATAATAATTTATTATCAACTTGTACAACACACACACACCACAATGCCTGAAAATTGTTCTAATAAAGGCGCTTTCCCAAGGGTAGTTTATCAGCAGCTCCCACAGCTCCAGAAACGCCTAAACCAGCTCTGCCAGTAATTAATACAGTATGATTAACAGAGGCACGAATTTCGCGGAGCTTTTCGGGATTCCGGGCCAGTGTGGGTCGTCTGGGGCTCTCTCTATCCCGAAAATTTCACGAGGGAAGTATCACAAAGCGGTACAATTAGTCACCCTCGTCCCAGCTGGCGACAGAGGCTTCGGGGAGAGTGCGTCGCGACGCGACGATCGACGCGTTCCCGTCGTTAATGTTATTTAACGCCCCTCCGCACGTCCGACTCCCCCGGATCCGAAACACAATTAATGATCGACGCCTGCTGGACCGGCCCGGGCCGACCCGACTCGTACTGTTCCCCAATTTCGAATGTTTCCACGGGAACCGCGCCGTATTTCACCGTCTGCTCGATATTATCGCGATCACGGGGATTCGGCCGGATTACTCACGATTTTACGGAACTTCCGGCTTAGGGGACCGACGCGCTTAGATCAGTTGCGT
The DNA here is from genome assembly GCA_963966675.1 of Lasioglossum calceatum. NCBI lineage: Eukaryota > Metazoa > Arthropoda > Insecta > Hymenoptera > Halictidae > Lasioglossum > Lasioglossum calceatum. Next base: position 12,695,126 of record OZ016540.1, read on the forward strand.
TCGAACGGAATTCCTTTTTTCCGGTCCTCTTGGATTGGAAGAGTGGAGAAGTAATTTCGTTTTTCGTGTAGAGATGGCATTGCTTCCATTTGTTATTACTTAATCTTATTTTAAATCACAAAATCCTGGTATATCTTGACAGCTGATATTTCGGACGTCATTTCCTGCGTTGCAGTGCTTCTTAACAAAATCAAAGTACGCATTTCCATCACCTTTTGTTTTTTTATTTCCACAAGGTTAAAAATTCAGTGCAGGAAAGATAAAAATTGTGTACTGTTTAAGGAAATGATGTACCAAAAGTTACCATTTTTTTCGCTTTTCTCAACATTGTTTTATGCGGTGCAAATTTCATTTCAAATAAAGTTGTAAACAGTGAGATAACTCAATTTTCTGATAATAAAAGTGCCTGAAAAATCGTGAAAGATCATAGAACCAAATATCATAAAACTTATTCCAAATGGTAAAAAATTGGCTTCCACTTGCCCACGGGAAAATGAGATGAGTTTCGAACGACCTAATAATTTTATATGGCAACGCGTGTCGGTCACATTCAAAGCCGAGTAAACTGAAAATGTTAGGGCAGTCTCCCGCGCGAAAATCAGCCCGATCGCGAGCCGGGCCGGGGCCGGCCACGAGTCGGAATCGTAATTAGCGACTGCTTGTCGGATGGAAAATTTACGAGGAACGGAAAGTCGCGAGGGAAACGCGGCCGGTCGTAGAGAGAGAGAGCAATTATCTTCGTTAATTATTTCACGGGTAAGTTCTGCGCGGGATTCGTTCTCGCGTCGCGTTCCACTTTGGGAAGTGAAGAGAAGTTGTTTTACTCGAATGCACTCGGGAGTCAACGTCCCGAAGGCCGGAGAGGAGAGGACCGAAGAGGGCCCGAACTAAGTTGCGCGTCCAACAGCTACCGGACCAGACAAAGAGGAACAAGAGGAACAAGCGAAAACGGTGCAGAACCGTTTCCTCGGACGTCTAACCACTCGCCGCGTCGGAGCAAGAAGACGCAAAACGCGTTCAGTCCCTTTCACGTTCGTGCCGCGTAATTACTTTCCACGTACGCCCGCTCTGAAAAGTTGCAATTTCGAATTTGGGCCTGGGCCAAGGCTTCCAACAGTAAACAACCTGCTAGACGTATCGCCCAAACGGTGTCAGCAGTATTTTGCTATTTACGCGACACCGTCTTTGTGGACCTTGTTTTTGTTTCACCGAACATTGTTGGTTCCGGAGTCTCTAAGATAATTTTTTTTTTTATTAAACGATTTTGCTCAACGACTATTACTAAACGTCTGTGCACAATATAAAATATGAATGAGATACACAACAGTGACACTTTTTAAAAACTAATAACTTTTCAAAAATTGGACCCAATAGCTTGGTTTTTTTTTAGACGTTAGGAGGATTAGTTTACTAGCTAAAGTGTAAATAATTTTTCTTTTAAATTGTTATTGGTCGCAAATTAAATTTTTTATCTGTACCTGTAATGAAAATTTCAAACATGTAGTTTGTAAATCTAAGTAAGTTACATACATGTACACAGTTTACTATGGGCATTGTAAGATGTAAAATTCTTTGAATTTAGATTCTTACAATTTCTGCTATTTTCAATCAATTATATTTCATAAAAACCTTGATCGATTTCGATGAAACTTTTAACATGTATGTAACTTACTTAGACCTACCAGAGGCGCCTTCTAAAGGTTCATAAATTTTCAAATAAATTACACAACCATTATAATTGCTTCCCAAGTTTCCAGACGGCGGATCTCCATACAAAATGAAACTACAAATTGCTATAATCGAGTGAAGATTCTTGCGACTATCAGTGCATGTGGCACAGGATGTTCGAAGAAGTATGTAATATTGGAACAGTTTGGTCATTATCGAGTAACTATGCAGGCGGCATTTGCGCACAGTCGGAAAGGTTAAAATGTTCTCGGGAAGTCAGCGATTTTAATGAAACGTCGATGAAGCTGGTTGAGCAACATTCTTGGACCGCCTCGAAGTCGAGAGAGGCACCCGGATGAAGTTCAACCGTGCAGAAAGTTGCAACTATACCCTCGGAAGATTTTGGCCGCGAGAATCCCGGACGACGCGACGCGGCAAGAGGATCTTGTTTTGGATCCACGCTGGTGGTTAAATCGAAAATAGTCCGCGTCGTTGGCGACGAGGTGTCTGCTAAATTGACGAGTGAAACGAGCGGCCGGCCACAAAGTTGCACTCGCCGAGTGTGCACACCCGTTCCCGTAACACGGCGGACTTCTTGGTCTGATTGGGAAGATTTACGACGCTGCTCTCCATGCACATTCACCGGGAAACGAGTCGAGTCTTCCTCGAAATAGTGCTACTTGGCTGCCTCAAATTGATAAACACGCGACTATAACAACATAAAGTCTTATGCGAAGATCATTCGCATAAATCAGTACCGTTCAAGATCTTCCTCGACCTTTTTCGTGACGGAGTTCTTAAATCATTTGAAATCTTCCTTGCTTAGTTTAATTGCTTAGATCTGCGTACGATCATCTAAATCATACAATAATATGGTCACTGGATTTTATGCATTATTTTCGACTTTTGAATTTCTTTTACGCAGCCTGTCCTAGATCTACATGTTTAATAGATATTCGAGAAAAACGATCCCATGAGCATTAAATTGATTATTTTAATGTTTAATCCATTTGGGCCACGTTCTCCCGTAATCCGATCGAGCTCAAACTTTGCACAGATTTTTATAATTATTTGGATCAACTCTGGGGGATGCTGTAAATCAAATTTTGACAAACATTTTTGACAAGAGTAAGTAAGAGCTACCCTAGTGAAGGAACATCAAATTTAATTTACAGCCAATAAAATTATTAAGAGAAGAAAAAAAAATGATCTCCTCTACCTTGGACTTTTCCAATCATATTTATTATATTGTTAACTCCGCTTCAAGGACACTCGGTTTCATACTTCGTTTTTACAATGATTTTCATTCAATCCACACACTTAGATTGCTTTATATCACCCTCGTCCGCCCCTGTTAGAATATGCTTCAATTATATGGTCTCCGAAAAGCTTTAAGTACGAAATCATGCTCGTGAGAGTTCAGCATAAATTTCTCAGGTTTTGTTCATATAAGCTAAATAATCCAATGTCATTCTTTGATCATGATTATTCCACAATATTAACCACAATGAACCTAGAAACATTGTCTGCTCGAAGAAGAGTATCCGACCAGAGCTTTATTTTTAATTTAATTAATAATCATATTGATTGTCCCTCTCTACTCACGCAAATCAATTTCTATGTACCTGAACGTGTATTGATAACTAAAGCAGGATTTCAAACACTTAAAGCCAGATCTACTTATGGATTAATTAATCCAATAAATCGCATTATTGCAGACTCTAGCACTCTCTATATATTTTTTATTGTACCATTAGTTTTTGTGCATGTCCCTTCTATGTTATTATACGAGTAGTCTTTTATTGTTTTCTATTGTAAACATTTATGCTAGAGGGCTTCGGTCCGTCTATAATAATAAATAATAATAATAATAAATGAATTTTCAAAATCCGCAGATCTTTTTTCTTTTGAACTTGGTCAAAATTGTAGTGGGAAGAAAGATTGTGTTTTTTCGCGATTGGCAGGGACGGGAGGATGACAGTGAGTGGAAAGATCGAAAAGAGGGTACATCGACGGGAGGGGCTAGGTTCCGCTGCAATTGGCGATCATTGGTGATCGTCGGGACACGTGGCGCGGCACGAAACCGAGGGAATGTGGGCCGTGGGACGTCGCTGCTCGCGTCAAAGACGTCCTGAACTCGTTCGGAACCACATTCCTGAACGTGAATCGCTTACCGACGTTCCGAGGGGGCCGGCCGGCTCGCTCCCGCCAGGTGATGGACGATACAAACCGCGGCCGATTCGAACCCTCTCGTCCCCGTTTTCCTCCCTTTAACCATTGCCCGCTGTCCAGGAAATTCGGACATCTGTATCTCCATAAAATGCGCTCTTGAAAAGACATTCACAGTCACTATGTACATTACTTGTAGATAGTCAAACTGTGCTATTTAGAGTCATAATAAATATTCAGAGACCCGATCACTTCCTTCTGTTAAATGGTTTTAAACTTCGGGAGATTTATTTGTCAATCTTTCAAAACTTATTTATGGAGGTACTTCTTGCAGACACGTTAACCCCTTGCAAAATATTGTTTACGTTATTAAATATGTCGGTATCTAATCGCTTACTGAACATTTAGGTATTGCATGAGGTCTTGTACCAATTTCATAGATGTCTCATTTCCGAGTTAGAATAGCTCCGAGTGGAAAGTACTACAAAGGGCTAATCGACAGAAACTGAGGTAATTCTGGTGGATCAAACAAGTGCCGAATATAAATGGTAGAGGCTGGGAATACAGGATTTGTCCGCAAAATCTGATAGGGCCTCGTGATCGCGCGGCGTTTCTCTAGATTTCCCGCGGTCATTTCGAGAGTCTTGATCAATCAGAGCCGACCCCGCGGTCGATTGACGTATTTAAACTGGTCTCGGACGGTCCCGTGGCTGTTAATTGTTTACTGGCCTGGTAGCCGGTGGACTGTCTCTCAGCGTCGAGTCGCCGGCGCTCGTTTAGCAACGCCGAGAGAAACATCCACTCGGAATCCAGACGGCACCGGGGCCCCGTGGATTTACTTCTTCCACTTTACTCTCTTTTCTTCTCGCTCGGCCACCGGAGTTTACGACTTGACGAGCCCGTTCCGCGGATCACGAACGCGCACGTGTTCCCAGTCACGCTACGAATAGCGATAAAATCAAGTTCACCGGCCACTTACGAATATCGATCGACCCGCTAATCGACTGCGGCTTTAGAAATTTAATGGTCACTTTATGCGCCTCTCGCCGCGCCGCTTTACGTTCCGACGCGTGTCCGCAGTCGTCTCTGTGCAAGCGAATGGACCGTTATCTCGCGGACGACCAAGCGATTCGCAGTTAATGCCATTTTAAATATCGGTAAAACCGACGATCACCGGTAATGAGTCGATTGCCGATTTTATGAATTTATCAGCGAAGCACTAGGCCAGGGGTGGCCAACCTGTGGCGCATTGCATCTTTTATCTTCATATTTTCAACTCCCGAGTGCTCTCTTCTTACCGAGTACGCCTTCTTACTCATCAGTTCGTCGGAATTTTTTGACAGTTTACAATTGTAGTTGTTGTAGTAGTAGTAATTGTAGTTGTAGAAGGTTGGCCACCCCTGCACTAGGCGAAATTTAATCGCATTTCTATTCTGCTTTCGACAGACCGACGTTACTCGAGGAAGAGAGAAATCTTTCCTGGTTTCGCGCAATCGCCGAAGACAATCTTTGTTTTTCAGCGAGATTCACTGCCTAAGAATGCACATTTCACTCGAAAGTTCCGTTTAACACGTGTACGAATTCTTTGACACCTAGGAGAAAATAATATCTGCCTCTGTAGCACTCAACTACCTTGAAAACCACCTCTCTTTAAGTTAAAAGCTGGCAAAGATTTCGTTGCTCATTGTTAACATTAAACCTACCGAGCACTAAAACCGATTAAAATGTTTCAGCTGACAAAAACGACAGGGTCCTATACATTTACTTCGATTTTGTGCAATTTTTATCACATCGTGGGCTTGGATAATGAAATTCACCGACTTAATTTCCATGTAAACAACTTCATCATTTCAATAATTATAGCATGAAAAATATAAAACCGGTCATTCAATCGGTAGTGGTAGGTTTAGTGTTAAAACGTTTCACTGTGTACGTCCATTATGCAAGGTTTTAACACTATGTAGCGAACGTGCTACAATTAAAATCGACTTAGTTACATGGTACTATACTAGTTTTTAAATGATACCAAAAATTCAATGTACCTTTGAGCGTCGAGTATCGATCTCGGATATTTGTCGAGGTATGGCGTGTGCAAGAATTTAATAGAAAAGATGGAGGTAGAATTGAGAGTTTCATTGATGTGAAATTGATAAAGTCAACAGAGAAATCGACTAGTTTCCGTGGCCGATTCCACCGATTTGTAGTGAACGCGACGTCCTCGGGTCTAATCAGCCGCCATCGTCTGGCCTACGGTTCTCGTCACTGGATTCCTTTCCTTTTACCGAAAGCGGGCCGAGCCCGATCGATCCGCTCTTTCAACAAATTAATGAAACCTGTGTGGGAACAACAGCCGTACGCGGACCTCCCCCGCACCAGTCTCCTCGCAGAATTCGATCGACGAATTAATTCGACCAGCCCCCTGGAACGTCTGAGTCAACAACTGCGTACAAACTTATTCTTTTCTATGGCTGCGATGCTCTGAAAATTTGTGAGAGTCCTCTAGTGTCATTGCTAAATGGCGTGGAAGAGGGTACTTTAGTCATAGACTATTATTATACAATGAAATTTTTATTTTGAGAATTTTTATTTTGCAGAAAAGTCTTTGCGTAGTCCACTAATGAAATGTAAAAATTTCTTTTTAGATAAGAGTGAAAAATTGTCCTGTACAAATATGTATAAAAATGATTTGTTGCAGATTTCTCAAATTGAGAATGATGGTATTTAGTAAATATTTCGGAATCTTGGCGACTTAACGAGGAGATTCAGTGGCTCATCCAAGCGGAATAATTCGCTTCCGATTTAATATCGGGCTGGATCGTGGCTCGGCTTAGCGCAATCGAAAATATTAGTTCGGTCGAGGGATCGGGAGGCCGGGACTCCGCTCGGTTTTCAAAGCTGTTTTCGCGCGGGTGCGTCGATTCGCGAGGATAAAGCGATACGATTCCACCGGCCGTCATGTTCGTTTGTTTCGCGCCGGTGTCAGGATAATCTGCTCGATCCCGCCCTCGTTTCCCCCGATCCCTTTTGCTCCTCTTTCTGTACAACTGCACGCGTTTCCGATCGTTTTGTTTGTCCCATTATTCCTTCCATAGCTTCGTTGCCGGCCGTGATCCCGACGCGAAAATTGATACCTAGTTCGATCGGGTTCGCTGCAAAATAATCCGACAAGTTCCCGACAAAATCGACGAACCGAATGTTTTTTCCGGAGGAAACTGCTCTGACTGGTGCGGTTTTTGTTTCCAAAAGAGACTCGATTTTTTAACGAAGTTTTGCGAGCTGATATCAATATGAAAAACAATTATATTTGAATGCAGCAAAATGTGAAAAGCGGTTTTCCAAATTTTAAGTATAAAATGAACCACTTTTAAAACTAGGGTGAAGTGCCCAAACATGGTGCCTATTATGGCACTACCTTATATCTTGTAAAGGAGAAGTCGCACTCTAGTGAGAAAATCCTCAAACAATAGTTTATCATGCTTACTCAACAGTGTGCAGTGCAATCGCACCATTCTATAGATTTTATTGTAGTATCGGTCTTCCGCCAGTTGTGTCTCCACGTATTGAATATTTTTCTAGGATCCTTTTCGAGGAAGATAAGTAATTTTCAAATGTTTGAACATATCTGTAGTTTCAGTTTATTTATATTAATGTTTGCCAACTGTTGGTTTGGACTGAAATTCATTTTCTCTTTGTCAGTAGCTAGTATTATCAGTCCACGTGGAGTTCCGAATATGGCACTACCAAGGGTTCCCTAATATGAGTATAGCTATTGATATTCTTCGCGTGGGTGCCGAATATGGCACTAGGTGTCATATCGAGGCCTCAAGGTGTACCGTATTGAGAACCCCTCTCGCTGGAATCTACAAATGACACACAACAAAAAAAGATATTTTTCCCAAGCCGTATTAATTTTTGAACAAACTTGACCCCAGAATCTTATAGGGAGGAAATGCATCTACAACAGGTAATTTTTTAGACGAAAGAGAGCGTTCTAAAGAAATGACATCAACAAAAAGTGGTTCATGTTTGGGCACTTTACCCGAAGTGTAAAAGAAAATCGGCACGTCTGCTGAGGAAATATTTGTCTAGCCCCAGGGCTAAATTATTTGGCGAACTAAGAGGAATAGGGGATGTGCAACCCGATGCATTCGCAGGTGTCTCGGCGGCAGCGAAACGGCTAGTTATCAGCCGGGTGAATTCTAACCGATAGCCGCGCAACTTTCCACTCCACCTACGCTACCAGTCTATGCAGAATTTATGCAGCTGCGCGTGGCCACCTCCGCTCTCCCAGTTATCCCCGATAATCAACCTGGAACGAGACTTTCAACGACCGCTGGAATTTAGTTCAGCGAACTGAATTTGTTCGCCGGAATTGAACGCCGATATTTTCCGAAATTTATGGTAATTACCGGGCTCCGTCCTCCTCTCTCGCGTACAATACTCCTACCTCGCTGGCAAATTTATTTTCGTTATTTTCCTTCGAATTCGCTCGGCGCATCTAGGTCTGCGCTTGCGGCTGTTCTTCAAACTTTGTGGTCAGTAAACTGATTTGCGACTGGAGTTTTCTCGCCTACAAAACATGTACAAGAAACACATACCTTGTTCTTCTATTTAATTTCATTGCTAGACTGCGGATTTCAGCGAGGAGTTTGAAACAGTTTACGTAGTTAAACGCGAAATGTCTTCGTTTATAGCGTTCCGCGAAAATACTGGATTGTGGGGTGAACTGTCAGCGCCGCGAAGAGCAGGAATTCAATTGCAAGGTTGCAGACTGTGGTAAGATAACTCGGTAAACGCATAAGCACACAGAGTTTGCCAAAATTGGAGGATCGCCCGGCTCTGGAGGCTGGTGCACGTCGCCGAGATAATGCTGTCGGGAATTAAGCCTGCCAGGCTGAAATCGCTGCGCATTAGAACAAGAATATATAATTAGCGACGACAGGACAGCGGCACTTAGGTATGCGTAAATAACCGTGGGGTTAACGCGATTCCGCGCGACAGTGCAACGTCTCCCTCTATTTTCGGAGGTACTTAACGCCACCAACCACTATAATCTCGACGGATCCGACGGAATAAACAGCCCGCGAATACTTCGCGAAGCCCTCGAAGGAACTCGGACACGTCGGACTCCCGCTAAATCACCGATCTTCGAACGCCACGGTAGCTCGTATGTTCTCAAAATTATGCGAGGTGTTCCCTCTAAACCCATCCAGATATCGCCCTTATTTAATGTCGCGTACCTAAATATTTTGGGGACAAATTACACTGCTTCGAAGAATTTTTTCAAATGCTATGCTGTATATTTTTGGGGGTGTGGTTGTAGAGCGTGAAAAGACGAGATCTAAGAGTATAATGATCATACCATTCCGATCATTCAATCTCGAGATATTCCTGTCTGAAAAGTAGACTACTTAATAATTTCAGACACGGATCTCTTGAAAATGAATGGTCGGAATGGTATGATCGTTATACTCGTTGGATTCGTCTTTTCATGCTCTACAAACATATCGAGGAGAAAATATAGGGTGTCGTTTAAAAACATATCGATGTCCTTGAAATTTCCGAAACGGATAGCGTTGACGAGAAATTCTTTCGTACCAGAGTAACGTCTCTACCACTGTTTCCGGGACGATTATGCCTGCGCAGATCCACTAAGAGAATGATTATGCCCGTTCCTGTAGTGCATTAAATATGCAAAGTATTTCGAGACGATCATTTTGAAACAGCACCGACGATACTCGGAAGACGACAAAGTGAAAGACGCGGTACGCGTCCCCTCGGCATTCCTCAGTGTGCTCTCGCGCGGCGTTTGTGCATCGGTGCATCCGTTGCATTTGCTCGCGGTGCACGCGCGCGTTCGCGAAACGGTGTGCTCCTCAATTCCAGCCGAAAACAGCATCAAAGCGGTGGGAATCCATTAAGCCCGAAGAGCAAACCGAGAGACCTCCGTGTCCGCAAAGGAACCGAGAGCGCGCAGCCCGTACGATACGATTACCGTTAATTGAACGTAATTAATTAATCGAACTTGTTTGGGAACGCCGCTTGGAAATCGGGCCAACCGGGGAGAGGAATTCCCAGGACCGAATAACGGGCCCCTTTTGATCGCGTCCTCAAAAGGAGTGCCGCGATTTCGACGAGCCCCGATTTGACTCTGTTGCTATTCGTGAATTCGAGTACGTTCGTGTCGGCTCCGCGACAGACTTCAAGACATTTCATTCGTAGACAGCTGTCAATTACGAATATTCTTTTTGGCTTATTAAAATTATTATTAGGCTGAAGGGACAGTTCTGTCGTATTTTAAAGAAGACGTTTGAATCAATTTATAAAAATACATATATGTTTAATATTATTGAATGATATAATCTGCATTATATTTGTAACAACTTGTTGCCTTCTTTCAGGTATGTTTCCCAATCACTCATTAGCAACATGTGCTTTTGATTTGCCCTGCAACCTAATAAAAGAGGATACGCATTTTCATGTAACTCCTGTTTCTTACGGTCGACTTGGACAATTTTTATTTCGCATAAAGGTCGGCAATATACTTATTTATTAAAAATTTTAGGAGTTACCAATGAGTCTGCACGTCCTGTTGCGAAACAGCGGTTCAATCGAACGCATTGATTGTGTCTGTTCTAGCTGTCTGAATCAGACAAACAATATGTCCTTTTGTTCGTTTCGAATGTGTGGCTATCGTTCCGGTTACAATATCGATAATATTGTAGGTGGAACAATAGCGGGAACAGTGTGCGGAATTGCAAGTCAATCTGTCGGGCAGTTTGATACCACTACGCGGACGATTGATGTGTTTTGTTTGTTCTTGAAAAATTTCTGTATCTCGTACACAAGATTCGGTTCGAATAAATCGACGGAAGAAGACACGAGAGTGTTTTTATTTTCGAAAGGTGTCAGAGGGTCAGCGGCTTTTAGCCGGTTAAACGAATCTTTGCCGCGAGTGGAAAGGTAAAAGGTTTCGACGCGAAACGGGTCGATCGTCGAGGAGGGAAAAACCTAGGACAGGCGACGTCGGTTCAGTGTGCCGGCGTCGCCGTCGCTGGCGGAAGTATCGAGAGGGAAAGTGCAAGCCCGGCGCGGCGTCGCGACGCTGCCACCTCGCCAACGGTGTCAATTAGATAACCGCCGATCGCGGCTCTGCTCGTGCGTGACAAAGTCAACTCGGGATGCATCATGCCACGTGATAGCATACACCGATGCCTGATCATTCAGGAAAAACCGACATCTCAGACAAATCTATCGAGATACCACAAAAGAACCAACGTCTTCATTAGGGTGGTCCTTATTTTTCGACCATGAAATTGTCGGCTCTCCCCTCCTCAATATTGTTCCTTTTCCTGAAAAAATTATATTATATATCCAAAGTTTTAGAGCAATCGGACGTCGAGAAGTCGTGCCTCATCAGGGTGGACCTCAACTATACAGGGTGAAATTTTTTTGCGAGATTTTTTTCACAACGCCCCCTAAAATTGTGCCATTGTTAAAAATTTTGTTCCTTCTTTTAATTATCTTACTAAGCTGGTACTTATATACTGATGTACTTAATTCTGTTTAATACGTCCACTGCTTTAAATTGTACGTACCAATTTTTATGGTAAATGCATAAAATCCGCAGTCTAAACATCACACAATCTTTATCTGCTGTTGAGACTGGTAGAACTTGGTGTACATCATGTATAAAGACTTTCTGGACAATAATAGTGTCTACAACGAACTACAGACAAAGTATTAAATATGTTATACAGCATTATACGGTAGAAAGATTTGTTTGTTTATAAAATCTGTTGTTATCAGCACCGCGAACGTATTGATCCACGTTTTCTCGAATCGCGTTCCGATTAAGACGCGAATTTTTCGGGATTGTGTGGCGAACCGTTGAACAGTGGATTTATGCGAGTCTACAGAACGTTATCACTGGAACCGTTGATCGCCTCGGCTATTACAGGCCGCGATTCCACGACCAGATATTATCCGCGAGATTTATCGGTCGGCTGGAAAGGTCAGTTGCTCGCTTTCGAGCGGGCGCGCGCGATTTGCAGACACGCGGCGGCTGTTTTCGAGGAGCCAGCTAAATGAAACTATAGTTGAGACCTCAGCAGATGGTACAGTCTTCAGTCGCAAATATTCATCATTATTCCTAATCGGTCATTCCCGAATTACTTCCTTACTTGCCAAAAATTATTGTTCTCACGCATCCACCAATAAACAAATGCCGAAGAAGAATCGTTTGAAATCTGAGATTTTGGAAACCATTGAAACAATTCGGAATTGAGAACCATATGCAAAGAGATTTAACAACACATGCTCTGTTAAACTGTTACTAAAATAGAAATGAAATGTAAATCAATACCGATAACGATCACGACATTTGTGTCCGCGCCCAGACACCTACATTAGTATGTAAAAATATCATAATCCTTGTACATATTTAACGATTTTATTTTTGTTTATTTTATTAAAAAAGAACAGGTTTACAGACGGGGTTGAAGTAATTACTACATGATGTTATGCAACATTGTTGAACGCGGTGAAAGTAGAGTTCGCAATCAACAAAGTTTGATTGGAAGTAATATCGGTAGGACTAATTGTTACGAGATCGAATTAAATTGAATAGACCACATCGATGTGTACGAACATCTTTCTAGGCCACGGTATATGTATTTTTATGCTTTTCTTTTGCAACCGAAAGTTTCGGCTTTATTAGCTAGCGTGCGCTGTCTGCGAACTTTTCCTCTTATCAGCAGACCGCTATCCACGCTGGATAATCGTTGCCCGCCGCCGGAGAACGAGATCCCCAGTCGCCAATTACCAGAGTCCTGCACAGGATAAACCGTGTGCCGTTGCTATTGGCTCGATGCGCGTTAAACTGCTTCTTGATAGCGCGAACTGTTCGCTCGGATAACCGAGACTGCAATAGAGTTTGCAGCTTGTGTCGATTCAGGATTTCACCTGGCTGCGAACGAGATGAAAAGTTCCAAAGTCAGACTCGTGATGACGAACAGAGTCTAATCAATCTGTATGCTAATAGACTGCGAATTTTTATGCATTTATGGCTTCTAATAATGTTCAAAATATGCTAGAATATAAAATTCCACAGAATTGAATAAGATTCTTATTTATTTCAGATCTATAAAGGCTACTACCACTGAAAACAAGATTTTATTTGTTCCCACTTTCTTGAAATTCGCCTGCAAAAATTACAAATTGCATAAACATCCGCAGTTATTAATTTCCTTTAAACTGAAATAAAATTCTATTTTATCGCTGTTAAATAACTAACGCCTCAATAAAACAGAAGAAAATATGCACGACAACTTTCTTAACATACACTGGTATCAACATATTCATTCTGATTACAGCTTGCAAAAATTACAGCCGAGTAGTGCAAGCGGTAATTATGAATAAATATGCAGTTTCCTTTAAAGTGTGCTTATGGAGGCACAAATACGGCAACATATTGAACGTTTTGCGACTGCGGATAGTTAGTAGGATAAAGTAAAAGAGCATAATTTCGGAATACACGGTACCACTCGTTCTTAATGCGTTTCCGCGCGCAAGATACCCTTCGGTTTCTTTCGAGGGAGCGAAGCGGCGATCACAGAGGCGCGCAGTGTCTTCATTCATATTCCTAATTAGCGAGCGGAGGAGCACTGGTCCAACAGGATCGGCGTGGCTTCGTGGTTCGCGTGTGCGCGAAAATCACGTTTAATGCGTGGCGTCTGCGAGAGGCGAACAGCCGCGACATGCAAATCGCGGGCAATTTGCATTCCCGGCCGGGCGATGAGTACTTCGGGAATAACATCGTGTTTAACCAACCGATCCCAGTTCGGTTACCTCTGCCGACACAGCACCCGGATCGAAATACTACGAAAACCATCCTCGAAACTCCGAGATCTCATTCACCGTTTATTTTTCGCCACCTCGAAAATCGGTTTCGATCGCTTCGCGAAACACCCGACCGCAACCCGAAACTTTCTTATCAATTTATGCCTCGGCAATTTCATCTCGTAATCTCTTGCAACGTTATGTTGCGTCAGGCTCAAACAAAATTGACTACACTTGAATATTCTTCATTTTTTGGTAGATCGAAATCAAATTCTGTTCTGCTGCTACCAATATTTATGCGTTGAACGTGACTGGCACATTCATTGAAAAATCACAAGGCTGAATCTGTTTAGATTTTGAATAAAACTCCCCATACACTACCGGTCAAAAGTTTGGAATCACTTTCTGATTTTTGTAAAAATCGAACAAACAAAAGATAACGAAATCACACTTCAATTTTCAAATTTCAGAAAAATTTTTTCTCAATTTTTTCGAGAACCGCTTGTTTTACGAAAAAAGTAATACGGTATAAAAGACGCGGCCTGTCCGGATCTACAGGTTTTGCTTAATATATCTTTTGACGCGGTAAATAGTTTAGAAAATATTCGAGAAGAACGATTTGATGAGCATTAACTGTGGCCACTCAAACTTTGCACAGTTTTTTCGAATTATTTGGAACAACTCTAGGGGAGGGGGTGCCGTAAAAGGAATTCAAAAGTCGAAAAGAAGAGCCCGTATTGTCCATTAAGCAACGTGGCTCTGACCGCGAGTCGATTGCTACAATTTAACCAAATCTTTCGGAAACAAAGAAACTGAATCGAACCCAGGGAACGTTCTCCTCTCCCCTCTCCTCTCCGTACCCTGTGTTTCCCCATCGGATGCACGATAACGCGGAAGATAAATAAATCCGACGGGACCGGCTGGCAACTAATGGAAAGACGAAACCGAAGCGAGTTTGTCGTATTCGAGTCGATATTTCTCGCCCGACGTACTTGGGGATCGAGTCTCTTTCTACTGGCCAGCCTTATCGACTTTGATAACCTGTCTTCTCGCTTCAAAACGAGTCTAATTATCATATGCAAAAATCGAACGGTGCTCGCGTGGGGATCGTCTAACCCTGGTATCGGTGTACGTTGCCTCGTTGCCATGTATAGTATTGGCTCGGGATGTTTTATGCGAAAACAGGACCTGAAAATGAAACGAGAATATCTAGCTACTTCTGACAGTTTACGAAAAAAGAAGAACCACGCCCAATCGGGGGCGTTAGGGAGAGCGCCGCGAAGCCACGCCCACTTGGAGGTGTTAGGGAGAGCGCAGAGAAGCCACGCCCACTTGGGTCACTCTCTACCAGTAGAATAATTGCGCTGTTCCCCACCAAAATACCAGAAACTACGCCCTCTAGAGCAATGGAACCACGCCCACTCAAAGTATTTTACACGAACTGCAATATAATCGTACAACCGCAAAACCATGTCTGTTGTGGCGTTTTACGTTGGAAGAGCAACAAAGTCATGCCCCTCAGACTACTGTTTACAGAGAGCAAGGGTACCACGCCCGCTCGCAACACACGTAGAAAAACGACAGCACGTCTTATTAGGGTATTCAACAATGAGAACGCAATTATACCATGTCCTTAGGACGCTTTAGCAACAAGGGACAATGGAGCCACGCCTCTCAAGGCACTTTATAAGGGAATAGCAATGAAATCACGCCCTTATGAGTCTCTGCGAAGACGGAGCAATGAAGCCACGCCTCTCAACGCAATTTATAGGGCAAGAGCGATGAAATCACGCCCGTCAGAGCACTCTACACTAAAAAATTATCGTTGATTCCTTTAGCATCTTGATCTCGTAATCCTCTCATATATTATCCCAAAGAATCAGGTTACTAAAAATAGATTGTTAGTGACAATTTTTAAGAGACAGAGTAAAACATATTTTACTCATAATGCAGTGATCAAAATCGCGAAAACAGGTACCAACACCAGTCAAAGGATACTGAAACACTGCACGTCGGCGATGCACATCAGAGGCACCTAATGAAATCTGATCGGTCGGCGGGTGTCTCGCGAGTATTTGCTCTAACATGATCACCCAAGGGAGGGTGGGGGAACGTGGGTGCAAGCGGAAAGGCGGTCAATATTTTGCCAAGGGTTTCGGAGGCAGAGGTTGCAGCTCCAGCTTCCACAAACACACACCGTGCTAACGATACAGCTGTACGGTGTTGTTGCGTGTCGCGGGTTCGGAGGCAACGATCAAGAGGCTGAATTTTACGT
Organism: Lasioglossum calceatum; assembly: GCA_963966675.1. Lineage (NCBI taxonomy): Eukaryota > Metazoa > Arthropoda > Insecta > Hymenoptera > Halictidae > Lasioglossum > Lasioglossum calceatum. Next base: position 12,711,078 of record OZ016540.1, read on the forward strand.
TGCTCTGGCAGCTCGCGCTTTTGTTCAAGCGGTTTCTACGCGGAGCGGTTTCTACGAAAGCGAAGCCGGTGGTTGCGGGAACGGGGTTCGCGAGACGCCGAGACAAATGTGCGATATTCAGAGCGTCAGATAGATGAGGTCAAAATTCTAACTACTCCGCCATTATACAAAATAGTGTTTCCACTATTAAATTTGTATTCAATGACGTATTATATCAGTTTCAAACAGAAATCGCATAGAAGGTAAGCATTCTAGATCGGAGTAAGTGTACGGTCTCCGAGTTTAAAGTTGAAATAGCTACGAATGCAAAGGGTGAATTATGTATATACCTCCAATGAACCGTTGAAGGAGAATTCGGGTAGTAAACTAGACATAGACTCACCTCCGTCTTCTTTGGAGGGACTCGTCGTCGTCCCCTTCTGGTGGTCGGCGAAAATGGGGAACACGAGTACCAATAGGAACAAAATGGTCCAGGTGAGCGAGCCGCAGAGGCTCGTCCACGAAATCGGTCTCTCAGTGCGCGAGTTCCACCGCACGTCGCTCGAGCCGCAGCTACTGGGCGAGGATACCGAGACCGTAGAAGAAGTAGATGAAGAAGAACATGACGTCGAAGAAGACGAAGAAGAAGGAGAGGGGGACGATGAGGCGAAGGAGGACGATGAAGATATCTTCGAAGCGTAAAAGGAAGAGGACGACGAATCGACTGGCTGGAACCTGTCTCGCTCGAACGTCCTGGTTAAAGTCATGGCATGGTCGGCGTCTCGGCGCCTGGTCCTGTCAGGCAGCGGGTCGCAGCGTCCGCGAAGACGCTCGCAGAGGTCGCAGCCGCTGGCAGTCCGTTCGCTGCGAGCGGAGAGGAGCGTCGTCGCAGAGGAGGAGGAGGACGACGACGTACAAGAGGAGGAGGGTAAGTTTGCCGGGTGACCCTCAGGATAATGGCAGTGGCAGGTGGCGGTGTCGACGACAGCCGTGCTGCTAGCGATCCTCCAGGGTCCATCCATCGCTGGGATCCTCGAATCCTCCTCGGACATCTTGCTGCCGGGCCTGCGCGTGCACCAAGCCGACTTCATCCTTGCTCGGGGACGAGAGATATCCCCGCGGCGCTCTCGTCAGGACGATGACCGCGTCGTGCTGACACGTTACTCCACCCCCGAGCACGCTGACAACTCGCGGAACCCTCACTGGGATTCCTCTGCGATCGCGCTCTAGCCCCGAGTCTCTAGCCCCGCAACAGGGACTCCAACGACTCTAGGCTCATCTCGTCAGCGACGTCCTCCTTCGATATCCCTCGCGCGTTGTACCGATTCACTCTTAAGATTCTCTTATAACTCTCGAGACACCTGCGAGCGATTCATCTGTAGGCTCATCTTGATAGCGACTGCCTCTTCAGGGGGACGTTGAATATTTCCTCTGTGTGACGTGAATCAGGACTCCTAGAACTCCCTAGCCGGACGCGATGGCTTCATCGAGTCTAGGCTCATCTTGACAGCGACTTCTCTTCACTGGTTCACTTTCTATGAAGAGCTTCATACGAAGGCTGATCTTGGTAGCAAGTCTTTGTTGTTCCACTGTTTCACTGGTGTCGCGCAGGATGTACGGATCACCGGCGAGATCGAACGTCGCGGATGGCCAGAGGTATGCTGATCTCTCGTTTAATCCCGCGTATGTCACTGCGCCGCGAAATGACGAAAAGCGACTCGACTCGAGGCCCGTCTCGAGCGAGATATTCACTCGGTTAGGCTGTAAAGACAATGCTCCGGTGGGTCGGTGGGTCAAACGACGCCATTGAGCGGCTCGCTCGCTAACACTCGCAGCTAGCTCTTGCTAGCTGCCTACTGCCCTCGCGATCCCCGACGGCGATCGATCCACTCGCGCTGAATATTAATCCTGCCGGTCGCGCGGCCCGTGCAGTTTCTTCTTCCTCTCCTCCTCCTTCTTCTCGTTACGGTCATGCCACGTCGCGCGATTCACCGCCGCGATACACAGCCTCCTCTCTTCCACGTCTCTTTTATGTCTTTCACGTCCTCGTACACCCGTCCCGAGGATTTTCGATTCGCTGACTCTCGCGATACCGCCGCCTAGCTTCTATCGGCTTTCCTCTCGCGTTCTCCCGCTTTTCCTTGGTTCTATCGTCTCTCTTCTGCGCCAGAAACTAGCGAGGTTTCGTCGGGAAGTCCTTATCCTGCAATCAGAAAACCACGGTGAATGATCCGCTCGCTGTGGAAATGCTTTCTTGTCCGTAGACGGCTGAGGATTTTTATTCAACATCGAACGATCTCAGTGAATTTCATTGAAATCCTCAATTTTATATTTCCATAACAGTTAGAGCAGTTTGTATTATCATACAGAGCGACTCTAGTCTATCAGGTGGTCGAAGACTTGGCATTATAAATAAACGTGGTGGTTTACACGGCAAAAAGCTTATGGAAGACTGCTCTGTAAACTAATTCGTACCCACTTTGGATTCCAGGAAAATTGCAATTAAAGATCGGTGCCATGCGCGTGCAAGTAGAAACGGCGAGCAGTGCACAGACACGCCGCCCGAGTCACTGCAGCTGCACGCGCGATCTCAAAAGCCTCGCTTTTACATTAACAAATGTTTACATTTAACTCCGCGACATGTAGTCTGGTTCTTTATCCGTCGAAAAATATAAAAAAGGGTTTCCTTTCGCAGAGGATTCAGTCTTGCTAGGAAAAAGATTTCATACAAATGTCACTACAAATCGTGTTGAGCCTCGTTTATTTATTGTGAGAATTTTTTCCCACAAAATGACGGTGAGACAAGAAGGTAACAAATGATTGCGAGAACTGATTGAAATGTTGAGTTTGGTGCAACAACGTTTCGTTTTATCGACGAGGTATGAAATACGGGGAATATACCGCTTTCTCGACGAAAGTCGCTGTTTCACGACGGACCGCGGCGAACGTCGCGTCGATCGCGATATTCAATATTTTTTTCGGATTGGATTTCCAGAGCTTATTTTCCGCAGTAGAATTGATCATAATGTGTTGAAATTTTGCCGGGATTATTATATCTCGTCAAATACGTTACGATCACGCAAATACTCGTAGTGTATTTATTGCGAGGAACAATGTACACTCGGCCTTCCGTGTAAATTCCGGTCGTTCAACAAATTCGATCGTTATTCTTTATCCGACACCCGTTGCACCGAACCGCGAATCGAAGCAAATATAAGTAAACAAAATGAATTCTACGAACGAGAGCGTCAATATTTGCACCTGGGGCTTGCGTGGAATTTAATCGAGCCCGTCCGGCCACCCTTATTCGTCAAGCATCTCTCTCTCCGGATTGTTAACAAAATCGAGCAATTAATTAGAGCACGTAATACACCATTGGTCACGATATCAAACGCCCCGACTCGGCGCGAAGTCGCGACGAGATCGTTGAATATTTCGTTCAATTAATTCAAAACGATTCTATCTGTGAAGAATGAAAATACTCTACGCTCTACATAAAGAAAGAAGATCTTTATTATACTATTAATTTCTCTTGACATAAAAATAATATTTATTACAATGTGAAAAGGGATATAGAAATGACTTTTCGCGAGAAACGCGTATTGCGGTGTAGCCGGAGGAATCGATGAGTCTCGCAGCCTATAAATTCGGTTAAAATTGGAAGGGCCTCGCGCGAGAGAGACTGAGAGAGAGAGGAGAGTGGTCGAGCGAGGCTGAGAGCAGAGAACCGAGCAGCGATGAGCAATATTCCCGAGGATCCCGAGATGAGAGTATCATCATCGTCCAGGAATGTTTGTTTGCGAGGTCCACCGCCGCGGAACTGACAAACGCCGCTTTTCATTACGAAGCCAGGCTACGCGAAACCCTTCGCAGAGCATCGTTGCCCTGACTGCCCTTCCGCTCCGTTTCCTTCCTTGCCACTTTCCAACCCCCTTCTGCACACCTGACCACCTTTCTCCCTCGAAAACATCCACAGAAATCCTCAACTAGAATGGCTCCGTCCTCAAAACACTAAAGCACCTCTAAAAATTAATATACTATGAATAAAAACACTTCCGACATTGCTGAATTGAATAAATTTCTAATCGCCGCAGCGTGATAGGGTAAATATTAGTTGTTTGTAAAATGTCCGAATTTCTATTTGACGCTTGTTTTGTACAATTTTAATTTTACATAAAGTTCCGCAGTCGAATGAAGATCTCGTCAGTGATAATCTCGTCTCACAGAGACAGTGAATATGTAAGCCACATCTGGAAATGCAGTAAGAAACGTTCTCGGTCACAACGGGTTGACTGTATACATTTTATTCGCAACATCTTGCGTCTCAATTTCCAGTTACTCCGATCTTATCGTCCCAGTAATGAGGATGCAGGTCGGCAACATTCAATTTTCGCGGAGATAAGGCTCCGATAATGTTGGAAGCGTTTCCCGGCGCAAATTGCAACCGAGAGAAAGATGCGATCATCGCGAACGAGCTCGAGATTACGATTACGTTATCGAATCGGTGACAACGTCCTTTCGACGACGTCTTCCACGCATAGCAGACAAGATTGGTTCTTATTTTTCGAATTTCTCTGATCTTACCAAATTGAGAGACTGTGTCAGAAAATGTCCATCAATCAATTTTGACATGGGGGATGGCCGAAGAAAAAAAATTAGTTTCCGATATTTTTCAGAAAACTACCTCTCACAGAAATTTCATTCAAATCGGTGTGACCAGATTTTGCATCGTACACTGTATTCAACGATAAATACACCCGTCCCTCAATTTACGCAGCACTTTTTTACGAGTGTATTTGTTTTACGCGGCAAAACCTAAATTTACCTAAATTTACGCCGAAAGGAAGGAAACCATTAGGAGTAGTGTGGCCTCTGGAACCTTATCAATTTTTCAAATCGGTGTATCCAGATTTTGTATCGTACACTGTATTCAATGATAAATAGTTTAGGGGGGTGCGATCAAAAAGATCTGAAACAGAATTTTTTGACCCCTACAGCTAAGGACCACCCCAGTGTAGACTCGTCCCGGTTCGTACCACGCTTTATAGCCGGAGACGATCTAATATTAGTTCCATTGGCCCGTGAAATCGCGACTCTGTTTTCGCGACGTCGTCGCGTCGGTCGTTCCCCCTTTCTGCAACCCCTGCCCTCTCTCTCAGCCCCCCTCCCGTTTCCTATACGGTCCTTTGACATTTCTGTTCCGACCAGGACTCGTAATTAATAATCAAACGGGTCCGCCTTCTTTACGAAAGAACTGTTTGCCCGGTGAAACGAAAGGAAAATGGCTCGCTGACAACGAAACGGCGTCCGCCGTCTGGCCGGATGGAATTCCACGGAATCCTACACGGTGAACTGTAATTTCCAATATCTCAAGACAACCCTTGGAGACATCCTCGGGAACGCAGTGTCCAGGGCTTCTTTACAGTGTAAATTATTAAAGGCACAGTAAATTCTGCATGAAATTAATTTCTCAGTGGTGCAATGAAATTAACTCTTTGCACTCGAAGCTATACTAATTCGAAAACCGAATTTTGCTTCCGACCTGAAGTATATCTATTTCATATGATTTTCTTAACTTGGATCTGACAATACTCTTAGTAGTTTATTAAGATATTATTACATACGTTCAGAAATTTATTGAATATAAATTTAATAATGCAACAAATATTTGATTGAGTCACCACTCGAGTGAAAAGGATTAAGCTAGAGTAAAAAATCGACTTGTATATTAACGCCCATTCTTTGCATACTAATATACATGCTAATTTATAGTCTTCAAAAGAGAATTTGTGCGAATATGTTAAATATGTTAAAGTGGAATGTTCAGACTTCGAGAGAAAAGAAAATTGTAAGAGTTGTTTCCGCCCGGTGATGTAGCGAGTGTTCGAGATCTTGAAGATGGACTGGAGTAATGGTCGGTGACGTTGACGATCGCCGTTTACGTTTAGCCCAGCAAGGTCCACTCGTCGAGACACTGGCATTCCTCTCAGCTATTTTTAAATCGTCGCAACGGCAAGGGTAAACGAACAGAATCGGTTTGGCAGTTGGATGCAGGCGGCCTGTGATCGGTGCACCCCTGACCAGAGACAAGCCGAAAAGGCCGGCGCCAGAGTCGATCGAGGCTGATCGAGTTGGAACGTTTCGGCGTAGCTAGGGCGACGTGGACAATTGGCAGTTCGGTTGGTTGACATCGGTCGTCGTCGTCGTCGTTGTCTCGTTGGTACGTTGGCCACGACAACGACGAGGAAAGAGTGGCGTCGTTGGAGCGGAGATTTAATCGAGCGGATCGGTCGGTACCAGCGCGCGTGCTGCCGCGTATACGGCCCGGACTGACCCCTTCATACGCAATAAATCAATTATCGCTCGTTACGAAGAAAAATGCACCTCCAATCGAATCACGTTACTTAACCCGAGTGTCATGGTAACCAGAACGGTGTTCTGCAAGCACGCGCCCCGAGGACCCTGGCTTTCGTAGGTACTTAACGACGGAACTCGCCTGTTGATATCATCCGAGAGAGCCGGCGCGACGCGACGCCACATAAACAGGGTTCATGATGACCCGACCAACGGCCAATCTGATTCCGATTCGTTTCCGAGCCCCTGCTGCACCACCCCGAGTCAACTGTCTTAAATGCTATTCCCAACTTGTGGGCGGCGGCGTGGACGAGTGCATCGAATCACACCAGTGTCGATGAACTGATTTATTATTCATACGAAGAAAGTAAATCGACGTGATCGTAGCTGAACAGAGTGCCCCCAGTGCGCATGGCTACGTTTCTTTTACGGTCCGCCACCTGTTTTTAAACCGGCCCCCGAGGTTAATGAACAGGGAAAATTTAGTCAAATTATGTAAAATGAAAAACATGTGAAAATGTCACTTAACACTCGAACTACCAGACCAGTCAAAGTGACGAAAATGAAAGTATAAAAGATCCAGTTGGGAAAAATAAAAGGAGGGTCTAAAGCTGGAAGATAACCACTACATCATATATTCAAATATGGAAGATATCCACTACATCAAATATTCTATTATTACATATTTTTTAAAGACCAGTCATTTTGACTGGTTTTGGTAGAACTAGCTTCGTCTTAACCTCGGTAGTTCTAGTGTTAATAAAAAAATGTTGAACTTGTTTTTTTTTGTTGCTTTACGAGTAGAATTACCCGTGTAAATATTTTCAAGTTTGCTAGGCAGCCCGCCGAGTCTAAAAATTTTACGAACTGGTCCTTTCCAAAAAAGGTTTGCCCTATGGCTTGTTTTTGGAAACGTCACAAACGATCACAATTTTATTTCTCCGTCCTTGCAGAGCATCCCGAGGCCATCGTAGAGTTGCATTCCCTTCGTAGAGTGCTATAATTCTGTTATTGTAATTGTATATTGTATCGTGTCATTGCTCTACGTATGTAGAGCTCTCGTTCCGTTATGCTTTACGTCAACTGCCCCGAGGAGGCGTGGCTTCGCTGCTGTTCTGTTCCAAGTGCCTCGAGGAATCGTGTAAATAAATGCAACTTTTCCAGCGAACGCTTTAATGGATAAACGACTGCATAAAAGAAGCCCTTTTCTTTCGGAAGAATCGTGGCACGATGACAACGGCAGCCAAAGATTTATACCTAGCGATCTTCCACGGCTATCAAAGGGATCTTCGTACAAGAACGTTTAAACTGCGGGGTGTAGCAAGAATATAAGAACAGTTTGAATGAGTGGCGGAAAGTAGTTCGACCGAATTGTCCGTAAGAAGTGAGCACACGCGGAGACAAACTCAGTTTCTCGGCGAACTGTATGATCTGTTGTGAAACAGCCCGAGTCGGCCCGTATAAGTCGGCGCTCGCATGCATAAGAGAATTTTAGGGCACGGCGAGAAGTCGAGCGGCGCGAACACCGTTCAAGGAGGCAAAACGCTTAAATGGACGAGTTGTAGATTGTATAACTAGCTTGGACACGGTGCTCGAAGGAATTGGGCTGTTCAGAAACTTCCATTGTTTCTTACACGATGAAGAATTCACGCAGACGTAAATTCTTTGTGTCGGAAAACCAATTACACGATGCAAAATAAAAATCGTACACGAATTGCAACGAACAGGAAGCATTTACAATTTTTCTGCTCACTTCATTACTACAGTACGTCGAAATTAGTGTATTGACGTTCTTTTCTTCAGTTCATATAATTTTGTGCCGAACGATAGAAGTGAATTTCTTTATAAAATGAAAAGAAATTGTTTGGGTGAGATATAAAACAGTATAAGATTGAACAAAATTCTAAAATGTAATATTGCTTTTAATGTAACAAATTCGTTAAGGGATGAAATAAATTTTTATGTTATTCCTGCTTCTCACAAACAATGCAGAGCATTTTTATTTTGCATAAAGATCCGCAGTCTACACGATAGACAAGAAGAGGCTTCGTTTGCTGATAAAAATGTGACTTTTCTGGGTAGCGTGTCTAGAACGAAAGTTGTTTAGCTCGAGAGAGAGCTCGAGGCGACGAAAATCGGAACGGCAGCGATTTATGGTGGCAGATTCGCAGGGAGGCGGTGGTCTTTCGGGAATCGGGCGGAACAGAGAGGGCAGGAGAGGAGAGGAGCGAGTGGCACGACAAAGGTGAGAAGGGGTCGTTGACCAAGGCACATATAATCACGAAACTCGTCGCAGCGCGGTCGATGGAGAAGCCTGCGCCTTCTTAATCACGGTTTTATTTGCCGACAAAGAGAAACAGCGAGGCGAGAGAGGAGAGGGCGATCATCGTCGAACAAAACGAAGGGACGTCTTGGATCGAGAAATTCCACCGAAAATGTTCGAGTAACCTAGCGACCTCGTCTCCGTTAAAATATTCACGGCGTTGTAAATCGATGTTTCGCGCGGGCCTATTCGTATCGATCCTATTCTGATCCGATCCGGCGAATATATTCGATCCGATCGACACGGTTACATAATTCCGAGTGCGCCGTAGCGATTGAATATTAAATTTCCGTTTTGTAAAGCGGGAATACGTAATTTACCGATGGAAATGGGTGTGCTGCGAAAGGTTCGCTGAGAGGCTAGACAGGCGGCCTCTGAAGGCGGGAGAAGGTGGAAGGGAGAGGAGGAGCGGAATGAGGATTAATCTCGAGACGTAGTGTGATGCCGAGTTGACAAGCGGTGAGTCGAGGAATATTGTTCGCCGCCTGTCTGCTGATGCGAGCAACTGTTTTGCCGTACCGAGAATTCTTAATGCTCCGAGGAAACCGGCGCGGCGCGCGGCGTCTTCTGCAACGCGGAAAATTGAACCCGGAGTTAACCCTGCGTTCCGCTTCCTTCGGATGCTAACTCAACCCTCGAATAACGGGTCCGAAGATGAGATTCTTGACAGGTAACCTCTACGATATTTTTCGCCTTTGAGATAGAGCGGCCTGCAAGTTGAACTCGCTCGCCACAATTTCTCTCGAAGAGCGAAACGATATATATATATTATCATATCTGCGAACAAGTGTCCACAAGTAGAACTTCAAAGAAAGATGATCTTTGACAATTAGTGAGTTCTCATTTTTCAAACGGACTAACAAACGCGACGAGATGACAGAAGTAGATTGTGAAACAGGCAAGGAATCCGAGGGGATGTGTCGCAGAGGGGGGTGGAAGCAGGGTGCCTCGAAAGAAAACGATTCGACACGCGCAGGTTGCGGTGCAGCGTGCGTGCACGGGTAAGTGCATCCATCGAGCGAAACGGTGAACGAGGAAGATGGATACGGCGACGGAGGGAAGGTGAGGGGGAGGATCGAGGTAGAAGTAGAGGGGACAGCGTAGCGTCTCGGGAGGGGGGCACAGAGGATTAACAGGCTGAAAGAGGGAGGCAGCAGGCCGCAGGCTTCATTCACCACGCGGGCGGCGGCTACGTTCTACTATGAAGTGTTTGTACTCGCGTTTGCCGCTCCGCCGGCACCGACAGAGTCCGTCCGTTTATCTCTCTTTCTCTTTCTGTCTGTCTGTCTCCCCGCTTCCGTTCTTGTTGCACTTTCGCGTATCACCTGTCACGCATTGAAAACGCAACAGTCAAGAGATCGGGCTGTGAAAACGATTCCCGTGAACCGTGAGCGAATCATCGAGCTCTAGCGACGCTCCAATTCCTTTCGGATGACTGGGCGACTCGGTTTGGATCGTTCATGCCGGGCTCCCGTCGACCGAAACCTCGGCTGCTCTGCTTTTTGGTCGTCAGCCTGCGGCCTCCCGACCCGAATCGCTATTACATTTCCTGTCATTTGCTCTGGCTCCTCGATCCACGGTTTTATTGCACCGGGATGCATTTTGGATCAATATTGGAAACGAGCCCGTCCTGTTTCTTAACCCTCACCCGTGCCTCGTGTCAATTTGACACAGTTTTCTCGAAATAAGTTATACTGTTTTGTTATTTGCAGGTAAATTTTCGCGAAGCTTCGTGACTTATATTTTTCCAATGTGACACGCATAACCGAAAAGCCTAATATGTAAATGTTAACTCATCAATTTGAATGAAAAAAATATCGAAATATCTTTTACCACTGTGTCAATTTGATACCGAGGGACAGATTCAGTTCGTGAAATGTGGGACGGATGAGGGTTAACTCTGAGAACACTGGCCGAGCAAAGTACTGGTCAGAAAATGAGACTATCGCCTGACAAGCATGGATTGCCTCATCGTTACTGTTGTCGCTCGCTCGCTTCTTTCACGTGGACTTTTCTAATTCATTGTCAGAGATAGAGCGTTATCAGGTAGTATCTCTGTTAGGGTCAGTGACAGCGAACCTCGCCCTAGCACTTATCTTTCCATTCATATTATCGCGGTCTATTCGGTTAATTCATTTACTAATTAATTTCTATTCTTTTCCTACCCCCGACCTCTTATCGACCGCAATCTATCTGGCACTCGGTGTTCTACGCCGCTTATTATCATGCACGATACGCCTCGGAACGGAAAACAGAAACCCGGTGTGTGCTATTCGAGCGAGCCCGAATAATTTTCGTGTTCTTTCCCGCAGCGAAACGCGACTTATCAGGAAAATAGAATCGCGTTCGTCGATTCGAATATAATTGTTACACGAGACTCTTACCATAATTTACGGTTCGGAGCATGAACAAAGCACGGGGAATCGTCGGCGTAATCGTTGCGAGAAATACTCGGGGCCCGAATACGGTCGCCGCGCCGGTAATATTCCGGTGTCACGCGACGGGATGGATCGCGATCCCCGCGCACATCGAGAAAACGTAAAAGAAATTTTTCGCGGTTGCATTACGCGGACAAAAACAATCTGGCGCGGCTACAGGAACGCGATAGATCGAGATATACATATAATCCGTGATTATTTCGGACGTCGTGCACGCCCGTCAGTATTTTTAACACGCTGTCATCGACCTACACGGATATAAACAACGTCTTACGCATCGCGATCGCCCACGCAGATGATTCTCGAACCGAGGTCTCTTTTAATCCGCGCGTCACCGTGACAATTAGATGGCTCTTCGGAGGAATCTGGAATTCCGTTTAATGCCGGACAAGGACACCGATCCGTAACAACTTGTTCATTGCTACTTCCTACCTTTGTGTCACAGATTTTTTCTTGGTACAAGTTTCTTTGTATTTTTTAATCGTCTTCTTTGACCCTTCTTTCGTCCTTTACAATCTATGAATATCTTTAAATATGACCTTCAGAATTCGCCATTTCCATCCCTAATGGAATTGGAGGAATTGTGAGATCCTTAGAATTATTGTCCTTTGTATTCTCGAGACCTTGAATTCTCCCTTCGGAACGTCGGCCTTTTGAAATCCTAAATTATTCATTGCGTCACTGCTCATAGTCTTTACACCACGGTCTGCATTCTTAGAATGCCCTTGGACTGCCCTTCATCTAGACCCTTAAAAATGTACCACGGAATTCGAATTCCTCCGAAAAATCTGCGGTCACCCGTCTCACTCGTTAGCGCTGGATACGGATAGCTTAACCTGAGTTATCCCATAGACAACTACATTACAACGAACCCATAGCCAGCAGCGTCTACGCTATATGTACTAACTTTCGGTACACCTAGTGCTTCTTTGGAATCTTCCATGAGCATTCCGAAGTTATTAGAGGATGTTTACTAGCATCCCACTTTTGTTCGGCTCGGAGATCTTCGGTTCATTCACCGGCAGACTTTCTCCCGAATAATTCCGTAGCTGAACGGCGGCGGTTGCTGGTTCTTCGACGTTTCAAATCATCTCTGGATTCAGGGTACGCGACCGTATCCGGCGAGCAACAGTGCAAAGGTTACAGTTCAAGCGGCTGTATCTCGAAATTGCTTGTAAAACATTTCGGAAGATGGATTTCGCGGTGAGTCGGTTATAAAAATAGAATTCCCGCGGAGAGTATCGGTTCAACGCGCCACGCCGGAAACTCGCGTTGGATAGAGAGGATAGGGGACGTATTCGTGGTTCGTCGAGGCTGGCACCAACAGAGAAGAATCAAAGAATGGAATGGAACGCACGACGAAGAGAAAGAGGGAGAGGGGGACGAAATGATTAGCGATCGGCGGCGCTCTTTCTTTCGTTAGAGCGCGTTAGGCTCTATAGCGTAATTTTCTCACGCGACTGTTCAAGGTCTGCGGCGGCTATTCAGCCGTGGCGAACATGAGAAGCGAGCTGAATGGGAGAGAATAGCCGATACTCTCTTTCCTCGACGCTCTCTTATCTCTTCTTCCTCTTCGTCGTCTCCTTCGTCTTCTTCGTCTTCTTCCAAGCCCAGCGCTCGGCCAATCGGCGCCCGGGATCGCGAACACGACGCGCTACTAAATGCACGATACACTGCACGAGAACTGCATTCACGCATTCCTGACCGGCTACCGCCACTGTCACGACTCGCTCTCCGAAACCAACCCCAAAGCAATCTGCCTCGCCGCTAATCATTAGACAGCGGATTTGATGCATTTATAACAAAAATGAGTAACTGTTATTCATTACAATAAAAACACTAGAAGAATTTACAAAATACTCTTGTATCATTTTCAACCTATTAGCCCCTTGCACTCGAATAGCGACTCCGAGGCGCCAGTCAAAATTGCCGAATTCTTCTGTATCGTGTAAATTGCTAAAAATTCAAATGTCGTATGAGAAAACAGGTTCAATTTCATAAAAATCTTCTAGGTTGAAAGATATCTCTTGATTTCTGAATTAAAATTGCTTCGAGTCCAACAACGTGTTAAACATATTAAGAAAGAAAAGATATTTCGGTTTCACTTCAGTTTGGTGCGCTAGTAATCATTCTCCGAAGGAAAAAGAAGATTTATATCGAAGAGAGATTCTTCGGGACGCTTCTCTCGGCTTGATCGCAGGACAGTGGCTCGATTTTCACAAAAGGAGCTTCCGAAGCGTAGATTTGCGTGATGCGCAGTCTATTAATTACGACAGGCATTCTTTCTGTGCAGGAAATTGGTGTTTGAGGATCGCGTGAATATTTTCAGAAGTATCTGGCTGAAAACTACTCGCACGCAATCGTCGTCGACGACAACGACGACGATACGGTTCGTCGTCGTTTGTGTCGCGTGTCTGTAGACTGGGAGCGTGTTTCTTTTTGTCAGTCTCGATCCTCTCGCGGCCTGCATTCGCGCACGTCACGCGTTCTATCTTGGATCGTTCCTCGGCTTCCATTTGCCCCGGTTGGTCAATTCCTAGAGCCGAAGAAGCGCTCTGCTTTGCTCGAGCTCACCTCCGAGCCGCTTTCTCCCTTCCCGCGGATTTTTCGCTCCACATCGAGAGTCCCGTGATCGCGAGGGAATGTAAACTCGGCTTCGGAGATCTCGCGATCGAGAGGAACTTTTCCTTCGCCTCTTTCGATCGATCGAGATTTTTGCCTCTGTGAGAGGTCTCTTTCTCTCCTCTTTGTTCTGTTCTTTTTCCACCGCTTCTCGGAATAAATTTGCATAGAGACGACGAGTCCGTGTTACGCGCCGCAAAAGGCGACTTTTTCGCTCTCTGTTCCCTTTCTAGGTCACATCCGAGAGAATTCGAAGTTCCACACAGTGTGTATATGTGCGTCTGTGTGTCAGAGAGAGAGAAACCGTATCGCCCGCACTTCACGGATAACGCCGATGTAACGTGGACACGTGCGCAAGGTTAAACTTCAAGATGTTTCCCATCGAAATTCCATCGGATAGAAAAATAGTTTCCGTAATGTGTGCCGAGTTTTCGATTATCAGAGTTAATAGGAGTACAATTGGGGACTGATCAGAGTAGCCTGGAGCAGTTTAACCCTTCGCATGCACCCCGAGTGTATGTATCAATTACGATGAACGGTTTACCGTCGTCTCCGGCATAGATAAATCCAGGGGACAAGTTGACTCATCGCGGTCCTGATCAAGAGGTTAATGCAATGGGAATTAAAAGGTAAGAGGTCGAGATGTGGCACGATAATTATCGCATTCTGTGCAATGTAAGGGGTCGGCGCCGTCGGAGACGTCCTGAGAAAGAGAAACCGCAGATATGTCACCGAATAAGTAACATAGACACCGTAATCAGACTGTGGATCTTTTTATAACATCGGTATTTCAGGACGAAGCTGCAGCTTTTCTCACTTTTAGCACTCGTTTAATTTTCGAAGCCGTTCGTCACGAATAAATGAACATTTAACCCCTTGTCACTTTGACCGGGTCACACTCGTAATGAAAATTTTAAACAAAATTTAAGAAATATGAATGTTACCTTACCGCCTTTCTTTTTAAATGAAATAAAATTTTTTAGACTATAGCTCCTAAACCACCCTACCAGGCTATTCATTTTCAATATGATATGCAATGCTTGTATTGCTCCTTTGTTCTCGGAAAATGTTATACAGTGAAACTTGATGCAAAATAAAAATGTTCTGCCCAAATTACAACAAATTAGAGTAAAATAGAAATTCATTTTCTTTCTTAAAATGTTTGATTGGTCGAAAACAATATAGCAGTATTTTTAAGTTTTTGTATTTACCGTTTTAAACGACATCTACTCATTTTTCTCAAAAATACATAAGATCACACAAGTTTAGTACGAAGCCTGTATTTAAACCTGTATAAATTCGTCCACAAAGGATTTCTTGAAACAAATTCAATCGAGCCGAATCACGTAGAGCAAAGAGTCCGTCGAGAGTCACCTAGTGGATCGTGCGTTGTTCAAAAATGGCGTTTTACTATGTATTCGATTCACTCTCGAGCTGTTACAGTTTCGCTCGATTCCAGAACGAAGCTCGGTTATCGCTGTTTCCGGTGAGATTCGGCGTCGCTGACACGATTACGCGGACATTTCCTCTTTTCCCCGGTTTTTATGACGACTGGTTACGACTCTCTGGTGTTGTTTTGAAAGCCGCAGTGCCGCGGGCGATAAAGGCCAGCGTAATGAGATATAATGCCGGTCTCGAGTGGCGACAAACACAGCCGATGCCTCTATATCATTGTGCAAACAAAATTATGAGCGCCCCGCGGTCGTGTACGGCTACCCAACACACAGAACTACGAATTCCTCTGACCGAGAGAAAGAGAGAGAGAGAGAGAGAGAGAGAGAGAGAGAGAGAGAGAGAGAGCTCGTCCAATTAATACATATAATGCCGAGCTTGGCCGTTTTCGTGTGAATTGATATTTTCGAAAAGGGAGGCTTTCCCAAAAGCTCCGGCAAAATCAACATTCGTCACTCGACCCACCAATTGCAAAATTCTAGCTCCTTTTGACCCGTAAAACTTTCAGCCAAATTTCAATTTCGCCGGAGTTGTTTGCTGGCTTTCAATCGAACCACCCCAATCAATCTGTTCCAAGAAAATTGTATGCGTTAATTGTAAGATGCTACCCAGACAATTATTTCTGTCCATAACAATACAGCACTTTTTTGTCTACTTTTTATGTGTTGTATTTTTTCTCAGAAGTTTCAACCTCGCTCTACAATCTGCAAGTTGATTTATCCCTCTAACTTAATTCGTTTGAACGATATGATTTTTTGATCCGAAGAGTACGCTGGACAAAATCTTCGACTGCGGATCGCGATCGGAGCGTGATCGCGCGATTATCGACAACGTGTGAGCGTTTTCGAGCTTTCGCGAGACTGGAAATTTCGACACTGCCCGGCGAGCCGCAACGGCGAGCACACCGGGTCACGGTGAAACGCGACGGTATCGAAAATTACTCGACCTCGTTACGTTTTCCCCGTACCGCGCCGGGAAACGATGTCGGAACTATCGATCCTTTGACGGGCCACGACCAAGATTTTCCTTCCACCACCTCCGCCTCTGTTCCGCCTCTTCTTTTTCTGTTCGCGGTGTTTCGTGCGCTCTCCAGGCGCGCCTTTCTTCGCTTCGAGTCGCGTCGCGTCAGAGATTACACGGAAGTTGCTCGGGGAAACTCGAGCCCTCTGCTTCCCTGGCCGGCAAACTTGTACATTACTCACATTACTGGATGAAGTAATCACCGGGTTGCTTGATCACCGTCGATTCTATTCTTCTAGCTCTGTATTCACCTGCTGCATACGTAATGAAGTACTTATTGGAAGAAAAATGAGTGATCATGTGCGTTTGGCTGCGATGAACAACTTGCAAGGGGGGTTTGCGAACTTATTGTTTAGATGTCTGAATGAATGGATGTTGGAGACGAATTTGAAAAAAAGGGCAGGACTTCCTGTACAGCAAGAGCCACTCTATGTCCACAGCATGCTCAGACAAATTCTACAATGATTGCCACAGCAACAATTGTTATTAGCAGGGACCATAACTGTTATAACGAAAAAGAAAAAAAGTCATGGAATAACAAGTATATCATCGACTGAAATCGTATTGGTTACAAATAAAGATTATAAGTAACCGAAACTTTTTTCTCGTGTTGGTAAACGTTATCGTTGAGAGAAATTCATTTCGATCACTTGTAACAGTTATCAATGAGAGAAATTTATTTCGATCGTTCATAACAGTTATTGATGAAGGAAAATAATATAATAGTTATTATTAAATAGTACAATTTTCGAATAGAAGACAATTCATGTATAAATTTTTTATTCGTAAAATTATTAATTGCTACAATCAAAATTTAATGTGACAAACAAACAGATTTGGTGTTGTTCTTATGGTCTGTTGATTCGTCTTCTTGTACGAAACGAAAAAGAGTAGACAACTCAATAATCAAATAAGCAACCGAATTGAATTTTCTCATCAATAATTATTACGAACAAGTGAAAAGAAATTCGATCAACAATAACTGTAATGAGCGATCGAAATGAACTCTCATTGATAACTGCTTTGAGCAATCGAAACAGTTTTTCTTCATCGATAACAGTTATCGAGGAGGATCCAATCTTTTGAACACTAATAACTGTTATTTGTAACCGATAAAAATCGATATTTTTTAATCATTTTGTTCTCCGGATTTTTTTCATTATATTTGTGTACATAATCGTACATAATGTTCTAAATTTCAATAACAATCAACGTTTTATTAATGATTTCTATCGCAGAAAATTTTAGAATAACTGTTATTTTTGGTCCCTGGTTATTAGTCCTATACATATCAGTATTGCCTGTATTTGTCTGTCCACTCTAAATTCTAAAAAATTGACTGAAAAATCGACTCTCCCAAATGCAGTTACTAGGGATGTGCGAGAACCCGATGGTCGGGTCGGACTCCCGAAAATTTCGAGAATATGACATATAACATTCTTGAAAAGAATTCGTGATTGACAACATTCTTTCACTGAAAAGAATTTTATAGAATAATTGAATATTCATATTATATTAAATACATATATAATATATTTATAAATATATAAATAAATATAATATATTTATAAATATATAAATAAATATAATATATTTATAAATATATAAATAAATATAATATATTTATAAATATATAAATAAATTATTCCGAAAATCCCTACTTTTTCGGGTGCCCATTCCAATCCCGAAAATATGTTGTGTTCCCGACCCGACCCGATCTATAAACAATATTTATCAACAAGATAAACAAGATCTATAATGATTGATTACACGTTGGATTCCGTCTACCACAACGATTCTCCTGATTTGCAACAGCAGTTTCAGGGATCATCGAAGAGAAACGGTTGGTCTCGCCGCAAGTTTCAGCGTCCACATGAGAACCACTGGACCCGTGAGAAGTCGGAGTCAGGAACCTGTTCGTGGTGGCTCGGCGTTGGTCGGCAGTCTCCGATGTGTTTCGGTGATTTTCGAGGGTGTTCGGGCTCTGGCCCGACAGCAGAGCTCCGTCGCGGGAAGAATTCGAACGCCATCGTCTGTTTTCGCGGTGCTGCGCGCTCTGCAACGTTCTGCAACGTTCTGCAACGGTATGCAACGGTATGCAACGGTATGCAACGCTATGCAACGCTATGCAACGCTCTGTAACGCTCTGTAACGCGTTGCAACCAATCCGGTGGTCAGACACAGACGAATAAATTAATTGCAGTTTATTCAGTCGCGAAACCGACTGGAATGCAAATTCCGATTGGTCGGGGGACTGTCCGGCCACGATAAGCGACCGCTTTTAACATAATTATACGGATCGTTTGGCCGAAAACCAGCTATTCTAGCCGGCCGTGGAAACCATGATCGAGGGAACGATGATCGCGATCCGGAACGCGGTCGGAATTCGTGCAACGACTAGATCCCGTCGCTCTCCAATCGGACTTGTTCCATTAGGAACGTGTCTCTCTATGTATACTGTTTCAATATGTTGGATACCGTCAAGACCTGTCTATTAGCTGCTAATGCTGTTACGTTTAATAATCATGTCCCTGTGGAATCGAATCCGCGCCTGTAGATCACTGTTCAATCAGATCTTTATTTCAGATCAACAAAAACTGAATAGAAACTCATCTTGACTCTTGGGAAAGCAGATTTTCTGTTTTTTTTCCAATAACTGCACGATGATTGCGACCATTGAAGCCTCGCGCACTGATCAGGCGACATTTGTATTTTGAGAATCTGATTGGATCACGTTTGATTCAATCACTGGCTATTCTCTTCTTGATCCTGTCGTTTCTACTGCTTGTATACTATTTTCTTGCTGGGAGGATCATTTCGGTGGTTCAATCAAGCGAAGTAGATCACATTCAGTCCTGGGAAAAATTTGCTCACTACTCACGAAAGACGCGGTATCTTTCCTTAATCAAATAAACAAGCTGTCACGCAATGTTTACCGAACGTTGCCGAGTTCGTTTCTCTGCAGTTCTAAAACGCATAAAAAGACTTACGTTCTTCGAAAAAATAACCGGTGAAACGTTCATGCACCCCTGCAAGTGGTTCTCGAGAATAAATGAACTCGATTCAACGTAATTCCCGTCGACAAATTTCGAATACCACGCGCGCGGCACGTCTCCTCGATAAACAACTCGATCGATTAAACGGTGTAACGACCCAATAAATTCGACGGAATCTCGGTCTACGAAAAACATTCCGCGTCCTTGATAAATTCTTTTTCGTCCTGGTGGTCGGGTCAACTGTGTAAGTAACGCCAGGGCAATTTGAAAAATCGAGATCGCCGTGTCCCGAAGTACAGGCTCATAAACACCAGCAGTTTATACTCGCGTCGTTCGATAATTTCCGACGTACAGACTCGTTTCGTTCGGGGGAAAAGCGGGCGTGCGACGCAGAAAAGTACCATTGCTAATTATACTTGGCGGGGAGTAAGAAATCCTGGGGAAAATGTGTTCATAACGTTTATGAACGTCGTTTTTATCGACGTCGCAATTATCGCTCGCTGTAGATCGCGGGAACAAGATATCGGGCCGCTGATCTCTCGCGCGTCGGTTATGTCTCTCCTCGCAGGTCCGCGGATGGTTAATCTGGAAAATGGCCACTTAATTATACCGGTCGTACCGGAATAAGAGAGAAACCGATTACCCTATTCAACGCGACGCGACGCGACGCCGCGCCGCGTTCCGCCGGCGCTGAATCGAGAGAGCCTCGACGCGCGTTTTCAGAATTCATGAACAGTCCCGCGACACGCGCACACACATACACACACGCAATCGAGACGCTGTTCATTTATGTAAGCGAGGCTAAGGGAACGTCGTTACGCGCGGAACGAGCCGATAGATTCTCTTGTAACCGCCGTCGACGGCGACGACGCCGCCCTACCATAATCGAATTCGACTACGACCAGCCCGACGTCGCGTCGTTTCTTCTGGTTCGCGTTATTTCGAAACGGCACGGTTTACAATGAATATTCCGCGGAGACGGGCCTCCGCGAGAAATCATCCTCCTGAGGATAACGAGGTCGTGTTTCTGTCGTTACAGAGGCACTGCGCGGTGCATCTAGCCAGGATCTCGCAAATTCGATTCCCACAGTGCGCTCGGTTCTCCGCTAATTTAGCTTTTTCTCAATTCACTTTATGTATCTTGAATTTTGCATGATGGCTTGACACGGTGTTTGCTGGTTTTAACGAGTCAGACTCGTGATGAAGATTTTAACAAAGTCTAACAAATATGAATGTCATGCCTTTCTTTTTGGATGAAGTAAAATTTGATTCGTTTGTAATCAATAGATAGCGGATGTTTATGCAAAATAAAAATGTTCTACCTGTACTGCAACTGAAGTGATATAGAAATTGATTTTCTTTGTTAATATGATCAATAGGTTGAAAATAATGTAACAGTATTTTGAAATTCTTCTAATGTTTAATACACTTACTCATTCTTCTCATAAATGTATAAAATTCACTGTCTAGTAATCAATGTTTAAGCATTAAAATAAATGTAGCCGTACAGAAAATATAAATTTTCTTTTCTCTTCCACGACATTTTTGGGGATGAAGACGTTTTATCACTGTAACTGTAAAAAAAATGTTACGGCAAGGGATTAAAGTATAGAAATTATACTTTGTTTAGCGTGTTGCATTTCCTAGAGAAAATTATAGCGCACAGGATGAGCAAAATGAAGGCTGGACCAGAACAGGAAATGTACGAATGTTGCACAAAATAGCGTAAGATGATGGAGAGGTATTATATGTATGTAGATTGTGGGAAATGGTGGCGAAGGGGTCATAAAGGATTCCAAGGAAAGTATTGGTGGCGTCAGACTCGGCTGAGAGCCACGGTATAAGGGTGGTTGAGTGAACCAGGGCGTGGGTGGATTATGTGAGCGGTGGGGGAAGGCGTGGGGGTACGGGGCAGACGGGGGTGTACGATACTACGCCGCAGTGTAAGGGGTAGCCGATCGATGCCGACCAAAACATTGCCACATGCCCAGCCATCGCAGCGCGAATGTTCGTTGCCCGTTCGCCGTAACCCAATTGTTCGCCTAGAATACGTTTTCTAAACGCGATTACCGTGTGCCTTCGCATCGGTAACCGGTGCCCCCTCACGCACCTGCACGATAAACGTCACTTTAGTTAGACTGTTAGAATTTAGAACGAACCACACCGCCTTTGCAAAACTATGCGAGCTCTTTTTCGACGCGTCGCACGACGCTTCGTTTCGCAACGCTACGCCATCATTTTTTGACCTCGAGCGAGCTCCTAGGAGTTTTCTAGAAAACTATAAAGCGAACGCGTTGCAAGCGTTAACCCTTAGGTGACTCAGAGTCACCACTAAAAATTGCTGTACTGTTATTCATAATATTATTTACATTATTAAATACAGATGTTACGCAATTTTGAATTTTTGTAGACAAATTTTAAGAAAGTGGTACCAAATAAAGTCGTACTTTCATTGGTAATAACTAGACAGCGGATCTTTATAAATAGAAATGTTTTACCTGAATTATAACAAACTGGAGTGAAATAGAAATTTATTTTCTTTGGCAATATGGATAAAAGGTTGAAAATAATATAATATTAATAACAGAATTTTTAAATTCTTATAATGTTTTCAGTTTCAAATTACACCTACTCATTTTTGTTATAAATTAATAAAGATCCGCTGTCTAGTAATAACATTTTTCGGTCGAAAGTAAATAAAACCTGTACTAAATTCTGTCGAATTTGATACTCCAGTTTTTGAACATTTTTATAAACCCTAAATGCAAAAAGATCCAGCACAAAAATTGGGACATTAATTACAAGACGAAGGAGCCGAGTAGAAATGTATTCCTATTTTTAATAGATTTATTAAATTGTAAGAAATGTGTCGACACTCGAATTACACTCTTTAGAGTTATGTAATTTATTACACCAACTCATTTTTCCCATAAATGCATAAAATCCGCAGATTAATATCCATGAAATGAAAAAAGTCACACGCAATGTGTAAATAAATAAGTGGACTGGCAAACAGACGGACACTGCAAGTCCTTGTCACGAGAGTCATTAATTATTATTTATTAGAATGGTTTACATTTGTCCTTTCCTCGACGCACTCCCATAAAAACGTACACGGCAGAAACATTGTTCTTTATTGAAAACTTGAAAAAGGGAAGTTGATGCAGAGCGCAACTTTGATGTCGGCTATATTCTCGCAGCATCCACAAAGGGTTGAGAAAAAACCAATACGTACAGTTAACCTTTTATGTACCGAAGCGACTTTGAAGTATCACTTTCATTAAAAAAGTAATTCATTAAAAGATTCCTGTGCACCGAGCACGCTTACATTTTATCAGTGTGATTTCGATAGGGACTGCCGCCTGCGTATCTACACCCTGGCAGTTGTAAAATATAATTACACTTGACGAATGTGAATGATTAAAATAGTCTAAAAGAATCCAGTCCAAAAGGCACAATGAAAGGGGAAAGGGACTCTGATTATTCCTAGAAAAATTTGTCAGCAACATTATCGTTTTCCTAACCTCCCCATCCTCGAATTATGCAATTCCAGCAGGTATTTCTTCGAGCATTCTTTCATGCTCGGGGAAAGTGTCAAGAAGTTGTTACTATTACGTCCTTCCTCGATCACGTTTTCACTTTTACAACACCGGTACGGTACTCCGGCATTTCCGAAGTAATCGCGTTGTCATGCCTTGAGAAAACATGCTATTAACACACCCGATACACGCGGGGGGGGGGGTATACTATTCTCCGGTTCAATCATTCTCTCAAGTTCGATTCCACTTTTGGTCTCCTCATCTCGATAATTACAACCTATCCGCTGAAAGGGTTCCGTTTAGAAATACCTTCGCCTTTCGAAATCACCATTCTATTCCCATGAGGTGCCATAATCATAGTTCGATACGACAGGATCGAAATTATGAGCGTTCAGGAAAGGGTGTATCAAATCGAAGAATGATGTATGCTCTCATGCAGTTGCAACGTTCAATATTTTACTTCTCTGTCACAGTATTCGATAATAATTGTTGCTCTAGGAGACCTGCTTTTACACATGGAGATATGTCGTTCTCTTTTCAATCGATTTTTAACTGTTCCAGCCTTCCAAGAAATCTAAAGAAATTCTGTAACACATGAACGACCCAGCGTGAAAAATCAGCAAGCACATAAAATGTTTACTTCACTGCGAACTATCAAGAATACTAACTAATACAAACGACATTTGAAAAGGAAAGCTGGAATAATCGAAAAGAAAACAGTAGTGATTGAGGAGGATGTATTCTTACCACAAAATGGTGCCGAAGGCACGTGACAAGACTCACAAATGGTTCGATGAGAACTCGCGAGTCCGGTGTCGCGAAAGTCCGAAGAAAACCGCGAATTTCCGGCGTCGAGGAGCGGTAAACTTTTTTCCCGGTATGCAAACCGGCGTAATTTCATTTCCTGGTGGTTAAATTGTTCTAACGAGCGTCATTTCGTCCTATTATCCGGCGATTCGTCCGACGGCCGCACGATTATTCAATAGCGTCGGTTGTCCAGTGGAAATCGGTGACGCCTCTCGTCCTACGAGACGCGAATTCGATTCTCCGGTGTCGACTAGCCGCGAAAGAATTCCCTGTATCAAAATACGCGTCGTCGATAGGCCATCAGATCGAGGAGTCGAAGCGTCACCGCTTACGTAACCAGCTGGCTATCTACTGTATCGAGTTATTGTATCGACGCGTGTCAAGGCGACGCCACCGTATCCGAATAATGGGCCACTCTTCGGATCGAGTGACAACAATCGGCTTCTGAAGAGCGTACCGTGTTTAGAACCCTCTGTGTCCTTTACCATAATGGTCTCTTCCAGTCCACCATATTTCAAACATCACGTTCGCTGTTTATTATTGTTTTTGCCTCAACCGAATACTGAACACGAAAGCAGCCGATCCTTCACTGTTCGAATAATATCCGCGAAGTATTAACAGCACGATCTCAAATAATCCGTCAGGTCAGCGTAAAAGTTCACGAACGGTTACCTATCAAAATAGAACGAGGAATGTACGTTTTAACCAATTAAGTGCGTTCGACGTGTATAGGGGTCAATCAAAATCTCTATTGCGGGGCAATACCAATAACCTTTGCAAGAATGAATTGTTAATGTTTTATCAAATGAAAATGTAATTCTTCCTCGTTTTTTGTAAAATTTATAATAGGAACATTTGCTCTACGTTCGACGTATACACTCGTCATAGCTTGATTTTAATTCCGCACTTTGTGAAGGATTTTTTAAACTAAATTCCGGATGTCTAAGGATCGAAGATCGAGCAGAAATCGCGGACGCGTTTCAAGCCGACAATTCCAATTATCCGTGCGCGTGCCGGTGTCGCGCCGGTATGTATACTCGGTAATAGCCTGTCCGATTTCGCATGCCTCGAAACAGACTCTGTATTCGCCGTTCAATAGCACATTTCTGTACTGCCGATAATTCCACATTGATCCCGTAAACAATCGGCGCCGTGTTCGGGACGCGTACGAACGAGGTTCGCTCCTCCGATCGCGACAAACCCGCCTCATCGTCCCCGCCCTCTTCGTAATTAGTGCTTCTTTGTCGTTCGTACATCCCCCGCATACCAGCCTGCACCACCCACCACCCTCTCTTGTCCGTCTCTATTTTCCGAACGGTTTTTACCCCTTGGAAATCGGAATCGACTGCTGAAATCAGTGGTCGCTCCGCGAGAGGACATTAATACTCTCCGCTTTGATTTTCATGCGAAATAAAAATTCTCCGAGTCAATTATATGTGCGGATATGTGTGGCGAGAATGAGATGTAAATAATGAATTAATGAATTCGATTAAATGAGATAAAGAAATGAGGGAGCGCTTTGTTATACAGGGTGTCCCAAAATTCCTTCAACAGCCGGAAATGGGAGGTTCCTGAGATCATTTGAGGCAACATTTTCCTTTGCAAAAATGTTATCCGCGGCTTTGTTTAGGAGTTATTAACGAAAAACACGGACCAATCAGAGCGCGACCTAGACGCGAGTTGGCACAGCCGGCCCGGCGCGCCAAGTGTCTATTGGCCGACTGTGCCAACTCGCGTCTGGGTCGCGCTCTGATTGGTCCGTGTTTTTCGTTAATAACTCCTAAACAAAGCCGCGGATAACATTTTTGCAAAGGAAAATGTTGCCTCAAATGATCTCAGGAACCTCCCATTTCCGGCTGTTGAAGGAATTTTGGGACACCTTGTATATAGGCAGTCGTTTGTTGAACACTGTTCGAAATCCCACGAGCGGATTATTTCACCGATTTAGATTTTGTGTACGAGTCATCGGTGAGGCACAACCGACGATATCAGCTGTTCGAGTTCGATGACAACCGGCGTAGTAATCCACCGAGGTTGGTAAACCTCGCCGTGTTCATCGAACTCGTTATTATTGTCGCGTGGGCCATCATATCCTTTTCTTCTTATGTCAAATCCGTTACCTTAATTCCTTTGTCTCCCGTGCAGCATCGTTTGTTAGGTCGTGGCCCTGACAAACGTTGGTGCGTTCAATTTCAAAGTCCCCACTCATTGTTCCTTCCGAAACCGATGGCCCACCAGACTATAAAAAGAATATACTAAGAGATACTCTTAGTATCAAGCTTTTGATACTCGTTCACTCGATCGACTGATTACTGATTACTGCACACGTTTCTCCGTTTTCCGCATATTCGCGGGCTTCGCGATCCTAAAAGCCAAGAACAGGAGTGGTTGCCGGCACCTCTGGAAATTCCATGTGCTATTTAAACTGTGGTGCCCAAGGTGGTTCGGAACCCACCTTATAAAAATTGTAGGTCCCGTCGCGAAATAACACCGAAAAGGGAGTTCAGAGCGACGTTAAATAAGTAAAAAAAAAACAGGAGTGGTTAACTCTGTGGTAGGTGGGGCGTGGTACAGTAAATCCTCTATAAACGCGACAGCCTCGGGGGGATTTGGTCGCATCTATCGTATAGGGTAGCTATTTTTTATCTCCAAAGGCCGAGCCGATATGTTCTATAACTTTTTCTTTCTTCGTCTTCTCATCCTTCCCTATTTTAAATTCCTTCGAGACTCAGCTGGTCTCACTAGTCTAAAGTTTACACAGACACCGTTTGTATAACATCTAATATGTTTTGTTAAATATATGCTTCGTTAAACATTAACAATTCCATACACTGCTTGAACACGATAAAGATGTATTTCTTCTTTCAATTATTTTAGTAAACAGATGAGAATGTCTAGAGGAAAGAATCAATAGTTTGAATACATCATTTTGAAAGAAACCTAATGTACTAAAAACCCATTGTTTCGACCAGTATGTGGAAGTTGGTGCGTTCGAATTTCGGAAGCGGAGAATATTATTCGTACGGGTTCGCGGTCAATATACACGTGCTTGTTTCCGCCGGCAACAATAAATACAACGGTGGGCAGTAACTCTGGCGGGTATTATCCACTTTCAGCAATAACTCGATGCAAAAGGATAGTAAAATAGACGGGAAACGCGGCAGCACGTTGGGGGCCGATGTTTACAGCAAGTAGAAGCAGTCGGTAATGGACAGATACGTTAGCGGGAGAGCACGCGTGCCCCAGGTGCTCTTCGGAGCTGATTTTCTCTTCTCAAGAATTTTGCTTCACATTTTTCGGCCCCCCCGTTTCGAAAGGAGTCGAGGCACGCCCGGAAATGCGTTTCACGTGCCTGGTAATACTAAAACGATCTCTCGACGTTCGTGTTTCCCGGTGCGCGGACCGTGTTTCGGAATCGAATTTTTCCTCGATACATACTTTGCCCGTGTGTAGGACGATGCAGTGAAGCGCAGCACTCGGAAATTATAATACTCGATTCCCGGGAATAATTATGGCGGGCTCCCTCCGTGCGAATACTGGGGGCAACTCGACCGTCGTTTATTGCGCGATTCCGCGAAAAAACCGCCGCTCCCTTTTGCTCGTCGTCTATCCACTTGTCAACCGAGTTCACTTCTATCCTCTGTGAATGTGAGTCTCGTTCGAGTGCACTGCTCGACGAAACCAGACAATAAATAAAACATTCGGCTGGAGGAGACTGCATCCAGCTCGCCTTCAACTTTCCGAAAGTAATACGGAGGAACATTCGTTAACCCCTTGGGTTCTCATGCTGGAAATTTTATTGTGCCAAAAATATAGCAGGCATTTGTATTTATTTAATACATGCGCTTAACAAAAATGCCTTCGTTGGAACTGACACGATACATTAATAATATAGTGATCAAAATCGCACAAAATTTCAATGGATTAAATCTTCTTTTTTTTAGACCAGCTAGTGCTAGCTAATTCTGAAAAATGACACATGAACGACGGGAAGCTATTAATCGCTCGCTTTATCAGATCACGTTCCAGCATCTTCCCGACTACATAAGAAGCTTGTGAAGACGACACTGAACGCACAAGAGCGTGTGAAAATTAATATGGAAAATAGTACACAGTACAAAAGAGAGGGACTAAAAATACGGAGAGTTGAACAGGCTAAGAAGTGGCTCGCAATGCGCTCTAGCGATTTTAATAAACATGTGTGATAAACATAAATTTAACACAACATGCGTTAAATTAAATATAAATCAAAATGCAACACCGTTCAACAAAAAGAAGAATTTCTAGATTGCCAAAGAGCAGAAGTCTACGTCAAGAAGAGAAGCATTGTGTCCCAGTGGACCAAGCATTCCAAAATGAATGGATTATGTAGAATGGAAACAGGCCGAGAAGGAAGCGTACGTTGCAGATGCATGTCGGGAAGAATAGCGTCATGTTTCAGTGAACCAAGAATTTCAAAATGAATAGTGTATACTGTGCAGAGAGAAAATGTATGGCACGTGTCCTAAGAAAAGCGGCATTATGTTCGTAGAAGAGGCATGAAAGGACGAACAAATTCTACACGGAAACGATTAACCACTTGTAGAATAAACATGCAGTTTGAAGTTTTCGTAAACGGATTTTAAGAGGGGGAGTCAAATGAGATCTTATATTCAGCTTTGCAATTAATTAGCCTTTAAAAATTGTATATGGCATTTTCTGAATATTTTCAGAAGCCATAAATTCATAAAGAAAAGTCTAGGAATTTTTATTAGGAAAAGTATAGGCACACGATAAACAATTTTCTTCTTCTTCTAGGAAATTCTAAGGAACAATGAATCGCGGATACGGAAAAGGAGCCACGGAGAAAATTTCAGGTTTCAAACACTTATGGTTCCACATTAGTTCTGTTTTTCAAAGGCGTCGCCATGCTCGAAAAATTATTCGGTTAACAGGTTAATAGCCGTGCACCGTCGCGACACAATGGAAGCGTGCGAGTGCGGCGATACGAAGAAGCGGACGCGATATACGCGCGTCTAAATGGAGCACCGGCGAACCATAATCTACGCTCGTTCGAGAAATCAGCCGTGATTTAGTACGCCACGTCGAACTACTTCGTATGGTCGTTACAAGTCGATCGTGTGTGTTGCTCGGTGTTCCTAATATATTTTCCGTTGCACCGTAGAAAACCGTTCTGCAAAAGGGAGTTTCGCATCTGGTTCGACTTCTAAGATCCTGTTGAACGCGCTCATCGATCGCGGATTTGCGAGATTTACTTCCGAGAGCACAGTCTTCTATTATATCACGAGAGAGAGAGAGAGAGAGAGAGAGAGAGAGGGAGAGAGAGAGATAATTGGAACAGAGCTCCTTCGAAATTTATGGGATCGCTAAGCGCCTCTTTGCCTCCCGTTGGGCGCGAATGTGGAGGAATCGTCGGCGTTTCCCCGGCCACCAGGATCGTTTCATTCTTATCGATAATTGCTACTACTTGAAACACTGTTAGCTATTTTACAGAAAAATGTTATCTTGTCGCTTAACAGCAGCAAAATTGCATCGGATCGAAGTTCTCTTCTCTTCTTCTCTTCGATCCGGATAAGTTAGTGGTGCAAACCAGTGATTAAAAAATGTCATCGATTCTGATAATCGTTAATAGAACACTGAGGGAGATTAACAATTTCTGTGCTGTATCAGTAGACTGCAGATATTCTATATTCATCATAAAATGGGTACGTAGAATTTAAAACACTTTGAAATAATTGAAAGAAACGTTTCTTCGTTTCCTGAATCTTGCGATGAATGTAGACATCTTTTATTTCGCCGAAAATTCTGCAGTCTACATATCAGGCATATAATTCCGTGTTATTAAAAAAGTTGTTTTAATTCTGCGCGACTTTTATGGGCGTTGGCATTCAACGTGTTAATCGATCGCTTCTCGTGTTCAAATAAAACTTTGTGGCATTTGGAGAGGTTCTTTTGATACTAACACCCGGCTGGAAGCTTTGGATATTGTTATACCGTGATTATCGATAAAATATATAGACAGGTTTTTAGTGATAGATCTATTTTCTCGGGTAACTATTAATCGATTAACTTGAGCGGTATTTCGGGCATGGAATATTCGTTGAAGCTATCCGGAACAACGTTGTTGACTATCGCAGAAAATAATATTCAGAGAAAAATAACAATTTTTTCTCGACAGCTTCCAGACGAAACTCGTTTAGCTTGTGATTAGCTCGTTTATCGAATTCTCGAGCGTTCCGGCAACATAGCAGGATCATCTAGCAAAGTATGAACGAACATTTCCGGTAAATAGCAGACAGGGAGCGGATCGCGAGCAAAGGGGCGCTCGACCGATTTCGGTACTCGAGATCCTGGAAAACTGTTCGTCGTTCGAGTGGACACGGCATTAACAAATCCGGCGGGACACGGGAAAGCGATTCGGGCGAAATGGGACAGATTCGAGGGCTGCTGGCCGATCGAACGTTAATCGGACACCGATCGGTGCACGGGGAAGGGAGAATCGACAGAGAGAGAGAGAGGAAGAGAGGAGAGAAGGCGATCGAAACAGAGGACGCGCCGCGACGAAACCGGGTCCTTACGTAAGTAAATATTTCCATTCAAAGTCTGCAGTGACCTAGGACGCCACGCGAATGGCGTATCTCGATCCGCGACGACGACGGAGCCGTCGAAAAGACGTCACGACGCTGCCGTGTCGTCATTGGACACTCTTGTCACGGAAATTGTGGCGAAGTTGTTCTCGAGTGGCGAAAATAAACGCGGTAAATTTGGATATAGCAATTAGTCCAACGGCGATCGACCTGTGACCCCGTAAACCGGAATACATTCGCTACACGAGCAATCTGTCCGTGTGTGAATGTGTTGAAGGATCAGTGCATGTATTGAGCATCTAATATTGTGCACAGCGGTCTATAGACTGCGGATTTATATGGATAATAAAAATTATCTGTGTCGATTACAGGACACAGAAGGTTCTTTCTCCATTACGAGGGGAAGTTCTGTCGTATTTTCAAGAAAACATTTGAATCAAATTAAAAATATATGTTTAATATTATTCAATTATATAATCTCCATTATTTGTAACAACTTGTTGCCATCTTCCAGATAACCTATCAATTCCTGTTTCCCAATGACCCACTATCAACATGTGTTTCTGATTCACAATCAAAATTGATCATTTCGATGCTTCCTTTCGTAAATGCATAAAATCCTGAAGTTGAAATGCATCGAATTAATAGAATTTAATTAAGTTTGTGTGATTTAGAGGATATCCTTCGAGAATTTCTGTAACAGCTAACACAATGTCTATTATGGAGGCAACGATCGAAGGATAGTTGACTGATCAGAGGCATTACGGACTCGGACGAGGGTATGAATGCGCAATCCTGGCCGTCGTTTTCTGGAGAAAAGCGTCGAACGTGGACGAGGGAGAGCACTGCGGGCGTCGATTGCGGCGGCGGTTAGTATCGACGGACGCATCGTCGACGGAAAAAGACGAAGAAAGAGAGGAGAAGAGAAAGATGGAGGGGGATAGAGAGAGAAGGGGGGAGAGGGAGAGGGAGAGAGAGAGAGGTGGGTCGAAGAGGACGGTTCCTATCCAATTATCTGGAAGCTGAGTCGGTGCATCGCGCGTCACCCAGAGAACACGCCGAGGATCGCGAGACGGAGCGTAGCGGTTTACCGCTGGCGGGCTCCTCTCGCTCTCCGCCCCCGTAGCTCCAGCTCCCGTTCTCGTTCCAGTTCGAGTTTCGAACTACGGACTGACTCCTCGGCAAGCGTACATTGACCCCCTGCACCCTCGTCCTCACCCGCCGGCGACATTCTCGTCCCTTTTTCCCCCAACGCGATCCCAGTTTCCCGTCCCATCGTCGTCATCCCTTCGACTCCGCTCGCCTGGCGAGCCAGCTAGTGCCTGCCTTTCGACGCGCCAGCGAAACAACGAGACTACCACCCACGCCCCTCTACAGGGTGTCCCAACATTCCTTCAACAGCCGGAAATGAGAGGTTCCTGATGTCATTTGAAGCAACATTTTCCTTCGCAAAAATGTTATCCGCGGCTTTGTTTACGAGTTATTAACGAAAAGCACGGACCAATCAGAGCGCGACCTAGACGCGAGTTGGCACAGTCGGTCCGGCGCGCCAGCTGTCTATTGGCCGACTGTGCCAACTCGCGTCTAGGTCGTGCTCTGATTGGTCCGTGCTTTTCGTTAATAACTCGTAAACAAAGCCGCGGATAACATTTTTGCAAAGGGAAATGTTGCTTCAAATAACGTCAGGATCCTCCCATTTGCGGCTGTTGAAGGAATTTTGGGACACCCTGTATATTCATCTATATATCCCTCTCTCTACCATCCCCTTCTCTTCACCCCCGCAAACGCCGCAACCCCTAGCCGAGAACATCCCCGTCCCGCGAGGCCACGCACGCCCTACAAACAATACGCGTTAATAAATGCATCGACGAGATGGATACTACTGAATTCTCGTTCCACGACTCACAGAGAGATTCGCAGAGGACGCAACAAGATTATCCTGCCGGCGGATACCGTTTTTCCGGGGGCGGGCTCTAGGTGAGACTGACTATGGTGGAGTTGGATCGTGGGCTGAGAGGGTGAGTGTGGGTTTTGAGATTGTTTTTCAGAGATCTGTTCGAGTCATACACAAAACTCTTACGAAAAATAAAGTTGTGAATAAAAATGAAGTTCTAAATGGTCATTTCATTCTTTGGCCACTTTGAATGTACAAGAATAAACTTATTCATTAGACTAGCTTCTGGGTGTACTAGAACGAAATCGTGCAGACAGACTGGTCATTGAATGTGCTGGAATAAAATCATTTATTGGACTAGCCATTCGATGTACTAGACCAAAATCGTGCAGACAGACAGGTCATTGAATGTACTAGAATAAAATTCTTCATCATACTAGCCATTGAATGTACTAGAACAAAATCGTGTAAGCAGACTGGTCATTCAATGTGCTGGAATGAAATCGTTTATTGGGCCAGCCATTGAATGTACTAGAACAAAATCGTCTAAGCAGTCTGGTCATTAAATGTGCGAGAATAAAATCATTTATTGGACCAGCCATTGGATGTATTAGAACAAAATCGTGCACACAGACTGATCATTAAATGTGCTAGAATAATATTATTCATTAGATGCACTGGAACAAAATCGTGCGGACTGAGTGGTCATTGAATGTGCCGGAATAAAATCATTTATTGGACTAGCCATTCGATGTACTAGACCAAAATCGTGCAGACTGACTGGTTATTGAATGTACTAGAATAAAATTCTTCATCACACTAGCCATTGAATGTACTAGAACAAAATCGTCTAAGCAGTCTGGTCATTAAATGTGCTAGAATAAAATCATTCTTTGGAATAGCCATTGGATGTACAAGAACAAAATTGTTCAAACGGAATGTTTATTGAACCTGTTACAATAAAATCATTCATACTGTCTATTCGACCCACTAGAATCAAATCGTTGTAGTACAGCCTCCTGGGTTGCAGATGATCGCGAAAGAAGAACCATGTGGCTGACGCACGGGACGACGACGCCTACATAACCTTTCCAGCGCACGTGGCGACTGTTTTCATCCTAGTGAAGCGGACGCGGAATACAGGTACATAATTCGAGTGAGCAAGGGTCTGAGAAACCGGGAGATCCTACGACGCGTATTCCAATGGGCTCGATCGAAGCGTAGGTTAGCTATTCGCGAGGCCAAAGTAGCTTGGGTTTAGGCGGGGCACGAGGAAAGGAGAGAGGGAGAGAAAGAGAGAAGCACAACACGGCCATGCCGCGCTCCCCCGAAACGTGTCCGCCTTGCTCGAGGCTGGCAGCGAGCGCCAGCGACGCACTTGGCAGCGAGAACGGCGCGTTGCGTATTCTACTACGTACCACCGAACAAAGGGGATGATCATAGTCTTGCGAGAAACTCCCCCTCCCCATCCCTGGTGGTACCTTTACTTCGCACCTCGCCGTCATAAATTAGCTGGCGTGTTTACAGGAAAATGAAAACGGAAACTTTCCACTGTTGTCGTGTTTTCCGTTTTCCCTACTTCGTTCCTTGCGGGACTAGTAGCTTCTGTATCGTTACTATACCAGGTGGGAGTATCTGTCGCTACACGTGGCTCCTTTTCCATCACAGTTGTGTCCGTTCACGATGAATCGCGGATCTTAATGCAAATCTGTGTAAATTTGTCCTCAAGTCATGTCTCTCGATATTCTATAATATTTTTAATCTTCGCATTATCTGTCATGAATGCATAAAACCCGCAGTCCAGTCATAATTATGATACAACTTCGTTCAGGTAAGGTCGCATCGTATAATAGTATGGTTGTGCCCGGTACGTCTCCTTTGAGATCAACATGTGGATGCTGAACCCTTTCGAGACCCTTCGCGTTCGTTTACGAAAACACGTTCACGTGTTCGATTCTGCTGGGATCGTTGCACCTTGTCTGATCATTTGCTGGAGTGTAACAACTTCCAGCAATGAAACAAAGAAAGCAGCAACCAATGAAAACAAAAAAAGCGCAAGAAGAAAGAGGGTAGCTCGCGATACGTACTCGCACCAAGCTATCGGAAGAGGCCGTGGTCTCTCAGCGTCCTAACGCGCCGAGCGTCCTCGTGGTCTCCGCGAACGCGCCTCGAACCCCACACCTTTCGGACCGACACCCACGCACGAGCACACTGACAACCAACACAGGGAACATTCGAGGGACACGAAACACCAGAGCAAGTAGCAACGGTAACAGTAGCACAGGGCAGCGTGTCCGGGCGCCCGGAAGCTCGGAATCAACAACGGGGGCCGAGAAAAAACAGGAAGGAAAGTCACGCGACGACGACGCCGCCGCCGCCTTTCCCTGCGAGCGAACTGTGGCCCGCGGACGCCGACTGTGCCGAGGGTTGAATGCGAACCGGCGGAGGGGTAAGAAAGTGCGCAGTAAGGAAAGGATGGGCCCCGCACTGCGCCCCTTACACCCCCGCGCCCATCCCCACGAGCCAAACAAACGCCGACTACGCTCTCTTACCTATCGGCCGCTCCTCCGGGCAGACTTACGCTACCATCTGGAACCCCCACCCCCCTAATCCCCCCTTATTTCCCGCCCCCCTCCTGTCTAGAGCCACCCCCGCACACCCTCGCCCCCTTCTAGCAACGTAATGTCAGCGGCCGCCGCGCGTAGGTCCGACCGTAGGAGGTTCTGCGCGCGGCTATCTCGCTGTTTTTCTCAATTCGGAAGAACGGACGGGCCACGCACGAACCTCCTACGACTTTCCGTTGCCTCTGTTAACCCCACCAGGAGATGCTCTTGTTTGTTACTCAACGCCACGACCGCCGCCAGGCGGATAAACAACGAGCCGATGGATTGTTGTGCATTGAAGCGATCAGAGAGGAAGAGAGAGAGAGCAGTCTGACTAGTGGCTATCGAGATCTACTGAGCGGGTACGGGTCCTTCGATTGCGAGTCCTCCGATAGAGCCTTTTTCTTTCTATACTGCGAATCTTTGTGCAAATTATAAATTGTGGGAAACACGGCTTTTTCTCGATTTAGAAGAGCGAACGGGCCACGCACGGTATAAAAAATAGGACATACCATTTAAAAAACATAATTTGACTTTGAAATCCCCCCTCCCCACCATTCTAGTCCTCAAAAAAATTAGGCTATATGATTGTAAGCTTCATACCGAACAATTTTTGTAAACAAATTTTTTTCGTAACTTCAGTGCGTCAAAAGATATTTCCGTTATCAGATAAACGATACACCCTGTAGATCTACAAAACTTATATTTTAAATTTTCATTATCGGCCCAAATAAAAAAGTTTTAGAAAATGCCTTTTCTATTTTTGCATGTAGCCTTGTAAATTATAATTTGTGGAAAATAATTTTTGCATATCATTTCGTAAACCAATGCTTCTAATTGATTATTAAAAATCAGGTCGTTTGGTACAATTATAGAAAAGTTATTTTGTTTTAAAGGACGTTTGAATACTTCTGTTACCCACTGTACCTATTTTTGTCATAAATGCATAAAATCCGCAGTCTAATAATCAATTTTAAAATATTCCTAGAGTCACAGTATGATGTACCGATGTAGTCTCCGAAGGGTTAACGCCAGGTGGAAAAACAACGAGCGGATCGGTTGTTGTCACGAAACGGTCAGAGAGAAAGAGAGAGAACAGTCTGACCAGTGGCTATCGAGATCTACTGTGCGGGTACGGGTTGTTCCTCAGTCTTTTCTTTTCAATGCTGCGAATCTGTATGCAAATTATAAATTGTGAGAAACACAGTTTTTCGAAAAACAGTAGAAAAATATCAGTCGGACGATGCAGCGAAAACATCCCCGGCAACTCGTTAATCTCTAACGAGAGAAAAGAACGACTCTCTCTTCCGGAAAAGGTCCAGAGGGGTAGGAGTCGCGATTACTATTATCGTTCGCTTTGTGCAACAAGCAGCCGACGAGGAAGAGAATCGCGTACAATTACTCGGGAAACAAAAGGAGGAGCGGTATCTGCGTCAACATCGAACTTCTGCGAGGTTGCCAGACGTGTCTCGAGGCAAAGAACGGACTCTCTGGGAGGCCGGGTTCTGTTACATGTAATAACGGCGTGTTAAAGGACGCCAGTAAAATCGGGCCGCGGGATCGGAATCGATTTCAGTCTTTGACACGCTGCGGACGCTTTCTCTGTTCTCTCGATTCGTTTAGCGTGTAGCGACCTGGGGACAGTTCAAAGGGTCTAGTACAGCCTGGTAAATAGTCGACGATGCAACGGCGCGTGAGATCGGTGAAAATTCAAAGTTCACGGACGATGACGCGCTGCTGCGTCCTCCGAGACGACGCGACGGGAAGAACTGGTTTCCGCTACGACCTTTGGTATTAGCCCGTCTTCTAACGCCTTGCAAGCGGATTACAGGTCTTCCGGTACCGATAATAAGCTCCGCGATCGCGTTAATTCGATATTGAGAAGCGGCCCCGGTCCTCCATACCACCGATCCTCCATTGGTATCATGGAGAATATGATACGGAGCGCGATACGCGCGCGTCTGAATCACTTTGTCTTCGGAATCTTGGGAAAATGATTTTAAAAGGATATCCAAAACGGTGGAAACTGCATGATACGTGATATTATTGTTATTATTATTATATCATCGCCTCGCTTCTCGGCTTTCGGGAGACCTTCCCTCTTGGCTCTTATACAATT
Organism: Lasioglossum calceatum; assembly: GCA_963966675.1. Classification (NCBI taxonomy): domain Eukaryota; kingdom Metazoa; phylum Arthropoda; class Insecta; order Hymenoptera; family Halictidae; genus Lasioglossum; species Lasioglossum calceatum. The sequence goes on from OZ016540.1 coordinate 12,747,811, forward strand.
TTATGACACAACATAATACGTAATCCGATCTTTATGCTTGTTATGTATCACGTTGATTAATTTTACTAATATTTATACGGTGAATTGTGGGTCCGATGTATCTGGGAAGACATTTGAGTAACGCTCTACATATGTGATTTTGAGAAACGATTACTTCTCACGCAGTGTATAATGTGCGTATGGTGATATGAAAAATGATATGTTAAATATTATAGAGAAAGTCTGGAGAGTCGATTATTTGATCATAATCCTTTGCACTTGAGTGGTGACTCAGAGATGCCACGAAATTTGTTGCATTACTAAATTTGTATTCGATAAATTACTAAACGTGATTAATATTTTAAGAAACTGCTGAAAGTATTGATAAATTAATTAGAATAGCTCCGAGTGCAAAGGGTTAACTATTTCCGATGCTCGCACTTCGAAACCAAGGAACGCAGATATGTGAACCGATTAAGAATCAAAACAAGAAGATGAAGATGAAGAAGGAGACTGCGAAATCCGGGCACAGGCGATGAGTTAACTCGTCTCCGGTTAACGGGTTAAGAAAGTCGACGCGGAGCACGTCGGGTAATTAGCACGATAATCGAATCGCGGTTCGCTTTAGCACCGCGTCGCGTTTAACGGATCCGCTTCAACAGGTCCCGCGAGTTTGCTGTATTCATCCGCGGAACGAAGTCAAAGTAAACGGATTCGCGAGCGAGCGGATTTACCCTTCTAGAACTCGTAGAATTCGGGACGAAGATAGGGAGCGAAGTTGGCAGCGCGGGTTTTCAGCTGTCCGTTCGATATCTCAACGGATTATTGACAAACGATCGAATTCCACAGTGTTTCGCGTGCGCCTAAACGAAATCGTTCCGCGGAGAGCTTGCCTTCTGCGCGCAGTTCCTGGTTCTATCTCTCGTCTCGGCCTGGAATTCCATGGTCGTGAGCTCGGTCTCGCGCGCAACAGCCACAGCCAGGGTCCGGTGAACCGTGGGAAAACGAAGACCCTCCGCGACGAGCTTACGAAAACGATCGGAGCCGCTGTCTCTCGCTCGCGACACGCGATAACGACGGTTCTAGACGTTGGTGACACGTCACTTCGAGTTGGACTGCAGCATCTGTGATCTTTTGCCTTGCTTCTCGCCGAAAATCTGCTAGATCAGCGATGAGGAATCCTTTTTCAGCACTGGGTCCATGAGAAAAGCCAAAATAACTCGTTTCAGGCACAACAACTAATACATAAATCTCCAACGAGGTAGATGGAAGATTTGATTTTCAAATCGAGCTAGAATTGAATCAGTTTGAGAGCCATGAATTAATTTGTGCGGCTCTCTCTTGCACGCGGCACGCGAGAACGACGATTTTAAACATTGGTGACTCGTCATTTCGAATTGGACGTCGGGAAATCCTTTTTCAACACTTGGACCATGAGAAAAGTCAAAATAACTCATTTCAGGCACAACATCTAATAAATAAATCACCAACGAGGTAGATGAAAGACTTGATTTTAAAATGAAGCCAGAATTAATTCACTGTAAGAGCCACGAATTAATTTGTACGGCTGTCTTTGTTGGTTAATTTAGTTGTTAGAAATAGAACAATTCGCGATTTCGGAGGTACGCTGTGCCAGTTTCCCTGGCTCGTGCGAAACGATAGAAGGGACGCCATCCAACGGCGAGCACGAAAACTCGGAGCATCGTCTGTTCTACCGTGATAAGCGACGGTTTTAGTCGCAAGGGTTGCCCCTTCGAGTCCTGACCAACCCTTGCAGCGACTCCACCTTGGTTCCTACGTGTTCCGCATCCGCGACGCATCCTTGCGATTATAGATCGACCTTCCCAATCTCGTTCGTGGATTCCCGTTGCGCCTTGACCATAGAAACAGTGTGCGAGATTTAAGCTTCTGCCATATAAAACCTGTATATGTAGTACCATGATTGAGCACAAAAAGCTATTACCAAAGTCTCGCATCGCAGTGGCACTTATTGCATGGAAAAGTCCATTTCAGAAAAATTTGTAACACGTGTCGCTCATTCAATTATGCTCGACGACGACAATGATCCTACGGTACCCCGGCTCGCGGGGGTCGTCTCGACATCTCTTTCCCGTTGATTTATAGGATCGAACGTTTCGCGCCATTTATCTCGTGGAAATTAGAGTAGAATGCCGGGTGGCGAGTCGTGGGCGATCGACCTAAGGGCTTAACGAGATCGTTGCGCGGGCGGGGGTGTGCGGGAGAGGGCCTGGAGGGCGGCAAGCTGCGAGGGCAATAACGCGCGCGAGTTTATTAGCGACGATAGGCAGGCACTTAGGGGGTCCCGGCTCTCTTAAGTATTTACCCACGCCCAAAGGGCACCGTGGTGCACGCGGTGGTCTGTTCAGAGGCGGGGGGAGTTTCGACGGGGGTCCGGGGACCTGCAAAAAGACCGTGAAGAAGGGGCCAGGGGGGTGGAGAACGGAAGGAGAAAGAAAGGGGCCCCTCGGCTCGGAGATGAGTAAAGAAGACGAACGCGTGCGAACGTCGAGAGAGAACGGACGGTGGAGGAAACGGGACGAAAAAAGGAACACCTAAAGAGAAAGAGCGACTGAGAGGGGTGAAGGGGAAGAGGGAGCAGGGTCGTAGGGGGTGGTGGGAGCAGTGAGAAAGATTCAAATATGGCGTGAGGCGGCGGAGGAATGTGGTTGTTATATACTAGCGAGACATTTGTTTTGGTCGGTTTGCCCATGGCCGTTGGACTATTGTCGGTGTGCTTTTTTCCCTTCCTCTTCCACCGCTTTGTTCCGCGTCGCTCCCTCTGCCTTCCTCTCGCTCTCTACTCTCTCTCCCTTCGTCTTCCTCGATCTCTCCCACCACGTACACACTCTCGATACTCCCTCTCTCGGGCTCGAGGATCTACGTTTCTCGTGGAAGAGAGCAGCACACCAGCGCTTATTACGACGTTATCCCACACACGTGTCTCTCCCTCTCTCTCTCTTACTCTTTTCCCCTTCATTCTCTGTCTCTCGGCGTAGTGTACGTGTTGCCGCGAAAGGGAACCTGCGTGCTCCCGGTTCCCGCCGTTTCTCGGATCCATGGATCGTTGTACACGCCTGGACACGACCGAGCCACCTTCGTTATCCCCTCGGTATATACCAGTACGAGGACGAGTACGAGTCCTCGACCGGATCGATCTTATACAGGCGAACACACACCGCCTGAATCCCTGAGCCTGGTTTTCCTTACTCTCTATGGATTCCGAACTCTCTCTCTCTCTCTCTTCTCTCTCTCTCTCCCTCTCTATCTCTCGCGTTGCCCTTTTTGCGGATCGAAGATAAATCGGTCTAACGACGACGACAAAGCGGCTGGAAATCGCCGGATTTGCATCCACGGGACCGGTCAAACTATCGAATTTCTGTGCAGTCGCCGAACCTCCTGGGGTTCATTCGGCAAACATTTTTAGCCGGATAAAAATCTGGAAACTGCCTGAACTCTCGATGTTCGCGACTCGAAGGGATCTACGCGGAATCCTTGATTTCGGGGATGAATTGCGAGAAATGAAAGAGTTTCTTTTACTCTTATATCGGCAACAGCGTTTAACAATTTTTCGTGTAATTCCAAGAATAGTATAAAATCAGTCTCTTCGTGTCCATTCTTTGTTACTTAAATTCATAATTTCGAGTTAAAGGGTTAGGCGAGGAATCTTAAAATTATTTTAGATGTGGATCCTGCAGTTCCCACCGCAGGACGGAAGCCGCCACGCCTGGAGATCTCTGGTCGTCTGATAGCGACGTTCCTGATATCTTCTGACATTCTTTCCCGAGCTGCGCGAACAGACAGAGAAGAGACGACTACGACGAAAAGAGAGGAGAGGAGAGAGAAGTAGCTGGTCGCGGCAGAGCGTTTCATATCGCACCTCGGTGTTACGCGAGACAAAACGAGGCTTCGCCGCGCCGTGTCCCAGTTTATCGCGTCGCTGCGAGCTTGGAGCTGACGGACGCGGCCTCAGCTTCTGGCTGGTGGCTCGCCGGGAAGAGAAATATCACTTCGCGAATCACGGGGACAACGGACCTTGCCTCTTCCTCAAGAGAGTCGATCCACGAAATCGATACCGAAACGTTCCAATTACGTGCGTTCGTAACGAACCTGCAGGGAATGTCTCTCCTCGGTGTATTTTTAATAGAGCAATATAATAAATATTAGGTTGTAAGGTTGTAATAAATATTAGGTTTGTTTTTTTATTGCAATTTTATACCAATAAATATTTACCTTAATTTAATGAGTTATCTGTAATTTTGAAGCTTGTTTTACGCTCTATTTAATTATGCTTTTAATATTTAATTTTATTCAAATTTTTATTAAATTATGTTTTATTCTTTTTTCAGGATGTCAAAACGCGATTTTCGCATTATTTTTTTCTATGAGTTTGAACTATTATCTTCGCCCCATACTTCGTTGATATTCCGTACCGCTTGAGCGGCACTTCGACCTAGTTGGAACTCATAGAAAAAAATAATGCGAAAATCGCGTTTTGATATCCTGAAAAAAATAAAACATAATTTAATGAAAATTTGAATAAAATTAAATATTAAAAGCATAATTAAATAGAGCGTAAAACAAGCTTTAAAATTACATATAACTAATTAAATTAAGGTAAATATTTATTGGTATAAAATTGCAATTTAAAAAAAGAACAAAAATCCTGCATTTCTTTTTTTACAACCTAATAAAACACAGTATCATTTGCTCGTTAAGCAATACCAAAGTGGTCTGAGTCATACATTTCTTGTTTTAAGGAAAAGGATATTAACATTAAATGAATTCCATATAATGTTGAAATAACAAGCACTATCTAACGAGTTCACTTTTGACAATATCGTAAAAATTACATTGAATTAATTTAGCTTAAAATAATGCGATGTGAAATAATTGATGAACTCATTCATTTAAAATTTTGATTTAAACCACTTTCATAATAACGGGCACAACTCGTCTATTGCCAATAAGATTATACGATCAATGGTGAGAAATGTTAATACCTCGGATATCCATCCCTCAAATAGTTCTTTACTGCATCTTAATTACGCGCTCGTCTACACCATTGCCAAGAAGATTACGATCAATGGTGAGAAGTGTTAACACCTCGTCTCGAATCCGTCAAATAGTTCTTTGCTGCTTCTTCATCGGTGCACCATGCAGATTCGTCTTGAACAAGACCGTTCACGGTTACGTTTCCGACAAAAAGATAAAGACAAGACACTAACGCAAAGAGCTAGAGAGAAAGAAAGAGAAAAAAGATCGCTGGCAGAGGCCGAAGACGTTTGGAAATCGATTCTACTCGACACGGATCCCGGGTGGTCTTTTTCGTGCGCCTTGACACCGATGCTATGGAAATCTCGTCGCACAACCGTGAGATCCGTCCCCGCGATAAAACACCGTCCGGAATCAAATAACGGTTCCGTTCCCGTCCCCATGGGCCCCTGACGAAGAGAGGACCTCTCTTTCTCTCTTTCTCTCTCTCTCTCTCTCTCTCTCTCTCTCTCTCTCTCTCTCTCTCTCTCTCTCTCTCTATCTGTGGCTCTTCGTGTACCCCCCTCTTCGTCAGGGAAATTGCATTTCGAACAGCGTTCCTATTCTATTCCCTCGTTTTTCTCTGTCCGACGCGGAAGGATATTAATAACGGGGAAAGGAGAGGCGAGTTATCGGTAATCGATAAGGAAATGGGCTAATACGAGTCGCGAAACGGACTCGGAACCGAGAGACGAAACCCTTGAGTTAGCTCTGCGTAAACCAGCGATTTCCTGGACGCCGACAGACACGTTTCATTCATCGGTTGAAGATAGACGCAGCGTGGGATGATGGCTTCTCCGCGTCTCCGTGTAAGAGGATCGAATGATTGTGGATGGAACGTGCGTTATCAGCGGGACGGAGAGATCTTTGTGTACGGTAGAGATTGTCTGCGTTGGCTGCGAGAAGCTGGAGTCGGAGAAAAATCTGTTTCCTCTCGCAACAATTTCGATGAGTTACGAGGAACTGTGTTTGATCATTCTCTTTGTGTACTTACTTGGCTATAAATGTATGGAATCCACAATCTAATCAAATTCATCTAGTTTTGGTGCAAGGATAACGGAGGCGAATAAAAATTGTGTACAGAAATCAAGACATCAGTGGAATTTATGTAAAAGAAATATTTTGTGCATCGATCGTAAGAAATGGGTGTCAAGTAAAAAGTTCTTTCATCCTTTAATAATTTGATTAAGCTGGAGATAATACATCGATGTGCTTACATGCTCTTAATCCTTTCATTATTTTTTCAGGTGAATCCAGATTTTCGGGAAGTTTCGTGAGGAGATAGGGGAGATAGCACGTGACCAGGAAAAGCCGGATGCTCATGGCTCGTCACCTCTCGTAGAAGGAAATCGCTCGTGCACCGAGAACACCTAAGAGACCAGCGCAGCTTCTCTATTTCACTACGTCTGTTGGCGCGTGTGCGACCAAATCGAGCGGACTCGCATCAGTTCGAGCGCATTCTGTCGCGCAATAATAGACGACGCAGATCGCTTTGTTTACCCGCGGCTGTGGCGAAAAGTGACGCATTAGCTTTGTCGCGTTTCAAACTGCAACCACGCACTTTATTCGCAAATTATCAGCGAAAGTCAATCGCTTGCTTCCCGGTATTCTTCATTTTTATGCAAATGCGAACTGACCAACTACGAGTTATCCAAGCTGGGTATTTTTCTGTGTCCGCCAAGAGTCACCTTCCATCAGCTAAATGGTGTTGTGAAAGGGTTGAATCGTTTTTATACTCCAAGTACCTAGAGAATTATTCTGAAAATGTCATTCGGCCTTCCGGCTGCCGAAACAGCGATCGTCGCATAATTCCTGAGACTGGCCCGGGTCGATCAGCTGAGTCGTTCAGCTAAGGGGTTAATCGATGCTCCATAAATAGTACTCCAAGCACTTAGAAAATTGTTCCGAAAATGTCATCGGGTCTTCCGGCTGCCGAAACAGCGATCGTCGCATAATTCCTGCGACTGTCCCGGCTCGATCATATAAGTCGTTCGGCAAAGGGGTTAATCGTTGGTCCGAAAACCGTCGGAACCCATTCGTAGCCAATAAAACAGGAGTGAACGACCCCGTGGACGACCTATAAAGGATTAGGACTGGACGCGTGGGTTTCCCATTCGAATTTCCAGGGTTTCCTCGAGGAGGGGAGGGTAATTGTTGGTTCTGGTGGAAGATGGAGGCGGATTGGGATCGAACGGGAGCCCAATCGAGCTTGAAACCGAGGCTATCGGGTTGCGGCCGACCGTTCGGAGGCCTTGCCTCTGAAACTACGTCGTTCCGTCGTGACAGCCTCAGTCTCAGCCCCGGCCTCATCCTTTTCCCAGTGACGTATGATCGACGTTGGCGCTGACGACGCTTCTCTGTTTACGTGCGGGCCAGGCCTCGCTTCGTTCAGCTCAGCTCCGCTCCACGCGGCCACGCGATCGCGTTCAGCCTTGGCACATATAACGACGTGGCCGTTCAGTGCGAGAGCTCTAGCCCGAAACACGGACTACATGGCCCTGTTTCCGAAGGGCGACGAATCGAGAGAAATTCAGAGCCGAAGGGCACACACCCTCCCCCGAAGCCCTAATCCCTTTTCCGTCTCTCCTGCTAAACCACTCGCCCGTGAATCGTGGCTCGAGCCCCATTATAATCCTCGCCGAATCGCCGCGCCGCGAGCCGGCACACAGTATGCGCTACGTATGTAGGCCGCGTCCGCTCTCCTCAGAGAATTAGGCGGGCGAATCGGCTCGGTGCATTCTCATTTTCATAGTTTCCTGGCCGGGTTTCGCAGGTGTCGGAACATTTTTTGGGATCAACTCTCGCTTCGACTTGAGGAAAGTTGCATGGCTCTTTTTTAAATGATCATGAAAAATGAATAGGCCGAGTATACACTTGAATAAAGAAGTATGTATACCAAAAAATTCCTCGAAAAATTATTTCTACAACTTCACGTTCTAGTGTTACCATTACGAATGGCATACTTATCGTTCGTGCAATTCGCAATACAAAGAATTCGTTCCAGAATTCGCATTACGTATTTATGAACATTCCTTTGGCGACGTATAATCGATTAAACGGAAATATTTGTGCTCGCGAAGTATTAAACGTATTTGCGAAAGGGTGGCATTCATCGCGTGGCAATCGTCTAAGCACAAAAGAACGTCTCGTTAAAATTTCATTACGATTGTGTGCGGCACTGAGTTCGTAACGCGACGTTGAGAATTTCCAGTCGAGCGTCTAAGTGTCTCTTCGCAATTGCGGCATTGTCGTGTACGCTCCTCGTGACAGAGAGGATCAACGACGTGACAAATATTCCTCGAGGAAATTGATCAAGATTCACACCGATTCACGCAGGCTGAAAAGTGGCCGAACACTTCCGAGGGTTAAAACTCATTTTGAAAGCTGCGTTTCGTCCGAGGATGATTGCGTTAAACGAGCCGCGATGTAACGCGTTCCTCGTAACGAAATTAGGCTCGCGTAACCGCGGAGACAGGGACACGTAACGCGAATCCACGGTCGGAACGCTATTAAACTGCGCTCCCACGTGCGCAACCTGCTGCGCGGAATGCGCTCCACTCGATTTCGCAGATCATTCAGCCTGCAAATATTGGGTCGTGTAACATGAAATGTCATGTGTCGTTTGCAATCTGATCGCTCGAATGGTATTTCGATTGGACGTTGAAAAGTTGCGTACCGCTTCAATATCGCTTGACCCTTCTGGAACGAGAGTCGTCTCGCAGTCTATTCGTTGTCGATGGTCCTACAATTGACGATTCAGATTTCTTTATTTATAAAATAGATGCATGTATGGTAACACGCGAAATACAGTGGAACTTCGATTATCCGTGCTAATTAGTGGTACGTGATTGTTCGAATTGTACAACAATTACATGAGGTGTGCAGTAAATCGTGTAGCGTATGGGTTGGTTTAACGCATACTAATTCCCTGTGGAATGTATTCGGACGATAAAGCATTCAAACATCAAAGGTTCGCATAATCGAGATTCTACTATTGTATACGAAGCAGCAATTGATTGGGTTGTTGCTTTCTTTCAGTTTCCATCGAGTGATACTAAGCACCTTGGTTGTTTAATAAGTACGAATCTATTTTACAATGATTCGTGATTTCAAGATGTCTTGTGTTTGCGCTATCTGATTTTCCGTCGTCACCTGTTTGAGATTGGTTAAGGGCGGATTTGAGTGGGAAAATGCAGCGTTTGGTAACTGCATGTGGATGCATCGGAAGGACTTTAGGTTGAGGAACGGGAAACTGTCGGGAAATTCTATTTCATATTGTCTTCGGTATTGAATGGTGTGATTTATAGGCGTACGGCCGCTCGTCGTTTCGGTGGGTCTGTCGCACGTGTTGTCCATCTGTCGGGGTCGAAATTGTCGGAGAACGGTGGTTGTAAACTAGCATAATCGGACAGTTGGCAGCCGATCTTTACGTGCCTTTTGCCTGTTAAAACTTCCTTTCCAGGTATGTCGTCTAATCCGCTGGAGGAACGGTGAGGTACGTTTGACCTTCGGTGTTGCCGTCAGGAAAATTGTGTGTTGTAAGAAAAACCGACTGTGGCCAGCAGCCGTTTTGTCGCGGCCAGTTTAATATTTTTTCACGAACTAAATATTTTTTTCCCGATGTCACTGTCGCAGGGTGGCGGATATCGATCGTTCAGCGTTAAAAGCGGAGAACTCGTGGCGCAAATTTTAGAAGACGATCGAACGGTTCGGTAAAGGGGGGCGCGAGTGAGAAATTGGAGTATTCGTTACGAGGGGATGGCGAATGTCAGTCACCCCTAAGAGAGACACCCTGAAAGTCAGGCTACGTGGTCGGAGGGGTGAGAGCAGGGTGTCGTAACGGCAGGAGTAAGGACCTCGATGGCGCCAGTGTTAATTCCCTGGGAACGTACCTATTGCGACGAAAGCCCTTCTGACGGGACCTAATAGTTCGGAAAAGGGGGGCAGACTATACCGGGAAGAAACGTTCACGAACGACCGGAGATATTCCTTGTAACACTTTTGTGAAATGACCTGCCTCGGTGCAGACGTGTATCTGGCGACCGGCGAGTTGAAAATCAAATTTGTATCGAGCCATTGGTCCTCCAAGAAAATGTACAAATTGTTCTTCCACTTCCTTTGAACTGGTGAGTTAGGGGAGGACATTGTTACAATATTTCTCTCGTAATACAATTCTCTTCTGTGGAAAACAGCGTTTTCTCCGTAGCGGCCAGCTAGCCACGCCCTCTGCGCCGCTTTCTACTCCCACCAACCAGCGACGCGACCAACTGTGAGACGTCGGAGACAGCTTCCACTGTTCTCCAGCGTCTCAGTCGCGCGACGTTATGGAGGTAACGACTATAGTATCACAATTTCACAAAAGGAAAGCGACTCCTCGGCCTAGATATTTTTCTGTATCTTTCCGACTCGTCAGCCTTCAGCTTAACAGAGGTCTGATGAATGGGCTAGACATTTTTCTGTATCTTCGGAGTAGTTCTACAGGGGCCTGTACAGGAGTATCGTGGTTGCGTCAGGCCGTGCGAACGGTTTTGGGACAACGCGGGACACGCGAGGAATGCGCAGTGTTCCTTCCCATCGTGTCGGGTATACACACACGGCCGAATGAAATATAGTTCGTGGAAGGTACAGCCAGGCCACGCATACACGTAGTCACAGTTTGCATACTTAACGTGGCCCGCCTCGAGCAACGGCTTCGGTGGAAGAGCACCCATTCCCCACCACTGTTCCTGGCCTTTCTTTCTTCCTCTCTCTTTCTCCCTCTCGTTCGTTCCTTCTTTCTTTCAACGGCACTACCTGCTCCTCTTTTTCTCCTCTCTCCCTTCCCTCGCTCTTTATTTCGCGCCCCCTTCGACGCCCCTCTTTCTTGCGCCCTGCGTGCCGCGACTCTAATCCACGCTCCTTCTGGTTTCCTCAAAGTGCATCGGACCCACCTGCCGCATACTTGCGAGGCACCCTGTACTGCCGCCGCTGCTGGCTGTTGCCTCTGTATCTCGGTTGATCGTGTGCTCGCAGTCTGCCCGCCTGAAAAATCCGTTTGCCGTCCCCTTCGCACAACAAGCCGGTTCACTAACACCCCTTCGACTGGCTTACCCCTGTGTCAATAACCGGGCACCCGGATAATCATTCACAACTTACAGTTTTGTTTACCGAAGCTCGTTGATAATTTATTTTTACGTACTACACTCCAGACAATCTATCTTCGTCTCGTTACATCCTCAACAGAATTTATTTTTAATTCTGACCCGCTCTCCACGCAGTTTCATAGCGCACCACGTTCATCCCTGTGTCGAGAACAGCGTTACCATATTTTTATCCGTCTATCCCTTCCGGCCCCTTACCCTTCCGCCTCCTCGCCCAGTTTCGCAGCGTAGCTCTTCCCACTAGTCGCTGACGCGTACCGTACGCCAGCGTGTCGCCACTGTCGCCAGCGTTAGTGGGAATATCTACGCTGCAAAACTGGGCAAGGAGGCGGAAGGCTAAGGGGCCGGAAGGGATAAAAATATGGTAACGCTGGTCGAGAACCGAACCTGTCCAGTCGCTTACAACTTCGAATTCTGTCTACTAGAACTCGTCGATATTTTATTTTTGTTTTACCTCTTGCGTCATTTACCTTCATTATTTTTTATTTTTATTTTTGTTTCACTCTTTGGAGAATTTGATGAAGGAAATAGAAATTGTTGACTATGAGAACCATCTCCTTTACACAAGCGTCATTTAGTATACGTTCCGAGTTTCGACTGAACGAACAGTGAAATTTGTAATTCAAACGATTCCGGGCTAGTGAATTTTCCTTGGCGACCAGCCTGCAACCTGCACGGATGCGCCCGAGCGCATTTCCCGCTTGTTTCCATTAAAAAATCAATTTCCCTCGTTCGGCTCGATAAGCAACGGTAGGTCTGCGGATAAAAAATTCAATGATAGGATAAGCTTCGCATATGGACGTCGATTTGATAGACAGCCTGCTAAAGAGTAGAAAGTTCTTGAATATTGGAGTGAACGACCGGGACACGTGATATTAGAATATTCCACAAAATACTGTGCAGCATCTCTTTCTCTCTCGCTCTTTACCTGTGTCCCATCCAGTTTCATTTGCGCATCACGGGAATAAGTTTGTCTGCAGGACGAGTGATCGCAGGTGACGTGGAAATGATTGGACGGTGAAACGGATCAAAACGATGATTAATAAGGAAAAATTGGGCAAAACAAGTGAATCTTGCATTCGGATTTCTGTGGAATAATGAAACTAGGAGTATGTTTATTGAATACAACGAAATTTCAGAGGATTTTAGACGATTTTCGACTCGCAGCGAACACATCGTTGATTAATATCCAAGCTGCGCTCGGTTTTCGCCCGATTAAGACGGCATTCCAGGCAAAATTGCCGGTTACAGGGATCGGAAAGAATGCGGATAACCGTCGACCGGTTTACCCGATCGATGATAAGTGCGGCGACACTTGGTTTCTCCATTTCCGAGCAGTGTGACGAGGCCCGTTCGCAACAAAGTTGCGTGTTAATTGCAACCGTTTGACCCCGAAGTCGAAAAGGAATTTGTGGACAGAGAACTTCTGAACAATCCTCTCCTAAAACCGCAGCTTGAAAACAGTTATGATATCGGTTTCGATCTTCGAAATATGTAGTTATGAAGGATGAAAATTTTGGTTGACATCGGTGTCGATTACGGTCCGCCATATATCGGATATCGGTCCACATGTAAGTTCTAAAATCGTTATTTTTTCGGTCCTTATATCGGTTCTAAGTTCTAAGTTCCAAGTTATAGAAAATATCAATTACAATTAAAAACTGTTATATTTCTTAAATGTAAAAATATCTATCTTTAAATGTCTATTTAAATATCTACTTTTACATTTACTTTTTGATTGCAATTTTAGTTTTCATTATCTAATTTAAGCATATTGCCACTACGAAAGTTGCCGAGCTTCTCCCTAGGTCTTCGCTTGCAGAGTGATGGGTCTTGTGTTCAAGAGTTCTTTTACCAGAAATCATTCCAATTCCGATCCAATTCCGACGATGTCGTCGGGTCAACGGTCGCCAATCGGTGCCTAATCGACAAAGTATCGGCTATCCTGACTCTCTAGCAAGAGGATTGTCACGTCCGGTGGTTCCGCCAATGATAATAATTGGTAAAATCAATCATGTATACATACATCTTCTGAATTTCTTTTTATACTTGCTTTAATAATGTTGTACGGGAAATATCAAATACTATAATTAATAATTAATATTAAACTATGGTATATTATACCACATTGCGTGCGATAGAATTAAGGAAAACTCATAAAATATATTTCGCAGTGGACTACATGGAGTCGCTAACCCATGTGATTTATTTCAAACTTAAAACTCATCTAGAATTGAAATCTTCATTGAACGAATTAAGAATACAGCGAAATCTTATTTCATTAAACAATTGAGATAATCCGAAATAGAATATGCGAGCGAATAATTAGACGAAACATCCGTTGAAATCTCATCACTGAAGAATGTAAAGATAGTCCAGAGGAAACTAAGAAAGACACTACGTAATGGATAAAAGAATCGATGACAAATAGGTTGGTGACCCCGATCTAGGAGGATGTGCGGAGAAATATGATCTAGCCAAGAGGATGATAAAAACGGATCAAAGATTAAACATCCGGTCAAAATGCAAACGACAAATTAAGAAGAAATGCGATTATGTACTAAGAAATGATGATGAGGATGCGTTCACCCCATGAAGATTAAGCTTAGAACAATGGATTGACCAATGTATAAAAGGGATGGCTCTTTATGTGGACGAGTTCAGTCAATATTAAAATTCATTCCAGTCGTCATTGTTCATCAAAGTTAGTTCAGTCAAGATGAAAATTTCTTCAGTCGTTGTCGTCATCGTTCGTTAAAGTCAGAGTTTAATATTTCTCGTTTATATTGTCAGTTTTTATTGTGAGTGTGTCAAAAGCGTATACACCCGCTGGAGTAAATATAATCATCACCATTATCATCATTTGCGGTAAATACACTAACAATTTACAATAAGATTCTAATAACTCAATGTATCTGAAATTTGTTGTTGAGAATATATTCTTGTTTATTTTTACATAAATCGAAACTTCAAATCATTTTTAAAAGAGTTACCCAACTTCGATTTCAACTATCCAAATCCACAAACAAGCCCAATTAGTTTTAAGAAATCCTCAATTATCCGAACCGAAGCTGGTGAATGCAGGTAGGTTCAAAACTGCGTTTTATTCTCTATCCAAATCTTTAAATTAAAATTTCCTCTTTTTAAACGTCCATCTTAAGACGTAACATGATGTTAGAACCGATATGAGGACCGTATACTATAGCGGTCCGAAAACCGATACGAGGATCGATATGTACGAAGGACTTCATAACTGTTTCAATCAAGCCGGAAATGTAACAGTTTCAAACCGTTATCGTCGGGCCCGTTTCAAGCCCTGCCTAGAACCTCCTGCTGGCAATAAATCGTGGTGCAAGGGGTTAATGCACTGTCTGGAAGGTCGCGTGACAACCCTTCTCCCGAAGTCCAGAAGGCCCCAAGACGAGGCCCAGTGCCCGAAATCGCGATCGATCGCTGGAAAAGCCTGGGACAGTAGCTCGCCGGCGAATGGTGTTCGTTCACTTTGTTAGTGGATCGAATTGCGGCAACGAGCGACTGCCGAGAAAGCAGCCGGGCCCCATTTGCATCGGGCCCCCTGTTACTCGCGTTCCCACCGCCGCCGTCTCGCTGAAACTCCTTCAACCGGCGTGTTATATATACTTAGCCGTTCTTACCGCTCTCTGCCCTATAAATGCCAAAATTTCGAGCACCTTCGTCTCGATTTCATTGAAAATACCGAATAAAATTCATTGTATTTAATCGCACGGTTCCGGTTTCACGCAATCCTCGAGAGTGCTTTTACTGCGAGGAATCAAATGACGTCAATTTTCCCTCGACAATCGAGTGGAAACGAGTTTAGCCATTCAAATTTATGCTGATAATTACTTGACGTGTACCTGATTGTAAAGACAAATCAATGTCTCTGTTGTATCTCCATTTATCAATTCCATAAAAATGAATATTGAGGACAGGTTGATCGAGTTGTTGCATTTTTCATGTTCGTGTCGCAAGACCGTTTGAAAATTGATTCGGAGCGGTGCAGCAAGGGTAATGATCAATTGACCTTTTGAAAATACAAATTGTTCCGTCTCAAGTAGACCGAACGTGAGAATTAGACACGGTCGGCTGCAATAGTGATCGGAATGGGCAATCTTAGCCGAACAAGCTAATATCTTTCTCACCTAATTCATTCTAGCCAAAACATAGTTTTACTAAAGCACAATCCCATTCCGACTACCAAAACGCACCAATTACAATTCATTTAGTCACCCCATACAGTTTACAGCCAGCCAATAGAAAAGGATCCGAGCCGACGTAATATTTTAAAAGTGTTATCTTCCACAATTCGAACTTTATTTAACTCTTAGCACTCGAATGGTGACACTGAGGCACTACTAAAGATTGCTGTACCATTATTCAAAATATTGTTTCCATTATTAAATCTATCGGTATCTAATCAATTACTAAAAATTTAGATATTGTACGAGGTATTATACCAATTTCATATCCATAAAATTTCAAAAATCATAAGGAATGGAAATATTCTAGATCGGAAGAAATGTTTAATTTTCCAGTTAAAATAGCCAAAGCCCCGAGTATCGTCGCGAGCAAGCGAAATTCGGTATACGGATTTGCGATATTTCGGAAGCTTTACAACTTGATCCACAATTCTGCCTTAATCCTGTTGCAGAGGAAGACGAGAAACAACTTCTTTACTGCAATGAAAACCGTGCAAAGATGAAGTACATTCAATCTTCTCGCTTCTGTAAGTCGTCTCGCTTTTATGTGTTTTGCGTTCGGTAGGTTCAGCGTTAAAGGATTGAATAGAGGCGTACAAAATTGTATGGGCTGTTAAAAAGAACTGCGTCTACTGTGCATATGGATTAAACGTTCGAGACAGGGGACCGCCGGGCCAGCAACAAGTAAACTGCAACCGATCGGCGTGCAACCGCATGGACCCGTTCCGCTCGGACCTGCAGCGGCGCAGATTTTACGAGAGTGGCACGGCACTGCGGTCGAAAACTACCTTCTATGCGGTGTGTGTGACAAGTGGTAAGACAGGCGGACGCGTACGGTGCGATTATCGTTGCAGACAGTCGCCTCGAACAAAAGTTACACAACCCGTCGACCGATAAATCATAGATCCCGGCAACACGCGGCGCATCGATCCCTCGTGGTCTACGCTCCTTCATAGAATGATAGCACGTGCGCGCTATATTTCATTTCTCGGAGACTGCACAGCATTTCTGAATGTAATTCGCGGTGTCGTAATCGCTCGCGTCATAACAATTATGATCAGCGGTTTTTATGAATTAAATTGTGAAAGGTCAGCGATGGCAACGGAGTACATAATAGGATCGTGGAATCCAGTAAATTGGTCCATCCTAAAATGTTCATAAGAAAACGTACATAGTTTCTAAAACTAGCTTCAATTAAAATTGAGAATGAAAGTTTACTGTCAAATTCTGTGCATTTTGTCAAACATGAGTACCTCGCAAGCCGTTTGATTTTTTAATATGATTTTTACATGGTGTGTTTAGTATTATAAAACCTTCCAACTGCAATAAAAATGTTTTGAAATGAACGCAATTTATTCTGATCTTTTATGTTTAACATTTATCAACGTTGATTCGAGTTTAAAGAAAAATACCAAAATGTTCTCCCGTGAATTTTTTTACAATAATTGGTGGCATATTGAACTTTAATTTCACGTTGATTTAATTTGCACATATTTGCACAAAATAGAGGAGACAATAAAAATCGGCGGCTTTCTGCGTAGCCTTTAGAAGAAACTTGTTCCAATCATTTTTAAACACATGTGCCGTTTGATAAGTACTTACGTGTTCAACTTAGGAACTCAAAACAAGTACCAAAAGATACCTCTGAGATTTCTTTTGCCGATTCAACGATTTATTTTTCTTTCCACGTCCGCACACGAGTCACGAACGCAACATTCTATGCATCAAGCAACGGCAGGCATCACGCACGAGCTAATTTTATTTCGCGTCAGCACCGGCGAGAAAAATATGGTGAAAAATCGCTATTCTAATCCGACGTCAGCGAAACCGTATCAGTCGGATCGAACGGTGAAAATACGCTTGCAAAAATTGATATACCGATACGCGGCACGATAAAGCCAAAACTACTTGCTCCATCTGGCTTCAACCAATCAGAAATATCGATTGCTCTCGTCTTCGATAAAACTATATTAGCCAGCCGGGCCTAGCCCGTGCGAATTTATGTGTATATGCAAATGCGTCATTTTCGAAACTATAATTCCATAGCCCCGCCTCGCAAACAAGGAACCCGTTTCATTTATTAAAAGTAATACATACCGGCAACAGTGTTTCAGCGCTCGGAACGTTGCAATTTCATTCAACGCGAGCCGCATGGACGCATAAAATTCGCAGTCAGAACACTAACTTCTCCGCGAACGGACACAAAGCAATTACGCCGGCCACGATTCATTCACGTTACCCTGACTCGATTTTATATAACCTGCTCCCGCGACGCAGAAATCCGATTTTCGCGAGAGCGAGCACGAACTCTAACGAAATATAGCACCAAACGGCTTCTCGCTGAACTCTGCTGTATTTTATGCGACCCGTGGATCTCCGGCGACCCTGAGAGACACGTGGCGAACGATCACGCTACTTCAAATATTAAAGATATTTTGCGAATGTCTACAAAATTTCTCGCACCATAAATTTTTGCAAAATCGATTGAACAGCTTCTGGAGGATATTATCGAAAAGCTAAACTGCCGATTCACGCAGAGAAAATAACAAACTTGAAGAGGTCTGGCTGGCAACATAGCGTTTCATTCAACCGGTCAGTTTAGGATCGCGCGTGGAGTTCGCGAAAAGATAAGAACGCGTTCGCGGAAAGATACGAGCGTGAAGTCACGGGGATCAGAGGAGCGGGCACGTGCAATCGCATGCGATGCACGTAATCAAAATAATCCGGTCAAGATACCGATGATTTAACGGCGCGCGTTCATCGCGAGAGACGAAGGGAGCAACGCGACGCGCGTACAACCGGAAATGCATCCGAGCGATGCCGATAGCGATGCAACGTTCGAGAGCTCTACGACAAAACATTGTCACAAGACGATCGCTATCGGGCATGGGAACCTTTTGGTAAACCGGATGCATAGACGTCGACGACCGCCACGGTCACCAGCCGGGCTACCATGTAAATCGACTCTAAATCCGTCGATGATTCCAACCGGGGAATGCGAGAGCCCGTGCTGACGCCCCTTCCGAACCCCTTTGCTGATAGTCATCGTGAAACTGTCTATGCAAATCGGGATTCGCAGAGAGAAATTTGCTGGAACGTTCGTACTAACAGCTACCTATTACAGATTTCCGTAAATTCCCCATCTTCAAGCTGTTGTCGTTTTATAAAAAACAATCGTAGTACCTTATACTACCTTATACATATCTTGTAAAGGAGAAGTCGCACTCTAGTGAGAAAATCCTCAAACGATAGTTTTCTAAGTTTACTCAAAAATGTACATTGCGTTCGCACCATTTTATGTATAGAGTTTAGTATCGATCCTCCGCCAGCTGTGTCTCCACGTGTTGAATAGTATTTTTGTGATTACATTTTCGATAGTATCGAAGGAAGGAATTTCGAGGAAGGTAAGTGATTTTGAAATGATTGAACATATCTGTAGTTTCAGTTTATTTATATTAATGTTTACCAACTGTTGGTTTGGGCTGAAATTCATTTTCTCTTTGTCAGTAGCTAGTATTATCAGTTCACGTGGAGTTCCCAATATGGCACTACCAAGGGTTCTACGAATATGGCACTAGGTGTCATATTAGGGACTCAAGGTGAACTCCTTCCGCTGGAACCTGCAAATGACACACCACAAAAAAAAATATTTTTCCCAAGCTGTATTAATTTTGAACAAACTTGACCCCAGAATCTTATAGGGAGAAAAATGCATCTACTGGTCATTTTTTGGTCGAAAAAGAGCATTCTAAAATAATAAAAAAATAACATCAAAAAAACGTGGTTCATATTTGGGCACTTTACCCTACTACTTTCAACCAGCCATCGCTACTTCTTGTAAAACAGCAAACACATTTTCTCGTGATTGACTCTAGCACAGATTCGAAGATTGAAGCTTCCTCTTTACGAGTCCTTAAAAATTGATGTACGACTTTTTTAAAGCTGTTTTATGGAGCAAACGATGAACAACTTCGGTCTTGTGAAACAGTATGCGCACCTTTCATTCAAAGCTAAATAGAACGACTAAAAAAAATCGTACATCAATTTTTGAGGTCTCTTTGGAAAGAGGAAGCTTCAATCTTCAAATCGGTGGTGGATTGAATCACGAAGAAAATTATCCGGTGTTTTTACAGACGTTTCAATTTGTACAATTTTATATTGTAAACTATTTTGATATTTTTGACGTGGTGTCTATGTATTTTTAAAACTTTCCAACAACTATTTAGATCACTAGTTCAGCGTGTTTGCCAGAAGCATAGTTTATTTGACACAAGTAGGAATAAGTGTTGCTGATAAGAATGCATAACCGTTGAACAGTATCTTTTCTGCTTTACATTAATAGCTGATTACCCACGTCACAAAAAAAGTTTAAACTGACAGCTGCCATATCGTTCTCAAACATGTTAATTCAACTAAACCATAAAAACTAAACTGTGCCCTCATGCATTAAGCAACGCGTCCGAGTGTGCAAATACACGGGAAAACAATGATCACGTGTTGGATCGCTGAAACGATATTTCACTTAACAGAATATTTATTAAAAGATCTGGAAATTCCTATCGAGGAAATTTTGACGGATTTGCAGGAAAACCTGGAGACCAGGATGGAAAAACCAGTAAAATTTTCCTCGTTGGAGATGTAAATAATGTTCGGAATCTGGACTTATCTGGTTCTCGCAACGAGGTCTCCATTTTTACTACCAACCAGATATCTGTTACAGGAAAATATTTATCTTTCCGCATGAGTTCTACTCACACCGAAACGTTTAACTTCAAGAACATTATTTTTATCTGTTTTCCTGAGCACTTACGTCGGAATAATTTCGCAAAAAGCTTCTCTGTACATGGGTCTGTGTTCCAGATAGCATTTGTTATACACTCGTTCGAGACACCGTTTTCCGAAATTCCATCGATACCTCGTCCCTGAACTCTTTCGATTCTTCATGCACTCCAGAAATTGTAGCATCCTTGAAGTCATCATTCCCAAAGTTCCAACGATCCCAAAATTTCTAAATTTTTCAATTTCCCATAAATTCTAAACTTTAAAACACCGTTCCTACCATCATTCCAAATTGAAAGCATCATAAATACCATCCATCATTCCTCAAAGTTCCACGGATCCCACCTTTCTAACTTTTTCAATTTCCCACACACTCTAAGATTTAAAGCATCATTCCCCAAAGTTCTACGGATCCCAGATTCCGTAATCCTTCCACGCGCACTCTAGAACTCGAAGCACCGTTTGAGACGTCGTTCTCGAAAATTCTACGAATTCCAGATTCTGTAACTCTTTTGACTCCTTGTGCACTCCAAAATTGAAATCATCATAAATACCATCATTCCTCAAAGTTCCACGGATCCCATCTTTTCTAACTTTTTCAATTTCCCACACACTCTAAGATTTAAAGCATCATTCCTCAAAGTTCTACGGATCCCAGATTCCGTAACCCTTCCTCGCGCACTCTAGAACTCGAAGCATCATTAGACGCATCCGTCACCAAAATTTCCCGGGCCCTAGGTCCCCCAGCGACCGAAGAGCGGAGACGGTCTTCGGCTCGAAACCGCGTTTCGCCATCGCGTCAGTCGTAGCAAGTCGCGTAAACCGCGCGTAATTTATCTTCGAGGCTAGATTCGCGGAACGCGCGTGTCCGCGATAAGAATACAGTTATTCGCGGCGAGCTGCGTCAACGACAACGGTGCGTCGTCATTCCGTGTGGGACGCGACCGCGGAAACGTCACGAGCGTGGATCGCGCGCGTAAAATCCTCTTCGCGCCTCACCGCTTCGTACGTCACTCCTTCGTGATATGACGACGAGAAAACAACCGAGCGAGAGAGAGAGGCTGGTCGCAGGCAACAGGTGGGAGATGGCCACGAGAATCGAATCTGCGTGCAAATCCACGACAAAAGTCAAGACTGAAAAAATCATGATCGCGGCTTCGTTTTCGAGCTATTCGCCATGAAAACCATTGGTGCGGAGCTCTGCTGCGCCAATGTACCTCGCCGCTACGCCTCTAATGCGGCACGTGATCGCCCTTGGTCGGTCAGAGAACTGTCATGAATCGAACACAAACCGTGCAGCAATCGACATTTATTTGCTCTTGGCCTTCTCGAAATTTCCTGGAAAGTGTACGCTTAAATTTGCATAGCTGTTCCTAACACATCCTAACGCTGTTCCGAGAGAAGCAGGAAAGTGTAGAATAGGAGATGACATCACAGCAGCCATGGCTAAATCTATTCATATCAATCTTTGTTGATTTCCTCCTATGGAAACTAGGTGATATAAAGAGCTAATGATTTTTGATTTACTACCAGGAGATTAACATTTTGAAACATTTCTAATTCTGGGTCAAAATGGACGCGAGCTTGCCATCCGGGGGTTAAAGATCACAGCGTAGAAGTGGGGCAAGTTCTCCGAACGCAATGAAAATTAAAATGATGAAAGACAAACGGAGCTGAAATCGAGATTTTTTCGCTGTTCACTTCCGTTTCGAAATTCCCTGGAGAATCTACCCTTAAATTTTCACACTGCTGCCGCTTTTCTGAAAGAGGTAAGAGTTCGCTGAACACGATCATGGAAGATCTGCGAAAGATGAACGCGCAATAAAAATGAAAATTTGATTTGAGTCGTGCGCGCGGGCTGCGCTCCTCGATCGCTCTTCGCGGGTCAGATATCTTCGATCGATAAAAAACAAAGGAAGCTGAAATCGAGATTTTTTCGCCGTTCACTTCCGCTCAGAAATTCCCCAGAGAATCTACCTTTAACCCTTAGCATTCGAGACCATTAAAAATTGCTGTACCATTATTCAAAATATTATTTCCGTTATTAAATATGTTGGGATCTAACCAATTACTGAGCATTTAGGGTAAAAAGCCCAAATATGGTATAGTCACCTATTATGGCACTACCTTATATCTTGTAAAGGAGAAGTCACACTCTAGTGAGAAAATCGTCAAACAACAGTTTACCATGTTTATATATTTATGTTTATATTTAATTTTATTATTTAATATAACATTATATTTAAAATTAGCCAGTTGTGTCTCCACGTGTTGAATATTTTTGTGGATTGATTTTCGATTGTATCTTTTTCGAGGAAGGTAACTTATTTTGAAATGTTTGAACATATCTGTAGTTTCAGTTTATTTATTGTATATTAATGTTTGCCAACTGTCGAGGGGTTTGGGCTGAAATTAATTTTCTCCTTGTCAGTTGCTAATATTATCAGTCCACGTGGAGTACCCAATATGGCACTACCAAGGGTTCCCTAATATGGCTATAGCAATTGACATTCTTGGTGTGAGTGCCGAATATGGCACTAGGTGTCATATTAAGGACTCAAGGTGTACGATGTTAAGAACCCCTTTCGCTGAAACCTGCAAATGACACACCACAAAAAAAATATTTTCCCCAAGCTGTATTAATTTTTAAACAAACTTGACCCAAGTATCTTACAGGAAGGAAATGCATCTACAACTGGTAGTTTGTTGGACGAAAAAGAGCATTCTAAAATAATCAAAAAATGATATCAACAAAAAGTAGTTCATATTTGGGCATTGTACCCTAAGTATTGTATGTAAAAAAATCATACAGAATGGAATTATATTCTAGGTCGGAAGAAATCTTTAATTTTCCCGTTAAAATAGCTCCGAGTGCAAAGTTCACACTGCTACCGCTTTTCCGAAAGAGACAGAAGTTCGCGGAATTCCATCATGGGAGATCTGCGAAAGATGAACGGCGCAGGAGGACGCGCTCGTCGAACGCAATAAAAATGAAATTTGATTTGTGGCGCTTGCGAACCGCGATACGCTCGTTACGCAACCCGAGCGGAGTGCCACGAGTCAGTATAATAAAATTACGTCCCGTACCGGTATATTTTTAGCGTTTGCACGCGATCGTTTGACGAATGTGTTCGGAGAGCTCGGTGTGTTCTTACGGGGGTTTTCGGTGACGCTCTCTCTTTCCGCGAGACACCTCGCTTCTCCCGCACACCCGGACGAGACCCACCGATAGACCGATTGTATGGTAATGACGCAATTTACCTCGACAGTTGTGCAACGAAAGCGCGTAGAGACCGGGGAATTGTGGTCTAGCCCGGGAAACGATCGAACGATGTGCCATTATTATATTTTATCGGGGTGACGAGGACGATCCCCGGAGTTTTCAACCCACTGCAAGATCCCGCGGCAAAATTTAACCCACTTTCCGTACCCGGTTACAGGAAAATATTGATTTTTCGCTCCGCTGTAACATGCGGATTTTATGCATTTATAACAGAAACGAGTTGGCTGAATTTGTAACAGCAAGTAGAATGTAAAAGTGTAAATATCTTGTCTTCAACAATTTCTACTTTGGGAAATTGAGTACTTTTTGGAGTGAGAGGAACATCCCTTAGAGAGGCTTCTGTAGAATTATTTTTGAGGGCTGTGTAAAGGTTACAGAGATGTTTATTGGATGGTGGATGCTGTTTAAAAGAGACGTTCCTGCTTTGAATGTAAAGTGGGTAGAACATCCCCCGAGAACCTTTCGTGGAATTATTTCTTAAGGGCTCCGCATGGGTTAATACTGTCCTTGTTTAATTGGAAAAATGACTTTCCGAACGACCTAATATCTTTTACGCAGCTATTTCCGAAGGGGCTGAAAGAAATACAAGTGAAATTCGTGCGCGATAAAAATTGCATTGTATGTTTCATGGGAATCAGTGACGCAGGGGATGAGCTTGCGCGTGGGTGTATCTAGGGGGTGTTTGGCACAAGTGGCGCAAGTGGGAGCATCAAGTGTTGTCTTTTGTTGCTCTGATTGATATCGGGGGTTGTTTGCGAGGCTCTACTAAATAGGAACTCGATGAAATTAGAACTCGTTGCATGCAGAAATAGTCGAATAAAACTGAATGGTGTAGAGATTGAAAAACAACTTTATTGTCACTTTTTCTCCCAGTCGAATATTTTCTAGTATTCGAATAGATCCTCGTGCACACAGGGGGTTAACGACCTGTTCGCCAATTAATTGCATAAAATTAGAGCTCGTTGCATAGAAAAATAGTCGAATAAAACTAAACGGTGTAGAGAATGAAAAATAACTTTATTGTCACCTTCTCTCCCAGTCGAATATTTTTTAGTATTTGAATAGCATAAACCAATTAATTTTGCATAAAATGACGGCAGCAGCCTCGTACTCGGTATTCTCACTTTCTAACAAGGAGTCTGGATTTCATATTTATGGATTGGCAGCACTGTCTGACCTCCGGTTAGTAAACACAGCAAGCATGAATGACAGGTTCAACCCCTTGCGGTCGGCTGTCGCGTCAAAGACAACAGCAGTAGACTACCCCTTTTATTTTTATCTTTATTGCAGTTCTCTTGTACACCCCCGACACTTTTTTCTGCTTTTTCCTGGCGGCTGTTCACCCATGTAACCTATATACATATTACGCACAGATTGCTCTCTCCCGCTCTCTTTCGACGTCTTAGTCGTGTTTCGCGATCATTATTTACAGAAAAAAATGTCCACACACCGTGATACCCGAATTACGCAATCTCTCGCAACTGGAAAAACAAAATAAAAATTGCACGACCATTTCAATTATATAATTTTATTGCACAACGCTTATGACAAGTTAAAAGTCTGTTACCGAGTCGAACCGGCTATTATCACGTATTATTCAATTAAAATCGCCATTGCGTACAATAATACCAACAAAACGAAGCTCGCATTACGAAATACCTCTTGACACGTAGTCGTGTAAACTCGATGATACCCTGCGATTACATAGTAACACGTTTGAGTAATCATTGATAATTGGTATAACATTTCATACTGCTGCGAAACCGTCTTTCTTTGTACGTCGGAATCGTTACAGCGGGAAACATCAACTTTCAAAAATCAGCGGATTGCTTCTTTCGAAATGGCGCTGCTAATTCATTTCTTAATTATGTTTGGTCATTGTGGAAACATATTTTCATAATATTTCCAAAAACCACCCCTTAATCCTCCGACACACCAGGAGGCCAATTATGAAAATATTCCTTCCAAATAGATTTGCATCTTTTTACACAGAACAAACCGCGATAATGCTACTTTGTTGCATAAGACTGCGGTAGGTAAGAAAATAATGAATTCCGAAATTCCAAGACAGTTTAGCAAAAATGCAACGAAGACAAAGTTTCTTCGACAGGGAGGGGGGGTGGGGGGTAAATGTCACAACACGAAGGTTCCCGGCATGCGACGCGATAATCGTACGACAACGGGAATATTCCGGCGGTGGTATGCGCCCCGTTCCGCGGGAAACCCGCCTAATCAATTACTATAACCACCCGGTGCAGCCAAGGCCGTCCAGATGTAAACATCGTCGTGGTCGCGTCGCGTCGTCTGTCTCTCCTTCGAGAATCTTAATTCACGATGGAAGATTTATGTTGGCGCGTTCGTCACTCGGTTTTTTACTTGGAAACTTAACGACTACAACGGCCAACGACGGGACCCCTGTGGTGGGAGGGGAGCGGCGCAGCGTAATCTACTGATTACGATTATGAATATTGAGTCTGGTCAGTTCGATTTTACATCAGATTAATGGCTGTGCTAGCTATACCTGCTTGACATTACGGAACGCAAAAAATGTGCCTGAAAAAAATTCACCGGTCTTGTAGATCAAGTAATTGCGGAATTCAATGCTTAAACGATTGTCAGCCGTATCCTCGCGTAATAGCGATTCAAACTTGTTATGAAGATTTCAAACGAACACTGTAGATTACTGTGGAAGTTAAGCGTTATTAATGTGTCTCAACCTGAAATAAACCCCGTTACTCACCTGTCATTGATATTTATAATTTGTTGTACACCAACGGTAATAATTCTTTCATGTTTTATTATAGGATACATTGCACCTTAACAAACAAATTGTAATTAGGAAGACTGTTGCTAAGAGAAATCCTCGTAGAGAACGTGTCAAGCATTCCAACAAGACTCTAAAAAAGACGACAACTTTTTAAATATTGTACAATACGATTTGAACTCTTTTGGGAAGCTAGAGCAATTAGTTTACCACAAGATGTGAAAAGAAATTTTTTCAACAATGCAATTGATCGGAATTGTAGAGACAATAGTAAAAGTTGCATTTTATTCTATATATTTCATTCTATGTACATTGAAAATTTAAAAAATACATTTTGTAGATCTGTGTGAATTAAACATATTCTGGAAATTTCGTCAAAATCGGTCGACGTTGCAATGACCTACAAACGTTTACAGATGGTAAAAAATTGCAGATTTTCATGATTTTCGATTCCTAACTGCAATAAATCTACAATTCTTACATCTTTCAATGCCCGTCGTTTTTTCCCGCATCAACCGATTTCGATGAAACTTGCATATTATTGACACAGATCTAAAAAAACGTATTTTTTAAATTTTCAATATAGGCCCACATAAAAAATTTGTAAAATGCAACTTTTACAATTAGTAAACTAATTGATCTAGCTTCCCAAAAAAATTCAAATCGTATAGTACCATATTAAAAAAGTTATCGTCTTTTTTAAAGCGTCCGAATATTAATTCGTTTCACTGTACAATGTGAATATAAATTTCCTTCTTCTTCTGGGAAATTATCAAAGAATTTCTAAGGTCCAACAAATCGGGAAGACTAATTGATACATAGCACAATGTGTTTAATTTCGCCAGTACGCATAATTCCAATCTGGCAAATCGCTCCGATTTTGTGAAGTGTTTGTGTTAAATGCATTTGTTCCCAGCCAATTTATTCTCAAGTAGAATGCAGATCGCTAAAGATAGAACGATTAACACAGGATCGCCAGGATCTGTTGATCCCCATTATACACGTGAACACGGAATGTCCGAGATGATTAATTTGTTTGTGATCCTCGTTCGAAATGAGAGGACTCATCGTCGACTTAATGAGCAAGCAAACAGCGATTATTAATTAAAATTCCTGTTTTCCTGCACTGCATCATTGCTTTCGCAAAAGCTTGGATACCGAAGAAAATATAAATCGTTTATGGCAGACGATCGAGGATTACGGAGATTCCTGTGACTCACCGAGGACGTCGCCGTACAATAACAAGTTCCTTCGGCGAAGAATACAAAAAGCCGAAGCTAAATAAACGAATTGTGGATCACCGGAGCTCTTTGATCATTCCGGATCGAGTTCTACAAGAGTGATTACACGTTCGTGCAACCCTATCCTTTGACGGTCGATAACAATCGACAGTTGCCGAAGTCGATGTGGACGTAGTCTGACTAGAACAAATAGATTAAGCGAGAGTCAGACGAAGCTTCCAAAGGAATCGGAAATTCTGGAACAAGACCGGACGCGGTAGCATGGCAAGGTAGCAGAGCACATGATCGTATAAAGAACTTTGCTGATGGGATATCGACTACACAGTATTCAACAAAGTTACTGGTTCTCCTCTCCAGGATTGCAACGGTACGGGCCTTTTCATTTCTCGATAATGCAAAGACGGAGTTTTCCATAATCAAAAGCGCTAGATTAAAGACCAATCTAGGCCGCAGTCGCCATCAAAAGTCCTATTTTGACGTTCGTGAGGCGTAATATGCATTATTCGGCAGCATATAGCTATCATAAAGCTACGCGTGTAGCTATAATATTTTCATAAAGCTGCGACAACTACAAGAAAAGTACAAATTGTTAACATTTTCAGGTCCATCAGTCTGAAAAATTGCACAGAATAAAAGTCAGTTGAAATTTGAACCCTCTTGAATTCTGCAGCTCTTAAGAGTGGAAACACGGGGATTTTCAAAAGTCCCATTTCTACGTTTACGAGGCTTAATTTGCATTATTAATTAATTTGCATAAAGCAGCGACAGCTACATACTACCGAATAATGAAAATTACGCCTCGTAAACGCAAAAATAGGACTTTTGAGGGCGACTGCGACCTTGACTACTGGAAACCCCCATCTTTGCACAATCGGGAAATGAGAAAGGGGCTTTCCCCTCAACTATTGTCAAGGCATTTTCTCGGGAAATCAATGATCAGGTGATACTGTCCGTAGCCCGAGGAAGGTAGACCGACAATGCAGCAAACGGAGCTGATTTGTGCGGATAATCCGCGATTCCGAGTGTTTCGGCGTACGGTTTTGTTCGGCGATTAGTGGCCGAGTGGACACACCGATTCCCCGGGGGGTTTCGGCCCCGGGAAATTGATGTCAGCGTCGCCTTTTCACTCTGAAAGGGTTCATTGTTGAGGGGGGATTTGGGTCGGTTCGACGATCGCGGGAAAGGGCGAAAAGCGGAGAGAAGAATGCGAGCTGAAGGGTGCGAGACCACCGAAAGTGGAACAATTTGAAAAATTCCCCGCCGATTAATTCGCGAATTCGACGAGAGGTCGGGGAAGCTTCCGAGCAGTCGAGAATATAAGAGAACACTTTTCCGTACCACTGAGAATTTTCTAGGAGTTCTAGGAGTCTTACGAATGGCTGCGAAGTTCTTCAGAAAATCGAAGTATCTTCTGCGAGTCTCAAAAAGTAAGTAATGCAAAGGCCAGATTCATTTAACTCTTTGCACTCGGAGCTATTTTAACTGGAAAACTAAACATTTCTTCCGAACTAGAATATTTCCATTCCCCATGATTTTTTAAATTTATTATACAATACCTAAATGTTTGGTAATTGATTAAATACCGACATATTTAATAATGTAAGCAATATAAATTAAAGAATTAAAGAATTTTTATTTTTTAGTTTTGTTAATTTATAAAAAAAATAATCAGATTTAAGGTGTGCACCATCAATTGTTAGACAGCCTGTAGATGCATTTTAGTACTAGGTAGCTAGGGTTTGGCAATGTTTGGGGGCGCGTCCCTGGTCGATCGGGTCCATCCCAACGGGTTCCAAAGGGTTTCTAAAGGGATGAGCCCGCGTGTCGGGTTAGACAGGGGCTCGTAAATATTTCGCGAGGCTCTCGGAAGCTCCGGAACGGCCGGACAGAGCCGGTCGAGAGCGGTAAACAAGGAGGCGAGAGTGGCGACGAAACGAGGTTGGCCGAGCAGTCGCGAGGTCAGTGACTAAAGAGAGAAATATCGTGGAATGCGATATAGCTGCGCCGCTCTGCCTATTGACGTGTTCCCGAGGTCCTTTTACCGAGAGGAGGCCACCGTGCTGCGCCACGACGATCGACGCCAGCGACGCCGATCACTTGAACCCCTATACAAGAAAACACCCCCTGAATCTATATGTACCCATAATTATGAAAGTGGTCTGGGTCATGTTCTAAGTAATTTCTTGTTTCGACATATTTAAAGGAAAAATATTAAACCAAACTTCGAAAAAACGCATTGGAAAGTATGAAATAATTTCCATTTAATTTATGCGAATACACACGAACTTAAATACAATACAATCTTTTCGGAGGCGGCGCAAAATTGAAAATTTTCGACACTGTAAATTACGAAAATCCTTAAATACTTCTACATGCTTTCACATATTAATGTATGTGTATCTTCTCTTCCTACCTACTGATTTCCAAGTCCACCATATTCCAATGAAATCCTAATCAGCAACATCTGTCATTTGGAAAATTTTCAATTTTGCGCCGCCTCCGAAAAGATTGTATTGTATCTAGGTTCGTGTGTATTCACATAAATTAAATGGAAATTATTTCATACTTTTCAGTGCGTTTTTTCGAAGTCGGTTTAATTTTTTTTATAAAATTTTTTTATTTCACACTTTTTATTAGAACGAGCAGAATTTGTAGAACACCGTAGGATGGGTTTTCGGTCTTATTGGTTATTTGCAATAAAAACCGCAAAGAATGAAAAAATGTAAAATTTGTTTTCACGGGACCACCCCGGGGATATACTCTACAAGATGCAAAAGGTTTTGTTCCGATTGGTCCATCCATCTCGGTGTAATCGGTGAACATATTGTACATAGAAAAAAAGCGAAAAAAGGCACATACAGATGGAATTGAGTAACCTCCTCCTTTTTCGAAGTCGGTTAAAAAGGATATGAAAAAAAACCTCTGCGAAATTGCCATAACATTATTTGAAACAGTTTTGAAATGATTAAATTCTTCTGTATTCCAGAAATTGCTACAAATTCAAATGTCGTGTGAGATAACAGGTTCAATTTCATGTGAATAGTGTAAAAAAGATTATACATATAGAATAAAAATCTTGTGGGTTGAAAGATATGTCTTGATTTCGGAATTAAAATGGCTTCGAGTCCAAATATAATGTTGAAATAACAAACAGTATGTAACGGTTCATTTTTGACAATATCGTAAAAAGTACATTGAAATAACAGATAAACTCATTTTTTTAAATTTTCACTTAGACCACTTTCATAATTAAGGGCACATATTTGAAGATTTTTCTGCCCTGATCAACCCCTTGCAGTGCAATTCACTGGATAGAAATATTTGTTTGGCTAGACACACCCGTTCAATTTTCACCGATATTCTAGTGGGTTGCACAGTTAGAGTTGCGATCAACCTCCTTCCAACGCAATTCATTTACTGCCAATAATGCCTAAGCACACAATTCGATTTTTCCTAGTTTTCTAGAGCAGTAGTTAACTTATAGTTGAAATCAACCCTTTCAATTGCAATTTAACGATATACGTCAACCATGCCTAGGCTTGACTTTTGTTAGTTCTATAGAGCAGTGACTTGCGCAGGAACTCACAGGTGCATTCAACCCGTGTTAACTGCCTATTATTTACTGCTAATAATATCTAACCGCACAATTTTTCCTAGTCTCATAGAGCACCGGTTAACCTATCATCATAAAAGCTTCGAAACTTATCTAGAGATAACAACCAGTGCCTATAGAGCAGTCGCCAAGGCAGGAACTTAATTTTGTTATTCAAACGTTCGAGTTTGGCATAGCAAAACTTGTGACAAGTGCAATTGTCATTTCAATATTCAATTTATCCGTATACGTGATGGAAGATTATTCTATAGTATACAAGAATGGAATAGATAACAATCTCGAAGACTTGAACAAGTACGATTTTATTGAAAAAATAGACTTCCCTCTGGAAATCCCGGAGAAATAATTGATAAAACCGTGATGCTCGAGAGACGCGTACGGTGGTCGTACAGGAAACGAGGCTGCGACGTCGCAGAGAAAATGCTTGATAAAAAAAAAAAGTAAATAGTCCGGATGTTTGCACCGGCCAAAGGAAACTCGAGACCGGCGATATCCGCGCGATCGGTCGAGTGTCGAGCAACGTAGGAGGTAAAGTTTACCTGGCAAACGATCCCGCGCTTCCTTTGCCCGGCGCGGCGAGTCTCCATTTGAAATTTAAATCGGCAGCAACGATTTCAAACAAACGTTTCGCCTTTTAATTGAGACGAAATAAAAAGGAAACAAGGTATCCGATGTAATTAACGCGCGGTGAATCGTTCCGCCAAGAAATCCTTAGTCGGTAGAAACGTTATCGACGTGGATCGGTTTTAGATCCATCACAAAAACCACCGGAAACGATCCTCTCAACCCTTAACATCGCAGCATTCTGCTAACGTGTTAGAATGAGCATCGGCGCTACCATTCTGTTCGCAATTAATTGCGCAACTTCGCAGAAATTTATAGCTTCGTGGAATAATTTGAAGTTTTCTTTTATTCGGTGTATGTATTGGCTGATTCTGGGAACTGGGACAAGTTACTGCTCTGTTTCTTAAAACAGAGTATGTCATAGTATGTCATATACAAAACACATATATTAAAAAATAGTATGTCATAATACTTCCTACGACATTATTTTTTATGTGGATGCACCGATGCACCCGTCAGGTGCAGTTGCACTTCGTTCTTTTATTATCCCCCTTATTATCCTACGAATAAAAGTACTAACCCAAGATCATCGAAATGTCAATACTTTACGAGATATTTGACATTTTTCGTCAAAGTTTGGATACTTCTCGTAGTAAAGTACGATTCTGACACAGAATGTCAAACATCTCGCGCAGTATTGACATTTTGATGACCTTGGGCTAGTAATTTTATTCGTAGGATAATAAAAGGGATCGATTGGTTTATCAAAAGAATTGGGTTTCATTAAAGAATAAAATGTATTATGACCAGACTGCGGATCTTTATGAAAGATAAAAATTGTCTGCATCGATTGTAAGAAATAGAAACTAAATTGATTGTTATTTCTTCACCTTAATCATTTTAACAGTCAACAATCTCGCTATAAATGCATAAAGATCCGCAGTCTAATTACGACATAAGATTTATTACAATAAATCTCTCAGAGTTTTCGACACTTTGGTAAATTGTAGTCGGATTGATCTCGAGTCGAGACTGGCCGTTCTGCCTCTGATCAATAGCCACGCAACGTTCGGTTGGAACAGGGTCCAGAAAATGGAAATTCCGCGTGATTAATCGCCGAATGAGTTTTCCGTAGTCGATCATGAATGCCGCGTTGACGTAAGTTGAACGACCGTTCGAACTGTTCGCGTCCTCTCGCCCGGCTCGCGCAAGAAATGCAACGTTAATGATATTAATGATACGGCAGACATGGAAAAAACCTTCGTATCCTTTTTTACCACTAGTCTTTTTGTTGTTGTTGTTGTTGTTCAATGCACTAACGAGTCGCTGTGGACGGAAACGTAACTGTAGATCGCGGCGGAGAGGAGAGCCAATGTCGGAATAACTTTGCATCGAAGTATGTAACTGCCTTCGACACGGTGAGCACGAGTCGCGTTAACGATGAATGAGATTACAATTATACTTGGGCGGCTCACGGCCGCGTTGCGATAGAAAACACACGACGTATAACCGCCACGCGGCCGGTAGAGCGCAACAGAGAGGAAGTGAGCGAGAGAGAGAGAAATCGAGACACGAACGTAAACATTCCGACGCATTCAGATAGAATTCGAGAATCGCTTGCCTGCTGCAACACACAAATACGTAATCCTGAAACTCTGACGAGAGAACCGACGATCGATCGTCAGAGACCGCGAGAGACATTGTGTCGTTCGTTTGACGCCACTCCAACCTCTCGGCGCCGTATACTTTTTAATTGTGTATACTCTTTGCCGAGGGGTGCGCACCGACTTGAAACAAAATAAGGGAACACACCGAGAGCTCTACCGTGGTCGTCGATTTTTATTCTATTTTGTTGGAGAATATCCTACGACGTATCGGCACCACGTGTTTCTTGTTGTCTGTCGATACCGCGTCCGAGGGGTGGAACAACCCCTCCGGTGAGAATGTGTTTGGTCGAACATCTTGGAAACTACCCCGGTTTTACAAGGAAAATTGCGTCGAAAATCTACTGTTATGTTCAAAATATTTGTTGCATTATTAAATTTGTATTCAAAATTACTAAACGTATTTAATATTTTAATAAACTACTGAAAGTATTGTACGAGGTATGTATTACATCAGTTTTATACCGATACAATTAAGAAAATCATGTAAAATGGAGATATTTCAGGCCGGAAGAAAAATATTTATAGCGTCGATGCTCAATCGTGCAATTTTTATGGTCAATTGTAACTGCTCTGAAGGCAGATGTTCTGCAACAGACATTTTATGACTTAGGTTTGTTCAAAGCAGGAAATAAAGGTCTACAAGATAACCACGTGCCTTCGCGTTCTAGAGTACAAGCATGCCGATAAACAACATCCATAAAACGTTATGAGAAGACTTCAACTAAACATTTACTACATTCGTAAAGATATCTGTTATATTATCGTTCAAATGTAGACTACATAAAAATCGCGAAATAGCTCTGACCACAGATAGACTGCAAATAACGGAAAACAATTTTTTACTTCCAAGATATGCTCTTGCATCGGAACACTGGTAAACAACTGCTCATGAAAGATTCAATTATTCCATTAAAAATTGATTGTGTTTGAATTACAAAGATTGATTTATAATCTCAGTATTTGTGTCGATTATTTGATAGTACATGGTAGATTTAGTGTTAATAAGCTTCCGGTGCGTAAAGTGTAAATATAAAAAATCCACACTGCTCGAACCGATTGCGACATAGTTTACTTTCATCGGTATATATATATATATAATAACCAATTACATTTATAATTATCCAGCGGATCTTTATGACAGAAAAAAATTTTCTTCCTGAATCGCAACAAACTGAACTGAAGATTACTACGTTCAATCGGTTGAAAATAGTATAACAGTATCTTTAAATTCTTCTAATGTTTTCACCGTTTGAAACGATATACACCTACTCATTTCCGTTATAATTGCATAAAATCCACAGTCTATTTATAATTGTCCAATCGTTTCAAGCAGACCCGTGATAGTCGTGTGACTAGTTCCCATTACTATTGTGGTGAATATTATCCATCGAAGAACACGGTAAACATAAATCTCTTTATTTCCTGGTGAATCATAATCACGAAAGAAAATTCAATCATCCTAACGGTAGAAATAAATGGTCATAGCTAAAAATGGTTTGGGAAAAATTCGCGGTCTGGCGTGCGTTTTCTCGCGTATCGATAAAGCAACAGTCGATAGAACAACAGCCTGGCGAGTGTGTTCGATCGCTTGATGACCGGGTATCGAGAGCACGGCGTTTCTCGATTTCTCGATTTCGCGGCGGCATGGGAGAGTGTCGACGCTCCCGCTCCGAAAATACAAATAGTCGGACGGTGTAGAGAACGGCGAGGGCTCTCGATCTCGACTCGCACACATCGTACACATATGTATATGTGTATATGTACACAGGAGTAAATACACGCGACACAACAAGACACGACGCGCGATGCGCGCGATGTTCGTTGCTCTCGTGTCTATCAGACTGTGTACGGTGTTGTATCTGTTGGTGAAACCTCTTTCTCTTCTTCTACTCGAATAGAATCAATCGACTTACCGAGTGTCTCGCGCGTGGTGCCCGCGCAATTCTCCGTCGAAGGATGCTCCGGTTTCGGGAACGTCGAGACGCAGATGCGATCGAGAGTCGATCGATAGCCGCGGCGGAGAATTCGGTCGTCGGCGTCGCGGCGTAACAACAATAACAACAACAACAAACAACACACTTGTCCGTTGTGTACAAACACGCGGCGAAACGCAGTACTCGTCAGCACACACGCGTACCCAGTCTAGCACATGTATATCCTGTATGTATATACAGAGATATTACGTCGCGACAGATATCTATCTACATATTATATATATATACACACAGAGGCACACACGCACGAGGAAGCGGAGAACTAGCCGATGCAAGAGTGAAACAAACAGAGAAAAATAGTGACAGAGAAAGAGAGAGCACACACGAGGTGGTCCACGTACGGTGGTGTTGTATAGAGTTCGACACCAGAGCTCGATGAACTTTCTGTCTCTCTGTGTGTGACCGCGCGCGCGGCGTTCCCGAATGAATATATTTTCCGCGACACGTCGTTCGGGCCGCGTCGTCACACGGCCAGTAACTCCGGCGTACAAACTATCCGCACCTGTGCACGGCACGATTCATTCTGAGCGGCCGGTTATATCGCGCCTCGTTCCGTTCAGAAAAATCACGATCACACTCCGGGAACGCAGATTCCCCGCACGGGTCGCGCACAACTTGTTTACTAGAACGCGCACCACGCCATGCCCCGTGAATGCGCGTCCGCCTCCGTGTCCCCCTCGTCCCGCCGCGAGCAAAACAAGACTCTGCGCAGTAGCCCAGCGCGCACCTTCCGGGCCATGTTCGCACGAGCCGATGTGTGCGCCGTTTGTCGTTGCCTCGTGCTCCACCAAGGCGCCTTTCGTCCCTTCCCCCCCACCCCGACGTACAAGCCAATCGCCTTCTCTATTGCTCGAGCGATCGTGACGCGACCCAACCGCTATCGCCCTCTCTCTCTCTGTCCTGCAACATCTCAATGGGTTTTTCTCCGCGCTCTCCCTTCCCTCGACGGCCACCTACTCGGTCGGTAGCGTCACCTTCTTTGTTCAACTTATTCTCCCTCCCACAATCTCTCTCTCTCTCTCGCTCGCTGTCTAGCCGTACCTCGTGCTCCCTCTGGCCAGCGTTCCGTGACCGACTCCACTCGCCTCACATCGGCTCAACTCGGGATCTCAACTCCGTTTGTCTCTCTCCTTCTCTCTCCCCACCACGACTACCCAACCCGGCTCGTGTCTCTATCAAGTTTGTCTCTCCATACGATAGCCCGACGCTATATCGTCCGTCGAGGCATAACGGCCTAAGCCGCCACGACGCGTACGATTCTACGGATCTTGTCATACGCCTACTACGATGCAACCACGACCAACCACGTAACCAGCAGATCGAGCGGGTCATCGTACCCTCGCGCCGCTACTCGTCGCCTCGGAAAATCCCGTACACGCGTCGCAAACGACATCGCTGCGACATCTGCCAACGCTTACCCACCTGTCGCTCGTGTACTCTGCCGTACCGACCGATGGAAAGAGGATGTGGCGCGAAAAATTCGAAATCTTGAACGCTGTTCACTTGCCTGCGCCTTCACAACTTCAACACCGAGTAGGTATAAGGATAATAGTAATATTATATAGATAATAGTAATAGTAATAATAATAGATCTATCATCCAATGTAATAGACGAGTTTATGCCTGAATCTACGTGCCACAAATAAATAAGTAAGTCTATTTCTGTTCTGAATCGTTGCTTCACGTGCTGGATCGCTTTATTTGCATGCAAATAGGCGAAATGAAAATGGTAATGGGGTTACGTGTCCCCACAAAAATGTGCCGCAAAAATACACTGGATGATATGTCTATCCTTATTCCTAGTCTAAATTATATTTACGCGTGATCTTTTTTCATGTCTCGTTGTATTCTTCAGTGGACCTTCATCGTGTTCTTAACAAATAATTACGCTTTTATCATTCTCCAGCAGTTCTACATACTTTCAGATTACAGTCTCCTTGGTTTCATCATTTACAGATTCCACCGGCAAGAAACTGGTTGTCTCGTTGGAACAATTGTGTTACTACACTCGACAGTACAGCTTTCATGCGATAAACAAATACAAAAATGGATTACTTAATGGATTAATGATTACATGGCGATAATGATAGGGTGTTGTCCTACGAATGTGCTCAAGTTAAACACCGCGACACAGAGAGCAATGTAGCAAGACCCAGAGACATGGAAACGGCGCAGACCAATGACAAAGAATCCCTGTTGTAATTTGGGCACAATTCTGGTTGCGTACACCTCCTGAAAAAGACACGAAACTTCTTCATATACTGTCAATCCTTGACTACTTCAATTTCAAGAAAGATCTAGCGCCCTCACCATTTTTCGATGAAGATGACGACCAGTCCTGTGACCACCTTATCGAGAAAAGTGACGATGGAGTAGACAACGGCGCTTCGTTCTGTTCGAGGCCCAATTATTTCCGCGGTGACGCTCAACGCTGTCACCATCGTGATCGAGCTTCCGGCGCCGATTAGAATCGCGACGACATAAATGATCGTCGCGCTGCTTCCACCGAACTCGGTGACCACGGCGGAGAATAACCCGATAATTGTTCCCAGCAGGTAGCAGATCTGCAAAGTCCAGGGTCTCCGTAAAACAACGCGAATGAACGAACAACGTATCTTAATAGTCTTCAGACACAGCAACATTTGCCCAAATAGTCTTAAAAATACCGTAACGACTAACTCAATTGTTTTGAATTTCTAAGACCCTGCTCTCTTAAAATCAGCCTTTACTAATTTTATCTTAACACTTGATCCTGAAGGATTTCCGGGTTAACGGCTACCTGTGTACCAAATTTCAGCTTTCTATGTCTTCAGTGTTTCGAGATTTTTTTATAGTACGTATTGTATAGATTTAAAAATTCTGAAAAACGGACCTTGGTGCCGCAGGACTTGTTCAAGTGTTTCAGCATCAGCGCGGCCACAAACGAGGACACGTACGAGACCAAAGGAACGGTCGCCAAAGCCTCTTTCCCGTCGATGTCCGCTTCTTCAATGTACAACGGCAAATACACGGTGGCCAAAGTAATGAAGAGTCTGCTGGCCACGTACAGCATCGCTACTCGCAACAGAATGGTTGTATTGAACCACGAGGTTCGATTATGCTGAGGATTATCGACCAATCGCTGGGATTCCTCGGTCGATCCTTTATGCTGATGCTGCTGCTCCAGAAGATGTCCTTTCAGGAACACGTGGAAGAGCACCGTGGCGACCAACCCAATAAGAGTTAGGGTTAGTACGATATTCTGAAAAGACGAGCATTAGAAAGAGCCTAGGAAGCAATTAAATCGATTCGATTGAAATTTTTCTATAATTACCCTGAATTTGTAACTGTCTTCCTGAGCTAGTCCACGGACCACGATCTCCTCGTTCGTTGGAAGAACTATCCACGTGACGACAAACACTACCACTGCTGCGCCCACTTGAGCCGAGTACCTGATTCATAAGATTCAATAAAACAATACGATAAACAATATCGTATTTTAATTCTTACCACTCGAGTGGCGGCTCTGAGGCACCACTAAATATTGCTGTACCATTCATTATACATTTAAGTATTGCATAAGGTATTATGTCAGTTTCATATCCATCAAGAAATAGTTTAAATGTTTAATTTTCGAGTTAAAATAGCTCCGACTGCAAAGAGTTAACCCTTTGCACTCGAATGGTGACTCTAAGGAGCCAGTAAAAATTGCCACACCATTATTCAAAACAGTTTTAATATTTTTAAATTGGTCTGTATTCTAACACCGTACAACGTACATCAGTAACGTAAAATAATTGTTACGTTATCAAATTATTTCGTATCAAATAAATGATTAAACATTCTCGTATTGCACGAGTAAAATGCATCAGTTTAATATGCATAAAATGAAAAGAAATTGTATAGAATGGGTGCAAAGGGTTAGATGTAAGAACTCTAACAGTTTCAAGGAGATCGAAAGAAAGAAGGTTTCACCTTATAGCTGTTAAATCCGCTCGCGCCAGCTGCGAGTTGGTCAGCGCTGGGATCATGGACAGGTGGGAAATTTGGACGGCCGCCCATCCAGTTTGGAACAAGGTGATGCTGACCACGTAGACGATCATGACAGCGGTGCTGGACGGTTCGGCAAATCCGCCAAAAATTACAGGGAACGTCAGCGTAACTAGTATCGACCCAATAATGTGCCAGATCTTCTTCTTCCAGTATCGATCGACCAGAATCCCGAAAATTGGCGTCATGAAGGCGTCCACGATTTGTCCTAGAGAATAACAACAGATACTTAGAAACCTCTAATGAATTTGTTTAGAAAACCGAGTTACCTAAGAGCAAAAGAGCGCCGGCCGCAATCGGCTCCAGTAGAGCCACCCTCTGGAAGTAGATGAGAGTGTACGAGAACCACATGGCAGCCGTGAGGTCATTGAAAATGTGCCCCAAAGCGTATGCGAACTTCGTAGATGTCCTGATCTTCCTCTCCAACAGCGGAGACCTCTCCGCGTCATTTTCCATCTTGAAGATCTCGATCGACGACCGTGTCACGGTGTTCGAAGGCGTTTGAAGCAGCCTCTGCTTCAGGTGAACCCTTTGCGGTTGCGCGAGACACTCTTCATCTTTGGGACTCTGCAAAGTAGACCGCCGGTATGATGTCATTCCCGTGACGTTTCACTAGATAATCCGATTCTTAATGAAGCGTTTTATTGACACGCTTTTTCTTCAGGTATTTATGGCTACAGCCTGGTCCGGTAATAGAATGTTAATTTTTTACAATCGCCTGTTCCGTCGTGTACATCCGTTGGGTAGAAACACACGGTCGGGTAGACACCAACGATCGAAATAAACAGTTATGACTAGACTGCGGATTTTTATGCAAAATAAAAGTTTTCTAACTGGGTTGTAACAGATGGAGGTAAACTTGTCGAAACGTTACTTCCTCACGGATCTTGATGAAATTGAAATATGTTATAAATCTCGACATTCTGAACAACTTTTTCCTATTACAAATAATAGGCGGTCTCTTTTAGCTTGCTAGATATTTACAAAAAATTGTAAGTTCGATCTCCCCCGCCGTAAAACACGTGTTCCGTCAATTAAAAAGGGCAGAATTCGTTGCAGTGCGTTTCAGTAGTTTAAATATCTCGAAATTGAAGACCGAACGGTGGAATGTTCACTTCGACGACAATACAAGAATAAGAAGCTGGATTTTTCGACACATAGCTTTTTCTAGTTTAAAGTGCAGCTATATTTTTTAATTTCAATTTTTATATTGCACAACGACCCGCCGTCGAGTTATAACTTATTAAACAGGTACACACGACTATTTCGATCACTGATAAAAAGAGATTAAATTGTAGAGCACTGGGAAGTAAGAAAAACTCCCATCCAGATCGAATTCCCGAGGGTGGAAGGCGCGAATTAGCAGATATCGCGAATCGCGGAATCTTCCCACACACCCCCCTTGCTAGTTACTATGATTATTCGCCGACGGTGTGCAATCATTGTTTAAAATCGCGCGATTAATGTGTGAACGAGACACGCGTAATAGTTACCCGTAATTCCTGCGAATACATCGCCGGAACGTGTGCTTGCTTACGGTGCGTGTAAACACATTACGTGACTTTTCGAGTGTAATGATGCGCCCCGCGACCGCTATCCGGTTTGCGAAACGCTAGGAAACCGTTCCAAGATTCCATATACATACACGAGCGGATATTTTCACGCGCGTCATCCTTGACAAGTTTCAAAACGATAATGGTTTACTAGACGTTAAAAAATCGTCCGACACTTCCACAATCGGTTCGACGCACGAATCGACACATCCAACATGATTTATAACGAAACTTAACGTTGACGTCTCCACTGCTTCGGGTTTGACGTGTTCACAATACAAAACACACAAATTATCAGACAAAATGTTTGAAATGCGAGTTGTATTAAAACCAATTACACTAAAAAGAAATGAGCAACTTAAATTGTTCTAAGGATTTTAGAAAGTACAGATCACGTCATAATTAAAAATGATTACAACAACTTCCGATTCCTTTTTGATTCATTGATCAACGATTATTCATTATTTAGTGATC
This sequence comes from Lasioglossum calceatum, assembly GCA_963966675.1. Lineage (NCBI taxonomy): Eukaryota > Metazoa > Arthropoda > Insecta > Hymenoptera > Halictidae > Lasioglossum > Lasioglossum calceatum. The sequence goes on from OZ016540.1 coordinate 12,789,160, forward strand.
AGTAGCCACGATGAATAACTGGATTCTATATTAATCGTAATTTCCAATGATTAATCGGATTACGTTCTGCCCAAAAGCGTGAAAAATTCTGGAAGGAGCGACGAAATTCAGCAATCAAGTCAACGAGCAGACAATTTAACACTTGTGTCAATACCGGAGCAGCTAGTTACAATTTGTCTTGAGAGTGAATCGCCGCGAAGCTCGTCGTGCACAAATGTCACAGACCATCACTCACCATCCACTGTTAATCCGCTCAGTCATGGGGAACGGTACTGGTAGCAAAGCAAGGATCCCGAAGGGCCGATGCTCGCCGATCCTCGGCTGTCTTTCAAGAAAATCGTCGCGCGCAACTTTCCTTTCACCTGCCGTCCAGATTTCCGCATATAAGGCTTTCCGCCTTGACGGACCGGAAAGCCGATTAACTAACCCCGATGCGACTGTCGATCGATTGACAACCGTTCATTAAAACGCGATTCATCGGAAACATTGCTCGGGTATCAAGCTATCGAATTCGACGCCTCTGTGTATTTGTTTCTGATAATCGATAGCACTTCCGGCTACCGATACACTCGCGTATCGATCGGTTCCCAAGCGGATCGTGTACGCGGAAAAATCACGAAAGTCTCACTTATCCTCCTGAGAACGTGTGATTCGGCTCGAGATCGGCTACGATCTTTCAGATGTTCCAAGCGGAAGTCACGATTTAGACTTGTGCGACGTGCCTCCGCGGGAATCAAACACTCCGATCTTTTGTTCAGATTGCGTGCATTCAAGGCGCATCCCGGCGCGGTTGTTGCGAACGTGAACGAAGTGGTCGCCGGCCGAGCACCTGGGAGACTGAACTTTCAAATCACCGGCGTTTCCCGCTTCGCGCTCTGGGAACAGTGGTGGGCAGATTCGAATGGAAAACAGTACCGACAGATAACCGCAATCTTATCTTGGACGAACGGTCCGTTGTGGAAAATCTCCTGTTTGAAGGAACTGTAATCGGACCTTTCCTTTCTGCAGCGCAGCTGACCGCGTTATCGCGGTGGAAACAAATAGCGTGTTGCGTTTCTAGGAAGCTCGGCTGCATTTTTCTATTTTCCATTGCTGTTGAGTGCTATCAACTGATTTTCAAAAGGCGACCTAGATAGGCCAAGGCTAATTCAGGTTACTCCTCGAGTTATTACTGGACTGCGGATCTTTATGCAGAATAGAAGTGTTCTACATTAATTGTGGGAAGCAGAAATGAAGTAAAAGTTGATTTCATCACTTAATGATTTTTTACTTTGAAACCAGCATTGCAATATTCTCAAATTTCTAAAATCTTGTGCTGTTTTATATTTCGCCCAACCAATTTCTTCATAAATGCATGAAGATCCGCTGTCTAGTCATTACAAAGATATCTTGCAGCGGAGAAAGCTCGTTCAACCTCTACACTTATAGGTCGAATAGTTAGTATCAATATGTGGGACCAAAAAATGGCGTGGATTTCAATGAAATTACGGGATTGTAGAGCCCTATTCGAGTGTCACGTTTTCCAGAAATATGAGGCAGAATTACTTTCCCACATTTATCAACGAATTTTCGCGACATCGAACTGAGTCTAGCGAATTGGAATAGGATCACACATCTAAACTTTTCAACCTCGTTCAATACCTTTTCAATTTCGTTCAATAAATAACTTTTATTGTATGGAATATTTTAGCAATTTTCAGGCATTCAAAGTGTCAATAGAGACTAGGCAACGCCACTGACGTAACTGCTTTCTGCTCATCGCTAATTAAGCGGATCGATCAAACTTTCACTCTTGGAGACCACCAGTTCACAGTAGCCTGATGGAAGCAAACACTACGCTGCGTTTTGACGAAGACTGTTTCTCCAAATTGATGCTCTCCAAATGAGCCCTATTCACTGAAGTTCATTATTTATTATATTCTTTCAATGTATGATTGGTTTCCATGCATCCCAAAAGTCTAGAAGAAAAGTTTAGGTGGTGGTGAAGTTGTACATCACAACGTATTCGCAAAGAGGGTGGACCCAGCGTAGAAGTTAGCTTGTGCAGAGTTGGTGTCTGCGGTTCGGTGCACGGCCGTGATTAATACTGTGGTGTGTGCATGTACAGACTGTAAAGGTATCCCCTAGGTGGGCAGGAAAGACTCTGTAACCCGAGACCGCGAGAGAGAAACGCGAAGAGCGTACAGAGAGAAATCGATGCCGAGCAAGTTCTTGTACGGTCTCTCAGTTAGGCGGTTCTTGCGAACTGTAGACGTCCTCAGAGTTCGTTCACCGGCACAGCCACGGGCGAAGCCAGTATTTCATCAACTAGACGTATTCAGTTCAGCGGGGGCGCCCGTAATTGCGACTCGGCATTCTGTACAAAATCGTTGAAAAACCCTCCAGTTAAATTCTATCGTTTTATATCGAGCTTAATTAATCTGTGGACGGGTAACATTGCTTGCGTGTTTCTTACAAATGTTTATTTCGAATCAGTATATACAAATCGATTTAAGAAACAAACGTATCATTGACATTTAATCGAGTGCATACTACGTGCCGGCGCGTTATCCGCGAACGCGGTCCGTAATCGAATCGCGCAGACGCGTACGTATGTCCGACCCTAATTTTCTATCTCGAATGAACACATTCGTCCGGGTCTTCTGCGATGGTCGCTTCCGGTCGGCGAGTAACACCGAGTTTATTGGGGTTTCGTATTGATCTCCGAACGAAAGCGCCTTTGATAAACGTTTCCTTAAAAAAATATGACCGTATGCAATTTTTACGGACACCGCGGCGAAAATGAAGCCCAGCGTCTCGTAACATTAATTGCTTTATACATGGAATACTTCGGGTAAGTATAATACGGACGACGGTGGTTATATTTCTGGAACTGTGTTCAGACTGTCAGCGCAGTCGTAGTCTAACATCGACCGTTGACAACCAGGCAAAAATCAGGTTAGTCGTGTGGGAATCGAGGAACTGTTGCTCAATAGAGTTGCGGTGCTATATCTTCCTTTTTTCGGAGGCGGCGTATTCCGTGCCCTCGAACTGTCTTAGATGAATCTGCAAACGTTTTATGTCGTAGATAACGTGATCGATAAAAGGGGAATTCAGTTGATTAGCTCACCCGCTCACCTGTAAATGTAAATTGACCTCCGCCGAGCGACTTAAATACGGAAAATTCCCACCATTCTTCAAATGTGCCAGCTTCGCGTTCGGATAGCACTTGTACACCTCCTCTCTCACAGAGTTCGATAATGCGTACTCGTCGAAGACATCTATGATCGTAATCGGCAAGTTGCATACCTTCTGCGGTTGCACGTAGCAATTTGTGCAATTCATTGTCAATCGAGATGCCAGCTCGGACTGCGTCAAGCTCTCCAGCTGCACACAAACATGTGATAAGCGCTTCCATTGCACACGTGAATATGTAATCGAACTGGATTGTGCGTTTTCATGCAATGAACAGTACATTGATACTCTATAATGTGTAATTTTACATTGTCCAAGTCTTGTATCATTCATAGATAGCGGATCTTCATGCAAAATAAAAATTTTCTACGCGAATCGCAAGGAACTGAAGTGAAATTTAAATTCTTCTAATGGTTTTACTTTCTTAAATTACAGCCACTCACATTTTTGTCGTAAATGCATAAAATCCGCTGTCTAATCATTACTAACTACAGAATTTAAAGCAGGTTTTGTTGCTCGAGTAGTGTATTCTACAGAAATATAAATATTGCACAAGTCAACGATGATAAATACCCTTTCGACCATAAAGTCTATGGCCTCTACCATCTCCCCGTCCACCTTCTCGGTGACGAAGTTGCCCATCAGCATCTTCTTCAAGACCAACGACGGCAGAATCCAGAACCTACGATCCAGATCAATTATACGTAATAACGAGTAGAGCATCCGAGGAGATAACGTATCGCCATATTCTGTTATTCGTTCGCTTATCTCCGAACTGGGTGACGAAACCAAACAAAATTCCTCCAACTCCAATTACACGAGAAATCGATATACTTACACCGCTGCGGAATCGTTGTAATTAAACACCGATGTATCCGTAAACGTGTTACAAAGTACCAGCGAGGCTACTCTAGGACAGTGAGCATTAAACTCGGTAAACTTCTGCGCGAGAAAACCACCTGCAAAGCAAAATAAAAACTTTCAAATCCGCAGCGCGCTTTCTATTCTCGCCAGACTGCAGATCATTCTATCGATACAAATGTTCTTGCTGTATTAGCTTGAATTTAAACATTTTTTAATCCACAGTCTAGACCTCGAAGAATCAATATTGTGAATTCTGACCTAGAGAAGCGCCAAATAGGTGCACTTTGTCTAATTCCATGTAGTCCAAAAGCTTTCTGAAACCGTCACACCATTCCCTGACGTTCCAATACACCGGTGGCTCTGCCTGAAATGTAATTTCTAAACGTTAAAGTAAATCAGCCTTGTTCAAACGAACACAGAAGTTCAGTCTTATTACTAGACTGCGGATGTTTATGCAATTTTCAATTTTTTTAGACGAATTTTAAGAAAGTGAAATAAACTAGAATCTAATTTCCAGTGGTAGTAGCCTCTGCAGATCTGAAATAAATAAAACTTGTACTTTTTTGAAAATTTTCGGAAGCCATAAATGCATAAAGATCCGCAGTCTACTTGTTACACAGGCTTTATTAAACAATACAGTGGACGCAGTGGATTCAAAATATAGAATTCATCTCTAATAAGTTATTTCGATCGTTTACCGATATAATGCGATATCCTCTGGCTGCTAAACCCAATATTTGTTTAAAAAATACATCCGCGGTGCCGCTGACCGGTGGAAGACAGACTAATGGACATTTTATTGTCTTCGGGCTGGAATCGTACACCTTCCATCCCTGGAAAAGAGCATTTGAATAATTACATTACCACGAGTACATTGACTTCCGTTCAAATCGCGTGCCGGATGATATCGATCGCGCCGTTCCGTTTCCGGGTCATGAACCGGAACGCGGGATAATACGAAATGAATACTTATACTTCTAACAATATTCAATAAAAGCCTGCTTAGAAAGTTCTTCTTTTTTTTCTGTCCCCGTGACTTTCTTCTTATCCGCATTGAACGATAAACACGTGTAATCCGAAACGTCTGGCACTCGTAACATCCTGCTACGGATCAATCACGGCCTCGATAGAGAGATTTATTTGCACCTAATCACGGCTTGTGTTAAGTTTACTTCTCCCACGTTTGTGTATCATTTTACTTAATCATTCTTTCAAATATTTTTTCATTTTCAGTTAATCATAGATATAAAAAAATCTACATTTTAAATTAAAATAAATGTCTTTTTGGAAAACAAACTATGTATAATTGAAATATATACATATATATTACATATACGTATATGTATATACGTGTGATAATATAAAATGTATAATACATATAATAATTCGATATATCTAGTAATTATTAAAAGAAAGTATTCGAATAAAAAATTATTGTATCAATAACGTAGATCCAATATGATATATTATAATTAAACAGCGGATTTTATGCATTAATGACAAAAATGAGTAGATGTAATTTAAAACAATGAAAATATTAGAAGAACTTCAGAATATTGTTATACTATTTTAAATTTATTAAACATATTAAGAGAGAAAATAAAATTCTAGTTCACTCCAGTTTGTTGCAGTTCAAGTATATAGACAATTTTTATTTGCCATAAAAATCCGCTGTCTAATTATAATATATTATGATATTATATACAATACTATATAATAATTGCTGATCTGGGTCGGAAGAATTTTTTCCTTTACCAAAACGTTGGTTAAGGCTTCGTCTTTTAATTATTAATGAGATTAAGGAAGTTAAGTACATAAAAGTAAAAATTGTGTAGAACTCTAAGGCGCCACTAAAATATTGTTTACACTATTAAATATATATTAGATATATATTAAATGAAATAACATATATTAAAATATATTAAATATCAATTTCATATTCCCCAAGTTTCAAAAATCATAGACAATGAAGTCATTCTAGTTCGGAAGAAATGTTTAATTTTCGAGTTGAAACAGCTCCTATCTTAGTGCAAAGAGTGAATACAAAAGAGTGGTGACACTGGTGACTCGTAATATTCGGCCGAAAGATCAAGAGTATCAAGAGGGTAAATAATGGCGAAAGGGATCGTTTCGAGTTTCGATTGTCGACGGGAGATCTCGCGGAGTTCGAATCAAGACTGATCACCGTAATAATAATCAAACAGGGATTTTACCTTGGTGCCATCGGAATCGACGACGATTTTCCTCAGCGGGACGGAGCTGCGAAAGCTGAGATATTCCTGTGACTGGGAAAGCTCGCTCGAACACGACATTTTTCTTGTCTGCTTGGCTACCGATCTTGCTGTTTAACGTCGTAGAACTGCCGCAATTCGGAGTTGCCGATAATCTGGAATCGCAGACAAGGATGGAGCGACTGATGGATGCCAGAGATAGCAGGTCCGTCCGAAATCAAGATTGTCGTAGGTAATTGTACGAGAAGGAATATTGTGTAAGTAGACGACGCGACGGCGTTGATAAGCCTTTGTTCGAAATGTGGACTGATGATGACAAACATACGCTAAATAAGTATGAAAGTATAGCTACCTCACGACCAGGTTATGCTATCGACGATTCTGCCTGTACTGGCGTGTACGACGAGCATCTTCGGTTATTGCTGGTTGATTTCATTTCAGGAACTATCCGAGGTTTTCGTTGGCGACTCGAAAGGTCACATCACGTTAATAACACTGAACCGTTGGAGAGAATACCGACACAGTGTCGAGTAGTTTACACCCCCTTTCGAACATTCTCATCGTTGTTGGTCTTCTCTCTTCCTCTCACTCTATCTCTCCTACGAACAGCTTCGTCGCATTGTGGTCGACGAGGTCGGCATTGCGCCTGCGCAGAAAGTAGTGCGATTCTTCACCGTCATGGCGGGTAATGTCGTTTTCCTTGGTTGCCGCTGGAGGTAAGAATTTTTGGGTTATTATTATCAATAAGTCTGTGATGGGATTGAGCTACAATTTTGCACATAGGTTCATTTTGCATTAACATGTTTTCCAAAGGGATTTTTGGCGACTCAATAACAGTTTCTTATCATTTTAATGTCATTTTCTACCTCCCCGGGTTTACATTTAATAAAAGTTAAATGTAATCATATGCAAATCTAACCCAGAACTAATCCAGGAAATTTTAGCTCAATCCGATTTTAAAATCGGAAAGTTTACCCGAATTTTCTGTTAATTTATCGAACATAGGTACAGTCACCGACGAGACGACAACTCGATTTCTTACGCCCTCTACGCTGGCGAACGATAAATATTGAAACTAAATCCACGAGAACATCAGACTATGTAAGTATATTGATTAGAGATCCTTATTTCACGTGTATGTAAATACAGATCCGCTCGGTTTTTCGTTTGAGAGAGTCGAAAAGAATTCGATAGAAAAACATAAATCCGACCCGAACGGATCTGTATTCGTGGACCCGTGTTAGTATTTACACGGATTCGTATTCACGGATCCTTACATTCCTTACGGGTGAACGTGTATTTTAGTATACGTTCAAAACCGCGATCTCTAATTTTGACACATACATATGTGTTCTGAGACATATGTAAATATATGATACATGTATATAATTATCAGATACCGATTATTCAACAGTCTCACGTTTAGTAGTACACATAGTAGCACTTACATTACATATTCAGCAATTCGCAGGAGATATTGCGAATGTTTACCGGGTTCGAATGAGAGGGGTGGTAACCACCGACTCATGCAGGGGTGTTCGCTAATGCTGCTTCGGTATCTACAAGTGTACCCGTAGGTGTTCGATACACGTGGAAAACACCTCCACCAACCTACCATCTGCAAGATTAACGATCTCGACGCTTCCACGGTATTGCCTTCGGGTATACTCGCAGGTCGGTTTCCCATCCCCTTTCTCATTTTCATCCCCACCAGCTCTTTCGTCACGGAATTTTCCTAACGCCCGCATAATACCATTATTAAAAAAAAAGCCGACGGCAATCAACCCCTCGGTGCACTCTGGTGCAAGTGTAACAACACTCTCTTAATTAACTTCATCAGAAATTCCGAAAGTGCAGGAGATTGGACTGGAGACTTCCATTCAAACTTGCGATCTTGCAAAAGGATTTACATCCTCTGTAGGAGAGAGCTATAGGGCCTAGCAGTCTGAGAAGCTACAAGGAGGGTGCAACTTGCTTATCAATTACCGTTGCACACTATTAATCGAGAGATCTACTTCCAGCCAGTTGGAATACAGTGCTCCAGGGGGTGCATCATCGAAACTAGCGGGTGACAAGACCTGCAGGTAGCGATGCGAAGGGAGTAGAAGGGCGGCGCTAGCTGGGGTAGATATTAGCGGACTTGTCACTCAGGAGAAGAGGGCGACGGTTTGTTTTTTTTTCATCCCCTCGTCGTTCAGGAGGTCGTGCAAGAGCGGAACGCATGGGACGCAGGAGAACGGTCCTGTGCCAGGAATTCGTTTAATTTCGCAAGAACTACCGGGACGAAACAAAAGTCACGCTTATGTAACATGGCGTAGGAAGTGCGGCGTATGTGTGTGTCGTTAGGTCGTTTTGTCGGATCTCTTTTAATTCCCGAGCGTTTCCGTCGCGTCGGTTCGACTCGGTTGACGATAATTAACCGCAATTCAGCCAGGTATAATGCGGCCCATTCGCGTGGATCGCGGGCATTTATCAGCAGCGATTAATCGAAGCTTTTCAGTGCCACGAGCAGAGTACCGGGTAACGTGAGCGAGGTTTACATTGGCAGAGGCTCCAGTCATTAATAACCGATACCGAGAGCCTCGTTCCTGTCCCGCGTTAATTCGACGTATCGAATCGAACGACACACCGGCGCTCGTTAATCTTCTTCCCCAATCCGTCACTCGAAGCGATTTATTTAAGGAACGAATGCACGTGTGTACGTTGTCTCTCGTTTCTGCCCTCTTCCTCTTCTTTCTCTCTCGTTCTCTCTTTCACTTGCGCTTCCCTCGCTTTATCAGCCTTCTTTTCGACGAGCGCGCAAAAGCGAACGCTCCGACTAAACTTAATTAATGCGCGATGAGCTACGACCACGCTCCACCGCGCCGCGCCGCGTGAAATATCGTCGATCGCGAATTCCGACGACGCTTTTCCGACTTACAAAGAACACACTTCCTTGTCTAGACTCGACAAGTTCTCGGTATTGTGCGATACCCCTCCTGTCGAAGCAGTGTCGATTTTAGGAAAACCTGTTGCACAAAAATATGATATTTTGGTCAGATTTTATTTACATGTTCTCTACATTAGAACAATTTTTACATCTTTAAGACCAGAAAATCGTCTGCATCCAAATTTGAATAATTGTCCGGTGATTTATGAACGGGAGTGTATGAACTAGCGTCTAGATCAGCGATTTCCAACCTTAATGCAACTACAGCTGCCCGAAAAAAATGTTTTTCCGCGCCTCCCTACCTTTTATATTATGGTATGAAAATTAATTTCCTTTTTTAATTTTGGCGCCTCCCCTGACAATAGTCCGCACCCCCAGGTTGGAAACCGCTGATCTAGATCGAATCACCATAGAAAAAATTTCGTTGTGTTGAAAAGAGCATTAAAGTGCGTTGAACATCGTCGTAGTTAAGGGATGAAGAGTTTTCTGTCCACTTACACTGACGCAATCAACGTAAAAGTTCGTGTCGAATGAACAGAGGAACATTTCTATTGGTCCAATGAATTCCACGTTCGCGAGACTCCAATTTGCCCGTGAAGGGTTAATGCTTTTTCTTCCGCGAAGCAGTAAGGCGACTGAAGGGAGCAGCTCGATGTTCGGAGAGGTGGCGGACTACTTATAGACGGTCGTTCGAAGTTTTATTAGATAGGGAATGGTTAATGAACAGAGCACGGGGTAGTAGCATGAATTTTCCGAAAGTTCCGATGGCGCACCACCACCGTACCGGCGTGGTATCGTTCCTATTAACGAAAGGTTAACTGCGCGCGAGTGAGGATTTTAGAGCACGGCTATAAATACCTGTAATAAAGCTCGCGATCATTAATCTTCGACGGTAATTTCGGTTTGCAGTGGCGACATTCGCCGTCTCCTTTGCTCTTCTTGACGCCCCCCTCTTCGTCGAGCATCCCCTGGACGTTCTACCCTAACCGTTTCTCTCTCGAACATGAGCTGGCCCCGCGGTTCACGGTGTATCCCGCTCGTTCTCGCACTTTCTAGGATAATTAATGATCCCGAAAGCGATCTACTCACGGTTGTCTCGTTTCGGGGCAATCTTTCTCCGTCTTGCTCGCCACCGCCCCCGCCCCCGGGTCCTCCTGTTCGTCTTAGTCCTCCTCTTTGCGGATTAAAACGATTCTGCTTAGCTTAAGAAACCGTTCGAACAACCAATCTATTTCCTTATCGATTTAACACTATCTAGCGGAAGCTCTAACAATAGATTTCTTCAGCCGTGGCTAGAGCTGTTCAATTTTACAAATTTCTTTCTTAACTCGAAAATTAAACATTTCTTCCGACCTAGAATAATTCCATTTTACATGATTTTTATCTTTTCGTGGATACGAAATTGATATAACACCTCATACATAGATGTTTGTTAGCTGTCAAGATATAGAACCGGGATTTTAAGTAATAACTAGACAGCGGATCTTCATGTAAAGTAAAAATGTTGTATCTCATTTGTAACAAACTGGAGTGAAATAGAAACTGATTTTCTTTCTTAATATGTTTAATAAGTTGAAAATAAAATAACAGTATTTTTAAACTCTTCTAATGTTTTGACTGTCTTAAATTACACGTACTCGTTGTTGTCAGAAATGCATAAAATCCGCTGTCTAGTAATAACAAATGGATAATACTTCTTCGGGATCAACGTTGATCTTACTGTTGGACTTAACACGAACGAATCTTGATAATTTCGTTCCGTTAAATCGCTGGTAAATGCGTCCACAATTAACTGTAAGTGTACCAGCACGTTCATCAAAGCGATCCAGCTGATTCAAGCCATCGAACAATCCTGTATCTACTTAATTGCACCCCGGGAACTCGGTGCCTCTCGCAGGAAACGTTGTAGATCGCGATAACGTCGTCGAGGAATCCTGTAACGCTCGAATGACTGACGAACGACTCCGTAACTCCCTTCCACGTATTCAATCACGAGCCTAAGCGCCGTATACCTCGTTATTAATAGGGGTGTTGTTTCCTCAGCGTCTTCTGACGAGTTCAATCATCGGTTAGCTTTTCGATAAACTCTGCGATCATTCGAATCGTCGTACCTACCCTTATTTAGCAGACAATCTCTAATTTACCATACCAATTTACGACTACGTCTGTTCGAGTAGCTGTATCCAGTTCAGGGCTTCTCTCGGACAATGCTGTCTTTTGGCTGATCTTTATCGCTGTCAATCAGGGGTCCAGATGACCATCATTGCTTCCAGGGTCCTGAGGTCGCGTCAAAGGATTACAGGACTCGAGAGAACCAAGGTGCTTCAAGAGTCCTGAAAGGGGAACACGGAAGGATTTGCATAGACGGTCCAGGTGCCGCGTCGATGTCTTGCTTCACACGCGTCGATCTCTAATTATCTGGAAACAGGGAAGAGGCAACGCGTCGTCTCCCCCTCCTCGTCCTCACCCCAGGATAAACTAGTATTTTCATGACAATCGAGCGAAACAGGAGAGCAGGAGACACCTCGGCATTATCTCACCTTGGCTAATTCCTCGAACGCAAGTTGCTCGGTCCTCAACTATTCCCGATCGATCGACAACCGTTCGCTCGTCGCTTCTCCCTCTTTCTCTCTTTCGGAGGCCAGTGAATACGGAAGCGACGAAAGCTGGAATTTCCGGTTGATTCGGCACGCTAACGATGGGGTGGTTCAACACCCCGTGGGGACCGCGGAGACTATACGCAACCATCGGCCCCATTGTCAACAACCTTTTGCCCGCAATCTGCTCGTCGATTTGCACAATAATGGACACGCACCGGCGGACACCAAATTAGCGGGAAGGAGAGAATACGTTGTATCCGACGCGTCTGCGAACGTGCGGCTGCGAAACTCTTCGATCATCCTTTGATAGCCTTGTTTCTACGTCAGGTTGTCTAGCAATAGGTTTGATCTTCCGTTCACTCGTGACGACCTCTTAGGAGACCCTTCTTATTTCAACTCGAAAATTAAACATTTCTTCCGATCTAGAATGATTCCATTTTATATATATGATTTGTTTCATTTTGTGGATATATTTAATAATGTGAACAATATTGTGAATGCTACAGCAATATTTACTGGCGACTCTGAGTCGCCACTCGAGTGCTAAGAGTTAAGAATAATTTATTGATTTAACTCATCTAATTTTTATTGAATATTATTTGATCTTTTAACTATTTTTATACTGGATCGACGATGTTCAAGATGACCGATTATATTTATGAGTTCACCCTTTGCAGTCGGAGCTATTTCAACTCGCAAATTTCTTCCGATCTAGAATAATTCCATTCTGTATGATTTGTTTCATTTTGTGGATATAAAGGTGTTAATCTCTAACACTGCACTATTGAGTTGGCCACTAGAAGATTGTGATCGGAATCTGCAAAATATGGATGCTGTTCTTTTTCTTTAGAATCGAAATAACATTCGGTTTAGTTTGCAGTAGTTTGCAGCGGGGAAAAAGGACTGAAGCGAGCAGAAATAGAAAAACCGAGGGAAGCGGCTGGCTCGAGTAGAATCGATCGAGTTCCGAGAAGCGGGCTCGTCGAGAAACGGAATCGGCTGTGTGGCGCGCCGCTTCGGAAGGTATAATAAACCGAAATCATTTGCATTATTCTAATGGCTGGCTGCGTTCCACGTACGGCACCGCGATTTCTCGAAGGTAACCCGCGAGTTGGCGAATCGCGGTTCTTCAAGAACGCGGTCCACGAAACCATATCATCCATGTAGAAATTCAGTTTGTAAAAATGCAAGTGTGGTACGAATTAATATTTTACAAAATGTTTTGCGAGATCAAATACTATTGTTTGCATTCTGAAATATGTTGGTATCTAATGAATTACTAAACATTTAAGTATTGTATGATTTGACAGCAAAAATGATTAAGTGTAATTTGAACAGTAAAAACATTAGAAAAATTTAGAAATTCCGTTATATTATTTTCGATCTATTTAACATAGTAAGAAAAAAAATAAATTTCTGGTTCACTCCAATTTGCTGCAATTCAGGTACCAATTTTTATTTTGCAGAAAGATCCGCTGTCTAGTTATTACATCGATTTCATACCCGTGAAATTTAAAAAATCCTAGGAAATGGAAATATCCAAGGTAGCACAAATACTTCGCGTTAAAATAGCTCTGAGTGCAAAGGGTGAAATTTGTTTAAATTTTCTGGACAGGTTGCTCGAATTTATGCTAAAATGTTGAAGGTTGAAGTGGGACCACTTTGTACCGTGCGAAACGGAAATACTTCGGATCCAGGTGATTCATGGATCGGCAAAAAAGCCGACGACCATAGAGCGATCGAGCGTCGCCGTCCCAGATTCCCGCGGACCGATTCCGCGAACAGAAAACCTTTCCAGTCTGGATATCCGTTCTTGCATCAATATTTAATCGTGGCTAACAAGATGGCGGCGGTATGCACGCCACCCAGATGGGCTATAAAAGCTGCGAGGGGGGCCCGGGTAATAGTTAACTCGCGTTCGAGGCACATCCTTGTGCGATGGTTGCCGGTGTTAGTGCGTCTATGTAGCGACGACAGCTCGCAGGAGCGAACGAGCCAATGAAAATGGGAGATCTCGTGAGGGAAAGAGAAAGAAAGAAAAATTCGTGAAGACTACGAGTTGTGCGCGAGCAGCGTCGAGCACGATTTCCAAAGGTGGAACGGAGCAAGGAAGAGCAAATAGATAGGCCCGTGGCTGCGCGGAGGCCTGAGAATTGTCAATCGAAGGTGCCAAGAAACGAGAGAATGTCCCGAGGCGCGGCTTCACAAACATCCTTCTTCTGCTCGAACGTTTCTCGACTACGTAGAACCTCGGACGTGTCTTCGACACTTGCCAACGATCTTAGGAAGACCTCTGTCTTACCTTGGCCCGATCGCTACCGAGAAACGACTCGTCCTGGAGAACGCTATAACGTTGCTCAATCTCTTCTGAATTTATCTGAATTTATTCATTAACCCTTTGCACTCCTTTGTTCTCCTGTGACTCGACATCAGAAAAAGAAAAATGTAAATACAATGGGTTCTTGTATGTATTTGGTTCTTCAAAAAGTTTGAGCCATATCTAATATAATTAGTAAACAAAATTGTTTAAAATAAGTAGCACTCAAGGAACTGTTCTTTGAAGTAAATTTCAAATAAAACACTTCAAATAGTAGGGAGTCGTTGGCAAAAAATTGAAAAATATTTCAGAGTGCAAAGGATTAACCCTGGTATCTCAATCTAACGAACGGTTTAGTAAACTAAATGAATGCTGGGAAAATGATCAAACATTAGGAAAAAGATGATCGCGCCGTTTGTTAACGTTCATGTTGCCTAACAGCGCCAAGCAAACATTGCGAAACGAACTATTAGGGCTAACATTTTCTACCTGATATTTTCCAAGTTTTGTATCAGCATCGTTTTGTTCCTGTGACTATAAACAAGATTACGAACGTATATTTTCTAGCGAGACTGTGCTAAACTAAAATATCTGTCAAGGTAGTTGTCTAGCTAAGGGATGATTTGTGAGGCCTTTGGGGCCATTGTTTCGTCGTCGACAGCTTTTATACCGGACCGTTGACGTTTACTTTCTATCGGCTACTTGAAGAAAGTCCCCAATATTAAGACATCCACCGAGGCGTTCGGTCGTTTGCACCGCAAGTGGAAACCCATCGGCGAATTTCCGACACGGTGGGTTGCCATTGTCCGTTACGGTATTTCTCGGAAGGTCACCAGACCTGCCGACCATCCTTCGAGGTCCCCGACTCGACCTCGCTCGTTCCAATTATAACCGTTACGATTTCCAAAATTTTATAGGCTGCCTAAAGGAAATAAAACCGACCCGGTCCGTCAGGTCCATCCTCTGTTCGTACAAGACAGAGCCGAAAAACATGTTGCACTCGCCTGGAACCTTTCGTTCATCCACCCTCGCATTTATCGATGTTTCTCAGTCGGATAAGTTGTGCGATAATGAATGATAAAAGTCGTGTAAAAATTGTATAATAACGCAGAGGGGGGATAACAGCTAGTAAGAAGAAATAAAGGTAAACTTGTGGAAACTTTACTTCCTCTCGGATTTTGATGAAATATGTTGTCAAGGTCATAATTCTAAACAATTTTTTCCTATACGTATATACATATACATCTCTTTTAGTTCTTTTGATATTCGCAAAAATACTTGTTACGTTTGAGTTAGGTCTGGATTAGGTTCAATATAAAAAATATGACAGCATCATAAAATCCAGATATTCTTGTATTGTCGTCGAAATAAAAATTCCGCCACTCGGCCTTCGATTTCGAGATATTTAAACTACAGGCACTCACTACAACGAATTATTCTGCCATTTTTAATTGACGGAACACGTGTTTTAGGGCGGGGGAGGGACACCCCACCAAAAGCCTAACCAAGGCCTAACCAAAATTCGTTTGTGGAGGAATTCGCTATAATCGAACTAACATTTTTTGCAAATATCTAAAAAACTAGTAGAGACCCCGCGTATTATTTGAATAGGAAAAAGTTGTTCAGAATGTCGAGATTTATAACATATTTCAATGTCATGTGGGGAAGTGACGTATCGATAAGTTTATCCAAATAAATAATTGCCCTCCATTTCCGACGCAGTTTGCATCCGGCGAAAATCGACCGTTCAACTCGGCCATTACACATTCTCGCAGCGTGCGACTCTCCCAGCCCGACTTAATTATTGCAATATCGCTAATGCCTCACCGACATTCCCTCCCATTTTGTACGTGGCTCACGTTGTTATCAATTTCGCATAGAACGCTTGTAATTATGCCGGGGTCTCGAGAACCGGCAGAGAGCACGTGAAGAGCAACGTGCATGTTGGGCGCACGTGTTTCCTGCGCGTCCGCCCGTATGCCCCGAACCGTAATCAAGAGATTGTCGCAGGAAAACCGAAGTAGCCGTGAGGGTACCGACTTTCGTCGCATTATGGAATCCCCAAGCCCATTAGCCCCGACTATTGGCCTTGGAGGATTAACCACGGTCTTGAGAATTAATCCTTGGGCCCCGACCGTTTTCGACCGCCTGTAAACGCCCTTTAACGATTTTTCGTTATCTCGATCTACAAATCCGAAGAAATTTCCGTGCAAGAAGCTTGCTTCGAAGCAAGTTGTTTCTTGAAGAGGTCGGAAAATAATGTTGGTCTGACATATTCAACTTCGAACGTACGTATTTAGATCAGTTTAAACACTTCGACTTTTAATCATTAGCACTCGAGTGGTGACTCAGAGTCGCCATTAAAAATTGCTGCACCATTATTCAAAGTATTCACATTTTAGTGTTGTATGAGGTATTATATGTATCAATTTCGAATCCATCAAAAGAAAAAAATCCTATAGAATATATGGAATTATTCTAGGTCGGAAGAAATGTGTGCACTCGAATGGTGACTCTGAGGCGCCAGTAAAAATTGCCATACCATTATTCACAACAGTCTTAATGTTATTAAACTCGCCTCTATTCTATAAATTGTAAAAAGCTCAACTGTTGTACGAGAAAACAGGTTGAATTGAATGTGCACAACGTAAAAAAGATTACTTGGAACACAAACGATCTGGGTAGAAAGAAATGTCGTGACTTTCGAATTAAAATAGCTTCGACTGCAAAGGGTTGAACAGTTGAGGAAACTTTCCGAGGATGTAGAGGAGAGTTGTTTCCTGGGTCCGGGACGATATTTGCGCGGCCGGTCGAAGCGAGCGAAATCGTAAATCGCAGGAGTAAATCGCGCATCGTCCGTGGCGTGCAATTATCTCGCGGTTGGTCCGCGAGGTCACCGATGGGCGGACCTTAACGGCGGCTCGGCTCGTTCGCCGCGTAGATCCATATACCCTTATAAAGGATCACGTTTGTAAATCATAAAATTCGCAGTTTCACACGGTCGGGACTTCGGCCGGCCCTTCGCCTCTTTCGCTTCGGTGGAGGAGTAGTAGGATGAGGACGAGGAGGATGAAGAGGAGGACTGGGGAGAAGGAGGAGAGCCCTCTCCGCGGGCTGCAATTACCTGCAATTTGTACTACGAGCAGCGTATGCGCCATCTTGCCTGTATATGTGACGTGGAGCGCATGCAGATGCAAGCGGGAGGACGAGGTGAAACTGGAAGTGGAGAGAAGCTGTGTGGAGAAACACAAGAACCGAAAGAAGAAACGAGAGCGATCCAAAGAGGGAGAGAGGGAGAGAGGGAGAGAGAGAGAGAGAGAGAGAGAGAGAGAGAGATTGTTGAAGGGGTTGCAGAAGTTAGACGCTGATCGGTCGAATTGTTGCTCGGATATCACGGAAACAACGCCGTTTCCGTCTCAATTAGCCGCGGACCTTCTCGCGCAACCTTTCCTCTTCATTTTCCACGTTCCTCGAGCGTCTTTACGAGCGGTTTTCAGGTTTTTCTGCAGCCTATACGGAATGTCTTCAGTGGCCACAAAGATGGCGTCACCGCGGAATGGCCAATACGTGACTCGTACCGCGCGGAACGTATAATAATGAGTTTATTGCGCGTTCGAATAGTAGAATAACCGAGATGGACTATGAAAATCCAGTTGCGCAAGTGCTTGTAAAATTTAATAGAAGCGTCGGTCTACCGCTACCATGCTTCCATTAAACATTATTAAACGAATCTCTTACCCAAGACCACGTCGGAGCAAAAATTACACGATGTCTGAATAAATGAACGTACATAATATTGTCTTCAGATCGTAAGACACAGTCTACCTCCTAGTATTCAAAATGGAAGGTTTGGGAAATGTCTATTCTTTGTCTTCTTGGAATTTGTATGTACCTACCCACTTTATCGTGAAATTGTTCTCGGAAATCTAGATCGGAGACCGCAAGGAGCAAAATGAAGAAAATGATGCACGCCAAAGGAACCCCGAAGCTGCGAAGGAAGAAGAGAAGAAAGAAAAGAGCGGGAATGGTTGTATCTAGCGAAACCGACAGGGATGAGTCTTATTACTGACGGGATCAAACAGCCGTTGGAGTGTTAACTGCCCATGCTCGTCCACAGAACTGAACGGGCGCCGAAACCTGTGGTTTAATACCATTTGCCAGTAGGCGCGCTCGTCTCCTCCACCCCTGCGACCCCGCTCACTTCCTTCCACGAGGCATCGGCTAAAATGGAGGTAGGCGATGCTCGAAACGCTTGCCATTATTACTGTATAGACCGCGGAACTGAGGCGTCTCGTCCCTTCTAAAAAAGAATTCGCGAACGCAACCCCCAATGAAACGCAATTTCAGTTTATTTGCAACCCTCAACTTCATTAATCCTTCAAAGAAGCCTTAACCAAGATTTTGATAAAAGAAAAAATCATTCCGATTTTTATCCGATAATTATTATATTATATATTTTATATTATTACAAAATATACATTTAAAGATTTAAAGGTGATTATCTCATTAAAAAAAAATTGTTTCTTTATTAAACATACAGGATTGGAGAACGGAATCCTTAATCACGGGATTGAAAATGGCGCGGATTGTAGAACCTAGTCTCGTACATTGTCTCATTTCGAAATAAGATTTTCTGAACGCTTATTTTCACTGCTGCATAACAGAATAATTTCAACCATCACGATATTTAATTTCTGGTTGCATCTAAGAAGCAGTCTCGTTAATCGCGGTCTTTCATTTTTCGTTTCCAGAGCCGCCAGTTTTTTGTCGCTCGGAAGATTATAGAAAGAATTCAGATACTCGAATAAAATAAGAGAAACACGTTAAATGGAACGGTCAAGGAACGTGTTCAAACTTAGTAGTTGGAGCACAGGTCTAATCCGGAGTACCTGAGAGCTGTCTATTATTACCTGTTTAATTACGGTCCGGCGCGGATTAGCGAAGAAATCGACAGGTAACTACATGATAGCCAATTCCGAGTTTGCACCCCCTTCAACGAACTTCCTTTGTGTTCGGGAAACTCGACGTACCTATCCACCAGCTTCATGATTTGGTCAATGCCCAATAAGCTATAATAAAACGTATCTGGTTTATTGTACATGTAAAACGTCCTTACTAGGTAAGCACGAGGATTTCAATTGCAACGGCAATTCAAGCAATAAGAATAGGAGATTCAAATTCTATGCATTTATGAGCTTGTAAAAGAACCGTTATTAATTTTACTTTTTTACTGCGTAAAAGTAATAAACACGTTAAACGCGGCGGCAATTTTGTCTCCTTTTCCGTTTCACAGTTACAACGTCTGTAATTATAAGTGTTCTGCAAAACTAAGTTTTTAGTAATTCATTAAATATAAACAAATTTAATAATGTAACAAGGATTTTCAATAATAAAGTTGTGACTCTTTTGCGTTGAAGAGCGTCAAGGTAAAACTTGTTGCTAATTGTGCAACACACTTTAAAGTACATATCCAACAGGTTTTGACTATGTCAACTTGCGATATTGGCACTGAGATTATTTTTTTCAAACTATAGTCTGTCGAATAAGTATTCGTACGCCCTTTAAAATAGAATAACTTTCTGACAATTTTACCAAACGACCTGACTTTTTGTGAGCAATCAGAAGCACTGATTTAGATTAGAACTAGAAGCAGTTATTATTTTTCTGTTTATTATGTTCCATATTCGAGAGAAGGCAATGTTATCAAATCATATCAATGAAAAAATGATGATTTCATTGGTTTTTTTCACGCATTGTTGCCGGAGCGCGCAATTTTTATCGAGTGATCTTACGGAGGGCGAAGGGAGCTGTCGTGACGATCTCAAAGAAGAATCTTTCGTAGCACAGTATCGCGGCGAACGATCGCGGCAATCATGCTCAATTACCGGCGACCTTATGCCACCATATCCTTCCGATGGAACACGACACGGCAATGAAAACACGACAAAGGGAAATCGCGATCTCTTCGGCCATTTATTTATTATACGGAACGGTCTCATTAGAAACGCACAAAGGGAACAACCGAGGAGTATGTGCGCATGCATAAACATTGGAAAACGCGTAAAATAAAATTACCGCGGGGAACTGCCGCGTCCGACGATTAGCGAAAATGGACTAATTAAAAGATGCATTCTATCGATATCGAAGAACACATGAGTCAAATCTAAAGCTTTAATGAACAAATGCTTGGAACAAACTCGTACGACCATGAAATGGTTTTCGCCAACCTGGAATTTCCCTATCGATCTCCCCGCAAGTTAGCAACCCTGTGGACAACAAGAAACGAAGATACGGAAAACGAGATAAGGCAGTGATTCTTATCAGCCGATGTCTGCGTTGAATAATAGATTCCCACACGATCGGAAGAATCGACAGGACAATCGTCCACTAAAAATCAGCAGCGGGGTTCGTCGCGTTGGCAGGCTAAGTGTATGGTTAGTGCACGCACGGTTGGGACGCAGGTATCGCGAGCAGATAGGCCAGGTCAGAACGGAAGCAGGAACATGGGTCGAACGAGGGAAATCCCGTGCGAGAACGCATCGAAAATCTCTCGGTCTGGTTGCGTACAGGGGTCGTTATCCGATAGGGTGGGCGAAAGAGAGAGATCTGTTCGCAAGAGGGGTAACGGAATGATGGTGGGAGAGAGTTGGTCGTGTAGCCAGGGTTAGGAACCGGGAGGGGAAACGAAGAGGGAGGTGTCGGGATTGGCGTGGCTATTAGGAGCCGCCCGTCGCGGCTGATACGCGGTGTCGGGCGACGGCGTTGGCGTGTCGGAGCCCCGCCCACCTTCTCAACCGCCTACCTACCCGCTCTCGACCTGTCTGCGGGGCTCTGTCAAATCGCGCGAGCTTGGTGGTGGGGATGACGCAGAAGTTTGAGCGGCTGAGCGTCAGATCGTAAGGGGACGCGAGTGTGCGCGCGTCGGCTCCGTCTTCAGCCGTTTGAACATCGTTGTTTACCATCGGTTATTCGAGTTCTATTTCGCAAAGGGATCCTCTCCGGTCGGTGATCGACGAGACAATGTCGATCGGGGCTGCGGCGACCGCGTGAACCTCGGGGCAAAACACCGCGTCGCGATCCTTGTCGTCGTCCTCGATCCTGATTCTTCTAACGTCTTCGCGCCCCTCCCTCTCGGCTCGGCCTCGACGCTCGTCTCACCCCCTGCTCCCACTCCTGCCAACAATCCGCCCTTCCTTCCTTCCTTCTTTCCTTCCCGGCAGGCCGTCTGCCTGCCTTCCTTCTTCCCTGAAGAATCAGTCCCTCTCGGTGTCGCGGTGTGCGCGCATTAACATCGTGTCGAATACACGCGTGCGCGCTCTTCTCCCGTCTCCTCTAGTTCTCGCGATTCGCGAGGCGCTCCCTTCTTCCATCTTTCCTCTATCATCGTTTCCTCTGTACGCTGGCTATCTGTACCGTTTTCTGTATTGTGTATTCGCCACGATATCCGGCGACCAAGAGGAACCCACTCGGTAGCGTTCATGCCAGCTATCGGACCGCCGCGTGTGCATCTCGTCGCGCGTTCACGGTGACAGAACGGTGGAAAAGTAAATCGGTGATCGACCAACTTGTGACCTGTGGATCACATTGAACCGGAAAGACATGGACATACACAACCGGTAATCAGTGGTTGCTCTCTCGATGATACGCGATACTCTACAGCAACGCGTTTCACACCGATAACCAACCGATCGGATCGATTCTCGATCACAGCCGCGACGGACCGTCTGCTCGACGGTTTTGTGCGAACAAGTGGATCTTTGCACGAACGCCGGGACTTTGTCGTTCGTGCCGTCTTGCTTGGACCTAACAGCATTCTCTGTCTCCGCGCTTGTTACTCTTCCCTTGTTGTTTGTTCAACGGTCGCGATCGTACGCGAACGTTTTGGCAGCGTGTTCCGCTGCGGGGGTGTCTCTCGTGTCGTGGC
Organism: Lasioglossum calceatum; assembly: GCA_963966675.1. Taxonomy (NCBI): domain Eukaryota; kingdom Metazoa; phylum Arthropoda; class Insecta; order Hymenoptera; family Halictidae; genus Lasioglossum; species Lasioglossum calceatum. The sequence goes on from OZ016540.1 coordinate 12,811,199, forward strand.
AACCGCTTTCGCGGTAAAACAGTCAAAATTCGGGTGAAGAACAGAGAACCGCTGCCATCCTACGCGATGGAAATGGGCGATGAATACCAGGACATGGGCAACCCCGGCGGAGGGGTGGCGATGGCCAACATGCCCATCGCGCATCACCGACACACGCCAGACAGCCCCATGGTGAGTCCTTTTATACATTCTACCCATAGACCGCAGATTTCAGGCGATCCGCACTGCTAGAATCAAAGAAACTCTTTGCTCGGACTTTTAAATTGAATTTCAAACCAGTTTGCACTATTCCTTTAACCCCTTGCCCTGCAATATCGTGTCAAACTCGCGATGAAGATTCTGAACAGAGTCTAATAAATATATGTGTGTTATTCATTTCCTTTAAACCGAGATGAAATTCTATTTTGATTTCGTTAATGTATAGGTTAATTTTTTAGGAAATTACGAACTACAAAGCAAGTTCTAATTACTGAGACCGTAAAATAATTCGTACAGAATGGGGTTAAAGGAGTATTTACGTAAAAGATGTACGAACCACCTCGTTCGATTTGTTACTGATCTTTTTAAATCCAATTTCTTGGGCAATTGATTGTTCCGAGCATTTGAATTTACCGCCAGTGCGCCGAATCTGCGGGCTATCGTATTTGCAAACTGTTCTTATCGCGGGAAAGTTTTGGAGTCGCTTCTAAACCGAATACTAGAGCTTTTAATGTAAAACAAAATGGTATCTATTAACTATGAACTGTATACATCCCTGAATAATTTCGGGATCATTTGGGATCAATTTGGTCGTCGAATAGCAGAGCTTTTAAATTGATTTTAAATTATTTTTCTTTTAGAGTGATTGTGTTTTGGAAGCGATTTGAAACTTTCGCGAGATATTGTAGCTATATTTTAACATATTGCTAGAATTATGAACCGTCAACATGGGTTTTGCAGCTCGAAAAGAGATTTCTAAATTTCGCTAAAGAATTTCGGAGCTGTAAAACCAGTTGTGACGTTGTGCTTTCCTTTTGTACATAATTCGCGATTGATATCGACTGATTTAAACTACGAATCTTGTATACAAACACCGCGTCTGAAGGCCAGCGCTTTTTGTTCTCGATATGCGAGGAAACACCGCGTATAGTAATATTAATAACTGTGGTTTTATTGCGCATCGCGGAATGTTGCTGCTCGTAATCGGAATAGTAGAAAGTTCAACCCCTTTATGTCCCGGAGGCAAACACGGAACTGTCGTTTTAATAATAATGCTGGTAGGGAACATACAAACGGAGATCGATTCAAACGTAGCGCTCTGTCGTTATGAATTTAACAGCTACGATAAACTTGTACTTATTACTCAACGTACGTGTCGCTTCGATGTTTTGGAGTGCGTAGCTCAAAGATGGCGGCGAGAATAATAGAGACACCGTTCACAATTGTCAGTAATATATGCAATATGTAATTTCTTTAGAAATTGTTATTCACGTTTCATGCAGTGCTCGAGAAATGATTGCACGCGAAGTTGATTAAATCTGTGAATTAAGTTAGATCAAATACGTCACTCGGTTTGACAGAAAAATTTTATTAGCACTGAATCAAATTAGATTAATTTATATTGTCACAGTGTGAACGATGTAGTGTTCACTGTTGCACGAGTAGAAAATTGAGGTTCTTTCGAGTACGAGTACAGTTCAAAATGAAATCGAAAATACAAAAATAGCAGACTAATAAATTCGCTAAAAACTGCGAGAGGATCGATAAAAAGGTTACGCGTGAATAGAAGAACGACGTGTCTTGTTTACACATTTTTCCTGTCACTGGAGATAGAAGCGAAATGCTGCGACATGCCAAAAGGGCAGTAGAGTTTACAAACACATCGTTTTTATTCCCACACATCTTGTCCCACGAATTTTATGCACGTTCCGAACCGTTCTTGATATAAAAGTCCCATTTGGCTTGTTTATATCGCGATCTTGACCCTGAGATCTCGGATAAATATAATATTTCGCAGTAACCGGCAGGGTCTTCGAACGTCCAAAAAACGATCAACATTGCTCCGGCAAATCTATTCGTCGTAATAGTAAATACGGTGCTATATAATAGGAACATTGCTTGCTAAACAGGATTGACGAGATTCACGAATTAATTATACTTACAGGATGAATTAATTCGTTTCATAGAGTTACCTTTATATTTAAATAAACTTGTAGGCTCTGACTGTGACTAGATTCTTCTCAATTTTCAGAGATTACTAATTATTAGACAGCAGATTTGATGCGTTTATTATAAAAATGATAGGTTATTTTAAAAATTATAGGTGTAATTCGATACAGTGAAAACATTAGAAGAATTAAAAAATACTACAATATTATATAATCTTCGACCTATTGAATATATTACGAAAGAAAATAAATTTCTATTTCTTTCCAGTTTGTTGTAAATCAGGTAGGAAATTTTTATTTTGTATAAAGATCCGCTAATCTAATGAATCCCTAGAAATTTTTCAATTCCACTTTGCCTTGTATACACGGTGTGGCCGGACAGGTGACGCATCCGAGCAGGGGGTGATACTACGTGTTAAAATAAGTCGAAAAAAAGGTATAACTTTTTTTTGTTTGACGCTTCATTTCCGAGAAAGTCGAGTTTGAAAATGCAGCGAATACACGTGCTATTGCATAGGAATCGTCTGACGTGTCTGACCATGATCAACCAACTCTACTTTGTGCATATACTAAAACTAAAGCACGCAAACCTGGCGGTACTTTAAACTCGATTTTCTCGAAAACGAAGCGTCAAACGAAAAAATGTTCCTTTTTTTCGACTCATTTTTACATGTAGTATCACCCCCTGCTCGGTTGTACCCCCCGTCCGGCCACACCGTGTATATAAAATAAAATGTGCTTGATAAAATTTCTGGAGCAGGAGCTTCGAATGAATTATTTTCTGTGTGAATGAATCGAGGGGTGATCGGGGGATGGTGGGGGCAGGTTTTCCTGCAGATCCTAGATCGCAGGGGTCTCGTCGGCCAAGAATAACGATATCCTTGGTAGAGGGTATCGCGATATAAAGTTACAGCGAATAAAAAGACATCGGTCGTTCTCCCAGCAGAATTAGCGGTGTTGTTGTTGGCACGTTTGTCCGCGGTCGATTTAGTCTTGAACGACACCCTTTGACGACAGCGTTGGCCCGTCTCTCTCGCTGCTATCCTCGTTCCAGTGGCATTAACTCTCGTGTTGTTCCTTGTAATGGCAGTCGCGCGACTGGTCAGCAGGATCGGAGAATCTGTTAGCCGATTTAGAACAGTCACGATACAACATCGTACTCGTTTAAACAAGAATCCTGGTTTTCTTTCGATTGAAATATTCTCGATCCCGTGACGTCACCAATATTCGTGAACAGTCGTGTGACGTCACGAGTCTATTAGCGACAAACAGAAGGCCGATATCGCGATTGGGTTGTATTCTTATTTTCCTCTCGGCTGCTGACGTCATCCGAAAAATATGCAAAACCCGGTGTTTGCGCTGCCGAGGCCCGAGGTGTCGATCGGTCAGCCGGTTCCGATGAAAATAATCACTTTGTGTGGGAATCGGCAAGGATTTTCAAAGTAGCACGAGACTGCAAAACGTCCTCGACGTATGTATTCTCTCGCGTTCTTTTTTAATACTTTGTCTCGGCCATTTTCTTCAGCAAGACACAGAGACCAACATCCACAAGGAATACGTTCCAAGTTTATTTACAAATAATTCTGTGCTTTGTATTAAATGTTGTGTAGGGTTTTATTCTAACTTCAATCTTCAATTTAACCTACATATGTTGAATGTAGATCAGGTCAGCATTCAAAGTTCAAGTACTTCTTCGTTCTGTTCGCATTTCTATACCACAAGACACAGGTACACATGCTTCCACAATTTTTTCGATCACCTTGTAGATTTTTCTGCAAACCGAGGCTGAATGAATCTTTGAAATGCCAGCGTTGAAATCGCAATTGACGTTTATTCTGTGCAAATTTTCAGACTGAGCTGGCATTCAAAGTGTTCAATTCAGAAGAAAGATACCGATGGACCTGAAAATGTTAGCAATTTGTACTATTTTTAGCTGTGGCATCTTTATGACAGCTACATGCTGCTGAATAATGCAAATTACGACTCGTAAACGTAAAAGTTGGACTTTTGAGGGAGACACTGCGGTCTAGATCGATCTGTTATCTAGCGGTTTTGCTTACTGGAAAGGAAAACACCCGCGTAATACAGAATGTATTACATTTCAAGTTTCGCGAATTTTCGCTGCCGAAGAGGGAGTTCATTTTTCCCTGAGATCTCTTTCGACTCGTTCGCGAGAGGTTTCCGCAGTGTCCGAAAAGTTTCCGAATAATAATAACCCGTAGCTCTTGTATCCATGCTCGAGCGCCTATTCCCCGCTAATAGATCATTCGGCTGAGATCCAGGAAGCGTCGCGCTTTCGATCCTTGCCTCGATATGTCCGTTCTAAAAATACGCATCGATACACGACAGCCCGTTCCACGGTAGCCCCGGTATATTTAACAAATTTTACGTAACGGCCTCGGTGTTCGCGGGGCCGTCGAATTGTCGTTGCTCTTCGCGGGCCGATGCGAACGAAAAGGAAAAAGTCGCTCGGCTCTCTCCGAGCGATAATAGCAGCGTAAACAGCGTAGATAAGAGCGGGTTAACGAGGATGTCATCCAGGAGGATCCTCTTGGAAGCAAACGACTCGCAGGGGCGCGGCTTGCATCCCACGAGAGAGGTGTAAACACAGGTCTTCTCCTCTCTTCGATTACGCTCTCCTCTCTTCGACGATCTTCTCCTCGGTGCGCTTGTTGCACTCTATTGCACTCTTCAGTATTTGCACGCAGGCCTAGCAGGGATGCGCTGCGAAAGTAACGAAACGAGAGGACTGGTTGCTCCCGGCAATAGAGCTTCTCCTCCTCGTTTTATGACGTGCACAAGGTCCTTTTGTTCACCCTTTGGACTCGAAGCAATTTTAATTCCAAAATCAAGACATTTCTTAACCATTAACACTCGGAGCTATTTTATCTCCAAAATTAAACATCTCTGTCGATCTAGAATAATTTCGTTCTATATGATTTCTGTCATTTTATGGATACGAAATTAATACAATAATAATACCTCATACAATACTTAACATATTTAATAGCGTGAACAATATTTTGAATAATGGTACAGCAATAGTACAAAGAGTACTTAGGGTTAAACCTAGATCATTTTTATCGTACGTAATCCTTTCTACATTGGGCACTTAAAATTGAACCTATTTTCTCACTCAATGGTGGAGCATTTTGCCATGCATAGAATACAGATGAATTTAATAATATTAAAACAGTTTTGGGTTAAATACCTGTCGAGCTGGTTCTATAAAGGAATGCGATAAAAATTGTTCTAAGATAATCCTGAGAGAACATCTCTCACAGAAATTGTAAGGGAGCTTTGAAGTTCGGAAAGACTCGATCGGAACAAGCAAAGAATACGAAAAGAAGCACTTCGGATCGCTAATGTGCCTGTAAGCAAATGAAAATAGAGGAACGGACCAAGATCAAAGCGAGCAGTATTAGTGCCAAGAGCAACATTTCGATTTCTATGCATGATCAGAGGGGACAGCAGCGGTCTGAAATTTAGATTCGGATGAACGGAAGGTTTCGAACTATTTCTAGATAGAATAACTCTCTTGTTCTACCAAAAAAGCGACCTCACGATTTCTGTGCATGATTAGAATTAAATCTGTATTCAGTGTGATACTATGTTACACGGCAGGAGAGCGAAGACGGGTAGAGAAAGATAGGCGAGTTCGGTGCGGCAAGTTCGCGAAATAGAGGAAAGAAAGGCAGAGCGATAAACGTGTGTGCAGAAGGATAGAGATGGTTAGAAGGATGATGGGGAAGAGAAAGAGAGAGAGAGAGTGAGGTGGGGGGCGAGGGGTTAAGAACGGGTCGAACGTCGGTGAAACGATGTGCAGAGCGCGGCGCAAGGGCGGGGATTCCCCTTTCGGCCAATCGGATCGGCTAGCGAGTGTGCGCTCACTTGCGCTGCTGCTGGCAGAGTGTTTCACCTGCAGACGCCATGTCGTGACGTCATGTCTCGTTACGCCGGGACCAGGTAAAACGCGTGCATTGTCCCGGCAGTGCATCGAGCGCCACCCCGCATCGAGGGTAGCGTTCCCCTCCACAATCCCTCCATTCTTTCGAGCAATTTTCACCAGCGATTAGCAAAACGAAGTGCTCCGAATTTATTCACGCGATCTTCCCGATCAATGATTCATCCGTTATCGAAATATCCTTTCGCTAGACTCGTTTATTAGCCCCTTTGTCGTGTTCACAACTTCCTAAAAAAAAGAAAATTCATCCTTGCTGAAAATTCTCTTCCACAATTTTCGATCCGTCTATGTAAAATATCTTTGTGCAAAAGATTTTAAATATTGAAGCTGTGTAACGATTTATACATTCTGAATGTCCACACACAGGGGTTGGATTAACCCCTCAATGATATCCCAAGGTCTTTCATATGTCAGACATTTATACTCGATTATTATAGAGCAACGAGTGTAGCTTATTTTCTAAAAAGTAATGCTAGAATCAATTGTTACTTCCCTTCCACACTTTTATATATTTCTCTAATAATGTCACACTATTCTTGTGCGAAATATTTTCAATATTGGAGCTGTATCATGATTTATACATTCTGGTTGTCCATATTCCCAGACAAATTTTCGGCACATTGATTGCAGCCAACACATCGATGGATAATTGCGAATGCGAGGTTTCTTCCGCCTATATAACTTGAAAGTATTAATAGTAAATTTTTTAGTAGTGGAATAAAGTGTAAAGTTGTAGTGGAATGAAACGGGACATCATCTCCGAGTGAAATTACTGGGAGTGAACGTGATGGGCAAGAACGACGCGCGATATGCGAATGACGTTATTTAAATGAACCGCATAAATTCGCCAGGGGTGTTGAGTAAAAAGTGTGCCGCGGATCTCGAATGACACTGGCCGCAGATTCACCTATTATCGAGTTCTCCGGTTATTAAGTTGCATACACGTATGATAATTCGGTCGGTGTAAGCAAGTATAATTGACCAATATAGCGAAGGTGTTGGCCGGAGTTCTCTAATTACCATTCCTCCGTTTGGGACCGTCTAATTACATCGGATACAAGGGGGGTTGATTAGGAGTCTGAAACCGCGCCCGTTCTCTCCTTCTCTCTCTCTCTCTCTTCAAGCAGAAGAAGAAGAAGAAGAAGAAGAACGCCCTTGACAGTGTCGAAGCGCACGGCTTCGAGTGCTCCTCTGTTTCTTTTTCGAGTGTCTGCTGGTGCTATTCCCCATTATCCTGCCGGAGGTTGTAGGCCTAGCCCCGGCTCTTCTCTCTCTTCCGAGGAGTTGCGAACTATTATTCGGCCGTTTTACGATAGCCCTATAAAAATCTCATAATTAGATTTCGAAGGTAATATCCTGCCCGAGCCCGGCCCTCGGTCCCGTCGAAGAAGGGGCCCCGGTCCAAAATTGCAAACACCAATCTCCTTTCTTCTCTCGTCCTCCTACGAGCTTTTTTATTTCGCGGTTGCATCCGAGACCGGGATGGACGTTTCTTTCTGTTGTCTCGAATTTTCTTCCACCAGCGTCGTTCAAACCAGACTTAATTAAAAATATTTTTGCCACTCCGCTCAGCTAATCTTCCTGAAAAACCCTTATTCCACTTTCCAGTCCTCCGAGCAGACGAATTAGTTTCCTTTTCGTTCGGATTTTTATCCTTTGCACTCGGAGTTGTTTTAATTTTGTCCATATGGAACTGATGTAATACCTCAACAATATTTTGAATAAGAATATAGCAATTTTTAGTGGCGCCATTCGAGTGCTAAGGGTTAATCATAGCCCCATTACGAAACATTTAAGTATTGCATGTGGTATTATATCAATTTCATATCCATAAAATGAAAAAATCATATACAATGGAAATATTCTAGCTAGGAAGAAATGTTTAATTTTCGAATTAAATTAGCTGCGAGTGCAAAGGGTTAATTTAATATGTCAATGCTTTCTTAACTCTGACGTATACAGTAATGTTGCATAGAAATTCCGGTGCACAACGGTATGAGCTCAGATTGAATTGTCCAGAACTCGTCCAGCTTTTCCTGTAACGTAACAACAAATTGGAAAAGAACGCCAAGTTTGTTTCTTTTCGTGGATTCCATTTTCCGTGGGTTTCGCTGTACGATTTTTCCTTCGGTTCGTGTTTTCTGTGGCGGTTCTTTATCAAATTAGTGAGTCATCGACGTGTCGCGCGCACGTTCCTAAAACTCATTATGGCGCCTGCCGATAAGGCAATGCTTAAAACGGAAGGCCGGTTAACGCCGGGATCGAGTTTCACGAGCATTTTGCGCGTACTCCTGTTTCATGTACTGTATCGCCTGTCGATGACACACACGTGCACCGCATATCCTGTCCGGTGCTGCAACCGATCGAAACCGCTCCGATACGATGCTACTACAACGTTACAGAGCACAGCGGTCCCTTGAACTAGAATCGTGACATGGATTACAATCTGTCTTATTTTAGAAGCAACCGCGGTTTTCATTTGTTTCTACAACCTCGTTTTATCAAGTAGTTCTCGCTATCGTAATTGCTACTTCTTTATCCTCCGGAGGCGTGCCTCATGCTTTTGCATACGTTCTCAAAGGTTCGTCAAGTTTGAACTCTTTCGTCCAGATTTAAGCAGTGAATCTTCAAGGTTTTCATTCTTCTTTAATAGACACTTCTTCGCTTTTTCCAACGCCAGCCGCAGAGTATCTTTTAATCGGCGATTTTCTATTCTTCTTTTATCCATGTGTATATCATTAAATTATTAATTGATTCCGTGAAATGACTTTGCGATTCTCTTTGCCTAGAAAAAATCTTTTGCTCTCAATGCCATCGCTTAATTTGGTTGACTGCCTGTTGATGTTATGTTGATGTTTCGCCTTTTTATGAAAAGCTTGGTCAATATATTTGTTGTACATATACAATATTCAATGCGTTGTATAAGGTCTTTCTCTTACGTGCGTGGGTCAGGTTACAACAGAAGAAAAAGTGACGGGTCAGATTATAATGAAAGGAAACTGTTTTTTTTCCAGTTGATGCTCAGTTATTTACTCTTATGGCGATTGTTCATGAATAAACGGTGTTTTCAAAATAAATTCGTTTTTGCCCTCTTGGTTGACGCACTGTGCGATAGCGAGAACGCGTTTCGAGAGGGACTGGACCGTTTCCCCGGTGCGCATCGCGTTCGGGCCGGGCAATGCAATGCGCGCATGCATTCCTCGTTGAAGCGGCAACGCGCGTGATCGCGATTCAGCGCGCGGTGTAAAAGGCCAGGATGGTGGGGAATCAGTGCGGGACCGGGTGCGCGCGTTCCGGTGGTGGGGCCGGCCAGCTCAATGAAATAAAGCGAAAAAAAAGAAGCTCGGAGGACCGGGCTGAATCGCGATTGGTCTACGCTCGCGGCGCGGTCACGCCTGCTTTTATTTATGCGCCGCGCAGCTCGGGACGCGACGCCAAACCGATATGCAACAAGCTCTGCAACTTGTACCACAGCTACGAGGCGGATTCAACTGTATCGAACCGAATCGGCGATATAATATAGACTGCCTTATTCAATTTTCATTTCGATGAAACGAACGATCGGGGGAAACTGCAATGGCAGCCGACCCCCGATACCTGGAAATGCACTTTGCACGTGCCGGCGATCGCTGTTGCGTTTTCTATTGCCGTTGACGGACGTAATTGTCATTGTTACCGTTGGCTTTGTCTTCTATTCCATTTTTTTTCTGCGCGGTTATCGATTCGAGGTGTTCGGTTATAGTCGTGAGAAAATGTAAAATACCTGTGTTATCAATTTCCTTGGAACGGAAGTAAAAAAAAAATTCAGCCTATTTTCTACAATATCAAAACAGTTCTCTAAATGTTCTCCCACCCGTGTAGCATCTAGAATTTTTCTAATTTTCATGTATTCGACGTGGCGGTCGGTGGCTGTCAGGTGTAATAAATCAGTCGTGGTCGACAGTGAATTGTTTTCGAGCGTTCGGTAATTAGTTACTTGGAATCGATAAGAAATTGTTTAAGTTCGTTCGGACTCGATAGCCGGCCGATGATGGTTCTCGACGGTGTACCCGAAGTATTAATTATTCGCGACGACCGATAGTACCATTGAAAATGGGGTTATCGGTGTGCATTTCTTATTCAAATACCGCGTGATACTACGACGCGTACAAATTGACGCCGGCGTCGCTAAAAATGAGCGTCGAACTGTCCGGGATATGGCCAATAACGCCGGTTCCTTGGACTCGAATTGGAGCGACGTCGATTGGAACGGCGACAATTAACGCGGGAAGCGTCGACGATGACGCATCCGACGATTACACGTATCTATAATTCGATGCATAACTGGATCTATTAGCATGAGGTTCTCGCGGGCTTTGCCAGAGGTGACCTTTCGTAATAACGTTCGATTGTGGAAACTCTGTGAACTGTGATCGTGTCTGTTCGCGTTCGACGAAAGATTAGTGTCACTCTAAATACGAGGAGCAACATTTAGCGTCGAATCTATTCGCAGCTAACTACATTATAAAAATCCCATGTGGACTTTCTGCAGCAGCGGTTAGAAAAAGATTCGCGAAGCTAAGCGAGCTCCGAAGAAAAGGAACGTTAACCTCGGAGTGGACTATGCAACTTGAAACTGATAATTATTTGATGTATGTTGACGTAACTGTTTGAAGACTTAGGTAATCCCGCTATCTCCGCGTCTTCGCTATCTGGCTTCGGTAAAAATCAACGCTGCCCTCCCGTCGAACCCATTATCTTCGCGAAATTATTGTAAGGAGTCTCACCGCTGCCCGCGAAACCGTCCCCGAAGTAACACGATTTTTCATCCGCTAATTGCACCGCTACATTATGTAAAAGAGAACAGTAAAAATCCAGTGGAGCCTAAACTGTGGATTCTTATGCAAAATACTGCAGTTATTCTGCATAAATCACAAGAGATAGAGGCTGAGCAGGGTGCAAGCGCAGTGCAGTTGAAAATTCTGTAGTTCTCTTTCACTTTCGAGATACATATTGCCATTTAAAGTTTTGATCGCTAATGCTTTGGCATAGGACATCGGTTAAATTGCATTATTTTGTTCAGCCTTTCGAATTTGTTTTCATGACTTTTTTCTGGTAAAATCGTAAATCTCATACTATAAAGCTCGATTAATGCGTAAACTCGAATTTTTAAAAATTGTGATATGCGGCGTTTTTCCTTGCAACCATAGAATTATTTGCGGTAAACGATGGACTCCGGAGAGACTCTAAATAAGGTAATCGAGCGCGGAATGGCCGTAATCGCGACACGTCCGCTATCTGTCATGCTCGTGCGCCCTGAAACGAGTATAACCGACGCACCTGTGTCGGTGGAATCCGTGTAAAAAGGTGAACGATGCCGAAGATCAGATTTTGGGAAGGAACGAGCTGTCTGTATCGGTTGGTCGGATGGTTTGTTTGTTGTCCCGAGTCAAGTGGGACTTTCTAAGGTTAGCACCCAATTGGCTATCGCACCCCGTCCTCTCTCTGCCTCGGAGGGAAAGGTACGAGGGACCATTAGGCGAGACTTATAAGGTGGCTACTGCCACCAAGGTGGTCGCAGGGTCCTCGTAGCTGGAAAAGAGACCCCATGCAGGTAATGGGCCCGGCACGAGCCTTCCGATTCTCCTCTGTCGGGCCCTGTGCACCGCGCACCGCCTATAAACGCACCAGCGAGCACAGCCCTTCATGGTTAAGCCGATTTCACGCGGACAACTTTCCACAAAACTGATGTTTCTCGATACTTCCACGCTCCTATTATTCTACCTTGTTCCCTTTGGTCCCGGAACGAATGGCAGCGACGGTCGGACCGAGAAATTCATTAATAAACGGTCCAAATCCTTGACAGCTTCCTTTGGAAAATGTCTGATGGGCTGGAGATTGCCACCTTCGGTGCTTTTTCTCTTCTGCTAATTGTTCATCGGCGGACGACCAAACACTAAATTCAATTATTGTTGCAGTTCTTCGCCTCTGCATCTGCCAAGATCTTCAATTGTTTACGATTACGCAACCCACAATGTTTCTAGTAATTTCGTAGTCGTCGCACCGCGTGACATACGTGAAAATTAAAAAATTCTTCCTGGCTAGAATATTTCCATTCAATACAATGCCTAAATGTTTAGTAATTGATTAGATACCGACATATTTAATAATGTAAACAATATTTTGAATAATGGTACAGCAATTTTTAGTGGCGCCTCAGTTAAAGACCTATTTCAATGCTCAAATATTTGGAATATTTTCACTTTACCTGGCCCCGAAGTAAAAGTACTTACAACGGTCCCATAATTTTCGGAGGTGGTTAGATCGCCGGTCCGATCGGATTCGCTCGATTTCAAGTCTGGCGGCAGCCTCGAAAAGGGAAATCGTGCGTATTTTTGGGTGCCCGCTCCCTCGGTTCTCGGGTTGGGATATTTAATTTGAGCCAACTTGTGTATCGCGCGGTCCTAAGTAAACTCCGGGGCCCGATGGACTCTCCGCGGACCCGTGCGTCCGTCTCGTGCATGCTCGACGACGAAGAAGAAGGCGCGGAGGAAAAAGGCGAAACGGGTTTCACCGTCGAACTCGTGCAAACACCGTGAGCCGGAGACGTGCCACGACCGACCACGAACCCTCTTGTTGACTCTTCAACTTTACTCGCGCCTTTTGCCTCTTCGTTTCTCTTTCTCTCCCTCTCTCCGTCCCTCCGTTCATTCTACACCATCTTCGACGATTCTCTCTCTTTCCTTCTCCTTTCTTCTTCGACCAACTGTGTCCGTCTTCTCTTCATCGTCCGGAGCCTTCATCTTCTGGCTTCTCGGTACACCGGCCTCCTCCAGGTCGGTCAGGTCGTCGACTTCTTTACCTGGCCGGTTCGTGGAACCGCGCGAGAAACGGAAAGAGAGTCGTTTCATTTAATTTCGTGCCTGTTTGATGAACCGGTGCCAACAGACGATTCCATCGACGATCCCGCGGCAGACGGGATCGGTGAAATCTTCTGGCCTCTCTTCGTCGCCACGTCTCTGCGGTCTCTTCGTCGTCCCAGAAACTCTTCGCTCAGTTCCTTCTACGGTCTAGACTCCATCGTTCAGCGCGAACTGGGTTACAGTGCAGTCTTTCTCGAGTCGAAGTGCCTCTTCAAGATCTTTCTCAGATTCACCGAGAAAAAATCTCAAAACTCGACTGCGGATCTTTATGCATTTATGAAGAAATTGGTTGGGTGAAAGGTGAAGTATAAAACAATAACAGAATCGAAACGGATGAAATACCAATTTTTATTTTACTCCTGCTGCCCACAATCATTTTTATCTTGCATAAAGATCCGCAGTCTAGTCATAACGATTGTGGATATGTGGGGATTGGAAGGTTTGGTGGAAATCATGTTCGTATGTAAGATAACACAAAAGAAAATATACTTTATTTAGGATCTAACGACACTAAGCCAAACTAAACTAACTATACCATAGCTATATCGAAAAAGTCCACTCAATACTCGCTTTGACTTTCGGAACAATCGGAACCACTCTGGTCATTTTCCCTTCGTCAAGGGCTCTCGCCGCCAGTCGTTCTTTTCCTTCTCCTCCACGATCTATACGTTTGTATAATAACTATAAGGTTTGGGACACGGTTCTGCAGGCCATCGCCGCTCGCCTGCAAACCATCTGTGTCCCAAATGGTCAGGATACAGAATACTTAAAAGCTAGACGCTCTTAGACCTAATGTTAATTTATTCGAACCCCACAGATAATCATATCATTTGCAAAAGTTGATAAGGAACAGCATTTTTACCTGTTCGGTACGTTTAGTGTTGATGAGACTGCTGAACAGTCGCGCGAGACTTTCTCGCGGATCACATGTCTCCAATTATAGAGTCGCTTGTCGTTAGTTTTATATAATTAAAATCGACACTGCTTTCTCTCCACCAGTTCTTCATTTTACTTAATCGTCTAGCCAAAAGTAGTAATTATTTTACTAGCGCATCCTCTCTACCAAAACTGCTGATAAAAACTGGATAGGGTCAGACAGCTCTGCAAACAATTCGAGAAACGAATTCGCAAGGAACGGCTCTAGGCGACAGGGGATCCCGTTCGACGATTTACGGTGCGAGTAACATTGTCTAGGAGATTGAATGGCGCACAATAGTCCCACGATGTCGATCGGTCGGATCGCATCGAAATGGCGTTGTGTGCAACCGATGCACTTTGCGCTGCCGGGCTGCGTGCTCGCCGGTTTTAAATCGACTCGCAGTCGGACGTGTCCAGACTCTGGACGCACGAGATGCCAAGGGAGAGACGAAGACAGAGGGAGAGGGAGTTTCTTGCAAGAAATAAAGAAAGAGAGAGAGAGAGAGAGAGTACGCAGTAACTCGCCCATTCACGTATCATTATCCGCGACGGTGCTGGGGTAACGTTGTTGCAATCGGCGCAATTATATTTTTACGATCCGAACCAAGGCTTCTATTCCGTGACTATTAATGCTCGGAGCCTGGCAGCCTGATCGGGGATCGCGTTAGGCCTCTAACCTAAATACCCTAACCGGAGAACGCGATTGTTTCTCTCGCGTAGTTTTGATCGGGGCCGATCTCTCACGGGAATGTCGATGAAAAAGGAGCGCCGATCGGCGAAATTGTAATTCCGCTTAACGGTAGCCCGTCGACTCCATTCCTTTTTGCTACCGTCTCTCTCTTCGAACTCGCCTAGAACGGTGCAATTAACTTTTTAACTCGACGCTCGTCCTCCGAGACAATTAGGGGACCCGAACGCGCGGCTGTCAGATTATTTCGAAAATACGACCATCCGCAATTGCATCCTCGTATTTCCCGACGACCCACGAGGAACCGAAGGATTAAATAGAGGCTAGCAGGAAGAGCTTTTAACATTATATCTCCGAGGATCGGTATTCCCCGAAGAAGAGATGTTCATCCGGGCAACGTTTCCTCTTCTCTCGACCGACCGTTCAAACAATAGGAATTATTCCGTAGAAAGCTGCTGCCCTGTCGCCAGTCAGGTCAGACTGATGACTTTATAACTCCGAGCCCCTCCGCTCTCTGCGTTACCTTTTTTTCATCTGACATCACCGCTGTCTCATTCCGAGATCAGGTAGCGCCATAAAGCTCCACCATTTCTTTCGGACCCGAAATGGCGACCGGTAACTAGCTTTCCTCTCCCGGGGATCTTTGCAAATATCCAAGGACACGGTGTACCCAATGTTGACGGATTTATTGGCTGGTGGAAAATCGGACTGTTGCCGCTTGCATCTTTCTGCGGGCCCTTTGTTACCCTCATCTCGACCGAAGCGTCCTGCTCCGTGAAAATTATGATTCTACAGATTGTTCTAGAGTACCTTCGCGTTTGTTTTACAAGCTGTTCTTCCGAAGTTGTCGATTTAATAAATGCACTGTCGAGCAGGCAGCTGCAAATGATCCATAAAATCAAAATAAATTATTGAATGAAGCAGAAATTGTAAACTGCAGATGTACAGGGTGTACAAAGTATTCGTACACCTTTTAAAAACGAGTAACTTTTTCAAAAATGGAGCCCACAGTTTTTTGAGACGTTAGAAGGATTAGTTTACTGGCTAACGTTTTTATCTGAGCCTGTAATGAAAATTTAAGACATGTATTTTGTAAATCTAAGATACACATGTACAAAGTTTCATTGAAATCGATTTACCTATACAAAAAGCTATGGGCATTGTAAGATGTAAAAATCTTTGTATTTGCAGTTTGCGATTCATTTAAATAGCAGATTCTTACAATCTTTGCTACCTTGATCGATGTGTACACTGTATATATATATTAACCTTGTCCTTGTTTGATCTTTATTATTTTCGTCGTATCATGAACCAAAAATCAGAGTTGTGCAGAATTACAATTGAATTACTCCAGGAATTATAATTACAAAGTAATTGAATTACAATGTAATTCAGTCATATCGTAATTTATAATTCAGATCTTCATTCAATTAAATTACAATGTAATTCGTAATTGCAATTGGAGTATAATTATAAAATACTTTACAATTAAATTACAATATAATTCGTAATTGCAATTGGAGTACAATTATAAAATACTTTGTAATTAAATTACAATGCAATTCGTAATTGCAATTTGAGTACAATTATAAAATTGCGTTACGTATTACGAAGGAGGACGAGGAATAGAAACTACGCTGTATAGACAGCAAACAAGTAGGTATATGAAAGAAAAACGGAAAACTATATCGCACTTCTTCAAAGTTCTGGGCTATAATTTTGAGAGCTGTACTTTAATTATATTGTATTGCAATTACACATGTGATTAAAATACTTAGCAATTGAATTAATTGAAAGGTTTGAATTATGCAATTCAGTTGTGACGTAGTTGAATTACTATATAATTGAAATACAATGTATAATTCAATTGTGTAATTTGAATTACAATATAATTGAATTAGCACAACTCTGCCAAAAGCGACATTGTCAAACTGGTTTTATCACAGCATCCAGTGAATCGATTCTCGTAGCTTCTCAAAGAATTTCAAGTTGGATCGAATTTTGGAAAAGTGATGCCGATTTGAAGCAAACTCAATCGATTAAGGGGCCGACGTGCATAAGAGGGTTAGGGGTGGGAAGACAATTAGCCGGCACCTGCGTTCTGATCGCGATTCGCGGAAGCCGCACCTGCAGGATCGTTTTACGATCAGTTTATATGGAACAATTTAAGCTGATCCGGAGATCCAGTCGTCCGGAGGATTCATTTTCCAGCTGAAAGGATAATCCTAGGGCTGGTTGCACGGTGCATCCGGGACGCACGGTGTTGTTCCAGATTTCCTATGCAGCAGTGCAGCAGCGAAAGTTATCTGCCATAGTGTTTGAGCTACCCGTAACGGTAGTAAAACGTGTTACGCCGTTGCGCGCGTAAATGTTATTGGCGCTTTTGTAATAATTATCCTCGCGGATCTGGCTCCCGGTGGCAGGATAGCGTATCATTATCGATATTTATTACCCTCAATTGATTTTCCAACGCGAGGGATATAATAATCGCATTTCCACGGTGAGTTCGTATCCGTGCATATACATTTACGCGTCCAGAACGGACCCGCTTCACGCTCAAGCGTCCTACTTTCCTCTTAACAAATCCGTTTGATCGTTCGATGCCAACGCCTGATGTTTTTTCCGTAATGGGATAGCGAAGCGTACTCGCGCGAGCCGAGGATTACTAGCGCCGCGAGTAATATCTCCGAACGAGGACACACGCCGCGCCACTTCGATTTCACGCCTTCCTCGTTAATTATGCCGTTTCTGTATTGGCAACGCATTGTTGCTTCACCGAACCACTGAAAGAGGTCGCGACGACGCCGTCGTCGATTTTCCAGGAAACGCCCGATAATTGTACGATTGTCAATTCCCGAGCTGCAACGTCATTCCCTCGCAATTTCCACAATGTTGCTCCGCGAGTCCCCGCAAAAACACGCACTTGTCGATCCGCGAGATGTTCCACGACGTTCAACACTACATTCTAGCGCGAGAGACTAGTGTGTCTTTCATTATTTTATTCTTTATCATTTTTCTAGCAACTGCATACAATTTTCAGCGTACTAAGGCAATATAGAAAACTGTGTACTGATTAGACTGCGGATCTTTATGCATTTATGAAGAAATTGGTTGGGTGAAATATAAAACAGTAAAAGATTAAAACAATACAAGAATGCTGTATTGTTGCTTTTCGTATAACAAAGCTGTTAATCGTAAATTTCTTCCTTGATACGTGCAATAGATTAACAATAATGAGACAGTACCTTCAAATTTCCCTAATCGTTTTCCTCTCTTAAATCACGCCTGCTCGTTTTTGTCATAAATGCATAAACTCCGGTGTGTCCTCATAAAACAGGACCCTTTCTCATTTCAAAAATCCGAGGTACAAGACTCCAATAAACCGTTCACAAATAATTTACGATGGCCAATGGAAAAAAATGTGGGGGTGAAAAAAAATTTGCCTGGAAAGAGATTCGAACCTCGAAGTCGGGAAAGTACGAAGGTTGGGGGTAGAATTAGCATCGAACGACTATAAGTCAAGGGAGGTTCCGTTAGAGGGTAGGTTTTTCGAAAAGGAAGAGTTGCAGAGAGTTGGCCTGTTCGACTCTGGCATTTTCCCCGGCGATGGGCGGCACGATCGCAGAGTCGAGATGAACGACGACGATATCGATAGTCATTGTGTATCGAAAGCCTTCGTATCTCCTCGGGATTATCGATCGAAAGACCCTCGCGGTAGGGGGTCTTAAGACGGTCGCCAGGATTGGACTCCGTTATTTCCCTCCTATAACAATCGACCGTCTCCTTGTTTCCTCTTCAACCCTAATCCCCGTTGTTTACTTGCTTTCATTAACCCCCGTGCGAGGGATGCAGGTCCTTTATTTATTTAGGAGTTTATTCAGGAGGTTGGTCCGAGGAGCTTGAAATGCTATGCATTTGCGAATTTTTTGAAAGAAAGGTGTTGGCTATAGCAAGTTGAAACTTTGTAGGTTCGTTAAGTGGTATTTGGAGAATGCACTTGTATTTTTGTAAGCAGTTGGAATGATTTTCTTCGAAGTTATAGCGGTAGTGGCGAAGAAGAAGTTTATCGCTTGCGGAAATGGAGTACTGCTTGAACGCAGCAGTGTTTGAGCTTCTTCTTTCAGGTGGAATACACGAACGAATAACGCAATAACTATGAATTACGGACTGACTACTTGGAAATTTATTCGTAACTGCCTTCTAATCTTTATACTTTGTGAAATACAATTTTTCTGGAGCCAAACCAATTTAGCTTGCAGGTGCGGTAAAGTTTGATTTACAGTAGAGATTAGAAAATGTAGTCGAGTCGTAAATTAATTATTGTTGCTCGCGTTTTCAATGGGAAACCTGCACATTATCGAATTTTTCGAATACGTTCTCTGGTGTTTGTTCGTGCGTCGCTGCGTCTCCGTAGATTAGAGATACGATACTCGATGGAATAATAATACTAGCCTGTCCCTGCGGGCCGAAATCGGTGGAGAGATGGAACCACGCGATTGGATTTTATGTATATTTGAATAAGATACCCGAAGAAAAGATGAGAATCACTGTGGGTCGTGTTGTATCCAACAAGAGAGGGCGGCCGCACGTGCCGACCGTATGTTTCCGAAGCTCTTCCCGATGCTTTCCGAAAGGAACCTTTCAATTTCCGTTCTCGTTGCTCCTGGAATTCTATCGATAAGATTGATGCATTAACTTCAAACGGAGCCACCCACGACCTCCTCACCCAGCATAAAATGATAGACTCTCTGTAATTTTTTTAATTCGATAGTTGTTTCATTGACAGCACTAGAAAATTAAGTCTTCAGGAAGATCGTAAAAAGTGAATGAAGAATGAAAATGCAACGAGGAAATAATGTAAATATTGGGTCGGAGAAATGAGCGGAAATCGCTGAGCGAGCAAGAATTTCGCGAAAACACGGACTTTCTATTAGATAAATATTCTCACATTTTGCACAGCCGCCGCCACAATCAAGCGACAAGGAGACGAATATTTCGCTGGAATTTTCTCCCAATTTTTCTTGAATAACTGAACTGCTATTTCATTTCGATTTTTCAAATGTATCGTCTAATCTCACTCGAAGAATGATCAGTTAATCCACGATAAAAAGGTACGAACACTGAATTTTAGTAACAGGTTTGCCGCATATGTTACTTTTCAAAGCGTTCGAGTAAATGGAGTGCAATTCAGCATTGTTTGCGATTGCCAGGTGGCTTCTTTTAACAATTTTCTGCGCGAGACACGCATGACGGACTATAGGCTCCCATTATGTCATACATAATACAACCTTGCGAAGCGATAACATGCATGTTAAGAAAAGGCACGCAGTGAGTTTCTCGATATCCGACAGTGTAGACGCAAATACATCGTTCGCAGTACCTCACTCAATAACACGATGAACATGAATTTTTATGGTTATTATACATATATTGGAATTTTATAAATTTTGCTTTTCTAATTTCGGAGTTTATTAGTTGAGTTACTTTGAGTTTGTGGGTAGTTTCGGGGTTGAGTTGAATTCTCAACGAGTTTGCCCCTTAACCCCTTGCCCTACAATATCGTGTCAGACTCGTGATGAAGATTCTGAACACAGCCTAATAAATATGTATGTTATTAATATCCTCTACACCGAGATAAAATTCTATTTTGATTTTGTTAATGTACAGTTATTGGAGAAAGCATGTAGGCATACAATAGATATAAATTTTCTCCTTTTCTAGGAAATTACGAACTACAAAAAGAGTTCTAATCACTGAAACCGTGAAATAAATCGTAGGGTAAGGGGTTAAGTGGCTAGCCAAAATGTAATAAATAATAATCTGTATTTTGTGTATTAAACTGAAAAGCTATATTTTAATACAGCGGTTTCCAACCTGGGAGGCGCCAAAATTTTGTAATTATAAATTAATTTGTACTCTTCAGTTTTTTATTGTAGTTTAAAGCTTTTATTATTTAAAACGCGTCTATATTATTATATCTATTGAAAAAATAAAAGGCAGGGAGGCGCGTAGTAGTATAAAAGTTGGAAATCGCTGTTTGTTAAAACTTTTGCTATTAAGCAAGATCGATTTTTTGGGACACTTAATTTTTGTGAAAACTGATTGAAAGCTCGCCCAACCCAAAACCGAAATCCGCAACGCCGAGGAGACGGGATTTTAGGGCAAGGGGTTAACACGGCAATGTTTCACGGTTGTCGAGTGAAAATGATCATTGCGTTCTGTGTGTCCGAGGATTCTAACAATCGCGAAACGGTACAGGCTGTGCGAATGGCGTCGGCCGCATTGTGTCCGCTGGCAGTCAGTCTGTTGGCAGTCCGTCGTTTCGAGATTGCATTCTGCCGGCAAGAACGGCATCATTGTCGCCCGCGGAATACAATTAGCAGTAAATTAGCATTCGCCATCGGGGCCGATAATAAAATCCTGCATATTATAACGATTGCATCGGATCTCACAATGCCGTTGTCGACCACAAATTATTAATTTAATGGCCGACAGAGAGACCCGGCCCGGCTAAACGCTCGCAGGGAGAACCGTGGTGAGGGAATTACGACTACGGGAAGCGAACGATGGAAATTCTCTTCGGCTTGGAAAAATTGCCGAGGCCCCTCTGCGTATTCCCCTCCGGCAACCACTTTGCGTTTTGCTACCACCATCGTCTCGTTCGTCGTTCGTTCGGCGTCGCGACGACTAGACGCGGACGTCGTTTTCTTTTAGATCGCACGCGTTTCCGGAGATAGGTAACCGCCGATACTTTTACAATGTACACCGTGGACGTTTCTCGTTAAGGACACCTGTTTGCGCCGCGTATACAACCACGATAACGTCCACCGGTCGTCACATATTTTCACGTGGATGTTTTTCTCGGATCTATCGTGGAAACCATCGCGGAAACTTTCTAAACGCGAATACCTCGCTTCCTGGAACAAACGAATCTTCCAACCTTTTAATGTTAATGTTAACGCACCGTTCTTTCCCCTATTTATACCGCTTCCGATGATTTAATTAGGCTCCTCCGCTTCCTCGTTGCTGCTCGATGTTAGGGCTCACTGGAGACTCTCGTGGCTCCTGCAGAATATTTTCTCTATTCAGTTTCCTCAGTGGACTGCGAATTTTTATGCAAAGTCAAAATTGTTTGCAAATTGTAGACGTACATTCTATTTAAGATTTCAACGAAGTCTAACAATACGAATATTACGCGTTTCTTTTTAGATGAAATAAAATTTGATTCGTTTGTAATCGATATTTAAGCATTCAAATAAATGCAGCCATACGAAAGATATAAATGTTCTTCTCTCTACGACATTTTCGGGGATAAAGACGTTTTAATCGCTGTAATTCTAAAGTAAAAGTTACGGCAAGGGGTTAATCTACTCGTGTTCATCATAAACGCATAAAATCCTGACCGATTTGAAATCGGTCGCTTGAATGTGTGGAGGAACGAGACCGAAGACGAAACGCCCTCGCAAACGGGGTGGAAGGGGGTGTACGAAGGCGATCTCGAGGCGAAATCGTCCGAGGTTCGCGAAGAAGAGAAAAGGAAGAGAGGAGGGAGAGGTGCAGGGTGGCGGTCGATGTTCCAGAACGAATGAGGGGAGGTAGGAGGGGTAGATATTTCGGAGGTTATGCTCTGGGGGCCCGTGTCGCGCCATCAAACTTCGGAACGGGGGTTCGGCTCTTGACGTCTGGCGCGAGTTGCATTCGCTCGTAAAGGCGTCTCGTAACTCGAGGCGTTATAGACATCGTCCGGGGTATATAAACGTCTCATCCTATGTACTTACCGTGCATCCTCCTCCGTTCCTGGCTCTCCTCTGCTAGGCTTTATGTACCGGTGTGTCTCGACGGGTACATACCTTGCCGACGAACACGAACACGAACACGCATCAACGTACACAGACAGATACTGTTGCTCGGTCGTGTGCACGTTCTCGGCACGTTCTCGGCTCGGTTCGCGGACGCTATCTGCAGAATGCTTATAACGGGCTCCCATAACTCGAAAGAGACTTCTTTGTAGTGGCTCGGCGCACTCTCGCAGCAATGTCTATCGGCATTATCAGCGGATTGGCCGGGACGAGGGACGCGCGTCGCCTGTTTCTTACCGCGGATTGGCCGGTACCGTCGCGTTACGGAATGCAGCCGTAACCTACTCGTAACTCGAAAAACGTTACTGCGAGAGCTGCTATTGCTGCCGGGCCTACCTGCCTGCTACCGGCTATCAGAAGCGAGCGAGGAAACCGCTCGTGAGCCGATAATGGCGCGCCGCGTAATTGCCCCCCGGGATTTAGTTGCCAGAGAAGTTGCACGGACAGAGCTTAGGTACTCGCCGCCGCGCCGGAATAGTATTTGCTACCACAACCTCGCAGAATTGCGAATATTTCCCGATACCAGAACATTCATCGCAGAATCTTTTTCTACCTGTTCTCCCTTCGGCTCGACCGAGCTTCTTCAACCCCTCTAACAAGTTCCTTGATGAAGATCGCGTGGGCGTACGAAGCGTTTCCAATTTTTTTCGAGAAAGCGCGGAGTAAAGGAAAAGGCATTCGATATGGTTGTTGTAGGTGTATATCCGGTAGCCCCTTACACGAACTGTCGAAGCGAGCGGTACGCCGTGTCCACGAAGCGCAAAATGCGCAGTAGTCCAGTGTAACTAGTAATTATACGTTAAATATATATATTTATATCTTGCGAGTTCAAAAGTGTCTTCTAAATACATACATAACAGTATCGAATCCAAGGCCAATTTGAAAACGCGAGTAGCTCCCGCCGTTCGTGCGATGTTCCCCGCGGAAAAAGTGGATCTTGGTAGCAGCAGGATACGAGGTCTTGGTTAGGTATAGTTGTATCGAGTGTAGCGTGGTATAGTCGATTGCGAATATATCGTCGGAGCGTTTTACAGCGCCGAGCCCCGGGGATACGGTTGCAGCGTTGAATGCTCGTTCCTTAGACGCGTAGCATTCGGAGTTTGAAAGAGCGATCGGACGAACTTGTTCGCGATCGTTCGCTCCGATTATGTATCATTTATTCGTCTGGTCTTCTGCTGGCCGTTTCTCGGAACCTCTTTCACCGGCCGGATCCCCTCGTGGTTTTCCTTTTCGATCGAAACCGTGAGAAGAGTGTTCTCTCTCCTGGCCGGGCCTCGTTCTCTTCTTTCGATTCTCCTCGCGTTTCTGCGAGCGGCCCGCGGAGTCGTTCACCTTTTGTTACCATTATTATTATGATTAGCGTCCGCTAAACGGCTTCCCTTTCGGACGCGAAGAAGATTATCGTATCGACGAAAACGAGCCGAGAACTGTGTGCGCTCTCTGCTCTTGGGTTAGGTTCAACTCCGGAGAGAGAGCTAGAGAGACCCTATACCGATACTGCACAACAAATAAATATAAATCTTCCGTGACTGACTGACTGACTGACTGACCGGGGCATTATCCTTCTCGGAAGCGAACTGCAATCCTGGTAATACCTCGTAACACACTTTTGCCCCGGGGATGATAGTCTCTCGACGATGCATCTCCGGCTCCGCAGTCACAGCAGCGCTATTAACCGCGTCTAGGTCGATGCACAGTTCCGTGACTGCATCGGCCGCCGGTTGCACAGTCCTCCGGGAGCCTGCTTTTTGTGGCCGAAACTATTCTGTAGCATTGTTTCAAGGTTTAACCCTTAGGAATCGAGTGGTGACTCTGAGGCGCCACTGGAAATAACTGTATCATTATTCAAAATATTGTTTACATTATTAAATATATCTAAAAATGTTGTTGAAATCTAGGAATATTGTTATTTATGGCATCTGAAAATTTTCCAAAATGCTGGAATTCGATAGAATTTAGTATTGAAAATTGCATAAACATCCGCAGTCTAGTTATGATGTTTTCAATGTAAACAATAGATTAAGGGATGACGTGAATTTTTAATAAACTCCCGATGCCCACAATCGTTGCAAAACATTTTTAGTTTGCATAAAGATTCGCAGTCGAATTAAGACATTCGAAAAGTTGGAATAGATAATTGCCAATTTTGACGAGCAATTAACTCGATCTAACTAAAAATCTGTAATTCTTTGAGTGAAAATTCTGAACAAGAATATTGAATAATATTTTACTTCAACGTGCACAGTGTCATAAAAGAAACATACTTGGTTGAAGAATCTGTGTGTGGAGGGGTTCAGTGTTGACTTCGTGGGACTTCTAGACGCTCGGTTGTCGAAATGGCACCACGAGCCGCGATGGAACCGCACACCTCTAATTCCAGTGGTTCAGGAAGATCTGCGAGAGGTGGAGGTAGTGGATCGCGAATAGATAGATCCAAGATGGACCCTGGGAGCAGGAGGAAGGGATTGGAAGGGATCGAGACCGTGGAAGGGAGAATGAGGATCGTTTTGAATAATATCGCTGGGGGGCTGCCGAATCGTGTGCGCCGCCCTGAGAGAGACCGGATCCCGATGCGATGCTGTACGTGGCCGCAGGAATCAGGATTCGAGCGGGGATTGGCGGAATCCATTCGCCGCGTGTCCCCTCTCTGTCTCTCTTACTCTCTTTCTCTCAGCCATATTTCCCAGAAGCAGGACATCCAGCCAACAGGAACAAAAGTTCGCCCCGTAAAAGATCCGCGTAATCGTTATAATTAGAGATCGTAAAGCGTCGAAGAGGTCCGCTCGCGCCTCTGCCAGAGAAAACGAGGGAGAGAGAAGAAGAGAGAACAGGATAAATTTTTCCATCGCGCTACTCTCCTCGGAACGAAACTTTGTTCAACGTCGATAACTATAATTTCGACGCGATACAACAGACGTTGTTCGCAAAGTAAATCCTCTCCGGGTTGATCGTTCAGGTCTCCTGGCTAGGTTCAGCCCGCAACCTGCCCATGCTGTTCCTCCTCGGCCTGTTCTCCTCGGCCTACACCCTGGGACACCTGCGCCCCAGCACATAAGACTATAACCGCAAGCGTTTTTAATGCACGCTCGCAGACAACGCGAGACCAGACGAATTTTATAGGCCGTTCGGGGTTTTGGCTTAATAGCCGAATTCCATGTGCGCGTACCCGGCCCCTCCTGAACGCCTGCCTCTCGACCCTCCAGCGGAAATAAAGCCGAGCCAGCCATTGTTCATCGATGAACGTCTTTCTTTTTTTCTCAGTCGACCTTCCTTATCAGACCAAACTCGCTTTTTAACGACGAGCGCTTTAATTGCGTTCGAAACGGTAATACGGCTGGGTCGACGATATTTCTGTAAATATTCATATATTTGTAAAAAACGTCATATGAGTCGAATCCATACATCAAACATTAATACGCTCTTTTACTGAGTAAGGGGTCTCCTCCATTAGCAATTATAGCTTGGCACCGTCTCGGCATACTTTCAACTAATTTCTCTTTCTCTTGGTAATATGCTTCCCTGTCAGCTTGCCCTTCATTATGGACCACACAATTTCTATTGAATTTGCATCAGAGGGGATGGCCAAGGTAGTACGGTGATGGCGTTTTCCGCTTTCCATTTCGTACCAAGTTGATGGTTTCGCGAACTCTGTACTCATCTCGGAGAACTCTGTTCTTTTCACTGTCAGAAACAAAACTGACAATTCTTATCTCCCCCTCATTGGGTAAAAGGTTTCGAAGATATCGCCGACACGTAAAACTGCAATTTATTGGTGAAAGTGGAATTAAAATGCTAATGGTTCTGATTAATGCACGTATTCTCGAACTCGTTGGATTTTACACACGCATGTGATATGAATGTATGAAGACCTGCAGCGTAGTAGTGTAGTAAAATCTCTACAGGTATTGCAATTCTGAACGAACAATATAATGTTGAGGCAGCTCGACGGGAAGTATGAGTCTGAGAGCACGTTCCCAGCGGCATTTCGGAGCAGCTGTGAGAGCCATGGGGTCTCCTTGAGTAACGCTCTCGAAGTTTTTCGGGCTGCCTCGGCGAGCGGCGGGTTTTAAAGCCGCAATTTGTTTGCTCGAAAGCCGACAATTAATGTAATTACCCGTTCAATGAGAATTACCATGCGTCTAGCAGCGTGGCGCAGCTGCTGTGTCCTCGGTTCTTGGTCCGAGGATCGTGATTTTTTTGCGATATCTCCCTTGGACTGCAAAACCAAGCGTAGAATCGGCGCGGAACGCCTCTTTCTTTCTCTCTCCCTCTTTCGATGTTCTTTTGCGTTCGTTTCCCGTTCTCGGAGCGGTGTTCTCCAGCGTTATCGCTCGGAACTAGTACCTGCCAATGACCGGTGGTGGTTTATGTGGATTCTAGCGGAAGAAGCTGGGCCCCTCGGGTTGTCAGCCGGAGAATTTGTGGGCTATCGTGTTCTTCGAACGAGCGCAGCGTGCATCGCGTTGCAATCGTTACGGGCTCGAGCTCGTATAAAGCTGCATATCAGCTTAAGGCTGCCAGGGCTAACTCGATTAGTCGCATTATTGGTATCGGATAATATGCAGCGCAGGGGTTCCTGCGGTACCGGGGCATATTAGTAACAGAATCCGTACAAGGCCGCCTCGTTTGATATTACCTACCCGGCCGAGAAACGAAGAAGACGGCTGCCTTTTCTTCCCTGTCAGCCCTCGATCGACCACCTTCACCGCACAATACGATATTCTACCGTTCTAGCTGCACTACGTTATCGCATCCCTGAAAAATCAACCCCCAAAACCACCCGAGCTCTTCAATACTCCTTAATCATTTTGGAAATCTCGTTCTCGGTGCTGGTGCGAAATCAATGTAAAAATGAATTTCACTGCAAAGATACTTACAGTTATAATTGCGTTTCAACTAAAAATGAAATCTGAAATGTTCTATGAAAGTTATTATTACAAGTTGGATAACGGAAGACACGGGATATGCGATAACACTGCGGACTTGGAGCGCGATTTTCTGCATCTGGATCATCGCTGAAATATTATACCGTGCTGCACCCATGCGGTTAGGTGTATACGGTCGCGTATACCTCGTAAATCGAACGTAAATTACGGCCTGGGGAAACGTATTGCCACCGTCGAGAGACGTCTCGGAAAAATATCATCCTTGTAAACTGTTTCTTCCCGTTGTGCTCCTTTTATCCGAGCCGATCCGGCTGACAAATTTCCGCCATTAAGTCCCTTACCACCTACCACAGAGCTCTGCCTTAGCTCTTTCTCTCAGGATTTTTCATTTCAAGCGAATATCGAACGGCTACGCTACGTTTCACGCAAACAACAAAGATAGATAGTCTGTCGAGGGGGATACAGGGGTGGCAGAGCTCTTCTGTAAAAATAGAATCCTTCGTCGGGATCATCGGAGGAAGACGAAAGACCACGTGCGGGTGCAACGGGAGACAGCGGATCGGCTTCGGAATGGTTTATTTCCGGCGGATGTGCGGACTGGGGGTGGATCCTCGAAGTCATCGATGGCCCCCGAAGTGCCTCACGATCGTTCTCCTTCGTCCGTGTCGTGTAGGATTTCCGACGCATGTCTGGACGCGTGCGTTTAGCACATTGTTGTCCGTCAAACAGTCAATAGAAATTATCTGGACATTTTTCAAACATGTTTAACCCTTAGAGTGCCTCTGAGGTGCCACTAAAAATTGTTTTACCATTATTCAAAATATTGTTTACATTATTAAATATGTTGGGATCTAACTAATTACTAAACATTTAAGTATTGTATGAGGTATTGTATCAATTACATATCCATAAAATGAAAAAATTATATAGAATGGAATTATTCTAGGTTGGAAGAGATGTTCCATTTTCGAATTAAATTGGAAGACAGAGTTATTTGTCGTATATAAATGAATTTTGTACATAAATTTTCGAGACCGCTGAGCTGTGCCAACACTCAAAGTGTTGAGACATTATTTGAGCATTTTGGACGTGATCAAATTTGAAGAATGTACATTAAAATTGAAGAATGTACATTGAAGAATGTACGTTAAAATTGAAGAATGTACATCAAAATTGAAGAATGTACATTAAAATTGAAGAATGTACATCAAGATTGAAGAACGTACATCAAAATTGAAGAATGTACATCAAGATTGAAGAATGTTTGTAACTTCCGAGGTGCCCAATGGTTAAATGCAAAGGCACAATCGAAAATCGGTGGATTCGCGTGCGTCTATGGGGGGGTCGAAGCAGAAAGTGCAGTCGAGTCTCGTTGCAGGCTGCAAGAGGAAGAGGGCTGCGACCCGGAGGCGCACGCAAACTCGCTCGCATGATGCGCATAGGTGAGGTCGCGTGCTCGGACACCACAGCCGCCCCAACTCGCTCCGACCTTAAGTCTGCGGCGAGAAGCCCCGTGTTTGCGGTGTATCCCGTTTCTTTCTCGTTTACCTTGTTCGCACCCCGTGCGCGAATTCGCGTCGGCTGACGCGCCGCGTCACCGAGTCTGCCCACCCCGTCTTATCCTTATTATTATAGCGTTACCAAAATATTCCCTTCCTCGATTGTACATTTCCTCGCTGGACTGCAGATCTTCAGACGACATCTTGCTGTTCATCCACTTTGCATATCAGGTTCCTCAATGGACAATAATTTGCAAGTTTTAACCCTTTGCACTCGGAACTATTCTAACACGAAAACTAAACATTTCTTCTGACCGAGAATATTTCCTTTCTGTATAATTTTTTTCATTTTATGCAGTAGTCGTGCAATACTCAAATTTTTGGTAATTTATCTTTCTATTATATAAAATAGTTCTGTCACGCAGAAACTCCGAGTGGCGGAGCCCCCTAGTTTGATACAAAATAATTGAATAACGTAATAATTATTTCAATATAACAATATTTAAAGGCGTCTCAGAGTCGCCACTCGAGTGATAAGGGTTAATAATCAAATAAGAACAAGTCGCGTTCGCCACGCGGATTATCATCAGCCATGATGGCTGCGATGGACGAATGAAACCATAATAAGCCCCAATTGGAACTCGTACAATTTTCCGACGTATACATGCCGATAACAATAATTCAATTTTGCGTATGTTAATTCTCGGTAGTAAAACGATTTCTTTCGCTTGGCGGGACACGGCGGGGCTTCTCCCTCTTTTTCTCTCTCCGTGTACGTAGAAATGAACGGATCCCATTGAAATCACAGACAACGACTTCAACTGACAACAACATGGTTGAATGGTTGAGGATCGGTGTTCGTTGATACATTATTCCTCGGATCGTAGAGTAAGTCGATACCGTTTCCTCGACAGATTCTGTGTGTGATCGACGACTTCCTTGGCTCGCGCTGGCCGCCGTTCATTCCGCATTCGTCACGATCAATAGCATCTTGTTGCTTCGCTGTTCGTAGCTTTACAGACGCTAATTGCTCGATTTTACGGGTTACGAGGCGAACGGCGCACTCTCGCAGCCGATTTTACGGGGGGGCAGCGTGCACCGATCGAGAAGGAGAAGCGTGGAAACGGTTCGGGATTGTTTAGCCACGAATCTGTCTCGCCGGCAAGGCGACCGATTTTCAAAGAGAACCGCGGCCGAACTCGCCACGGCTCGCTACCAGAATCGAACCCGTTTACAATCTAATTGTACGTCTGATTTAACCCCTCGCACACTACCACTCCTCCACCGACGATTAGAACTGCTTTGTCGTTTAACATTCCCGCAGAACGTTCAGTCCGCATTTTCAAAACATTCCATGGAATTAGCGTGAAAAACTCGATTGGCCAGCATTGAAGAAAACTCTTGAATTGCTACTTGATAAGAATTGATGATGCATGCAGGTATTATTGTGCGGTGCCTGTACGAGCGAATGAGCGATCGAGAAAGGAAGTTGGCGAATGAGACTGAGTGAATCATTTCACAGAACGAATGATAGGCATCTAAATCACGTCATTTGTGTGGCAATGTTCAAATTATAAAGATGAGCGCGATACACTTTTATTGTACTGTCTCCCGATTTGTATTAAATTTGTATTAAATGCTTCTTATGTGGCCCAGATATTAAAGGCCTGCAAATTATTCTCGATTTATTAAGCGATGTGCAATTAAAATTTAATTTCATTAAAGCAGTGTAACCACAAGTATGAGCTATATAAACTAGTTTTAAGTTGAGACAAGTTAAGTTGCGCATTAAGCTATTATGAACTATGTTAATATGTTCATGTATTGTATGTGCCACATAAACCACACTTGGTTTAAAGCATTAAATAAACAATAATAATAGAACAAGTGATAGGTCGAACGAAGAAAGACCGCGAGAAAATCGCGAGGCAATTCGGCGACAATATTACGTAGAGTGTATTGTCGGGAAAACTAGTAAAATCGACAATTGGAATGATTGATTGTAGAGGCTGTATCAATTACAGGGGTTGAATGATTTATCCCAGCCGCATAGGAACGAGCCATTTTATCCGAGAAGAATCCAGTTGGCAACGATACGTAATTAACGCGAGCCTGCGAATAGAGAACGTTCTGTCTTCATTAAATCCGCGAGTGGAAGTCCATCGAGCTGTGTACACACACCGCTCCAACTGCATTCTGAACGACGCGTGAAAACGCGATTCCTCGA
Source organism: Lasioglossum calceatum (assembly GCA_963966675.1). Lineage (NCBI taxonomy): Eukaryota > Metazoa > Arthropoda > Insecta > Hymenoptera > Halictidae > Lasioglossum > Lasioglossum calceatum. Next base: position 12,842,289 of record OZ016540.1, read on the forward strand.
ATTTCATTAGCGACCGCGGCGAGATTGAAGCGCGCCATTTTCTTCCACGGTTAACCCTTTCCAGTCTATAAAATCAGGATATATCGTTCGCACGGAACCGAGTCGCATTGCTAGCATTAAATCACTCGTACTAAAAGTTCTGATCGACTGATGCTGGACGGTGCTCGAAACATGAGAAATTGAACTCGTAGAATAACATGATCGAGTCGAACTGCAAAATTTTACAAGATTATTACAAGACAGCGTTACAAATTTATAATTATAAGAATTCAGAATAGGGAGAAGAACTTGAAGAATCAAAGGCGAAGCCAACAGCGTCGGAACTAATTCGATAAAATGCTCTCTCTATCTCGCGATGGCACCAGATTTATTTGCGCGCGAAGATCCTATTAACACTCGTAGATCCAATTAACAAAAGCTGCTGAACTCGATGCGGGAAGAAGTCGGCAAGACGAATACAATGAACGCCGCGCGTGTATCTCGGCAGCAATTAGCGTCGCGGAAAGCATTCCCGCTAATTTGCTTGGCCGGCCGAGGGACGTCCGATTCGATGCTCCGAAATAAACCACTCTTGCTCTCGATGTTTGGAAAAATGTCACTTATATCCTCTCCGTTTCTCTGCCTCTCTTTCTCTCGGTCTCTGCTCGCTCGTTCTCTCAATTACTCCTCCGGCCGAATACTTTCATCGTTAAAATAGCAACAGCCGGTTTGTCCCGGCGCGGCGTTCTACATCCACCCGCGTAAATACGAGTCCGCGGCTTGTGTTTGACGTGGCAACATCAACAGCGCCCTGGAAGCTTTTACAGGCCAATATGTCACCTCTCTCTCGGTTTCTCACATATCTTCTACACGGGCCGCGAGCGAAACGTAGTTTATAGACTGCGTCTCGTCGCACGGTGCCGGTGGCTGCTTCCCGAACGCGGTGAAACATTTCTTGATTAGATTTATCGATTAAAATCGCACGTTCGTCTTCCATTTTCTCGTTTCATTCTCGTACAGCATAACTGTGCTTCAGGATAATTTATATTTGTTTAATACACGTAGACATGCGGAATCGAGTTTAGAACAAATCCGAGCGTGGCACGTAAATTGATTCTAATTGTGGAAGCGTTAAAAGTGTGCACAACACTGAGACGAGATGATAGCTGGATGCATGAGCGAAGGCCTAATTGGTTACTGAATTATTAATATCATACAACAAACGTGGACGAGTTGAGCGACGTTCCCCTAATTGTTTGCAGCGCCATTACAAAAGATTGTGATCCTCCCGAAAATAAATGAGCTTCTTCCTCAATTAAATTGAATTTAAACTTTCCCTCGTTCCATTGAAATTATCGTTAATAGAAAAGTATGTTTACGATTCAGCGAACCTAATGGGATCTGATTGCACGCCGTTTAAGGCACGACCATTAATTTGCTCAGACGAAAATTGGGGAAAATCACGTTTCCTGTAGTAAACTTTATAATTCTCATTCCCTCTGGTAAACGTGTAGCAAACGCATAAATGTTACACAAGTTGGTCCAATGAATTGTTAGGAGGAGGCAGTTCCCTCTTAGAAAGTACTGCTAAAAGACGCCGGAGGATCGCGCAGGAGAGGTCAACATTGTCTTTCTATTGATCAGTCCAGTGATTTATAGTTATATCGTCGGGGTATACAGTTGACAGCGCGTAGTGAAACGAGCTCGAACAATATAGTGAGTAGTTAAGGTGGTTCTCTACACCGCACCGGGCAGTGCAATCTGAGAATAATTATCTGCGCCGGTCAAATTGCCGTTGCTGAACGCCGCTCACTGCAAAACCTAACGATCTTTAACACGTTGCGGAGCCGGTGCGCGGAATTTCGACATCGACGCTCCAAATGTTGTACAATTTAACGCTTCTTGTGCTACCGGGCCGTGATCGCGATCCGACATCCATTTCCATTAACGTGATTTCTTGTTTGATTGCTCCATTACCTTCCATTATCATGGAAAACTCTCCTGTACGCTGAGAATGTCGACCAATTTTGAATTGCACAGGTGGCTTTGCTCCATTTAGACAGCTATTCATCCATTATCCTAATCATAGTTTTGTACCCTTTTATGTAGCTAGATCCATTGATCTCATTGCGGTGAAATGCATAATCCAATTGAAGGCAATTACTAGGAGCTCAGAGGTTAGATAATGACTTTGAAATAGACCTGTTTCATTTGATTGTTAATAGAATGTCAACGTTGGTCCACTTTGATTTATACAATATTGTTGTAGATTTTATTGGTTTTCCCGAGAATGTTTTCCCTAACGCCACGCACCTGTCGCCGAATTGCCTCGCAATTCTCTCTCTCTCTCTCTCATTCTCTCGCGGTCTTTCCTTATTCGACCTATCACTCGTTCTGTTTAATCATTCGCTCATTCTCATTCGTCAACTTCTTTCTCGTTCACTAACTCACTCATACAGGCACCACAGGCGCCATTCGAAATTGTCGTGTCATTATTTGAAACAGTTTCTAAATGATTAAATTCTTCTGTATTCCATAATTTGCTAAAGATTTAAATATCGTATGAGAAAACAGGTTCAATTTCATGTACACAGTGTAAAAAAGATTACATAGAATAAAAATCTTCTAGGTTGAAAGATATAATTTCGGAATTAAAAAAAGGGTTTAGAAAAATCGCCATTCCCAAATGATATCAATCAATTTTCACCAAACACGTCTACAGTCCATACATGAACTCTTACATTTATCTAGATATTTAGCTCATAATCTTGAGATGAGATACTGTAGAAAATGCGTATTTGTTTAAAGAGAACGAGGAGGAAAATGGGGTGGAGAAGATGTTTACGTCGGTAGCGTAAAAGAATGTCTGTTTCGTGCACAAAACCGGCTGGATCGGCAAACGGTGTATCGACCATGTTCGTAAACATCGCGTTTCCACGCGGAACTCGCATACCGTGTTCGATCATGTTTCCCGTGGCCACACTGCCAGCCGTATTTGATAGTCGATCCGCGGTGAACCGCTCTCACGGCTAGGCTAAACTACCTTCCGTATATAAAGTTATTCCCGGAATTTGATCGAGACATTGCGTGACTGCAGATCTTCCTGAAGTATAAGGCCGGGTATACATAATAACCCCGCGCCAAGGATCATCCTTGATCCCCGTGTGTTTAGGGGTACAGCGTCCCCGATAATTGGATTAATTAGCGTTTTTTGTCGAGCCGATCCCTGTAATCTAACCCCGAGATCCGTTCTAGGTAGCACTAGCAGCCGAGTTTCACCTCGGAACATTACCGATCTTCTTCGAGTAGAATCTCTCTTCTGTTCTACACGGTTGATCGAAGCCACTGCGAGATCATGGCTCCTCGAAGATTCAAAAGAAAATTTATCTGCTCTGAAGAAGCTGAAATTGCTTTTTTAAGAAGATTGCACGAGAGATCAATAGAATCGCAGAAATAGTTGCGGATTAGAAAGGGAATGACCCTCGACGGGCACTTAAATGGCAAACACCCATCGTTGATGGAGTTTTTAGTGGGTCTCGGATAATAGTAAAGACCGCCTTCGTTTTTCTAAATAAAACTTGGATCAGTAGAATCTTCAGAAGGTCAGACCTAGATTGTCTGGTTCCTTTTACGATCAGAGGTGTCAGGATCGAAGGAGGATGACTTTTTGGACTACCCTTGCGTACTAGGAAGGCTCTTATTCGTCGATCCTAAGAAGAGAATTTTTAAAAATAAAATTGGAGGTATTAGCTGAAGGATGAGGTCAAGGATAAATCTCCTAGAGGTCCTTGCAATCGTTGGCAACTTCTACAAGAAGCATGGAAAAATATCAAATTAGAAACATTCGAAAAACTAATTGGCAGGATGCCCTGAATATGTCGGGCTGTTATTAAAAATAAAGGCAGTTTTTTAATGAAAGAGCAATTTGAAGAAAAAAACCTTGATAAATAAAAATAATACAAAATGTAAAACAAACTGCTCGTAAAGTTTTATCATTCATCAAAAACATTCATTCTAGAATTTTTTAAATCTTTTCTGTTTCATATTTCACCCAACCAATTCCTTCATAAATGCATAAAGATTCGCAGTCTACTTAAGAGGCCCCTAGACGATCAATAATATTGTCAATATTCGCTTCAATATTGACGGAGGACCATATTGATGTAAATATTGATCGTCTAGGAGCGTATCGAAGCGTCCTATCAATATTGACGAATATTGATAGAAAATTATATTTTCTGTTTGAACGTATAGAAGGTTTATTGTAAATATTTCCTTCAATATCAGTTGCTTATGAGACCGCGAAGTGAGAACATGGCTGACCTACCAAGCTCCCCTTCTAGTGATCAGGGTTCCGTTCGGGATCGGGATTTCACAACTCTGCGTATAGCGGCATATCGTGATTATCCGGAATTGTGGTGTGTGAAGTCAAAAGATTATTTTAACAAAAACAAAAAAGCAATTGCAATGGAAAAAATTGTTGGATGCATTCAAACAATGTAAACCAGACAGGTTGAACAATTAAAAAGGAGAGAATGAAAAAGCCCCGACCATGCAGCACGAATATTTCTGGCAGAATGGGTATTGGTGAGAGTATTGACAATATTGAAGCGGATATTGACAATATTATTGATCGTCTAGGTGCCACTTTATAACCAACTTCAAATTTTAGTCAATGTCGCGGGTTTTCGTATATTCGTTCCACTGCGGGCCGGGTTTTTCAGCAGCGACTCGGTGCTCCTTTTGCGAAGGACCAAGGGCGACCACGATCTGCTTCCAGCGTGGTTCGCGGCCGCGTATGCGCGAACGACGATTGTATTATCCCGGTAGTTAATGCTATTTCGCGAGGCGAGTTTGACGAGTTTACGACGCGATTCTACGAGGGTACAAAACGGATGGACGGACGTACGGCGACTGAACGTCCCGTCGTCCCCCCGCCTCTCCGTTCGTCGTGCCCCTCGCCCCTCCGGCCAGGTTGATTTATGCCCGACGTTACCTTTGCCAACGGATTTACATCCCGATATTTATTATTCGCAATATTATCGCGCGCGCGTTTATTGCGTTAGTCGAAAAGCCTCGAACGCGCTCGCGACGGGTTCGCCGTCCAGCTTGCGGGGCCCCTCTTCCACACTGCGCGCCGTGCCCTCTCTCGTTGTCCTCCTTCTTCGTCATCTTCTTCTTCTCGATTCGTCCTCTTTCTACTTTGACCATGTGTTGTCTGGCTCTTCGCGGTGTACGCCTGCGGTCGCCGATTCCCGATGCGATCTCTCGAAACGCCTTTTATCGAGCCCCCCGTGTCTCTTGAACGAGACGCGCGTTCCACTCGCGAGAAACGCCGCGGCGATATTAACGCAACCGCTATCCATCCCGCCGATTGATTCCTTCATTTGTCTACCGATCGTCGGGGAACGACACCACCACTCGCTTCGAGATCCCACACGGTGATTCATATGCTCCATGGCTTCAGCCTTCCTCCCATTAAAACGCGCTCGTTTCGTTTATATCGCGGATTTCTAATGTCTTCTGGCCCCCATAGATTTAGTTTCTTGTACTGAGACGTTTTCATTGTAGGGTATCTTTTTAACCGATGAAATCAGTTTTTGCCCATCGATCGTTGGGGAAAGACACCTCTAAGTCGAGAGTTCTAGACAATGATCCATTCGTTGGCATTTCATTCGTCGTATTTTAAATAAGCAGATAATTTTGCTTTTGAATCAAAAGCACATGTTGCCAGTGAGTCATTGGGAAACAGGTGTTGACAGCTTACCTGAAAGATGGCAACAAGTGGTTACGAATAATGGAGATTATATCACTGAACAATATTAAACATCATTAAATCATCGTTCTTAGTTCTTAGTTCATCGAAGGACGATGATCGTAGGTTTCTTGACAGGAGACAATTTGCACCACAAATTGAACCTGAGGAAAGGAGCAGATGTGATCTGTTTGCAAGAGCGATTAAAAGGTTGGAGAAGCGATAACAAGAACAGAACGTACAAAACGCATAACTCCAAATTTTCCTAGTCCACGCTAATCGCAAGTATGGGCCAGCGTAGTGTCTGCATCGTCGCCGGGCAAATCAGATTTCGTAATGGGGCTCGTTGGGCCGTCGAAAGCGGTCGGAGCGTAAATTACTCGTTGGTATTCAATTGTCCCGGCGCAGGAACGGTTTCGTGTACGGTGCCGCTAGAGGGAGAGAGAGACAGAGAGAGAGAATGCTGCTGGCCTAGTCGAGGGATGCTCGAGGCGAAGTTCTGCCAAAAATTCCTCGGTATCGAGGGGACCGTTCCGCGAACGTAGAGGGGCCCGGATACCGAGGCGAGATGCTCGTTTTGTCGAGGCCCCGGCTCGTGTATCATTAAATTAACGTTAAATAAACGGTTACGCGGAGGCGTAATTTCGGGGGCTGAGATTTCCGTGTGTGTATCCCGAGAGCGGTAAGCACCGGCCGATTATTCATTCAAGGAGCCAAAAGAGCCACTGTCGGCTCCCGTTCTCTCTCGAGTGCGGACACGCGATCCCCGGGCCCTCTCTGATCGTCGTCGTCTCGTCGTTGAAAGTCGTCCCCTTAGTCCCTTGGTCTCTTCTTAGTCCCTTCGCCCAACCTCTCCCTTTTCTTAGGGAGCTGCGACCTTGGATCACGCCAAGCCAGTTCGCACCCTGTGTCCTTCTACCGTTTTTCTAGCCTCTTCGCGTTAAGAGCGGGGAGATCTGAATGCCTCTGGAAAAAATTGATTAAAATGAAATATGTCGGACAGCTAACCATTTTCTTCGTTGCTCACCTTCCCAGATTGACCTATCCGTTTAGCGCCGTAATTAGCTCCCGTTTCTGCCGGGAACTCTTTCAGACATCCTCTGTATGATCCAAGCAAATGATTCTATTCATTTTTTGTACTCGAAGCTATTGGGTTGGCAAGAGAGTAAGTTCGGTATTTTAAGATGATATAAAAACCAATTTTTTGATTCAAACAATTAACTTTAATCGATAAAATATTTTCCATTTTGTTCGATGATCTTTTGCCATCCTTCTGGCAGCTTCATAATTTCGCGTTCGTGAAACTTCCAAGTGCGATTTCATACATTTACGCGAAATTGGTAAATTCAACAGAGAAAATATTGAAATTCATACGTGCAAGGGGGAATAAGGAACGGCAGAACCGATGGGATGACCTAGTAGATGGCCACGATAGAGTTCGAGACGTTGCAAGACGGCACCGTTACGCGCAGGAAGCACTAAACCCGCGAAAATTGTATTTATTGCTGGTCGACGGGGTTGCGCAACTTCCGCGTCGCGATCAACCGCGAGATACGGCCTCGTCTCGTTCGTTCGCGTCGTAAATCGCGAACAGCCTGACTGACGCTCGATCATCAAACGTGTCCGTCTTTATTCCCGATCGATTGCATTCCGAGAATCCGAACTTTGCCAGCTCGAGCACCGGAAACGCGCTCGAGAGAAGCCAAAGATACAAATGCGTCGAATATATTGTTACACGTTCTAAATCTATTCAGCGATGTGTACTCTGAATTGCAACCTTTAAAAAGTTAGCGGGAGTACGCGTTTTCAACTGTGATTCAAGGTCAAGGCTGTAGCCTCTCTCGAGCACATGGGATCGTGCTGTAGATCTCATGGAAAAAATGCAGGAAACGATTCAATGTTCTTCGTCTGATCATATTTTCATCTCCTTGATATTAGATCGATTGTACAACGTTTGTTCAGCACATTCATGGATATTTCAAATGCTAATTAAAAATTACAGCAGGGTTGAACGAGAGAGAAAATCGTTGAGAATGATTAAGAGGGTGATTCGAAGCAGGTAATCGGTGCATTTTATCGGCGAGGGTGGTAATCTCTGGCAGCGGGATGTTTTCCGGCGAGTCGAGTGGAAAATACTTGTCGCCGATGTTCCCTTATCGTAGAATGTGTCGACGGCGATAACCGTGGAAGAATTACACCGGGAACACTTAACAGCTTCCTCCGTTCACTTTCAGTCTCCATTCCGAACACGGAGAAATCAATTCGATTTCTTTTCCTACTTTCCTCGCAATTCGAAACCATGGCTGAAAACCTACTCAATTAAACAAACTATTCATCATCGTAACTGTTCACTTACACTAAAGGGGAATCCAACGATAATATTCTTGATAGAACAATTAATATGTCTTTGTATTGTTTAAAAATTAATTTAATACAGACATTAATTCCTTTGTGATATGCTTTGAAAATAATTTGTTCAACGATCACGTTCACGATCTCGATCGAACATTTTCTGCCAGTTGCCGAGACGCTCGAGAATAGAAAAAGCGTTCGAAGAGGGAAAGAGAGGGCACGAGAGGATAGATCATGGTTTTTAACGAAGGCAGCAGTCTCCGTGTCTCGTTGCTTCCCTCGAAGGGAGCGTTGGATATAGGTCCCTCGTGGGTGTTCGTTAAAAATTCCTCCGATATCCGATGTCGTTGGCATGATTTCAGAGCGGAGAGCTGGTCGCGTCTTGGTCGTCCCGGGGTCGACGCAGCCGGCAATCGATCTTGCTTTCCGAGTCGACACCGTTTTTATTTTATTTTCGTGGTGATGATAAACGCGCAGATTAGGGGCCCACCACCCTCGCCGATCTCTAGTGGCCGTCGATCTGGTGGCTCTTGTTTTATTTTCTTCACTGTACTACACTCGTATCTACACGCTGTTCATTCTTTTAATAAGTCACCGGACACTCATTCAAATTTTTTATTAAAGGACCTATATCATGAAATAAAAATGTTTGAATGTAGAGAACATATAAATCAAAACTGACCAAAATATCCTATATTTTCTAAATTTTAATTATTATTCTTATATTTTTTTCTAATTTTAATTTTTCTGTCCATGATCATCCCACAATTCCTCAATCTCTTTTTTCCAAGATTTATCTAAATAGTATGTGTATATATTAAATTTTGCATTTAAATATTATCGTATAATAGCTACATCTAATCAAAATGAGACAATCAAATCAAGCTGGAAGCTTGTAGTTCGAGGGTTACCCCTGCTGTATAAATATACGAAAGCGTCCAAATAAGAGATAACAATATAATAGTAGAGATTAAGACAATTTTTAGTGGGGTGTCAGAGTCGTCGTTCGAGTGTAAAAGGGACATAACGGTACAGATAATATAATACAATATAGATTATACAAACACAATAATACGATGTTTATCATACGAGAGCCAAGAAGAACGAATGAGTACTCCAACCCGCATGGAACCATGAACCACAAGGGTGGGTACGTCGAGAGTAAACATTTGTAGATCCATAAGAGAAAAGGATCCAAGGGAAGGATCACGGCCAGACCAACTGCGAAACAATGGCGAAACGTGTTCGGACTCGTTAAATTCCTCGAACGGTTTTCCAACGATTCGTTCTATTCTTACAGCCGCTACGGAGAGAGTCCACAAGCGTTTCGGTTATTCTAGGTTATGGTCTAAGACAGAGGCGCTTTCGCGGAAGGAAAATCAGGGATTAGGACCGAGAGGCGGGCCGAGACTAGCTTCAGAGAGGAGAACGAGCGAGAGAGAGACAGAGAGAGAAAAAATAAGAGAGATTGAGAGAGCGAGAGTCGATCATGTGGCTGGCAGATGGTGGCCTCCCGGTCCGTTGACAATAGATTTTCGGGATTTCCCGTTTATTCGAGCCGAGGGACTGTTGCTTTGGGTCTGTGCTCGGTGCCTGTGCTAACGAGTCGTTTCTTAATTGCTATTCTGCCAGACCTGCGCACGGGAAAGTACGATTCTTGTTGGTAGAACGTTATACTATTCTTTCACGCTCCAAATCTAGAATTTTACTGATTTCAAAATTTTAACTTTAAAATTGAAATTTTTACTGATTACGTTCTGAGCTTCAGATTGAACCACTATTTTGCCCTGAAAGCTATCTTCATTTTTAATTAATACACTTTGAGCGCCCTGTCTTCTATATCTGGGAATTATTACATTTGTCCAGGTTTGAAAGAGATTGTACCAATATTTCAACTTGACAGCTATCTTCATTAGAAAGTTAGTTCTTAATTAATACACGTTGAGTGGCCCGTCTCCTATCTCTGGGAATTATTACATTTGTCCAGGCTTGTAATTCTTTGCTAGTAAGCTATCTTTATCTTGAATTAACAAATTTGTAGTGCTGAAAATAAAATTGACTTTTCTTTTCAAATTGACAAACTACATACACTTCGATTTCGTGGAATTCTTGGGGGAAGATCGTAGTTCCAGGAAGGATAGCGCATTCCAATCGAGCAGTGCACAAGACTCCACCGTGGACTATTTCTTAGCCCCTAAGCGATTTCTTGAACTGGCAACTCAATCGGCGATTCGTGATACACGCGAACAAGGGCGCAGATAAGACAAGGGCCGCAGAAGTGGGTTTTCTAATGGACATTCCCTGCATACTTTCGGGAATCTTATATTTTCCGACGTTCTTTTGTCTGGGAGAGACACATTGGCTACCATCGACTCCAATCGGTAGTGAGTCATTCGTTGGGCATACTCGGAACCGTTGGCCTGGCGTAATTAGTCCTGCAGGTAGTCAGGATCGTCGAAGGTTCCTGAAAATCCTGAAGGTCTTCCGTTCGATCCGTCCACTGCTAGAACTGCTGCTTTTTCGTTCCTCTTGGAATAGCAAGTATCACTAAAAGTTTCCCGCTGTGACTAATGGCAATAGAAAAATCAAGGTAGTCACTTCAAATGAGTCACAGCTTGTATATAATTATTATCACATCGAGAGTCCGTCTGCGTTTATCAACGAAAATTGTCACATTGCCGAGTTCTCGACGCATTTCGAACAAATTGCCCCCTCTAGCAAGGAGAAATGTTACTATGCACATCGTTGTTGCACTCGTCGAACACGTGGCAAAAGTTTTCCGCGTTGCAAGTTGCGGGGCGGCGCGGCGCGGCGCGCGCAGTTGATGGACCATAAAATCGCTCCGCGGTCTGCCACTTTTCTATACCAACACTGCCGTGGTAGCACGTGGTCGCCTGGCGCTCCACCGGTGGCTCGTTCTCGCTATCTCGTTCCTCAACTGAAAATCATCTGTATCCAGCAAACAAGAACATCAAACCCAAAAGTTTTCAACAGCTTCGATCTGTACACGCAGCGTTGTAATTGCCCGGACGAGCAACTAAAGCTGAATTGGAGGTCTGTCTGGCTGGTGGAGCAGTCGATAAATTAATCAGGGGTCCGAGTATCCGTCAACGTCACCGGACGACACTGTTTGACGCGTGGACGCTAAATATCCATCGAGCAACGCCGTTATTTATCGAGATCCTCGGGGGAGCGTGGGAGGACCGTCCTCTCTCTCCCTCTTTCTCTCTCTTGTGCGCGTGCGATCTCTCGTCGAGAATCGAATCGAGAGATGGCGATACAGAAATACCGAATAGTTGTCTAAAAGTGTGTGACGGACGGACAGCTGGCCGTCATTAAAACCCCATTAGCGAGGAGCTCCCCTCTGGACCGCGTAACGCAGCCGCCCCTCCGCCCCCGAGTTCTAACAATATCTTCGACGACGCTCCGCCACCACCCACGCTATTAATATTGCTGTATACCCTCCCCCTGGCGACGGCCCACACCACCCCCGCGTTTGCGAGCAAGCCTAACATCTATTCCACCATGGAATTCGCATGGACCGAGACTCGTGGATTTAGATGACAATTATTGCACCGCTGTCGCGCGCGAGCAACAAGAATCACTCTCGAAACTAGAAATGTAACGGTGGAATTGCGTCTCCGTGGTGGACAGCGGATTCTCGCGGTTTATCGCCGGCTACAGAGTATCCCGAGTGGCTCCGAAAGAGGATCGAGGCAATTCCGAGAGAGCTACGAGCATTGTCGGGAAAGATTGCGACCTGATTCCGCGCAACTTTGCTCGGAATTTAATGCTGGCTGTGTTCGTTAGCGTCAAGAATTTCCTCTGTGGATGCCACACCGTTTTATGCTTGTATTAATAGAGCTTGCTCTTGTTGCTGATGTCTCATGAAGGAGACTGATGTCACGAAGGCGACTTTATAACTTCAATAATTATAACAGGAAAATCTGAAACCTCGAGTGAGAGGTTGAGTGAAACATCGAGAGGCGCCGAACGGAGTTACCGGACGTCTCGAGCCCGATTCGAATCGGAGCAGAAGCGGATAACACGGTGGATAGCTCGTTGCACTCGTTTGTAGTAAACACGAAAACCGCGACGAAACGCGGCGAGGCTCCCAGTGCCTCGACCTAAGAAGCAGTCTGTCTCTCTCTCTCTCCTCTCTCCGGGGTATAGTTATTTCGAACTTGACCCAGATCCACCCGGCTTCCCCGGAACCGCTGTTTGACGGATAGCGACTCGCGTTTCGATCCATCGCGCCGGACACGTTCGCTCTCTCGTATTTTTCTCGACGGTCGAAGGCGTCGAGAGAAGTAGATTGATCGATCAGGGTCGTCTCTTATGTACGCGACGCGTCTTCGTCCACGAGGAATGTCCACGACTCTGATCCACAGAGGACGGACACGATTTATTTCCGTACATCGTGGTCCCTTGCGAACGCATTTACTACCCAGGGGTACGCGAATTCGCGATAACGTCTTCGAAAAGATTCTCCAGAATTCCTTCGATATACACAGAGCTGTGGTAACAGTGGTCGTTCACGTAACTCGAAGAATGGACCATTGTGTCCTTGCAGATCCTGTGTGAGTAAAGAAAAATTAGAAGTAGGTTGCGGAGCTTTTAAATTTAAAATTATTCGATATATAACGTGTAGACTAAAAGATTCACAAATAGCCGATACATCTTGCCTTATAAAAATAGCAAGGTTTAGAGCCCGTTCTAACGAATCCGTGTGTGAACGAATACAAAGACGCTAATGTAAATAAGATCCGCGCGATCGAAAACGTGCAGTTTCCACCGTGTCTGTATGGGCTCTAAATTTATTTAGTATACTTATTAAATATATTTATTTAATGATGTACTGCGAAAACATCGTTATAATTTCAATGATTGTGAAGCAAAAAATCTGGAACCGGTCATTTAACCGGTGACGGTAGGTTTAGCGCAGAGTTGGGCATTAATCGATTAAAATTTTAATCAGGATTGAAAAATCGATTGATTTAATCGTTAATTGTTGATTAAAAAAAGAAATCATCGAAAAAAATAAAAGTACGTAAACAGAGTTTGTATTATTAGATCAAACAACAATACACTTAAACTCAGTTTACATTTTTTTTCAGTATTCATATAGTTTTGCTTCCGTATTTCATTTCGAAATTTCAGCGGTTAATCATTAATCAATTATCCGATTGACGATTACAATTGAAAGGAATGTAATCGTTAATCGCAATTAACGACTAAAGTAGAAATTCAACCGTTATTCCCAATTAACGATTAATAAGTATTTAATCGTTAACAGCAATTAACGACTAAACTAGGAGATTAATTGTTAATTGCGATTGACGATTGAAGTAGAAATTTATTCGTCAATCGTTGATTAAATTTTTGCCCAACTCTGGTTTAGCGTTAAAAGTGGAAAGTGTTAAAAACGTTGAGACACGTTGAAAAAATTCCCTCCCTTTATTTTTGCAACCTGACGTCTGAAATGGGAGGGACGGATCGTCTGGAGCCAAGGACCAAAAACGCCGAAGCGGTTTCGAGTCGCGTTCAAAGTTCCACAATGTGTTCGATACCCGACGACGAATTCTCGAGGGTGGGAGTCGAATTTCGGTCTGGCAATTTGTCGAGCTGCGGCAATAAAACTGCGAGGGGTGTACGGAGGTCTCTAACAACAATAAGAGTGAGGGAGCTAAGCGGGGGCGGAGGCGGCCCTTTCTTTCGCTTTTGCTCTCGCGTCCGCTCGGGTCCGCGGACCGAAATAAACGTTCCTCTCGAGCAGGAGAGCCGCGACAACCGCTCGAAGAGCAAGAGAGAGAGAGAGAGAGAGAGAGAGAGAGAGAGAGGGATCTCGAAGCTCTTTCGCGTCTTCGGTCTTTGTAGCGGCAGATCAAACTCGGCGGGTCATTAATTAAATCTGGCGGAGCAGCCATCGTCCGTCCGTCTTTCCGCCGCGTCTCCGATTTACTTTACACGAAATGCGCCACGGTTATAAATATGGCTCTCGCTCGCGATGGGGACCCTTTTCCCCGAACTTGATCTTGCGGACCGCCCTCGGAGCCCGGGATATACGTACCAGCGAGCGAGCCGTGACGTGCGCTCTGCGAGCCGATCGAGACAGCTTTCCTTTCCTCGTGACGAAGAAACCGACTGCCACCTTCAAACAAATCGCGGACATCGTACCCGGTTCTCTGCTTACCCTCCCGCCACTGCTGCTTCGGTCCTTTGATCGAAAGGGCGGGACTGTTCAAGTGCACTCGATCCATCCGTTTTGAGGAAATTTCCCCTCTACCCTGGACTACACATTGCAGTACAGTGAGTCCTCAACTCTTGATTCTTATAAGCGAATCAGAAAACCAATTCTGAACTGTGAAATTCGTTTCTTGATTGCCAGAACGAGAGCTTTGTCGGTAGGCATTCAGCTATTTATCAGTTATCAATTTTCCATGAACACAATTGGTTCATTTGAATTTTCAAAATCAGATCGTAGCAATTGACTTCAGCGGTGGCGCTAACTGCTGGGTCGAATTAACCGCGTAAGACGAGGACTTACTGCATCTGCTTTGCTAGGTGAGATTCAATCTAGTACAGTAAACCCTCCTATAACACGGAGCAAACTAATTTTACCTGTTCTCGACTTTAAAAAAATTCTGGGACACTAATACAAGTCTCTACTTTAACACTGTGATCATTGAAAAATGTTTACAAATCTTAATATTCGTTCGATACCTATTCTACTCTCGCAGTTCTTGATTTTTAAAGATCTCCTCGATCGTCATCAGGAGGAGGTGAAAAAGTCTACTGCGCTACCACCCACGCGATTCCAGTCGAATCCAAGAAGGATTCTCGTTTGGAAGCCACCCCCTGCCAAGGCGGCAGTTGCATAAGAGAAGCAGATTGATAAAAATAATTCGTGCCTACCATGAGCCTCTCGGGATCTCGAATCTGGTGGACACGTGGGGATCAGAGAAAGAGAGAGGGAGAGAGAGGGAAGACTGTCTGTCAGCAGAAGGCGTGGACGCGAGCAGGCTTTACGATCGATTCTAGTTGCAGCGTGTATCGCCTGCTTGATATTAGCTTCTTAATTGCATACAGTTTCGAGCTCCTATTATGCGAACTGTTCGAGGCACGCCGCCTATTCGAACCCATAAAATTCGCGAAAACAATCGCAACGTTATAGTGAAACCCTATTGTTTATCTATGCAAATAGGTCGGTATAAAATGCAATTATACGTTGCTACTAGTCTACGGATCTTTATACAAGATAAAAATGTTCTGCATCTATCCTGGGAGGCAGGAGTTGGATCGTAATGATTAGTAGACAGCGGATTTTATGCATTTATAACAAAACTGAGTAGGTATAATTCGACACAGTGAAAACATTCGAAGAATTTAAAAACACTGTTGTATTATTTTCGATCTATTAAACATATTAAGAAAGAAAATAAATTTCTATTTCGCCCTAGCTGGTTGTAAATCAGGTAGAAAAATCATTTTGCATAAAGATTCGCTCCCTAATGATTAGACCATTTATGACAAAACTGAGTGATTGCCGTTTAAAACAGTGAAAAAGTTAGAATGATCTAATAACACCAATCTAATGTTTTCAGCTTGTTAAGATTATTAAAATAAAATGAGAATTAAACGTCTATCCGACTCCAGTCTCTTGCAAATGATGCAGACAATTTTTACTTTGCATAAAAATCCGCAGTCTAATTATTACGAACACCAATTAGGGACTCGTGAACTCTCGCGGCGAGTAGTATAGATGGATCGTGACGTCAGTAAACGGAGTTACGAGAACAGAGAGTGGAGTCGCATAACGGGGTGAAAAATGCGAGCGATCGTCCGTGAGAGGTTGTTCGGGTCGATGCAGCGGATCGAATTCCGCTCGCAGGACCTCGGGCCCGCTTCAGGTCCGCTCAGAGCAGGCAGGCCTGGGTATCGCGAGGACGTGTACCCGGTCGGAGGTGTCCCGCAGGAAGCTTCACCTAAATAGACAGGTTTGATCGATGCGCCTTCCCGGCGATATTGATAAATAAAGGCGATTACAGCGATGACGATTCCGATGGTCAATGAATTTATATACCTGACAAAAGTCCTGGCCGAGCCGATAAATCTCGTCCCCCCCTCTCCTCCCTTTCTCACTCCTTCTCGCTCTCTCTCCCTCGGTTTCTCCGCCCCTCGGTTCCCCCCGTCGCGACCCGGACCGCCAGGGGTAATCTCTCAATCTAAATCGATCGATCTGCCAAAACGACTTCGATTCGGAGCTGTTTATCATCGGCCACTTATGAATTTATTTCACGAGCGCCACGAGGTCGGTGAGGGACGCGGTCCTCTCTTCGTTCGTTCGCTGGCCCTGGGCCCTCTACGTGCACACGACGGGGAAAGATCTGGTGATGAAGCCGTGATCTCTACGTGGGAGCACCGCAGGGGGTCCGAACGGAACTCGTGTAGATACTTAAACTTTCGTTTTTATTGCGCGCGGATGAACGCCGGGGCCATTCATTAAATCGTTGCGCGCCCACCGGTACTCTTCCCTGTCGATACTGTACGCGAGACACGCCAGAGAAAGAACGAAAGAGAAGAGAGAGAGAGAGAGTTGGTTCGCTGTTACGTTTTTCCCCGACTATCAATCGGCCTTAATTCTGCCATCCTGTGAGTTCTTTCCCCAAAAAAGTTTCATTTTTCTGTCATTTATTGTATCGATCCAATCGTTGAATCACTAGCAATGGAATAGATAGACAGGGACTTCGTTAAAATAGAGAACATCGAGACCACGCCCACCCAGAACCCTCTGTGTAGCTGGAGCTACGAGACCACGCCCCTTAGGCACCCTACAGTGAAATTTTAACGGCAGTACGAACTCTCAAAGCACTCTACGCTGTTAGAGCAACGATACCACACCGTTTAAGTCTAAAGGAACTCTACACTCAAAGAGCAAAGAAGCTACGCCTCTTAGCATACTCTAGCCACAAAGTTCTAGGAAGCCACGCCTCCTAGGCACTCTATGTTCAGAGAGCAGTGTAGCCACGCCCTCAAGTATTTTCCTGTTATAGCAATTGTTGCCTTTGTTGAATGTTTTGGCGAATGGGCTAGAAACCAGATTCTATCCTGCTCGATGAACTCGAGCATGAACTCGTTCCTCCCGCTGTTCGAGGAACTGAGTCCGATAACGCTGGCGATAACACAGCCCGTTGGTCGCGTTGCTCATCGCGGTTTTCATTTTTATGCATTTCAATTAGCCGTGGACGGGAAGGAGGGGGTCTTCGGTGTTCGTAAAGATCTCTGCGACAAAGGGGGTCGTATGTGGGCTCCAATTTCCGAGTGTCGTCTTCTCCTCGATAATGCTAACCGTTTCCAGAGGCTCTAGCAATTAACCTATTGCTATCTTAACGATAGATAAATTAGTAATACTTGCAGGTGACACAGTTTCTCCCGTTTGCAATTACACGGCGAGTTCATCCGTCCCTCGTGTCAATTTGACCCAGTTTTCCCGAAACAAGTTATACTGTTCTGTTATTTATGTGATAGGTAAATTTGTTCGAAACTTCGTGACCTTTATCTTTTTAATGTGAAACACATAACCGAAACATTGCGAACATCGAACAATAACTGTTTATCTTGTTCTTTTATCGATATTTTATCACTGTGTCAATTTGATGAGGGTTAATTTTTCATTTGCTCGATTCAAGTTTCCACCAGTTGGTCCACACAAATTTACATTCGCAGGAGGAACAGGCGGTTTAATTGCAGTGATTGCAAAAGAATTCCGACTGGTTTGCGTGCAAAAATTATTATGGTCCGTTAATCCTTGAAATTAGCAGGAACGGTCTCAGCCTCGGAAGAGAGACTGCTGTTGGCGAGCGGTGCAATTTATATCGGGAGACGTGTCGCCGAAATCATCGAGGTGGTCGCGTTGAATAATCGACGAATGATGCGACGCGGTGTCCTAGCCGCACGATATATCTTGCTGCGACTCTCCCTTTCTCTCTCTCTCTCTCGGCCGCTCGAGGTGGGGTCAAATTAATCGTCCGTGTAATATGCTCGGAATCGTACTGTTTCTTCATTTTTCGACCCCCCTCTGCGTACCAGCTTGCACCCGGCACTTCGTCACGAAGACACCCACCAGTCTCGAGGCCGGGCCGGCCTCTCACTTCATTTAATTTCGTCTCTGGGCTGCGGAATCTCTGCCGCCTTTGTTCCTCCATTTTTCGGACATAGAAATCGCCAATTCCCCCTTTCCAAAATCCGTTTACCGTTAATAATTTCGTGTATACACTTACACACACTGTATACGTAGACGAAGGAGTTAATTAGCACAATATAGAGACGTTGGAAATTTGCTAGAACATGTCTAATGGTCCGCAAGCGGTTGCAAGACGTTCCCATCTTCATAACCGCCATTATGCATGAACCAGCGCGAAAATGATGCTCGAAATCGCGTCGAGCAGATTAGAGCGAGGCTGCGAATTGGCCGGACCGTGACCAAGTTGAAAATGAACGAGTCCCGATGCGGGAGAGAGAGTCCAATAATTAGAATATTTCGAGACAGCGAAGTGGTCCTCGCCGGCTGAAGCGTTTAGGCGATGATTTAGTGGCGTCGGTGGCCGCGCGCACGCATGAACGCACGGTCGCGCTCGGGTCTTTGTTAACGGAGACACGGGTACACCCGCGAAGCGTGCAAACTATAAGGTATAAACAATAAAACAATCGTACTGCGGCGTCGCGGCGATAAATCACAACCGGGGCTCACGGTTATCTGCCGCGAGGATCCGATGGGATAACGCGGTGCCACGGTGCCCGGCCTCCGGTAAATTTAGCTATTGTCGTGTCTAGGATATATTAAATCTCGTTAAAATGTCTTCATGCGGCTCGGACGCGAGAGTATCTCCTCGCAAGCTTCCTCCTCTCTTCTGTGTGTCTCCACTCGGCGCGGCGTGTCGCGCTCGGTCATGGTCTCCGTACCTTATTCATCCATGAATAAGCCGGACGTCTGTCCATTGATCGTGATCCATTGCGATCGAGAGTCCTCTTTCATATCCGCTGACGTTAATCGCCAACTAATCGCGCGGAAAATAAATAACCCCGGCGCCGGCCATTTTCAACCTCCGAACGATTCCGAGACGGAGCTCTCGAGACTTTCATCAGATCATAGTGGACACGGATTTCGAAAGTTGTCCGATCCTCCCGCCAAAATCTCGTATCTATGCAACATACATATTGAAATGTTCCTCGTGATTCGCCATGACCAGGAACATCAGATCCAGCGCCCTTTGTACTTATTGGAGATGAAGCTTAGCCACAAAGAGAGTATTTCAAGAAAGTAGAATGTGCATTTGCAGTTATGACCGCAAAATGGAGAATTCTCTGGAAGCCAATTGAAACATCGCATCGGCTGGATTTGCTGACAATATTGTTAAATGTATATGCGTTTTGCATAATGCAATTATCGACATGGAGGGACATGAACGCCTCGAAATCTGCAACGAGTATGGACAGGAAAATGAAAGAAATGCTATTGCTATTGGAAGAAGTGGAAATAGAGCTTGAAGTCAAGCTAATCAGGAAAGGGGGACGTCTCAAAGTCCAATATAAGTCCTTTAATTCCAATGACATTATTACAATTGCAAGTTGCAGTGGTACCGTCCAGCCTCCGGATCGCGATCGTCGTCACCGCTCGACCATAAACAGTCGCATTTAATCCCATTGGTTTGATTTTGCCGCAATATTCACCTCGTCGCTATCCTCGATCTTCACCGTTCCACTATAACCAGCGGCGAGTTGAGCGATGCGGTGCAACGAGGAACAAACAAGCTACTTCTTCTTTAGTACGTATCGAAATGTCGTCACGAAGTCTTCGAAAGCTCATGTTGACCGAAAATATTTTTACTAAATATCCTTAATTAACTTCTCAAATTGTCTGAGAAGCAGAATTAGAGTTAAAGAATAATTATAAATAGAAGAAAATGGAGTATTTAATTGTATATATTTAAAATTGAGGCAGTATTGTTTGTTTTTACCGCGATGTTCACCTCGCCGCTATCCTCGATTTTCACCGCTCCACTAAATTGATTATAATGGACAGAATTACAGAGGTACAGGCTTCACAAGATTATGATTTTACACGGCTCTGGGTTGTTGAGACGCGAACGAGCAGTTTATTCCGCGGTGATAAGGGCGGAATAAGGGGCCTGGGAACGCAGTACGCGGCCTCTACCAACCGCTCCAGGCCTAATCGCGAGTAAAGAGGGCAGATATCGAATCATTAAACATTAATTAGGAAAATGGCGAATGAGCCGCGGCTCTATACGCCGCGCGATAAACGCTATCGGCCTGGCATTATTATGCTACGGGTGTCATAAGTGTTTTACGGCTGTGCCCGTTGCACCGGTGCGCCAAGATAAAACTATACAAAGTGACATTACCTCGAACGGAAATGGGCGTCGTAAAACCGCGCCGGAGGAACGGATGTTCCGCCGTCGTGACCGCGAATCGATTTCCCCGACTCGATCAAGTCTGTAATAATCTGGCCAATCGAATCTCTGCACGATCTTTTTACTATATCCAATTTTCCAGTATGTACTTCGGTTTTTAGTTCGGTTCGAAACTCCGACTTATCTTCCAGCCGAGCAATCGCTTTCTCACGATCATATCGCGACAACTTATTAGTTATTACCACTTTCTGCGGACAGGATAGTCATGAGTACTGATAACGGCCGATTAGGTTCCTTTGTAAACCTCTTCGGGAGATATATTAGGTGGCGGAACAACTTTTTAGCTGTTTATTCACGTTGTTTTAGTTATTCTATCGCAACGTTGGTGGCGTGCAAAATTGTGCAAAATCTTTTTTACACTTTTCGGATCAATTTGATAAGTGGTGTGTGTTCTATTAATTTGTTGTAGTTGCACAGAAATTAATTGAGTGGTCCCATCGATATCTGTACCGAAGTGAATACTAAATATAATTTTTTAGGGGTAAGAAAATTCGGGGGGCGTTGCCTGGGGCACACCAGGACCTGGCCCGGACATGCAAATAGTTCCATCGAATCTCCAAGTATATTCAAATGCACTAACCGCGTGCGCGCGAGTCCCTACCTGAAAAAGGCGGACTTGGATAAATATATACTTATCGAATGCAGGTGTACCGAGGACCGTCGCCCGATCTCGGATGAAATCGTGATCGGGGGAGGAAAAAACAGGGTGGATACAAACGAGACGCCTGTGTCGGCGGCTTTCAGCACGTGTGATAATATTGACCCTTCCACGGTGGTCAACCGTGGACTCGGTTGATGGAATCCTAATCAAATAGTAATGTGTTCGCCGCCGTTCCGATCGGAATTCCTGCATCCTGCGGTATCGACAAAATTTTCCATTTTCCCAACTTGATTTATCTCTCATCTCGTAATCAGACTATGGATCTTGATGTGGATCGTCGTGTTCAACCAGGAACCAAATAAAAGTGCCACTAAAAATTGCTGTACCATTATTCAAAATATTGTTTACATCATTCGATATGTTGGCATCTAATTAATTACTAAACGTTTAAGTATTCTATGAGGTATTATACAAATTTCTAGGTTGGAAGAAATGTGTTTCATCTTCGAGTTAAAATAGCTCCGAGTGCAAAGGGTTGAATGACTCGAATAACCCAGAAATTTCACTTCATTTTGATCCTAAACGCATAAAATAGCATTCCTCTGATTCATTGCTATTTTCCGCTGCATGCATAAGCTAATCTGGCGTCCCCAACGTCGGCACGCTAAAATCGCCGGCACAACAGGACTTCCGTCCGCGAATCATGCCAGGAAATTCGATTTTGCATAAACACACGCGGCGCCGCGCCGGTCAGAGACCAAGCTTCATGATTAATGAAACAGGATAGTATCTCGCGACGATAGAACGGAATGAAGCCAGTCGGGACAGTCGAGACGTACGACTCTCGTTAAACTTTTGCGCAACAATATCCATCGCGATTGCATACCAGTTTTTTCCTACCAGTTCGCCGCGACAGGAGAGTTGAAACGCGACTTCCCTAAAATCCTCGTTCGACGAGTAAAGAGTCACGATAAACCCAACTTCCGCAATCCGCGGCTGATAAGCCGAATCGTGAAAGTTCTCCGCGAAGAAATCGCGCGCGACTGAGAGAGAGAGAGAAAGAGAGAGAGGCCCCGTAGAAAGTCGCGACGGGCCCCAGAGGCGTGAAAATTGAATGACGACGGTTGACGCTGTCCTCGCATCAGGTATTCCCCTCGCGGGACCAGAAATCGCGTCATTGAAGAGGTCCTGAGCCGGCTGTCATTACGATAATCACGTCCGGGCCGCTATTGTTCTAACAGGACCCGTCTGTCTGCTCGCACGTGGGCGTTCGAATACCTGACCATGGGGACCATGAAGGGAGCAGAGGGACTCTTCTCACCTTTTTTTAACTGAGTGCCCGAGTTGACACCCAGGACGTGTTAGGGGCTTGTTTGAGCAACGAGGTGGGATTCCGGGCACCCGAGGAGCAACTGCCTTCACGACACACTTTGCGAGCGTTTTATTCGCAGGAACACGTTCTCTAACCCTTCCAGGATCTTTACGAGCAAGACCTAACCCAGACCTGCACGATTTCTTGAGCATTTTCCATAATGTGACTGGAAAATGATTTTGACGAAGGTACAGCCATTTCCATTTCTCTTAACAGTCGCCCACTAAGTGAGAGTCGCCACTAAAAATTGCTGTACCATTACTCACAATATTGTTTACATTGTTAAATATGTTGATACCTAATTAATTATCACACATTTAAGTATTATAATGGGTTATCCAAAAGTACCTTTAGGATGTTGAATGAGAATATCTGTCAAACGCTATGTTTTTTTCTTGCCACTTTCTTGTATTTCTAGCCTACAATGATAGACAATTTTAAAAATGGAGTTGTATACGATTGAAGAGCGTGTTAAAGTTATTAAAATTTATTTTGCAAATCAGTGTTCAATAAAAAATACCCATCGTAAATTACGTGATTTTTTCGGCATACATAATCGTCCATCAGAGCAAACAATTTGAAATTTGGTTATAAAATTTGATGAAACTGGATTTGTTTATGATAAACTGAAGTCTGGCAGACCAAAAACAGCTCGTTCGAATGAAAACATTGCTGCTGGTCGTGAAAGTGTTGCTAATGATCAATCAACATTCAACATCAATTCGTGGTGGTCATTTGACAGATATCGTTTTTCACACATAATTATCATAGATGATACCTGATAATTAAATGAAAAAATCAATAAATTAAAAATAGTATGTTTTTTATTTAAAAAAACTTCCTATAGACTATTTTGGTTAACCCTGTATAAGGTATCATATTATAAAAAGGAAAAATTATATGCAATCGAATTATTCAAGGTCGGAAGAAATCTTTAAATTTCAAATTAAAATAGTTCCGACTGCAAAGGGTTAATGATAGCACTATATCGATGCTCTGAATTCATTTAATTCGATCGCTGTTTCATATTTCACCAACTCATTTTTATTATAAATGCATTGTCTGTTCACAGTGCGTTAGAGTCTTTTCGTTAGAAGACTTCTAACAAACATTTCAGAATATGTCTGATCAAACGGAATAAATCAGAGCTCCAGGTAAAACTGTTACACCCCGAGCAAACAAGTGGGCGCGGCCGGTCCCTGTCCCTCCGAAACAGAATCACTCCCACGTCTCTGTCACCGGGAATACCTGTGGGTGACTGCATAATAATTCGTAGGTTCGCCTACCGAAAACACGCGCCCAAACACTCGCTCGAGCACGCTCCTATACGTATGTATAGGCGCGACAATGACGCTTCATTCACGCGCGGTCCAAAGGCGACCGATCATCGTCCTCTTTATTGGCCACAATAGCCCAGCACCTGCGATCCGATCTTTATTTGGGAGATGTGGAGACACGACTGCTGAATACTCTGAATGAACTGCATTGAGTATTATTGACGATTCTGACGTCAATTTGAACATTGAAAGAGGAAACTTGGTTTCCAGCTCTGTGGAATGTCCCCTTTTCTGTGAATTATTGCGTTCTTAACTGTTTTATTAGGTTGGAGGGAAAGTTCTGTCATATTTGAAATAAGCAGGAAAGATGACAACAAGTTGTTACAAATAATGAAAACTATATCATTGAATGATATTAAACATATATTTTCATAAATCGATTCAAACGTTTTCTTTAAAATACGACAGAACCTTCCCTCCAACCTGATAACTCAAAAACGAAACACTTCTTCGCGAAAACAAGAATTTGAATAAAGTGATCCTAAAACAGAAGACGATGCGAACAAAATTATTAGGAAAAGAGAAACGTGGGATGAGTCGCATTCTTCTTTCGAAGATAAACGAAGGTTTCCGAGACGAGAAAACAAGAGAAGAACTTTCAGCAGCAAAATTCTATTTTTGTCAAGACTGGCCGAAGGAGGATAATTAGAATGCAGAGTGTAATGGCGAATCGCGGAATGCAGAGGAGGGCTGAATTAATTCGTGCAGCAGACAGCAGCTTATAATGCACTGAAATATTCGTTGCGTCTGTCGGTGTTCGCGTGAGTCACGCGTGTAACGTTGCGGACAAAAAATGAGAAAACGAAAGCGATCAAAAACGTTTCTCGTTATTATTCGCACGCGTGCAGTCGGGCCGCGCCGGAATGAATAAGTTGTAATTATCGGCGGGGGGCGGGAATATCGTGAGACACGGGGGGGTAAGTTGAACCCTTGACGACACGCGTTCGAAAAACGCCGAACAGAGTGAGGGAGAGAGAGAGAGATAGAGAACAAAGACGACGACCAGTCTAACCAGAATCATTGATCTGCTTTCAGTCGCATCAGGAGGAGGATTTGTCGGATCCAGACTTACAGGATGAAGAGAGCGGGGAGGAGTTACCTCAGCAACCACTTCAGGGTAACACGCACTCCTCATCGGACAATGCGTCCGTGCCGGTCAGCACACCTACTCCATTAACACACTTGAACAGCCTGATGAGCACACACCATCCGCACTTTCTGACCAAAATCAAAATGGAGGTCAGTCCACGGATTTTTCTTTGGTTTGCTCCGAGCTTTTTGCTCTAACATTAAAATTTATTATTCAATAATACTACAGTAAAAGCTCCTTCGTTGTCCAAAGGCCGGGGGTTTGAGCGGACAACGACCGTGCCCGGACACTATTTTTGATTTATGGCTGCGTCTTTAGTGAAACGGCTAGTTAAATGACAAAGAAAAGCATTCGCAATCAAAAACAGTCAACTGTTTGGCTTTAAAAAACTCCTTATTTCCTTGCCATATTCCTTTCCTATTGTTCTCCGTCCTGCGCGGGTCTAGACAGTCCTGGGACACATCTGTCGACCAGATCCATGCAGGCCTAATCCTCTCGTTGACAGACAGTGGACTACGATCGTGCCCACGATTCAGGACAACGAAGGAGAGCGATTACTGTATTTGGAAAGTTTTCACTTTTAATTACTCGCACATATAATATTTACAATCTGAAAACTCTAAGTTTAGTGTTTCAAGTATAAACAAAGGTGTCGACCACGCTAGTAAATATCTATTTTGCATGAAAGTGTAGTTATTTCATTGGATAAAAATTGATTTATGTTGGAGTGAAGTAGAAAATAGTTTATCGAACATTTATCGCGGACATTCGCCGCAGACGCTTTTCATTATCGATTCATCTTGCGTTGCGTAACTCGATGTTTTAATTGAACAGAATTTTACCACGTTCGATACCAGCCAGTCATTAACTAGCTGAATGAATACTATTACGCAGCAAAAACCGCGTTCGTTGCGTTTTACAAGATCAAAAGTCGCGCAGAGTATTTTATATGCGAAATTATTTATGCGAGTCGAGCAACTAGAAGCATGTTAAAGGCGTATGCGTATTCGATTCGAGCGACACGAGCCTCAGTTTTACTCGTAACTTTTAATCGTCGATCGCGTTCGCTTATTCGTTGCGTACAATGTTTGCATTTTACGCGCGCATTATCGTTCAGCGACATTTGCAGTCTGCCAGGGAACTGTTTAAACGTTGCAGGAAAATGGGGTAATACCCTAATCGTTTAAAACGCGGTTGGAAACCCCATGGTAAGAGTTCGCGCGAGTGACACAGAGAGAACCACGAGCAGAAATCGTGAGAGTGTGTCGCAACCACGCGCGCGCACCCATTACCCTAACGTCGATTCACTTCTTTTATATTTTTTTATTACGCGAGCCAATTACGAGAGCATTTTTTACGATCCTCGCTTTCGACTCGCGGCCATTGTTTGTACTCCGCCATGTTTCAAAACTATCGGTGTTTGCTCACCAAGTAAAACAGACGGAAATTTCCCTATGCGTAATCTCTAGAAAGCGGATTTAATGCCGCTAGAATTGCACGCGAGTAGGCCTTGATCCATTTGTTTAGGATTATTGTACACTGCCCACGAATGATTTCAAATAAAAATATGCACCGACACTGTGCTGTTTAAATAATTACATCATTCGAAATTAATTTGAAGGAGTTGAAGCACCAATATCACTTGACTATTTAATATTCTTCAGCGAGGTAATTTGCAGTACTATGTTTAGGATTCAACGTCGGTGCAAATGATTACTTTCCCGTTTTTCAATGGAATTACACGAGGCGATAACTGCATATATTAAAGCTACAATAATCGCGACCATAACTACAGCCACGCGAACAGCCGATCGCAAGACAAACGCATGGCAAAGCTCGCGAACCTCGCGTGGCCAATTTTTGCTGGCGAGAGAACGATGTTCAACCCCGCAAAATGATCTTAATACTGGTTTTCATATGTATGCACGGATTAATAAATTTTTGCAAAATTTCCAAAGAGCCTCGGATCTCTCTGATACTCACGAAGTTTCAGAAATCGAAGCTTCGAAACTTTGAGTCTCACCACTAGACTGCGGATCTTTATGCATTTACAGCAAAATTGAGTAGATGAAATTCAAAATTGTTGGAAAATTTGACAAATTGCAGATGTCAATAGATGATTTCTCCTCTATTAAAATCATTAAGCAAAGATATAACATTCAATTTAGTTTCACAATTTTTATGTTGCCTAAAGATCCGCAGTCCACTTATCACATTCGAAGCTTCAAAATCTTCGACCATCGAAGGAAAGCAACACAGCCGAAGTATATTATTATTATATTTATTATAAACGGACCGAAGTCCCTTTACACAAATGTTTACAATAGAATAACGAAAAGAATTAACGTAATGTAACTAAGAGGGCACATGTACAAAACTGTTGGAATACAAGTATGGTATCTTAGAGGATTAACGATCGATTAAAGATGTTTCCGTGGTATCTGTGCAGAGCGACGCGGACGTGCTGAACAATAAAAGCGGGCTGGAGGCGTTGCAAGCGGCAATGGGCGGCGGCGGGTTCAATTTGCCGTTCTCGTTCCCGTCGCCAGCGGCGTTCCTGACCCCGCAGCACCACTCGCAGAACAATCATCCACAGTCAGTCGGGATGGGCGGCGGTGTGGGCAATAATCAGATGACATCGTCGGCCAGCTCGCATTCCAGCGAATCGTCGCAGGGCAGCGCGAGGAACGGCGGCGAGCCTCGGGAGACCAGCAATCACTCGCAGACCAACTCGACGGGAACGAATCACCAACAGCAGACCAGCTGGAGCTTCGAAGAGCAGTTCAAACAGGTGCGTCAGGCAAGTACCTAGCTCTCTATATGCATGCTCCCTCTCTCGTGGCAAACCGACCGCGCCGCGCCGATTTCATCCGTGATCCAACCCGCTGGCCATTCGATTGCCCGAAAAATTGATCCGGACACCTTACCATCGCTTAAATCTCATTCACGTTCCTTGTACTCCATTCTTCTTTTCTGGGTACGCGGCTGACAAAGAATCATCTTTTAACACTAAACCTACCGAGCACTAAAAGCGATCAAAACGTTTCAGCTTACAAAAATAACAAGGCTCTATTTAGCTCGATTTTGTGGAATTTTTATCACAATGTATGCTTGGATAAAGAAATTCATCGACTCAATTTCCATGTAAACAATTTCATCATTTCAATAATTGTAAGAAGGAAAGATATGAAACCGGTCATTTGACCGGTAGTGGTAGGTTTAGTGCTAATTAAACAAACTTATGTGCTTTGTTCTACATTCATAATGCCTCATTCTGCTTTTGTGGAAATATATTCTTCATTGTTAACCCTTTGCACTCGAGTGGTGATTCGGAGGCGCCATTCTTCTACCATTATTCGAAATATTTGTTGCATTATTAAATTTGTGTTCAATAAATTACTAAACGTATTTAATATTTTAATAAACTACTGACAATATTGTACGAGGTATTACATAAGTTTTATATCGATAAAATTAAGAAAATCATATAAAATGGAAATATTTCAGGCAGGAAGAAAAATTCGGTTTTCTGACTAGAATAGCTCCGAGTGCAAAAGGTTAAGCTTGTTATAAGATATATGTTTTTGACACATTAAGTACATACGTCAGCGTGTACCACCAGTGGTACTGGATGGATAGTTAAACGCGTTTAAAAAAGTTCTACTGTCTTCTACACGAAACGAACGACCTTCTGGAACAATTAGCATCAAAACTTGCATCAAAGTACGCCGCGAAAAAAAATCCTGAATATGGTATCCGGGTCGTCGATACAGACCTTGACCCAAGGAGGAAGTCTTCCGGGAAGCGACGGTATCGTTATCGCGAGTCTAGGTGATCTCGATCGTAAAGTAGCGAACGCTGTCGATGGTATCGCCGCGTTGACCGATAAGCAGAGCGGATGGGATATTGTTGGTAGGATCGGCATCGTCCGTGGTGGTCGCCCCGAGTATCACGAGGCTTTACAGTCGCGATCAGAAGAAGGCTGTCGCTGTCGTGGGCGTGTAAAGCGGTCGTCCTTTGTGGGACAGTGGTTAGTGGCCATAAGGGACGCGTAATTACTGGCGGCGAGCGTGTTCGAGCTTGGAGGAGGGGGCTGTTGTTCTATGGTGGGGGCTTTAATTAATGCAACGATGGGAGCTAATTATTATTTTTACACGACCGGGAGATAATTACCGTCCCTGGTGTTTCCTTCGGGGAGATGCCTCTCGGAACGTTTGCTCAAGAAGAGCTGCTTCGAGGAGTGTAGGGAAGCGAGAAAGAGAGAAGAATAATGCTAGGATGGGTGCGGGGGCGACACGCAAAGAACAAGGTACACCGATGTTTGTGTGTATGTGTGCGGAGGGTGCAAGAAAAGAACGAACGGCGAAAGACGATAAAATAACGCCGCGCGCGGGATCGTGCAAGAGAACAAGAAGGGGGGGGGCAAGAACGGGGGGCCGGGAGTTATAGAATTAGTCGGACGCTCATCGGAGCCTTGTTAATGCTTTTTGCCAGGGCCACCGAGCGCCGCTCTCTGCGCGTGGAGATTTTTGCGTCGCGGCTGCTTTTCTGTTTTTGCAACGAGGGTGTGGTGTTGGATTACCATTTAGATTGTTGTTCGCGCCCGGGCGACGGCCTACGACAGACCTGCTCCGTCTGCCAGGACTATCTCGGCCCGATTTCTTGCTGGAATCTGGGTTTCTTCTGCATCGGACCGGTCCTCGATACGGTACACCGTGCACCTTCCTCCGCGCCATCCTTCTTCCTCCGCGCGGACGCGAGTCATTTCATCAGAACGTGTCCTAGGGCAAGGCAGTTTTAACGAGTCGCCGGTGACTTTATTAATTCGTCGATGAACGATCTACTGCTCCAGTAGCGGTCGTAAAAGCTCCACAAGGGAGATTATTTAAGTCGACGACTATCTAAGAAAAAGGTAAAAAGAATAGAATTCAAGATTCATTAAATGCTACGACCTATAAATTTCCACGCTGAAAATAGAAGGACAAAGAGAGACAAAACGATCACTGATGATGGAAAGAGAACACAGTTTTAATCCCATCTGTTGACTCCCGATGAAGCAGTGCTTGCTAACCCTTAAGGGGGTAGACTCGTTTGTCCAGGATTGCAAGAGTGAGGAAGGAAAGAGAACAGTGCTCGAGACAGCGGAGGGAAACACAGGGTTAAATTTGGCGCGTGAGATCGGACAGTGCGAACATCGGCCGGTGTCAGCTCGAAAAACGGGCCGGATCTGTCCAGGGAAAGGGGCAGGGAAAGAGGGAAAGGGAAAGGGGAGGAACAAGCATCTCCGCGAGAGCAAGGAAAGATTAAAGACCCGGCAAGTACGCCCCCACCGGAATGATGGATGCGATCCCTGAGACGCGGGCGCCGCTTGCCGAGTAGGTGGAGACTTCCATTTTCATTCCTACGTGCTTCTGCCTGTCCCTCTCTCTCTCTCTCTCACTCTCTTTCTCCTTCTCTCTTCATCCCATCTCCTTACCGTCGCTGTTCTCGCTTCGCGCGTTCTACCGCGTCTGTACGCTTTAATCAACGATACGTCTCGCGCGTCTCTGACATCGAGAACCCGTCTCTGTTTCTCTCTCTCCGCGAGCGGAACCGTGAACCTTGATCTTTCCGCGCGTGCAAGGTTCCGCGGGCTTCAAAGCGGGATCGAGATGTCGGGGGTGGGTGTCTTCTACAACCGCGGAACCGCCACCCAACGGGGAAACGCGAAAAACAAACCATTTTCACCGCGAACTATTTTTATCCGCTCGTTCGCCCATTTGCAGCGCTTTGTGTAGTCCATTTTTTATTTTTATTAACTGGGAAGAATGGTAAATTTTGAATTGTGAATGGTGATCTTTTAGGAGTTTGTTGCGGTTGTGGTTCGTTTTGTGCCTGCAAGTGATCCTCATCAGGACGAATACATTATAATTGGACTAATTTTCTCCATTTTCATTTGATTTTTTGTGGTCCTGATTCATTTTGTACTTGTAAGTGATCCTAACTAGGAAGAACACATTTTGTTGTGGTCCTGGTTCATTTTGCACTCGCAAGTGATTCTATTAGGTTGTACAGAAAGAAATGCAGGATTTTTGTTCCTTTGTTTTAATTGCAATTTTACTGCTTGTTTTACGCTCTATCTAATTATGCTTTTGATATTTAATTTTATTCAAATTTTTATTAAATTATTTGGCTTTTATTTAAAGATGTCAAAACGCGATTTGCGCATTATTTTTTTCTATGAGTTCAAACTAGGCCGTAGTGCCGCTCAAGCGGCTCGGAATATCTACGAAGTATGGGGCGAAGGATCAGCGCTGGTATCAGAAGTTTCGTGCTGGCTACGACAGCAAATAATTTAATAAAAATTTTAATAAAATGAAATATCAAAAGCATAATTAAATAGAGCGTGAAACAAGCTTTAAAATGACATATAACTCATTAAAGTAAATATTTATTGGTATAAAATTGCAATTAAAACAAAGGAACAAAAATCCTGCATTTCTTTCTTTGCAACGTAATAATTAGGAAGAATACATTTTCTTCATTTTCATTTGGTTTCATTCGATTTTTTGTGGTCCTGGTTCATTTCCTACTCGCAAGTGATCCTGATCAGGAAGAATATATTATAAACTCATTCATTTTCTTCATTTACATTTGGTTTCATTTGATTTATTTGTGGTCCTCGTTCATTTTATAAAAACCGCCTCTGTACATCGTAGAGCGGCGCGATGGCGACGCCACGCGTTGCTTTATCGAGTCCGCCGATAGGAATATAGAGCGATGCAAATTATTCGCGATAAACGACACCACCGTGTTCGCGCCGAGTGTTATCGCGATCCACGTGTATCGGGAATATTTCGCCTCGATTCCGCCTAGTAATCGTCGAGCCGCGAACCGTCCATTTTCTGAAGTAAACGACTAGTCGCCGCGCCGATAACGCCTCGGATAGTTTGATATTCGCTGCTGCATCGATGGGTTTAACGGCGAATTTACGGCCCCCGCCGATTTCTTTCTTCTCCGTGGAACATGCACTTCGATTGCACCAGCAGCGCGTTTACACCGACAACGATCGTTTAGCCAGTTACACGCGGGGATTGCAATCGCTATCGGCCGTAAAAATTCGCAATTGACGGGCGAATACGGTCTTCGAGGTTCGTTTGTTTCACGCGGATTGCTGCTTTGTTGCGAAACTGTCGACGGCTAACGCAATCGATACAGTCGATGGACTTATAGTGTTCCTCGTAGTTGCAATTCTTGCATCTGACCTTTTAAAAAATTTTATCGGCGGTTCTGTGATTGAGGACGATGAGTTAGCGAGTTGCAAATCGTGTCGAGGCGCCGATGAAACCAGTTGCGACAATACATTCTTATATGATGTTATGGTTTTGCAACATTGTTAAAAATGGGAGCTGATTAGAGCCCAATTCAGAATCTAGGGATGCAAAGTTTCACTAAAATGTTGAGTGTTAACACATTGTTGACCGGCAATTTTACTCAGAGGCTACCTGATGTCATCGGATATTTCGTACTTGAATGTGAAAGTATATATAAAACAATAAAAATAAACTTCAATAAGCTTCATTTATGCATAATGAATTAAGATGAAACTTTGAACATATCTTTCATGTAACTTTTTATATTTTTTTTTAGTATGATAAATTGTATAGCAATCACCGAATGAACAAAGGTTTTGAAATATTCTATTTTGCCCTGGGTTTCATATATTGAAATTGATAATGCAAGTGTAAACACAAATTAACTGGTGGTCGGGCAACACGAGTTAACTCGTGACCGGTGTTGAACCGAGACAATGTGTTGAATCGAGGGAGTTCGCGAGGCAGGTGCGAACGAAAGTGGCCGTAGTTTTCAATAAAACGATCCAGCATCCAGATCCCCACCGGTGGCTAGACCGAAAGGCTCTAAAAGCTATCTTGTCTCGGCTGCAAGGTGTACTCTAAGCACGCCCACACGCATGCATCGCGGCGCATCATCCCTCCTCGGTTGCGCCGTTCACTGACCGTGCGCTCCGGCTACCATCGGCCGAGTATAATACTGTAGGACTATACTTTGCAGCCATTGCGAAATAACTCGTAAAGCCGCAAATTGCCGGGCATTTCGCCTTCCATATACGTGTGCCCGTCGAGACTCTTTACGCTGCCTCGTGGCTGTGTCGGTGCGCGCCCATCCAATGAGCACAATGCACCCCCACGAGCGGTTATAGGCTGTTTTTCGAGAACGCACAGTCGAGGCGCATCGAGCGTCGTTATGGTTGTCCACACCGCCAATTTTATTCTGTCAATTTCATTCCAATAACAGCGAAATTCTCGAGATTCCATGAGGAAAATCTTCAATTAATGAAACAGTGAATGAAAAACAGTAAAAATATTTTAATACAAAGATACTATTATATTATTTTCGACTTATTCAAGTCGTTAAGAAAAGAAACAATTTTTATTTTATACATAATAGAACTCAGTCAGTTTTAATAGTCACTAGGTTTAGCGCTGATTAGAGCAAGTTTTCACCATTATATTTTCTCAGTGTAGCACAGAGTATGCCTCGAATCTGATCACGTTCAGGAAAAACGAAACAGTCACGATTATTATTCAGATTTCACGGTTTACAGAAGTATGACGTCTGCAACTAGGTATAAACCTGCAGTTAAACATTTTAAGCATACATATATCTTTCTATAATTGCAGACTTCGATGTCTGCAGACATCCGTCATAAAGCGATAATTGATTTTTATAAACTTTTCACGGTTTCCTGCAGTACGACTTCAGCAACTGATTATGAACCCGCAGTTAAACATTTTAAGTATGTATCTCTCCTTCATATATCCTTCATAAACCGATAAGTGTTTTTCATAAACTTCAACTTAATTTATTCAGTCTCGTGGCTTTCGAAATTCTATATTAAAATTCCGAGGCATGAGAAACGCCACGTACAACTCAAGTTTTCTCAAGAAAACAATCCCAAAAGATTTCATTGAATGTTATGAGCAGAAATTTATAAATTCGTTGAAATGGTAGCACGATACACAGATAAGGTAACGCCTATTGTCCCCGTACATCAAACAAGGCGCTTACATAAAGCGACCAGGGGCAGACATAATCGTCAATTACCATGCGCTTCTCATTGCAGCAAGAAATCGGTTGCACGCGAACGAACGCGCGCGAGCGTACACCGCTGAACAACGATAATACCGGGAATCGTTTTTCTCGGTTCGCTTCGCGAAACCAAATCGCGTTTGAGTTTCGATGTCCTTGCGATACGACGCCAGCTAGACCGTTCAGCACCACCCTGTTCTATCGAATAATTTTGCAATTACGACGGTGGTCGCGAAAGGCGAGCGAGAACGAATCGTAAAGCGTCTCGTAAAGTCGCTCGGTAACCGGCCCGTGTAATCCGTGGCCGGGTTGCAGGATAGAAACGGGATCAATGTATCCTTTCTTGCCTTCTTCGAGTCCTGACAAATTGCCCTTCTCGCCCAGCTAGTCGCCAGCACCGAATTAATTGGATAATTGGCGCGCCCGTTTCGAAATATGCAACTTTAACACAGCGACAGCGACGTGGTTCTGCGATACCTTTGTTTTCCACGTGCATTCATTTGCATTACAAGACTGGAATCTTTATAACCACATCTGCTCTGAATTCATTGGTTAAGAACCGAATTCATGAATTAAGACAAAATTTTCCAGCATTCAGTCCTAAGAATGCAAATCCTAATAAATTGCGTTGAGAATTGAGAGAATAAAATATCTAAACACCGACATTTTAATGTGTTTGCAAATCTCACAGTGACTCTGCGTAGATGATGTCGGGAAATTGAGAAAATCGATTTGGATAAAGACGACAGGGTTTGTGGATTAATGATGAACCGGGTCGACGAATTGTAGTACGATCGTTCTTTTCGGCGAATGCAAATCCTAATAAATTGCATTGAGAATTGACAGAACGAAATATCTAAACACCGAAACAGCGAATCCGTGTAGATGATGTCGGGAAATTGAGAAAATCGATTTGGATAAAGACGATAGGGTTTCTGGCTTAATGATGAACCGGGTCGGCGAATTTTAGTAGGATCGTTCTTTTCGGCGAATAAACCGTCGAGCAGGTCCGCAGACTAATTAACTCGGTATCCCCGTTAATCGATCAATTAGCGGGCCCATGCATGCAGATGCGCAATTACGGCACGGTGCAGCGGTACGATCATTTCAAGCTCGTTCACAGAGAGAGGGAATTGTCCGAGCGTTCGTTGGTCCCATTGTACCACCCTCCGTTCTTTTTTCCGTGCGAAACGGTTTGTTAATTCGCAATCGCGTTCAGCAACGGCCGAGTTTCGTTAAAACAAGCGGAAAAGGAAGCTGCCGATGAACCCTTAACGATTTACATTGAAGTCGCCGACACGGGTTTCAGTGACCGCTCTCATCCACGAGAATTAAGGATTCTTTGTGAAAAGAATGGACACAAGGGAGACTAGAGTCCTTGCTACAAGACACAATTAATAAACAAGGAAATATAAATTCAATAATAGATAACAGAGGAATATGCGACTAAATAATGCTGACTGGTAGAGATACAAGGAACGGCGACTTGAGTGTACCCGTGCAGGTAGGAAGACGAGTCCAGGCTCTCTTTGAAGGGCGTGTTACGCGCGAAAGTAAAATCGCGAACGATCGGTTGCGCTCTCGAGACAGCGGGAGCACCTGCGTCTCGCTGTTACTCGTA
This sequence comes from Lasioglossum calceatum, assembly GCA_963966675.1. Lineage (NCBI taxonomy): Eukaryota > Metazoa > Arthropoda > Insecta > Hymenoptera > Halictidae > Lasioglossum > Lasioglossum calceatum. The sequence goes on from OZ016540.1 coordinate 12,877,977, forward strand.
AACGACGGGGGCCGCTCGTCGGCTTTTCCGCGCAAAAACGACCGAGAGGAACAATATATTGACCCGCGGATTCTTCGTGTTTACCCAATAATTGGATGAGGCCGTAAATATGGCTATTAAGCTACCTACGCTTTCCGCGCGCGCTCGTTAGAAGCGACCGATTGAGAGGCGTTCGCCGGCCTCCCGCCAGTTCGCGCCTTTCCCTCTGTCTTTACTGAAACCACCCGACGATCGTCCTCTTTAGACCGTCATTCGATCTAATTTACCTTCCTCTTCATTGTATTGGCCCGTCGCAAAGGTCCTGATGCCATTTGTGCCCATAATTATGAAAGTGGTGTAAGTCAAAATTAAAAAAAAGTTATTTCACATCACATTATTTTAAGCTAAATAAATTCAATGTAATTTTTGCGATATTGTCAAAAATTAACCGTTAGATAGTGCTTGTTATTTCAACAGTATATGGAATTCATTTAGTGTTAATATCTTTTTCGTTTAAATAATTATGAACACAGTTATCTGTAATCTATAATTTTCTGCGACTCCTTGCCAACATCCTGGTAGCATTCGCAAGACCTTTTTCAGAACATGATTTTTTATAAAAACGTGATTTTTCAAAGCTTCTAAGGACGTCAAATTTTGTCGATTTATTTACTAGATATTTAAATAGCGTATGCGAGGAAAAACCTCGTAGAAACATTCTAGGTCTGGATCTTTGGTTTTCAACTAAACTGCAGTGCAAAGGGAAATTGCGGGAAAATTGTGAATCTGACTTACACTTTCCCGAGGAATATACTGGAACATTCCCAGGTGATTTCTCGTCAAATTTCGTCCCCGTTAGCATCCTCCTCAGCATCACCAATTATCGGTTATCACCTGCTCACAATTACACAGCATTCGTTGGTCAATCGCCGAAAAGAAGACGTCAGGGTACACGTTATCTCCTAAAATCGCGTGCGCGATCACCGAAACGATGCTTCGCTGTGTCAATGTTGCGAGGATCCTTCGTCTTTGGTAATTTCGCTGGAGATAGGGATCATCGCGAGCATTTGAACGCATAAATTGACCCGTCACGCATTCGAGGACGAGATTTCCCGTGACAGGATGTGACCAGCGGCTGCCCTTCCATAAATGCGCCGTGTAATTTTCTTTTTTCCGCCCTGGATCGGATAAGACGATCGCTGGAGCGCCTCCGGAGTTTGAGAAACTGTTTGTTTTGCTACCGTGTTCTTCTCTTTCATTTGTGTCGCTCAAAAATCTATTTCCATTTCTGTCTGGATATTTCTTGACTTTGTTGTTCGTTTTTAATTTGGTTCGGACTAGTAGGTACAATTCATTTGGCTCAATGGGAAGTTGGTCACTAGATAATGGTTCGTATTTTAAACAATTGTTATTAGACGAATTTAGAATGACTGCATATAGTAAAGAAAATTTGTACAAGTATCTCAATAAATTTGATACTTTTATTCAAGCAGAGGAGGTCCTTTGAACTCAATGAACATAATAGAAGCTTTTCATTGAAATAGCATGGTAACATTTCACAAGAAGAGAAAACTACGATGATGGATAAGATTAATTTATTAATTCTTAGACGACATACAATTTCGAGAACATTTTAAGAACACGGATATTTAGACTCACAATGCTGAGCAACAAGCGTCGCGAGTCACGTAAAATCATTTACAATCCGTCGGCCGATTAAAAGGATCCTAAACGTGTCGTCGAGTCCTCCCATTCTGTAGCGTCTTTCATAATTTTCTTTTCTGCCTGTTGAGCAGGAACCGAGCAGACTAACCGCTGCGCCGCGCCTTTCTGTCGAGCCTGTCTCCTCGAGGAGGATTCTATCGCGTTCGCCGAGTAAATAATTGCGATAAAGACACGTCCGAACCGAAGAAGAAATTCTTCGAGGACGATTGCTCTTTTTGTCGTTCGCTTTCTAACGCGCCAGAGCTGGAATGCCCGGCATCCTTTCGCATCGCTGTCAATAACGACTGCGTTTGTTCTTATCGCTTAAATCGCGTGATACCGATACCCGCGTGCACGCTACTAAACGATTCTCGTCGGTAACATCTTCTTCCAACTTCTTCTGCACTCGTTCCCCACGATCCTTCCGCGATTCGCCTGCTTCCTTTTAGCACTCGTACGCGATCCGAGCGTTCCACAGTCTATGCACTGCGAAATCTGATCTTTATTCGGTTCCGGCGATTCGTAGGCCGAGCTTTTGGCTAGGGAGATTTTCTCGAAGAAAAAAAAATCACTTCGCAATCTCCGTTTTTCTTTTTCTTTAACTCGAAAATTAAACATTTCTTCCGACCTACAATATTTCCATTCTTTATGATTTTTTAAAACACAGATTAAACTGTGTGCATGTATACATACAGGGTGTCCCAAAATGATCTAGGGAACCTCCCATTTCATTAAACTAAGGTAATTTTGGGACACCCTGTATAACTTACTCAGACCTATCAAAGGACCTTCTAAATTTTCATTACAGGCACAGACTAAAAATTTCAAAATATCTATCACAATTTAAAGAAAAAATTATTTTCATATTACATAGCTAGTACACTAATCCTTCCAACGTTTCAAAATGAACTCAAGCTGTTGGGTTCAATTTTGAAAAAGTTATTCGTTTTTAAAAGGCATACGAATACTTTGTATTATACACCCACTTTATATACTCAAACAAATTTAGAGACGAACACTGCCTCTTCAAAATTTGTACTTTCAACTCCAAGAGACTAATTATAAGATGGTTCTCAAGCTCCGATAAAAACAAAGCGGTGTTAAAGAATCTAAAGGAGCGACATTTCGCTCGAGGAGGTTCTCGCTAACAATATCAGAGCGGGAACGAATTGTTCCGCGAGAGGAGCATCGGTAGTCAACGTCCACAGGCGAGACACGAAGAATCAAAGGGCTGTCCGCGTAGGAAGCTGCTCGGAATTCGGGGATGTCTCCATCTCGGCGGACAAACACGTCCGACACGAATCTCCTCGCCGCGGCTCGTAAGAGTTATATTTTGACCCCGGTTAGCATACCAAAGCTGCATTCTATTACACGGGCCGTGTGTGCTCGCTATTATAATGAATATCTTCGCCGACCAATAAGCATATATGTAAAGCACGAGCGTTTCCATGGGGTGTCAGCCGGTCTGGCCTCAGACAACCAGACGAGTCGCAACACAAACACACACACACTCTCTCCAGGACCAGTCTGACTATCCAAGAAAACGAGAGAGACTGAAAGAGAAGGGATAGAGAGAGGTAGGTCGGAGGATAGCCGCTGCGGAGATATCATTTGAATTTCAATGAATCATGTGGGTGCAAGTGTTGTCGACCGTATTCATTCACGGTTCACGAGCACGCGCGCGAGCGCACACGTTCACACGAACACGCGAACGGATGAATGGTCCCGGGGACATCGTGTATAACCTGGTTACGTTAGTGTAGAACTGTGTTCGTGTGTATGTAAAATACCCCACCACCCCCACCGGTCCTCGAAGCAGAGGCTCGTTCATCCGCGAGCTACGAACCAGGAGACAAATGTCGGAGTCCTCTTTCTTCCTTCGCGGTGAGCATTCACGGGCCCGTGTTCCACGAGGCACAAAGGTGTCTCGCGAGTCGAGCCGCGACCACAAAGCCAGATTATCTACGATCGTTCTTTGTCACACCGATTTCCTTTCCCGGGTCGCGCCGCGTCTTATACCGCAACGTCCGTTTTGGAAATCCACGGGTTTGCTCATCTTTGCGGTGGACACGCGACCCTAAATTGAGATCCTCGGATTCCTTATCAATAGACCAGCGGATCTTTATGCAAAAGTACAAATTTTCTACCTGAATTGCAACAATCTCGAGTGGAACAGACATTTGAAGTTGACAGTAATGTAACAGTATTTGAAAATTCTTCTAATGTTTTTACTGTTTTAAATTACACCCACTCTTTTTTGTCATAAATGCATAAAATCCGCTGTCTACTTATCAAATATCTGCCAACAAAAATCTGTTTGTCACGATCCTGAAATCTACATTACACCTAAATATCTCCTTTATTTGTGGCGACTAGACTGCGACTTTTAATGCAAAATAAAAATTGTCTGCATCGATTCAAATAGAGGAGAGATCAAATATTGATATCTTCAATTGTTAAAATTTTCCAACAATTTTGAATGTCCTCTACTCAATGTTGCTATAAATGCATAAAGATTCGCAGTCTAGTGGTGACGTGACAAATGCTTTTAAGGTAATGGTATCACAAGGTGAATGCTTCGCAAGTTTAATTGTTTTCTCAAGGTAATTTTGCCGGAGTTTTCAAGGGCATCGGTGTTTTGTTTCCTTGTCAATATGTACATTTTTTCCTTGCATATTCTAGTTGACATTAAAACGCATTTAGACATCAATAACAAGAGCTTGAAGTGAACTCTGACTTCCATCGAAAGATCATTACGAGACTGCCGATCTTTATGCAAAATATAAAATGTTTGCATTGATTGTAAGACACAGGAGCCAAATAAAAAATTTTTTATTCTCTCAACTATCTTATCGAACTGAAACTAATGCACTGATGTCCTTAAATCTTTTTAATATTAATTTGTGCATCTAACGCCAAATTAATTTGTGCATCTAACACTATGGTTCTTCCAATACATGAAGAAGTCTAGTACATTCACGTTGTACTAGTGCATTTACGTTGAAGAGTACAGCGCAATCACGATGATACGGTAAAGGAAATGTAAATGTGCACTGTTGGACGCGGAAGACGACAATGTCTGGCAGTTAGACTAATTTTTGGGCAGCTGTCGACGGTGAGCGGCCCACGGGCACGCTGCCGGCGATTATGTGTAATTTTCGGAAAGAGGTGGCAACGTACTCTTCGCGCTGCGCCATCACCTTTGCGGAATTCCGCACCGCGGGAAAAGGTGCAATTGCGAGTCAATTGCATCGCGCTTGCAACCGCCGAATTCGCTCTCGTTACCGAAACAACTGCACCGAAAACGACACCCTTTCTTCGACCTGCATTTCCCGAACGAACAAAGTCTGTTTGCGGACACACCTGCAATCACGGAAGTACAGTGCTCGAATACTTCGCGACTTCGTACACCTTCTGTTGAAAGATCGACCGAGGATAACGCTAATGGGGCGAGCATGGTGTACACAATTTTGACGGTTTTTAAGGAAACGTCTCGTTGTGGGAAAGCTCACGCGTCGTTCTTATTCTAAGTGGCCAACGGTCTTCTTGGGCAGACGTGGAGACTGATTCGATGTCTGAATTGGAAAGTCTGTGAAAAAGATTTAAGAACGCCAATCTATTTTTCCCAGCTTATTCAAATTATTAAAGGAAGAATGAAAAATGCCTATTCGGCTCCAGTCTCTTGCAATTGACGTAAACAATTTTTATTTTGCACAAAAAAGAAGAGGATCTCTATGCAAAATAAACATTATCTACTTGAATCCACATTATCAACGAACCCGAGTGACATAGAAATTTATTTTCTCTCTTAATATATTGAATAGTGTGAAAATAGAATACAAGTATGTTTAAATTCGTCTAATGTCTCTAATGTTTTAAATAACAGCTACTCATTTTTGTCATAAATGCATAAAATCCGCTGGCTAGTATTAAACAAGGGTAAAAACACCTGGTACCTACCTTTTCTGCGAGAATCACCATTTTTCGAGTTTTGTCCAGCTAGCAGGCTGGTTTGGATCACTATGGAACACCTCTTGCTCGAACGAAATTAATTTCGGCAGGCAAGCATTCCCGGCAACATGCAGGGGAAAGAGGTGGAGGAAAGACGTGCGTGGGACGCGCCATTTGCTTAATTGCGCTATCCGCGACGACGACTATGCTCGTTCGCATTATTCGACCACGCGTGCAGCCGCGACGACGCGCGCGACTTCAGAATTCGCGGCCGACACGTTGGATAGAGCAGGCAAAGCATGCGGGGCAATAGAGAGGGAAAGAGTGTGAGAGATCTACTTTGTGTTCTTCTTCTTCTTCGCGCCTCTTCCAGCGCTTTCAGTCGCCGCGAATTCACGCGAAACGAGTCGGGCGCTAAACGCGAGAAGCTGAGTCGGGAATTGTACTGGTTCAACGGTGTAACTGTGAAAAGTGTGCAACCTACTGACAGAGAGTCCTGGAGAGACATTTTTCGGTTTTGTTTGGGACTTGTGACGGTTTAAGGCGGCCTGCCATTTATTTTTGCGAGACGTTGCCGTCTTGAACGGATTGGCACGATGAGCTTCTCTTTTCTGCTGATATCTGTGATCGTGGATATTGCGACCTATTCTTGTTTGGTTTTATATATTTCGATTGAGCGTGTTAGATTTTATTGTTGGAAATCATTGTTTACATCACTAAGTAAATTTGAAATGTACATCGTTAGTCAGCTGGTAAATTAATATCGCAATCAGCAAGGCGCTCAATTATGTTTAGCGGTGGCGACGGCGACACGAACATGCTTGAGAATAGAAATTCGCTCGAGTTTATGGAATTTACACTGTGAATTTTTACGCCTCGTTCGAAGCTGTATTTTTTAATCGCAGCTTTCTCACGCGTTCAAAATCAATTTCGATATCTCAAATGGCGTTTGTCCACACACATTAAACGTTCCCGAAGAAGATTGTAAAAGAGAAATCGATTTCCCGTCGTGTCCCGAAGTCAATAAAATAGGAGAGAGCGTCGCCATACTAAATTCCTCGAATCTCCAGCGCAATCTGTAAAGATTCCGGAGTCGGAGACATCTGTGCGAAGAACGATTTCAGTGTCGCGGGGCGTCGATATTACGGAAAACCGACTTTGAGAACCGTGTTCGGGATATTTACGGAACGTTTGAAAGCGGAGAACGGAAAATGGTAAGCGGGGGATATCGAGTGGCGCAAGAAACGGGATGTGCGGTGGGCACGAGCTGAAAAGAGACGAGGAAAGAACGGAAGAAAGAGAAACAACAGGGTGGAGGAGGGTGAACGAGAGACGGGGGAGGAGCGTGTGCCGCGTTGCCTTTTGACACGACATGTGTCGGTCGTCTCTCGCGAGAGATCTAAGACTGGACCGGCTTCCGCTAATCCGAGAATCGGCCCTTTTAATGCGAGTCGAGTTTCGCGATTATAAATATCAGAGATACCGGGAACCCGGCCCGGGGACGTCTAGACGAGGAATGCATCGGGGGTTGCGTCGGGAGAACTGCATTCGTTGCTTCCCCGGAAAAATTTCTAAATGTTTTTCCTTGATCCGTTTAGTTCATGTTCCCTGGTCTGTGTAGTTCACTTTAACCACTTGCACTGTGACACTTCTTCAGCAAAGATTTTTAGAATTGTTAGGTCGTTCGAAAACCAAAGCCAATTTTTTATCATTTAGAACACATTTTATAACATTTTGTTCTATGACCTCTTTCGTCTCTCATTTTTCATCGCTACACGAAAAACGAAATTACTTTCCGAACGACGTAATACTTTTGTTGCGAATATAGGTTTGAGTTAATAGTTTTTAATGTTAACACTGAACTATAAGTAAATGCTGGCACGGATTGACTGATCTTGAATATTTGTCTAATTCCTCCTTAGGCCCTTTATTGCGGGAAAGTGGTGGCACCCGACGCGCAATAAAACGCAGATCAAAAAACCTCTCCATCATTTCGGTGTATACTCCAACGAAAAACAGACGTGCCTTACAATTAGTAATTTTTCTTTCGGATTGGAAACATTGAATTTAGCTAGAACTTAGATCATTGTGCAAAATAAAAATTGCTTGCATTTATCATACGTAGACTTCAGATCTCCATGCGAAATAAAAATTGTCCAAATCAGTCGTAAGAGACAGAAGTGTAATAAAAATGTATTTCCTCTTTTAACAATGTTAGCAAGTTGAGCGGAACGTAATTAATTAATTTTAATACATTGGTTTAATTTAATATAATAAACTTTTGTGGTTAGGGTTGACTTTTTGGCTAGATTTGTATTCATCTGGTTGCAAGAATCCGTGAAAGGGGCAGAGGGTTTCTTGAGACATCGTAGTTAGTTAGGAGAGCGTGGTTAGCGGGTTTTCCATGTGTGGACGCGATAGTACGTTTTAAATTACCGTCCTCTCGCGAGAGAAGAGTTACGAGCTGCCGGGGCAGCTGCGAAGAGGGTCCGTGCTCGTTCAAGACGGCGTTAGGAAGTCGACAGAAGCTGAAGAGGGACAGAGGGATCGAACAAGAGGACCGTCGAACACGTTCCCGATGACGGCACGCGACCTGCGACACACGTCGAACGGATTCTGAGAGCTAGCTGCTCGATCCTGTGGATGAGATAATTTTAGGAGAACTCGTTTCTCGGCGACCGGCTGCTGCACTCCACATGTACCATTGTTGCTCGATAATTTTAGATAGAAAACAGGGAAACGCGGGGTGCTTTCCGTATTCCGAGCGTTTCGGAGCAAGGCTACTCGGTCTGTTTATATTTAGAAGGAAAGGGTGGTTCGACGATCAAACGGTTACCCGACTCCTGCGAGATGCTGCGCGGTCCTTCTCGAGGAGAAATATGGCGTGGCTTTACCCCGGAGCGATATCTCCCTCGAAAATAAATCGGAAACTTGAGAGAAGGGTTGAACAGGACACTAAAAGCGAAGGAAAAGTTGGTCGGGACTAATGTCCAAATTATACAACCTCGATTCTTGGCAGTTCTGTACGAGGGACCCAGGATTTATCTATTCTGATCTCTTTGTTGAGAGTTCCCAATGGGCGTGACTTATTCTCTCCGGATCTCGCCGAAACCAGAACAATTTGCGGATAATAAGCGTCACACGTTTTGCGCAAGAGGAGCGAACAAAACCTAGTAAACTCCTTTGAAACCTCTTGGTTCTCTAACGAGGTGTCCGGAGCAATGAATCCACGCCCACTTACGGTTGCTCGACGATGAGACTGTGTAACTCTGACATTACTTCCTCCGAATCTTGGGTTTCGAAAAGGATATTGTATTGAAGATAGACGAATTAGCTACTTCGTTGCTCCTCTTCATTGAATATCTTAAGTGGGCGTGGTCAAATACGATACAGTATAAAGGAAAGAACAATTAGAGTCTTAATCTAGCGAGTTCAGTATAAAAGACAGAAAATATGCATATCTTGTTCTGTCTCCAATTGAGCGCCCCGAGTGGGCGTGGCCTCGCAGCCCCGTAGCTGGAACCAGGCCAATCTCCGGATAATAAGCGACGCGCGCGATCTGCTCGAGAGGAACGCACAGAGCCTACTAAACCCTTTTGAAACGCACGGCTTGAGGATGAGGCCAGATATCGGGTCCAGGGATATCTGGTTCAATCGAGCGTGCTTGTTTCCCCGGGGGCGGCATCCCCGTTCCGAGATGAGCACGTGCCGCGTGCACAAACGCGGGACGAGTGCGCCGAGCCGTGCGAGCTGTACGAGCCGAGCAATTTCGTCGAGCACGCGCCGCAACTCTCTTCTCCATCTAGTCCGCTCCTCTTTCTCGCGAGCCACGGGTGCAAAAACAATTACATATTTCTTCGAACTAATCTCGTCACAGTCCTCGACTCCACTCGTTGTATCTACATCAGGTTCTGCCCATTTTTATGCGTATAAAGTCGACTAACTCTATCAATTTTAGAAAATGGGAATAATGTCCACCTGGTGACATCAAAGGTCTCCTCACCTCTCTGTTGCAACAGTTGCAATAATAACAAAGCTCTCGTTCTGCCAATCAAAAACTAATTTCACAGTTCGGAATTGGTTTTCCGATTCGCTTATAAGTAGACAGCGGATTTTACGCATTTATCACAAAAATGAGGAGGTATAATTTGAAACAGTCAAAGCATTAGAAGAATTTAAAAATACTGTTATGTTATTTTCAATCTATTAAACATACTAAGACAATCTATTAAACAATCCAGGTAGACAAATTTTATTTTGCATAAAGTTCCGCTGTGTACTTGTAAGAATCAGCGTGAGTCGAGAACTCACTGTAATAAAAATCAATTTTTCGTGGCTCTTTAGAATCACGAGTGCGAAGTGTTAAATAAAGTGGTTCGATTTTATGCAAATTATCGTGGTCGTCGAGTGAACGTGGACGATTGAGATCGAGGAACGATTGAGACGTAGTTCGCCATTTTGTCAATCGATGCAACAACAAACTCGTCCCGGGGCAGGCAGCCATACTTGCAGCGCCGGGGAACCGCCCCCGCAGCGTGCAACCTAACCGCGAGGCGGAATAGCATCGCGAACGAGGAGAACGCGGTCCCGCTTGTACACAAAGCATGAAACGAGACCGCACGATGCACACCGAAAGAAGATGTTCACCGGGGATAAGGGATCTCTGGGGCTTATTGCACGTGCATTGGTGCACGCGACGCTGCACGCGATCGCGGGTTAACCGAGGCGGAAGCCACGGTAGCTTTGCTATTCGCAACGAAAAGCTTCTGTTTCTAATAAAAATTATTACAACAATAACGAAACAACAATACGATACAATAATTGCTGAGGCTTCGTTTTTTAATTATTAATGAGTTAAGGAAGAGTTAAGTAAAGAAAAAAATCGTCTAGAATGAACTACATATAAACGAGCTACATAAACGCATAATTTCCCATCACCTGTTTAATTGAAGGAAAGCTTCCGTTTCTAATAACAATTATTATATCAATAACGAAGCAACAATACAATACAATAATTGCTGAGGTGAGTCGAAAGAATTTTTTCAAAATGTTGATTGAGGCTTCGTTTTTTAATTATTAATGAGTTAAGGAAGAGTTAAGTAAAGGAAAAAATCGTTTAGGATGAACTACGTATAAACGAGCTACATAAACGCATAATTTCCCATCACCTGTTTAATTTAAGGAAAGCTTCTGTTTCTAATAAAAACTATTACAACAATAACGAAGCAACAATACGATACAATAATTACTGAGGTGAATCGAAAGAATTTTTTCAAAATCTTGGTTGAGGCTTCGTTTTTTAATTATTAATAAAGTTAAGTAAAGGAAAAAATCGTTTAGGATGAACTACATATAAACGAGCTACATAAACGCATACTTTTCCACCACCTGTTAAAGAAATGCGGGACCAAAAACTGACGCGGGATCCTGCGCGATCGCAAGCCCTATTCCGTAGGAAGGATAATAAACCGAGTGTTAAAAAGGGAATTGGTTGCGCCGATAAACCCACTTTGGAAAATTCCAATGGAGGCAGAGCGAGTCCATTGAAAAAGAAAGTGTTCACAGGTAGCAGAGTAACGAAGTATCGTCGAGAGGGTCTTCCCTCGCGGAGCAAGTCGTCGGAGTACCGATAAAGGATTATCAGCGGGTTATCGCCGGGGATCGTCTTACTTTTTACGCGGTTTTTATCGGCCTCCCTTAGAGCAACGACCAGCCTCGTGTTTCTTAAGTGGCACTATCCCTACCGCAGGAATGCTCTGTCTCGAACACGGAGAAGGTCCTTCGGATAATCGGTAACTCGGGTAAAAAGATTTCGACGTTTCAAGAATTTCCCCGGCGGCGGCGTCGGACGGTAGTCGACTCCTGTTAAGGGAAGGCTCTTCTCTCTGTCTCTGTTTTTCCCTTGTGAGGGACCATCGAGGGGTTGATAAGATCGCGCGTCGTAAACCGTTAAGTATCGGGCAGCGAGTAGGAGCGAAGCCGACTCAAAAGGAAAATATAGGAGCGTGGGACGGAAGCGGATGTAGCGGCCATAACTTCCTCGCCAGGCCAGCCGCGGCCTGCTTGGACCATGATAGATTCTGTGGCGTTCTGCTCTTCCGGTCTCGAGCCTCCCCCAGGACGATTGATAAAAATCTTCGTAAATCTGCCGTCGATCGCGAGACTTGATTTTTAATATATATGATGTTATTATACGAAGTGTTTTCCTTGTAAGATTGACACAAGTAATACATTTTTAAGACATGGAAGTATAATACTCTTGGGGAAGAGTATTATCTTAATCTTGTGGGATCTTTTTCCTTATCTTGTGGGAAGTATAATACTGAACAATGCTTGTTTGTTTTGTATGGAATGCTTGAAAGCATGGTGAAATGCTGTGGGCTGTATTTTTATATATTAGATCTTCTGCATCGATTACAATTATCCCTCTGCATTCCATACAAAGTAAATAGGAAAAACTCTAATCGGTGACGTGTGTGGAATTTTCAAGTAAAACACTGCGTATCAATAATAAAAATTTACGCAACGATAGAAATGACAGCGGCGAAGATAGTATCGGATTCGTAACTGCAGAAGTGCGTGGAAATAATGTTCGTGAAATCAGAGCCGCGTACAACACGACCAACAAGAGGAAGAAGACAACCGGCGGATGATAATGACGGGTAACAATAAGTTAAGGCTCCGGGCGGCAGTTCTCGCGTACGGAATAATGACAATAATCTCCTAATAATGAGGAAGAGGAGGAATATTGATTCCGTATCGATCGAAGAAAGAAACGGAAGGACGTAATAAGAGGACCGCGCCGGGAATTATACTTTGAAGAGTAGAGGGGTAGGATGAAGAAGAAGCGGCCTTCTTTTTCGCCGGTGGTATCATCGGTGTATCTTAACGGTGCAGGTTAATCGGCACGCGATCCCTCGGATCGATCCCGTCGATTCTGGCGAAATAAAAGGGACACGCAGGTGAACGCTCGTAATAATCGTGCGACACGTTCCAGATGCTCGTTTCGTTGGAGGACCGGGGGACCGGCTAGCCTGTGGCGACATTTCGCGAGCAATTTGCGTCCGGTTGTCCGCGAAGATGACGGGAAAATTAGCCGGGGAAGATCGACAATCGCAGAGTCACCCGTGTCGATCGATCGGCCCGTATCTCTCTCGTTGGATCTCGCACGCGCTACGAACTGTAACGCTTCCCCTAGAATTTGCCGGAGAAATTGCTCCAGTTAGCAAATAACGCTATCCCATTATTCAAAAAATGAGATCCAAGAGTTGGGAATATTTCGAGCCGATGTAATAAATACTCTCTTCTCTGTTATTAGAAACGAGTTCTTCGCGATTAACTTCACACGTAGCTGGTCGACACTTTCCTGTACGAAATAAGGAATCAGACTAGCAACGAGGATTATTGAGAATGCACACCGTCTGATTGTTTTAACACCATTTAATGAGATAATCGTAATGTAATTTTAGCTGGCTCGTTATAAAAGTACGTGTCCGTCTGAGAGTTTCTGTCGATAGTTTCTCTCGAGAGTACTCTCGATTCGCGTGTCCATTTGAGAGTACTTCAGACACTTTTTGTTCGCGGAGATTGACGCGAGTGTCAACTCTCGGAAAGTTCTCGCTGGTATTCGGCCATTTGAATTTCATGAGTGTAGATCTCGGACGAATTTCGATAGTTCATACTCGCGTAAACAGAATGGATGCCCCAAAAGAGAAAATGCGGGACTAAAAAAACCATGGATAATGCTTAGTGTAGTTTCTATACATTTCAGAATATATAATAATATTCTCAAGGGAAAATGAAAGCTAATTATTTACCATTTAGAATAAATTTTAGGCGACTTAAATATCGCATGCTCGTAGAATTTCTATTTTTATTAGCAAAAAACTGGGATATGCAACTCTTTATGATCGAATCGTTTGGACTAGCAGAACTTTCTCATTAAACGGATAAATTGTGAGATCTCCGATTCCAGTTGAAATGCGCTTAGACACTGGATCCGATCGAGAGGATCGATTCCGACCAGCAAAGGTGCGAAGAGAAAGAGTTTCAATGAAACAGATGCGATCGTCGAAGACTCAACACTGGCACCAACAGAGGAAAAACGGTCTCGCGCGAGGCATTCTCGAAATGATAAATGAGATCGGTTCCGACCGAGGCTTGGATCGCGATATCGGCGACGAGGAGTTACCGGAGAATCATTAGTGTATCTTTAATCGATCGCGCTAAACGTACGCGCACCGTACGAGCTATTAACAGCTCTCCGGCTTGGGAGTGTGACCTCTTCCCCCCTTTAATCGATCGCTTTAATGACCGTGGCCGAGAGAACGATCGAACTATCTCTCCTATGGTAATTAATGCGATCGCCGATGAAAAATGATCGGCCGCGTTCTCGCCGTCCCATACCTTCTTCCGCTCTTTGTGATTTTATCGACGCGTTTGAACGACATCCCATCTCCCTGGATCGTTGCGCTCGATCCTCGAGCCTCCTCTCGATCCCCGTCGAGGGTGATCGATGCGAGCAACGCGAGGAGATCTCCTTTGCAGGATCGGGATCTACAGCTTGATCACCTCGCGAATCAGAAAGGAATTACGCTAACTTGATATCATTTTCAAGGTGTTCTTCCACGTGCCAATTAGAACTTGTCTGTTGATAATGATTTTAAGAAAAAATTGAATAGACTATTGATCTGTCAACAAACATGAATAAAAGCACAATAAAGCGGCGATTTACGCACCAGCGACGCCAAGAACGAATAAAATTGCCCGACGCATTCACGTCGCTGCACAATAAAAATGTAAATCCGCGGCAGTCCAGTTATCAAACGCATTTAGCGGTCGGCTGGGCGGTTAAGGAAAAATAAAGCACGTCGAGCGCAGCATGGTAAAATACTATTGCGTTGATATTCGCGTCACAAACGTGCCCGGACAAATTGGTATCCGTTGTCGAGCATTCAGGTCTTCGCCGCCACCACGGTTTCGCCTTTTGTGCCGTGATTTAGCGTCCCCCCGTCGGCGCATACTATTAACGAGAGTCGATAATGGGGCCCCGAGAGTCCGAGAGAGGAGAGATCGCTCGGTGAATCCGTAATACGGTCGAGAGCAGCCAGCCCTTTTCTTCGCCGCGACGCAAGTCGCAACGAGAAGAGAAAAATAACAAAAAAAGATAAGTACGAAGAATTCGTCGACGAACCGAAAGAAAACCGCGGCGAAGAGACGCGTTTCTACGCGTCCGACGAGGATTCGTTCCGTGCGTCCGTCATCCCGCGAAAGAATGCCACTGTCCTCGAGGCTCTTCGGCTCTTTCAACCGAGCCCCTCCGCACACTCCTCTCTCTGACGTCCGATGAATCTCTTCGTGTACGTGGAACGAAATCCTTCCCCGTGACCCGCGTCCTCAGCTTCCGCGTTGACAAATGCCGCCTCGTTTGTCGCACGTCGATCGAGGCTGGACCAATCCCGATTTCCAGGTGACCTAACCCTGCACCGTGATCTGGAACACGATTTTTCCCAGTTGAACATCCTGATTTCTCCATTGCCATATTTTCTCCGAACCCCTTTAACACTTTCAGTGTCTGACACGGGCAACGAAATTATTCGTACAGATTTATTAATGAATTTTCGTGCTATTTGTTTGGATCAGCAACTTATAACCATGTGTACAAGTTGCTTTGTCTTGCACGTCCCGCTCGTGTGTTTCTTCGGTGTGTTCGGTCTTCTTGTCAAGTACGCCGAACGGTAAACACGTGTGTATTAAAAGTATCCTGCGGATCTTTCTGCAAAATAAAAATGTTTTGCATTGCTTGTGGGAGTCAGAGAAAAAATAAAAATTGATTACATGACTTTGTTGCATTGAAAACAATAGTAAATGAATTTCTTCTGTATTCAGACCACCCGTAAGCCCAACACTGCTGTATTGGATTAACAAATTTCTCTCGTGACTTCGACTCGATAGAAAGTGAAAGAGAACATTCAATAAAATCAGGATCATCTATCAAACGACATAATAGTCGAAAAATTGAAGTCTAACAATGTTTAACAATCGGTCTCAACGTTCGTCGAAGACGGTACGAATTCTGCAGGCGGCAACCACCGATCATTTTCATATTGCGATCTGTTCAGGCCAATTTTCTGCACTGTTTCGCGATCGATATCGCGGTATGCATTTGCACGAGCGAGCGGGCGGGCCGCGCGCCGAAAAAGAGGAATCGCGTGAACGATGCCGAGATAAATTGGCGAATTTTGAGGGAATTGTCGTGCGGAGTCGCTATGCCTTGCCTCCTCTCGCCTCAGCCCTGAAATCGAGCTCAATTTTCGGGCGCAATTAAGGAGGCGAGCAGCCGCTTTCCCACGAGTCGTTGATTCGCCACCGATCAAACGCCTCTCTTTGCACACCCCGTGTCCCCAGATGACCGATGCGATCTTCCCCTGTTTGCGGTTCTCTCGCCAGGGTGTTCGTTAAGCCCCGAATTACCCGAACACCTCGAGCATTACGTCTTCCTCTCTGTAATTGTCCAATTTGCCGGTGGAAACACGCCACAAATCATTCGCACGCCTCGCGCCGCGCTTCTGTCGCTCGTCATGTTCCACCTTCGGGCTTAATAATGTTATTAATATTATTGCCGTAGTCTTAGCTGTCTTCTCTGGCGCCCGACACGCTCTCGCCACGTCAACTATCCACCGCAATTTTTAGCTGGCCAGGGAATTTACATTGCCAGATTTCTTTGGTCCCTCTTGATTAGTTTGATAGGATTAATAATACTGTTAATGTGAAGTTTTGTTACTCTTGCTTCTTTAGAATTTTACCTCTTTATTTTCTGTCATATATTTTTCATTTTGATCTTTGCGGATATTTTCTAGTCGATTGACTCTCATTGTTGCAGTAGTTTTATCACTTACATCCAGAGCTGTGCTAATTCAATTATATTACGCAATTGAATTACATTGTACTTCAATTATATAGTAATTCAACTACGTCGTATCTGAATTACATCATTCACACCTTTCAATTAATTCAATTACTAAGCATTTTAATCAGATGTGTAATTTAAATACAATATAATTGAAAAACAATATAATTGAAATACAGCTCTCCAAATTGTAGCCCAGAACTTTGAAGCAGTGCGATATATTTTTGTTTTTTTCTTTCATATAGTTGAAATCTAAAAGATCTGTAACGCACAGAAGTTATTTCTGTTCAGACATTATAAATTTATAAATAATATTCCTTCATTAATCCTTCATTCCTCCTTGAATAAAATTCCTTCTGTTTGAAACCTACACATTAATTTTTCAACCTCTTCTTACCTATTACTTTATCATTCTTTAATTTCTAATTTTAATTTAATTACAAAGTATTTTATAATTGTACTTTAATTGCAATTACGAATTACATCGTAATTAATTGAATGAAGATCTGAATTATAAATTACAATATAATTGAATTACATTGTAATTCAATTACTTTGTACTCGTAATTCCTGGGGTAATTCAATTGTAATTCTGCACAACTCTGCTTACATCCCTGTAAACTATTTATTCTCCCAATCTTAAAAGTTTAGAAGATCACGCAGCATGATATTATTTGTCCGCCATTTCAATGTCTTGTTGAACACAAGATCGAGTGGATTGCTTCTTTGTACGTATAGTGAGCAAACGGGGCAAGCCTCCGCGCAGTAAGTGGTGCAGTTGCAGACAAAGTTGGCCGCGCGCGCGGTACGCATGAAACACTTACTTGCAAAAGATACAAACAGGAACGCTAAAGTAATTACAAGAAGTAGAACACTCGTTTTTCCCATTAGCTTCCAGAGATATAAATTTTCCCGCTATTGATATATTACTGATCGTAATCTCGGCGCACTAGTATTCAAGAGATATCACTGCAGTAATCGTCCGGAGCCTGTTTTAGTACTGAACTTGTTAACCGAGCAATTTTATGAACCGCTGCGGACAACCATCTACCGTTCAAAAGTCCTGCAACTAATACGAGACAAATGCGAACGAGACGTGATGAACAACGAGTTAATTCGTCCCTTAAAATTTTCGACAAACATCGACAATCTTCCTCATTCTTTTCTTCTTTTCTCCTGCACAATTATTTCATATAAATGCGCAGTATATTTATAACAAATGATGGGAATTTCTCGGAGGACCATTGGAAAGGCAACGGCTGACACGTGGGAGCCAGAAAGAACCCTGAACGAGTCAAGATCGCTTGGTTCGCGGAAATCTCGTATTCGCGACTCGAAAATGGCGTCGCGCGTCGCGTCGGTCCATTTATCGTGCTCCGCGAAAATGGAGAGGGAGAATGGCACGCGAGATACATGGGCAGGGTGAAAAAAGCATGGCAGGAAATAGCGGGGAAGGCGAAAGGGCACGGTTTAACGCGATATCGCGTTACAGGATGGCGATCACTATGTTGCGGGCGTCGCGCGTGCGTCGCGTCGCCCCGTTGTTGCGTGGATTCGCTTTGGTCGCGTGCCACACCTGCATTCGCGTGTTATTCGCGTTTATCGGACACGCATATGCCCGGTCCACGACACGTTGCTATCGGGAAAAAGCGTTTCCATGTCACACATTGGAAAACCGACTTTTCCGCGGGAGGCCGCCAGCGGATCGACTCCGGAGTTACCTTGAATAAATTTTCATTAATTGCTCCGGACACGCTAGCTTCCACAGAATAGAACTGGAACGGCGATTCAATAGTTGAGCCTCTTTTCTTTGCCTGAATTCAACGTTCAATGGACAATTGTGTACTTGGTGGCTTATGTCTTTGATAGACGCGGAGCTTTTGTGCGAAATACACATTTTCTGCATCGGTTCCAACAGATAGGCGACGCACGATTCTTTATTCAATAACGCTATTTTAGATTTTTTATTTTTGTCATGAATGATCAGAATTATGAAGCGAGACTTGATTTATTTATCGAAAGAGCAAGTAACATTTGACAATTGGTTTCTTAAAAACTGACTGGAAGTTTGTTCGAAGTTTTACGAGTAATTGCTTTGCGTAATTGCTTTAAGCTTTTTTAAGCACAATTGTTCTACTACATTTTCTGGTTTTCCTGGTTTACACGGATGATCCTTGCGGGTCCCTGAATTTCTAATCGTTCCGACTGTGTACTTTATTCTCCGCGTGCAATGTTTGAACCAGTTTTTTCCGGCTCCGAATAATAGCGTTTGTTTGCCGGTCACAGTTTTGCTGTTATCATTTGTTGGACGTTTGTATCGGATGACAGATAAAATGTATTTAGATATCTGCTTGCAAACTTGTGGAACCCGGTGTATGTTAATCCGACCCGATTGCGTCTACCTGCTCAACAAATTTCCAGTCGTTCGATATTCCCATAGTACACCAGGGTTTTTCCACAATTTCTGAACGATTATTTACTTTGTTCGCCCGTGTTAATTACCGTGTTCTAATCCTAATTTGAAAAACAGTTCCAACAATTCAAGCGAGGACGCGCTTTAGATAATTTTATGAAATTGGACTTCACAATTTATTCACACCGTCCCCGTTATCTGCCATAACAATTTATAATTACAAACGATGTTTTCCTTTATCTATCCTCTTACAATTGAAGAGCGAACGTCGAATAAAGTGGGTGAATATTAAAATCTATTAAATGACCTCATTAGGTTATTAGTTACCCACTCGGTTGCCAGGCATGTAAAAAGTCACTTTGTTACGTTATCGATCCATTATCAACTAAAGAAATTATATATTCGTTGCAAGTTTAGCTACTGTGACAGTCCAATATTTATAGGCGCGAAACTAGCTGAAGGATACGCGATTGAAAATTTGCTGCTTTAAAGTCCACGTTTTCTACTTCATAGAAAATATTTTCTACCTCATTGGATTAGAAAACAGAAATTCTACGAGCATGGGATCTTCAAGTTGCCTGAAACATCGCAGAAGATCATAGAACAAAATGTCATAAAACTTATTCTAAATGGTAAAAAATTGGCTTTCATTTTCCCTTAATGTAATTGATTAAAATTCCAAATCGATTGACAATCAATTTGGTAAACCAGCAGTTCCATATATTGTAAATCAAGATACAAAAATTCGACGCGATCAGAGAAAAATCAGACGTAAATCGACATAGAAAAATATCAACGCTCACCTCATTTGCCACGAACAAAAATCAGAACATTCTACATATTGTTCGCAAGCGAATGCAGCTTGAATTTTCGCGGTTAAGATCGAAGTTGCAGCTCTCTCTCCAGAGTTCTCTCGGCAACACTTTCAGCTACCACATAGGTACATAATATGGCGGCAACGGAACGCGTAGAAGGCGATAAATATCCCGTTGCGGAAAATACGACGGTTCGTGACTGCGGACAAGTCCTGGACAAAACAATATTGTCAGCGGCGCGAGCCCGAGCCCGAGGCTCTGACTTGTTAACGTCGCACGGCGAGCATTGTTTCGAGCACGAATCTTCTCGAGCCATTTCGCGGTTCTCTAAACACGAGTCGCGGGTCGCGCGAAATTTCTGCGTACCCGAGAAAGCTCCACGGTTCTCCGGTGTCAATGGCTCTCGTCCGGAGAACGATAGAATTTTTCCGGATTTTTCTACCGTAAATCCCCTTCGTGTTCTCCATTCTACGTACCTCCAACATGTATTTAAAAATGTATTTTGTGATCTCGTGACTGATGTTCTCCACCATGTCCGTACATGTATTAAGTAGTACAATTAGTACTTCTAACATGTATGCACTGCCCGAATGTATTAGCTCGTGTAATATGTAGTGTCGGATTTAAAATCATTTACATCAGAGGTTCTTAAACTGTGGTCCGCAGACCTCTGGGGGTCCGCGAAACAATTTTGACATTAACTTTACATCCCCCAACTTTTCGCTTTTATTCAAATAACTCATTTAATAAAAATCCTACATGGTTAAAACTTTTTGTATTTGTTGTTACTTAACTAGTTATTAACATAACTAAACCATTATTATTACAAGTTATTATTACTCAGGATTATATTAAAAAGTGGCTAAAAACATGGATTCTCGTTATTCCCATATAGTAATGTAAAATTTTTGTGCTTCGTAAATCTCGTGTTAATTAGTGTTAATAATCGAAATCGAAGTCGAAAGGAGGAATTAATTCTTTCCTTTCTCAAATACTAAAATAAGGTACGGAAAAGAAAATTAAATATTTGTTATTTTCACGGTCAGTGATTTGCCATCACTAGAGTTAACACAACATTGTAAAAATAGTATCAACCCGTGTTAAAAAGACGGCATAAATATCTCGAAAGTTTGCTTACCTGCTTCGAAAGTTTAAAAACGGTGACTGAGCGCACGCCGGTCCCAGTGTCCCGACATAAATAAATAAATAAATGCCCGACTGTCCCCTCAGAAAAGAACGAAACGGAGAATTAGAGAAGGGTGTTAAAGTCGCGGCAGAATAGCGCGAGGCAGAAAAGAAGAACGAGTGAAAGACTGCGAGTTGGAGGGCGGGGGAACCAAAAAGAGAAAAAGCTGTGCAGATGGAGCGAGAGCGCAATAAAACGAAGAAAAGCGAGGTGGCGAAGAGAAAAGTGGGGGATGGAGTGGGTGGCGGAGGAGTGTTGGGCGTGCTGTATGGTGCGGGCAACGCGTTAACATTGTTTGAAAGCCGCGTCTTTGATCTGAGCCCGGTTGGCGTACATCAGTCGGGTTTTATGCGTACCAAGAATTCGCGCGGCCCCTCCATCAGCGTGTAAACATTCGGACTTTGGTACCATTCAGCGATTTAGTGGGGTCCTCAGGCAACGCAACGGGTCTCGACTCTGGCTCGTTCCGATTGCGAGCATTGGGGACCGTGGCGTTATTCGCAAGCTTTCTCCACGGCAACAAATCCTCTGGCCTTTTGATTTGGCCGCTCTTGTTCAGCGTCCAGATTCGACGAAAGAGACGGCATTCTCTCTCTCTATCTCGAGGGAGCAGGCGAAACAGAGATATCATAGTGCCCGGTGGCGTGCCGCCATCTGAAACTCGTCCAAATTGCGTGATTCAATTTGCCATGTAATCCGCCGGTAAAGTCTGCTGCTTTTACCCAGACATCTTCCGCTAATTGGGGAAAAACGAACGACAAACCACTCTCCGTTCTGTCTCTTACTCAGACCGAAACTATGTATGTACTGCGATTTTATCCGCTAGCAAACTATGTATGTCGGAGATACACGAGCTCGATGCTTGAGGGGAATTATGGTTGAACTGTGGTCTGAAGCGAGTGTCAGAGATTCAGTCAAAACCTGTCCATGTACACGTTTCACTAGACTGCGGATCTTTATGCATTTATAGCAAAATCGAGTAGATGAAATACAAAATTGTTGGGAAGTTCTCAAAATTGAAGATGTCAATATATAATCTCTCATTTAGAGAGATCAATCATTTCAATCTTCTCAATTTAGTTTCTATTGCTTGCAATCGATGCAGACAATTTTACAGCAGATTCTGCAATCGAATCAGAGGCAAAAGAAAAAGTCCAGAATGAATAAAAAAGTTCTTGGACGAGATTAATGGCGTTCTAAAGAAATTAGACTCGTATTAGGGAGCGTTAGCCCACGAAGGCGTACGGGACTGTCATTTCCGATCAAGATCACCCGGTAAGAATTGCAGGGAAGTGCGAGGCGGAAGTGTAGGGTTCGAGAATGATCCTGAAGGTATGGTTGTCGCTTCGAGCCAGAGGCAAAGGGAGCCCCGTTCATGAAGCCATTAAGGTAGATAGATCGGTCGGTCTCGTTTTCACGAAAGCGTTGGGGTCCGCGTGGCACGATACAATAATACACGCGTGTGCGTGTGCGTGAGCGCCCCCTAATGACGGGGTACGGTCGAGTATAATGCGCGGGGCGGACTTTGGCGCCTCCCTAATCAATTAATCAGCGAATCTCGCTTTTATCTGGCCGTGTAACCACGTAATTTTCTCCTTCCCGGTTTATTAGGAGCCGATTAAGGGACCCCTCTCTCTTCTATCTCTTTCTTCCTCCCTCTCTCCCCATGAAAAGGGGAGTCATCGAGCCGTCTCGTCGAGCATTCCCACCCCTCTGGGGGAAATGAACATCTCTCAGACACGGGACTTAATTGCGGACAATACTAAGTTTATCTGGCTTGGACGGAAGTCGCTTGTTCGTATTACACGCCTCTATCGCTCTATCGATCTTCGAGGCGGGGTGCGATCTTTCTCTATCGCGAGGAATGATCTGGCTCGCGGTGCACGCGTTACATGCTTCGCGCCTCGTGGAACGATATAAACGCGAGCGGTTTGTCGCCAATTAACCCGCGGCGAATCAAACGCTCTTCTGCGGAAGGGTGCGGTTCTCTGAATGCAGTTCTCGATCGCGTGCGAATCGTGCACCGGTTGCGTGGCCTGTGCCGGTACGCTTTCGATGCGTCCGATACTGAACAGTCGCGAGTCTGTCTTGCGGAAACGCATTTGATCGTATCGTCGCTTGCAAATATCAAAGTTAATTGAACGAGAATCTTGTACGGTTAAACACGGACGATCCAGGAAATGGAAATTATTTGTCTAGATTTGTAAATGAATTTTACATTTTGAACAAGTGTTCGCCGATCCTGCTCATTCGAATCGAAAGTTGTGTCGGAAGGGGTTGCTAAGAATGAGAGGAAAGGAGAAATATCGTCGGTTCGCAGAGTAGGCGACAGAGTGGTCGCCGGGGCGACAGGAAATAACTGTCCGCGAGATCCCAATCGGTACAAATATCAATTAGGATAAAATAATTACGGAGCGGGCCCCCTCTAATCCTCGACTAGCGTTATCCGGACAGGTATCTCGCGGCGCGTAACGAGGCCCGTTCGTTATCGTCGAATTAACGAGCTTTTCGCGGTGGTTGCTAGCGCGGGGCTCTCGCGACTCGCTCGCCGGATCACTCCCTTTCTATCATTCTGCCTCGAGCGAGAGCGGGAACATCTCAGAAACAGAAAGAGTGAGAGAGAGAGAGAGAGAGAGAGAGAGAGAGAGAGAGAAAGAGAACGAGAGAGTGGAACAGTATAAGCAGGATGAGGAGAGAGAAACGAAGGGGAGAGAACCGCAAAACAATAACTCGCGCGTCGAGTCGAGTCGAGTCGATCCGCAGAGAGATCGCTTACGCTCGAAGAGACAGAGAGACAACACGAAAAGAAAGAGAGCGAGAGAGAGAGAAGGAAGACGAGAGAAGCCTCGAGGGGAGGGGAGAGAAGAGAGAGAGATCATCCCCGTGGTCTGCTGCTCGTCCGTTAATGCGTTGCCACGAAGATCTATGGACTGCCCGTAGTTTATATGCTAATCCGTAAAGAGTGTTAAATACTCGATCATTTATCACGCCATCGCTTCTCCTCCTCACCCTCTTCTACCTCCTCCCCCGGAGCGCCTCCTTCTTCCCTCTGGCCCGGCATTTGTCGGCAGACAGCTCGAGAGCTGCCTCGAACTCGAACTCGAACTCGAACCTTCTTCCCTTCGTTCTCTATCCCTCTTCCTTTTCTCGCTCGTGCATGTCCGAGCTCTTTCATTCCACGGTTTCTCTTCAGACTCACCCCTCCCACGCAGACAACGAGTAATTATTATTTTTCACCCCTTCGACGACCGCAACTCGCCCCTTTTTGCGCCGATTCGCTCGGCCGAGCTTGCTCCAACCCGGAGGGAAGAACGATTGGGGTACGCGAAAGCTTGACCCCGACAAAGCGGACGAAACAAACCCCCATTCTTCATCCCCCCGAACACCGATCGCCCCGCTCGTTTCCGGTGCCTCCTCGGACCACCAAATTTTAGATGAACACATATCCGAGGTCGAGAGCCACCACGCTTCTCTATCATTAAAAATTGCTGTACCATTATTTAAAATAGTGTTTACGTTATTAGATTATTCCATATCCACGAATTTTAAAAAATCATAAAGAATTGAGATCTTTTAGGTAAGAAGAAATGTATAACTTTGGAGTTAAAATAGCTCCGAGTGTAAAGGGCCAATATCTCTCAAACAGATGAGTTTCCAACCCCCAACTTCGGAGGCTGTTTCTACCTCTCGAACACAAACTTACTCTTCTCCATAGCCTCCCTCTACAGAACGGCCTTCAGGGGGCGGTATCGCGCATGTCACGATCACTAAATCGCGCCAGCAGCGATCGTGGGTGGAAACGGGGAGCGGGGCAGGTTTCGAGGTGCGAAAGAAACGAATGCGCTATCTCGCGGAGGCTGGTCGTTCGGAGTGGGGGGAGCACGGGGTGTTTACGGTCCGCGAATTGGCAACTCGGCCCCGAGATTTACGGTTCGCTTCGGATAATCGAATAAGGCCGCGAACGATGAGGCGTGGGCGCAAATGATGGAACTCCGCCAGCTGGACCTGGCACCAACGAGCTCGCGAGATATTCGAGGCTTACTCGTGGTGCGTGCGCTATCATCCACTGCGATACAAACCGTGCCGGGAAAAGCCACGGTAGCGATACGCACGTATTGTAGAACGGTCGCCGCACCGCGCCGTCGAATTCGAGCACGCCGAATGATAAATCACGCCGCGGTGCGCGCCGATCGTATCGAGCCTCGCGGAAACCACGGGACAATAAATCTTCTCGCGGCGCGCGAGAACGAAATCTCACACGTCGGCCCGGCCGATTGTCTGCGAAATTGCGTTTCGCGGTAGTCACGCCAAAGAACGGCACACGGCTCCTGCCTTTTTACGAATCCATTGTAACGCGATCCCGTTGCGCCCGGATTTCAGCGAGGCTCGAAGGCCGGCTCGACGTTCACGACATTCACTGTACCCGCTGCGCTGGTCTGCATTGTCTTTCTCCTTTGATTTTCTGCAACGGCCCTGGGAACGAATTGTCGAACTTCATATTTCTGTTCGCGATCGTTTGGAGAACGCAGCAGAAAGCGAAGTTTTGGACTCGATACCGGCGTTTGACTATAATCATTCCTATAAGAAATTGCTCTTCAGTATCGAAGTTTATATCCCGAGTGCCTCTTGGTCAGTTTTAATCTTCAACCGTTTGGAGAACGCAGCTGAAAGTGAAGTTCCGGACACGATTCCGGCGTTTGAACGTAATCATTCGTATAAGAAATTGTTTTACGTCTTCAGTATGCATCAAAGAGGATTCCCACTCGGTCTCCTCGAAACGGGAATACACGAGGCTGGCGAGGCGGTCTGTTTGCGTTCCACGACTCGCGTGCGCGATTTTCTATGGTTTCTTTAGCCGGACGATGAAAAGCGGAGGATCTTCATTCCGCGGAGTCCGGTCACTCGACGATACTGCGAGACGCCGATAAAAGGAGGGGCGGCTCCCCTCTGCGTACACGTTGCACCACGGCAGACACCGAAGAAGTGATTCCTGGTAGATGCGTGTCGTGTCTGACACACGGGACCGTTCGTGCTTAATTTTAGAATGCCGCACACCGGTGAACGACAACGACGACTTTCTCTCTCTCTTTCGCCCCATACTCGCGGACACACCATTCTTTTCCCCTTTCGCGACCAGACACACCGAGGAAGCCTCGAGTGCACCACGAGTGCATAAGCAAGCGCATCGCGACCCGTAAGTAGGCGAGTACGAAAAGTGCACCACGGTGCATCCGGGGAACGCCTGCGAGCACACAGGTGGCCGCGGTTGCTCGAACCTCTGCGCTGCACACGTGGGAACACGGGAATTGCATATATCAAGTCGTTCTATCGCGAATGCGATTTCTTTCATTTTTATTAGTGGACAATAAATCTTGATTTAACCCGTTGCCTTACAATATCTTGTCTGACCCGTGATGAAGATTCATAAATTAAAAAAAAGATTAATCAAACGGAAATATAATTCTATTTTGGTTTTGTTAATATACAGCTATTGGAGAACATATATGCATACAATTTAAAGTTAGGAGCGAAACTGATCACACACACTTTAAATCAGAATAACTTTTTTATGAATGGGCCCAACGACTTGAATTTCTCTGTAAGGCTAGAAGAATTAGTTTAGGAAATGACGTCTAAAAAATATGTTGAAAAAATGCATTTGGTCGGAATCGTGAAAAACAATAGTAAAAATTGATTTTTAGAAAACTTTTAGAAAAGTATTTTGAAAATCTAAAAGGTGTGTTTGGTCAACTTGTATAAATTATACACTCCGAAAATTTCATTGAAATTGGTTAATTGGTTTACGAGTTATAAACGATCGAAGTGGTAAGAATTTCAATTTTTCAAGATTCTCTACCTTTTTACCACTTTTGATCGTTTATAACTCGTAAACCAATTAACTAATTTCAATTAAATTTTCGTAGCGTATGTTATTCATACAAGTTGACCAAACACATCTTCTAAATTGTCGTTATTGGCCCAGCTAAAAGAGTCGTAAAAATCAATTTTTACTATTGTTTTTCACGATTCCGATCAAATGCATTTTCTCAACATATTTTCCAGACGTCATTTATGAAACCAATTCTTCTAGCCTTGCAGAGAAATTCATGTCGTTTGGTCCATTCATAAAAAAGTTATTCTGATTTAAAGTGTGTGTGATCAGTTTTGCTCCTAACTGTATATAAATTTTCTCCTTTTTCAGGAAATTACGATCTATAAAAAAGTTCTAATCACTGAAACCGTAAAATAAATCGTAGGGTAAGGGGTTGAGATCATTTTTAGTCCATATCATCTTTTTTACATTGTACACGTCGAAGTGAACCTGTTTTCTCATAGAGCAGTTGAGCTTTTTACAATTTATAGAATACAGACGAATTTGATGATATTAAAACTGTTTTGAATAATGGTATGGCAATTTGCACTGGCGCCTTACCGGAGACTTATCACTCTTGATGATCACAATGATGTTATAAATATTAATCGTCGAATGGAGCCGTTCCAGACGAACAAGTTATCACGGTCCTTGTTCTTATCTATCCTGTCAATATCTATCTATTGTCCTTGACCCATCATGGTACATATACAATATAAAAGACCGTCATAAAAGTATACTGAAAATGGCAGTAATAGAGACGAATAAAGTAAGCAACAGTCGCTTACTAAGTGCAAAGAATCTTCTTTATCTGATCTCGATGCAATTATGTTCAGGAGGTGGAGGGGAAGTAAAATTTTAGAGGTCCTTCGTCCCTCGGGACAGCAATTTGGCAGAATCTGTTCGATCGGGTGGACAGATTGCACCGGTCAGTTTTGACGAGGTCGTCGAGCAGCAAGCGCACCTTTCCGATTGATGGTCTTCCACGAAGTCGAAGCACAGAGTCGACGACGTGGCGCTATTAGATCGTCGATTCGTAGAACGTCTGTCCGTCCGTCGGTCCGGTACGGTACGAGCTCATTAGAGCGCGTTTGAGCTTGATTAATTACGTTTCCGACGAGGCACGTCGTCCCTACGGTAAAGCTCTCGAGCCTTAATCCGGCCTCCGTCGACCCTCGGACGGTGGACGTGGTATCGCCGATTTTGGAACAATGTTAAGATTCAGAAGCAATAAATTATGTAGGAAACGGCTCCCAAACGGGGCCCAGGTAAGATAATTCCCCTGGCGATCCGCTAAGATTGCCTCTCTTAGGCAGGGATTAGAAATCGTCAGGTATACCGGAGACACGCGGTGAGAGCCATGGAAGAACGGACCAATGCTTTGTCTTTCCTGCACGAAAAGTACAAGGTCGCCAAAATATATTTTCCATCGACCTACCGTCTTGCCCTTTCTTCGTTTTTCCCGCAGGGGCGCCTCGGAGAGGCTGACTCACTCGGGATCGGTACTCGAGACCCTTGCGAATCCGCATTCGCAACGGCTCCGATTTTCTTCAGCGTACCAAAAGAGCGTTCTTCTCTCCTCTAAAACAAATATTAACAATTTTACAGAGTTGCAGATCATTTAATAATCTTGAACATTCTTCCTCTTGTGTACTGCTATTCTAATGTTAACCGTGTATAGGGGGGTAATTGGACGCCATACATTTTTGGAGCAATATGGAAGAAAATATTTGTCTGGATAAGTGTTTGTGAGACTTTATTGATTTTTGAAAGATAAGTGTTCAATACGTAAAAAATACTTAATACTTACTTTGATGCTTAACATTGATTTTTAAAGGATAAGTATACGATACTTAAAAAATAGTTAACACTTACCTAACAATTGATTTTTAAAAGATATGTATAGAAGACTTAAAAAATACTTAATGCTTACTTTAATAATTAAAAGATTTGGAACATATCACAGACAGCATTCCTAGAAAATTTCCGTTTTATTTCCAGTTTTGTACACAGAGAGATTGTTAATAATATCGAAATTTTCAAGTGAGTCTCTTTCAAAAATGTACAGGCTGTCCCAAAAATGCTGTACTCCCTTGAAAGGGTTGATTCCCAAGGTCATTTCGAATTTGGTTCAGAGTCCATCTTGAGCGAAAGCAAGAAAGAGCGTCTCTCTCTCTCTCTTTGAGCTCTTCAGGGACGAATTTCGGGCGTGTCGAGATAAAACGAGGGTTGGCGCATTTTTCTTGGAGGGGATGCGGCCCAAAGAAACAGAGAACTATCGTAGGAGGGAGGAAGAGGATTGCTGTGGAAGGGGAAGAGGGAACACGAAAACCGTCCCGGAACTCAGAAAAGTCTCGGGTTTTCAACAAACCAGTTTACAACGGGCAGCGTCGCTTCGAGGTTTTCCGGCACGTGACCCTGTCAATAAGGAAATTGGTGATTGTTTTGACAGCGATAAAGTGTGTCTGTGTTTATTGCCTATCCGTTTGCAATCGCGTTGTGTTGTGGTTGTTTAACTGGCGATAGTGAAATCGTTAGCGATGGGATTGAAGGATTCGGAGCCGATCGATTTGCAATCGAAGGATATCCAGAACAGGATTCCGGCGTGCTGCGTCTACACGAAGAACACCAGAGAGACTTCCACGAACATGCTTGACAAGGTTCGTCCACTGACACGCGATCCCTGAGCACACTTTCGCTCGAGAACTCTCTGGCATTCTTGACGGAGACGTTCCCGAACTTCCAGGAATTTTCTTGTGCTCTTTAACCCTTTCAAAGATCATACACGAGTGTCTTCATTCGTCTCTGTTTCGATCTCGATGATCGTCGCAGTGCATGCGGCTTCCGATGCAGTCGGTATTCCATTGGATTCGGAACACTTTGTTTATTAAGATTTTTGGTGTTGTAAGACGCTCTTTAAAATGTTATTAGATGATTGCAAATTAACAATAAAATTCAATAGTTAAGTTTTAAAGAATACAGCTTTATTAATCAGTTTATTTTTCTACAAGAATGGTGACTATATACATAATTCTTTTTACACTCCGCCGTGCAGTACAATTTGTGACATCTATGAAAATCGGGCACGGATTCGTGCAATGATGTGATACATCAAAATTTATTCAGATTGCAAAGATCCATCGAAGGGAAATTATACAACAAATGTATTTCTTCGAATATACAGGATGATCAGTAAATGGTGGTGCATCTGAAAGAGAGTGATATGTAAAAAAATAAATTGAAACAGTGGTAGAAACAGTGTTAAGGAAGTGTGAATTGATTGATTAATTGTCCATATTCTGTTGGAACTATGAAGACTGCTACGGAGACACATTCCGCAAAGAAATCTCACGTAGTATGTCTCTAATCGTGAGACAAGCTTTTACAACGCAGAGACGCGTAGATTAGCAACAGTCAGTTAGGGGTAGGCCTAAATGTTTCGGGAGATAATCTTGGGGACCTTCTTCGTTGTGCCGTTATCCGGAAGGAATGCATTTCCGGCCCCATCGACTCGAATTTTCTGGGATTACTGGGCCACGATAGCGTTCCTCTGGCCATTTAACCTATCCCTACCTTGGACGAGTTAATGACGTCAGTGAGGACAATACTACTAGCTTACCCGTCGAAAAACTGCAACAAAAAACATGAATACTCTCGATGCTACAAATGATTTTTACCAAGTTTATATTAACTTGCCGTGTTGTTATATGCGTCGAATCTTATAATCGAATTTTGAACCTCTTCCCATAGTCCAATCTTGCTGAAATTTTGTATACACACTTGCTTCCGATGACAATAAAAGTAGAAAATAATATATATACAAAGAACTTTTTGAAAACCACGTTTATATTAAAATGCACTAAAAAGGAGAAAATAATTTTTTTCCTGGTTCTCCATAAAATACCGAATGCAGTTAAATGATTAATAATATTTTTCCCCAAAATTTTAAGCAATTAGTTCAAAATTTCTTCGGTTATAAAATTAGTATCGGAATAGATAGAAAAACTTAATATAAATTTAAATAAAATCATGACATTGGTGACTATAAAAATAAAAGCGTGGAGCGCTAAACTATTGGGTTGGCAAATAAGTTCGTTCGGCTTTTTATAGTGGAATAAATCACAAATATTCACATAATCTTCGTGGGTGCTCCACGCTTTTATTTTTATAGTCACTAATGTCATGATTTTATTTAAATTTATATTAAGTTTTTCTATCTATACCGATATTAATTTTATAACCGAAGAAATTTTGAACTAATTGCTTAAAATTTCGGGGAGAATTTTATTAATCATTTAACTGGATTCGGTATTTTATGGAGAACCAGGAAAAAAATTATTTTCTCTTTTTTAGTGCATTTTAATATAAGCGTGGTTTTTAAAAATTTCTATGCAAAACAAAAATATAGCAAGATATGAGAACTATATAGACATTTTTTAAAATCATTTCAATGTGTTGTAAATAACAGAGCAGTATTGTTAAACGCCTGTACTTTTAGACAAGTTTGTGATCGTGTTATACGGGAGTCTACTGTAGTCTGCGGGTTTTGATGCATTTGTAATGAAAATGTGCACAGCAATTGTAAACACAGGAGTTTAACAATAAATATGTATATGTATCTCTTGTGTCAGTTAAGTCTACAGTCTTTTTAAACAGTGTCTGTATATGTAAATTTACTGTCACACAAGAAATATGTAAGTATGCAATCTTTTTGAACAGTTTTTCTCAGTTTACTGTGTACGCAACAGGTGCAAGGGGTTTGAGCCGGGATCCACGCAGACCCAGCCAAGCCTTGCAGAGCACATTAGCAATCGCGATTGATTTAATCAACGTTTCTCCTCGAGATAATGGAAAGATCTCGCGATCGCATTCTGCCCGATAAAACTCCGTCACGAAACGAAACGACGCCGAAATAGAATCCTCGGTCCGGGGGAGCAGCCCGTAAACGATCGTCTTGCCTCGGGGTAGGAGAAGCAAGAGGGAAGTCGAGCAACCGCGAGATAATCGCGGGCGTTAAACTTTTATAGGCCTGATTTTCATTTATATGTTAAACACGTCATAACTCGAGAAAAGAAGGGACGAGAGCGCGAGCGAGTGCGGGGCAGGAAGAAAACGGCCGTCGACAAACGAAAGACAGAGAGGAGGAAAGGGAGAGAGCGAGATAGATCGAGCAAAACGGAGAGATCGTCTCGTGTGTGCACAAGCTTTTCGATGCTAGAACGGTGGTGGGCTCGTTTCGTGCAGGTGTTGGACTCGGTTTTGGATCGGCAGGTAGGGATCGAGGCGGTCCGCGTTCCCGAAGGACAGACTTTTATTTCTAACAAATGAGCGGCAGGTATGACGATATAATATAAAAAGAATCGGGGGCTAGAATGTGCGTGGCCAAAGGGGAAACGAGAGAGTGCTGGAAGAGAAGAGGATAAGGAGGGGAGGGGGAGCGACACCTGATTAATCGTCTTTTTATGGCTGG
Organism: Lasioglossum calceatum; assembly: GCA_963966675.1. NCBI lineage: Eukaryota > Metazoa > Arthropoda > Insecta > Hymenoptera > Halictidae > Lasioglossum > Lasioglossum calceatum. The sequence continues at coordinate 12,910,276 of OZ016540.1, forward strand.
TAAAATATCGCCGCGCGTAACGACGCGTAGCGGCCGAAAAGGATACATAGAAGACTTTTGGCTGACAGATACGATTTCCGATGAATCTCCGCGCCTGCCGTCCCTACCGCCATCGGGTTATTGAAATATTCGGCGGTTTTTTGTCCGGGCCCCGAATTTCGTTCCACAGCCCGAACAGAGATTCTTCACCTCGAGCGGGCCGATTAATTTTCGAACATCCTTTTTCCACCGAGAAACCGTACAACGTATTATGTAGAATAGGTGGCTTTGGTTTTTCGAGGTAAAACGACGATATTAATTTTCCTTCCACGGTGCTCGGACGATTCATCGCGCACGATCCGACCGGAAAGAATCGACTGCTCGTCGTCCTTTTGAATGGAGGCGCGACAATGCGTCTCGAAAATCCTTTTGACGAACGGAGGACGCGAGAACGCGTGACAAATGAGCCCCGGAATACATTACGCGCCACTTGTCCCTCGAAAATATAGACTAATAGGTGTACAGAGACGCAGGAACGAGAGGAGACGCCGGACCCGGGATGAAAGGAAACCGTATTCAGATCAAAAGGTCATTGTCGATCCTCGGGACCGGCTACCAAACTGGTACGCCGGACTCGTAATGATTCGGACACTCTCTCGTAACGAATTCCGCTTGAAAAGAAGATTGTCAGAGCTCCCCGCCTCGTGACAGAAATAATAATCGTTGGTACTACGTCTTTATCCATGGTCGCTCCAATCTGTGTAGCAACATGCTCGATTACGATCTGACATTTTAAGCTTGGCGTATAAAGTTACAGTGTTCATTAAAAATAAAGTTTTATATATCGCATAGCAAGAAAAGATTGTGATAGTAGAGCGAGTAAAAATTTGTTGCTCCGTCTCCACACTGCTCCAAAGCCGAATAAACGCGTAGTCAACATCACAAACGCATTCGGTAAAGTGGAGCAAGTGGATAGATTAAAAGCATGGAAAGTTGCTTTGACAATAAAGTGTCGTGCGTTTTAACTTGTCAATAGATATTTTATTAAATAGATCAACTTCGGTTGATTTCTAGAAGTGTCAATTTGAAGGAATCACAATGGATAACGCGTCCACCTCATAGTGAACTTTAAAAAATGGATTTTGTGGATTTTGAGACGTCGGGGGTGGATCGAGGCGGGTGTCCGACATTGTCTCGCGTGGGACAGAGAGTCTCGCTCGTAAAACGAGTCCGTGGCCGATTCGATCTGGTCCCGGACAGAGTCGGGACCCTGAAAAACCGTGGACCCGTGAGGCCCGGGCAGCGCTCTTTTACGATTCGGATACGACATCTAAAAAGCGATGTTTACAGGGGCGACGCCGATGCGAACGTTTTTATTAATAATTTTTAGTGGTGGCCGCCGTCGCTCCTCTCCTCGTAAAAGCCACCGGTTGGCACTTTCGTGAGCCGGCCGCGGCTCTTGTAAAAGATATCCGGCCGGACGTTTGTCGACCGTATCCATCGAAATTAGGAGGCCTACCAAGCCTCTTTATGGGATTCTAGACGAGTTTTACAGCTGTACGTGGACGTCGCCCAGCTCTCTTTCTCTCTGTCCCTCTCGGGATCGTACGCGCTCCGTATCGCTGGATGATTAAACGATTACCGTAACGAAGAACGTTTATAGGGCGTCATTTAAACTTTATCGAGCCTCTTCCATCTCTTTTCTTCTTTCGCCGGTGGCTCGTTTCTTCGCCTCTGTATCCAGCGAGGAATTAATAAGGATTCGTAAGATTCTCGAGAGAGGACGATCTCTCTTCCGATTTGCTCGCTACGATCTCAAATTACAACGTCGTCAAGTTGTACGCGATCATCGGGGTTGGTTTCTATAGCCGCTCTCAATCTTGCGATTCGCCGTTCTATCGGAGATGCAGCACAATGTTGGTATCGAGAAGATAGGCACACGTATCTTTATTTCTACTGAATATTTTTCAATAAAAAAATTAGTGCATGTTCCCTGAATATGACGCAAAATGTCCTGGTACCTCCAGCCAATTTGTCTCTAAAATTCTCTTGGAGATGCAGGACAATTTAGGTATCGAGAAGATAGGAACACGTATCTTTATTTCTACTGAATATTTTGCAATACAAAAATTAATACATCTTGAAATTTCTTAATTTTATCTTCAAGCTAATACCTTGGCACCTCAATATTCCAGTCAACGAATAGCAAGATTGTTATAGATTTCCATGGGCTGATTGATTTGCATCCAAGACAGAGTTCAATTCGCCGGAGCACTTAAGGGTTAAGCGGCTAAACCGGACAGCCCTTAACTCGCTCTTCAGGGTCGTTACGCGTTCGAGAGTCGACCTGCGGTCACTCGCATGAGGCCGCGTAGCCGAGAAAGAGACGGAAAGAGGTGTTCGGACAAATAGAAACGTTCGCTTCGCTCGGATCGGGGAGAGACTGTTCTGTGAGGTCGCCGGCTACATAGCGCTGTCGTGTAAACACGCGCTAACTGCCTCCTCTTGCCGACGCCGGCCGTCGTCTACACCCAAAGCCCCTGCCCCCTCTTCCGAGGCCACCGCGATCATGGTTCCCCTTATGCCAGCTCGCCTCTTCCGTGGACCTCGCGATCCTCCTCGCCGACTCGCTCCGAAACAGCTAGCGGGACCACTTGCCTAACGATCTAGGGAATATCGTGGATGTTAGAATTAGTAAAGCAACAAAATATGACTTAACTTTGAAAAAGATCATCTTCTAATCATTAGGAATTTTTTTTTAAGGAATGTACGCTGATGTGTACAAAGTGAGACGTTTATTTGTAGTTATAATGCAGTCTCTACAGTCTACATTAATTAGAATAGATCGAATAATAGAGCATTGAACTTAGCCACCATTCTGTTTTACATTGAAAAGGAGAGTACGGAGAATTGAAGCAGGTTTCTATTTGAAATACTTAAAAAGAGAATCGTGGGTAAATATTTGCTCAGATCTAGTCACGAGCAGGGAAGCCAGACGGTGCGGCTCAACGGCTCAAGTGGCCCCTTACGTCTCCGTCCCTCGCCTAGATGGTGCCTCCGCTATCCCCCCCACTCTTCCGCCTGTGGGAGCCGGCGAGGGACGGAGACGTAAGGGGCCACTTGAGCCGTTGAGCCGCGAGACTCGCATCTGGCATCCCTGGTCACGAGTACCATTCAGGTCGTTGCTAAGTTCTGTAGGACGTTCACTCCTAGACAGCGGCCTCTGACGATCTCCAACCACAATCTTTGCTCTCATATCCAAAAGAATGCGCCCTCATAAAAGAGAGACAGAACGATCGCAAGCCGGGAGGTAAAGAAGATTGCTCGGACGATCGAAGGATCGATGAGAGCGAGGTGAACGACCGATTTCGAGGTGGCCACGCGAGGTATCGCGGGGTATTTGCGATTCCGTGGACACGGAACTCTTCTCATCGGGGTAGAGAGGCGACAGGACACGCTCAGGCAGAACTCTCTAATTCGATCGTTAAACGTCCGCTCATTAGATCCCCCCGACTCGTCCTGTGTGCTTTATAAAAGACGCGAGTCAGCGTATTTCTTTTCGAGCGTTCTCATCGAGATACGGTGGGGATCCTTTCACGGTTCGATAAATTCCCATCGGCGGAGAATCGCGGAGGCACCTGGTGAACAAAGATGGCCGTTGATACGATGGAACGCCGGGGCCAGGAACGACCGTGCGTTCTGTGTGCTCGTTCGATTAGCATGCCGGTGCGAGTTGTTTCGCTTCCTCGTTAATAAGAGAGCTTCCCTCCGACCCCTCTCAGTGGTCCTCTTCTTCCCGGTCTGCGGAGATCTGTGTCTCTCTTTCTTTCTTTCTTTCTATATGTAGTTTCTCATCTCTCTCCCTCTTACCTCGCCTAATACGTAATTCAAGCCAGACGCATAATCTTCCCATGGCTGCCGCCAGAGTCCAGGTAATTCTCTCTGCCCGACACCGTAGACAATGCTTCGGCTGTCTTTGCGTGGGACTACGACTTCCTCGCTCGGCCAAACCGGAGGAAGTCAACTCCTTTTTCTGCCCTCGAACACTTCGCGCGACACCGTGGGGAAAAACCATCTCGCTGGCTCCCCCATAACCATGGCAGCCTAGGACTCTAACACAAGTCGGTGCACATTCGTATTTTCTCGTTGAACCAGTTGACGTTGAAAGGGACTCTGCGTTTCCTCTGATTGAGGAAAGATGTTTTATTCTGTGAAATTTGCTGTTGAATTTTTCAATGATACTGCGCAATCATTCCACGCAATATCAATTCGTTGTTAGGATGAAAGAGTACTATCAAAGAGAAGAATAGAGGCACAGAAAGGAACAAGAGGAAATAAGTTGAAAAAGAAGATGGAATTGAACCGAGGCAATATCATGCAGCGTTATCCGCTCGGGGATAAGCTATTATGATAGGAAACATTGCGTTAGCGTTCAATACACACCTCGCAACGTGCGCAGATCGATGGTATCTGTTGAAATCGCGGATCGCGCAACATCCTCTATGGATCGGCTTTTAATCGTCGGATCGTGGGCTCTGTCGTAGATATTAATCCCATTACACGGTCCATTGAAATAAATTACGATATAAAATCAAACTCGTTCCGCGGTTGACGCGGAGAGATCTCTCGATCCCTCGGGGTAGAAGCATTAATCGCTGTTGCATAGTTCTCTCTGTCTTTCCCGTGCTCGTTGCGGTTCGCGAGGCGAGAGAGGATCGGGAATTCGATTGCAGCCGTGTTTCACCGTCCTCTCCCCCTTTATCTGCCTCCTGGGCCATCGCTTTCAGGCCCATCCGTTCCTTCATTATTTACGTCTTGATTTATTATAATCGAAGCTCAGCTCCGTTTGATCCGCACCGAGGTGGGCACCCTTCTTCCTTTCTCTTCTCTCTTTCTGGTCTCTTGCTCTGTTTCTCCTTTTTTCGCTCTGTCTCGCCCCCTCATACTCTTTTCCTCACCTCGGTTTCGTTGCGTTCCGACACGCGAAACTCCGCGCGCGAGCAAAGAGGACGAGCAGAGAGGGCCCGGGCCACGAGTACGCCACTTGGAAGCCGTATTTTACGTCGAACGTCGCCGAGTTAATCGATCTTCACCGCACAATTTCACCTCCGCGCCAAGCCGAATGCTCGCGATCGGCTGTTCTACCCCCGGCGCAGTGGCGTAGCCGAATTCGGACGCGTCGCTTGCAACACTCCGGACTCTGTTCTCCTCGGCACGGACAAACTAGTCGAACACCGTTAATAATATTCCTCGAAGTTGTGTGGCCATCAGTATCCACCATACACTACTCGAATGTCCCAGATTTTCTTTCGAACGATCCAGATTCTCTATTAAAAATGACCAAGTCGAATCTACACGAAGACAACATCAGTAACGTCCCCGCTTCTTTAAATCCATCGATACATACGAACTGTTATAGTTTTATGTTGCTAGGCTGTAGGCTTTTTTAAAAATTACATGTCAAATATGTTGTAACCAGACTGCAGATGTTTGTGCAATTATTAATTTTTTCCAGCGAACCAGCAAATTTTGAAGTCTCCGAGAAGAGAATTAAATAAATCTCTTTTCAACTTCGAATTACGCTACTGCGCCAGGTGCTCCGAATCTCCCTGCACGGTTGCAAGAAACGATCGCGACAAGGAGCCTCCTTTATCGTGGTATCACGATCAAATTGGACGAGCTACCGAATTAAATTCCGCGATCGTAAATCTCCGGAGTAGGCAGATCTCGTTATCGTCTCGAGAAGACCGTCCGACCGTCTACAGCGATCAGAACCACCTCTGCGTCTCGATCTGAAATATGTATAATCGTATGGGGTTACCACGTTGCAGCAAACTGATGAAGACCTTCGTGCAAACATTATCCTCTAGTCTCAGAATTTTAAATCGAATTTTTAATAAACTTGTACTTGTTGAAGTTGATCTTCACTTTCCTGATGTATTAAATTGAAGATGAAAAAGACGAGTTTAGGGGATGAAATCACGAAAGAAAGCAGTGGAACGTCGCAAAAATAGCAGGGATTAGGCCATGGCTGAAAGAGAGCTCCTCTGTATTATGGAAGAAGTTATTGGCCGATACACAGCCACGATAAAGCGGCACCCACAGCCGAGAGATTAACGCGTTGTTTAACGCGCGTACGCTGCCGGTCTGTGAACTCAACAGACCGCAGCTTCCTGCGTCGTTCAGCTTCAATTAAAACGGGAACCTTTCCGAATCCATTCGAACAATCTGGAGTATAGAAAAGTAATTTAATTTTCGCTGAATTAAACTGATTCATGAGAATCATTCGTTCTCTGATCAAAAAATGAGTTGAAAGCACAAGACAGAACTTATCTGAGAAAACGGGAAGTGGCCGGAGTCCAGCGGATGGCGAATGGAGGCCACCGATAAAAATCGATGTCAGGATTCGGTGACTAAGCGGGTAATTAATATCAGGTCGCTCGTCGATGGCAATATTAAACGCCGGTATCGATATTTGCGGATCGATAGGGCTGTTTGCGTCGGGTTCGAAGCGTTCAGCGGTGACGCAACTTTAGATAAGGCTCTGTGAATCGCGGCAAAAAGCGGCGCTCCAGGGACGATTTAATAAGCGGAACGATCTCTCCGTCTGTTTCCGAGGCGGCGATCACGCAGGATAGAACGAGCGGTGAGGAAACGCGCGCGGACACGCGAGGAGAAGCACGGCTGTCGCTTGTCACATAACTCTCTTCGCGTTAACGCGCCACGCCGAGCGGCACGAGCGTGGCATGGCTTGGCGTGGCTTGCTCTGCCGTTGCGTTGTTTCGCGGTTCTTTTTCTACACGCTCTCGAACGCGCGCGCGCGCGCGTCAGCGTACGCCTCGCGAGTTTTTCGTCTCTGAACACTGTTATCAATCATTTCTGTTTTTCTTTATCCTCCAGTGTTTCTTTTTCCGACTATTGCCGCCGTAATGTCAGCGACGCGGTCTTTCCAGGCGACAACACGTCGCCTTTGACAAGCGAAGGCCAGATTCGCGATTACACGATCAATGGAAGATCGATCGATTATCGACCGTTACATTGTTCACAATTTTCTTCGAGCATCACTGTTTCGAGGACGACGCTGCTGTATTATCTTCGCACCTAGGAGGCTGTGATTTCGATCGTCACGAGGGTTCTTCGTTATCTGCGATCTTATTCTCGTGGTGCTGCGTAGCGTGAATAGATCGTGGGACCTCGAGCAATTTTATTTCTTACCTCATTTTTCCTGTAACGTCAGCGTACTGCACTGTTAGACTGTCTTGATGAAGCGCTTTTAGCTCTAACGCTGCTGGTCCTGGAATTTTTCAGGACCCTTGCAGTTCCAGCTTGAACCCAACAATTTTTTTTACTCTTCTTATTCTTTCTTGAGTCCTACAATTTTTTTCGTTGACCTTACAGTCTTTTTTGTGAGTACTACAATTTTTTCTTTAACCCCTACATTTTTTCTCGAGTCTTGCCATTTTTTTAACCCTTTAATTTTTTCTTGAGACCTGCCATTTTTTCTTTAACCCTTCAATTGATTTTATCTGATGCGTCCAATTTTTTCTATGGTCGCTATAATTTTTTCTTGGTGCCTACAATCTTGTTCTAGGATCCCATAATTTTTTTCCCCCGATTCCACAATTTCTGTTCGAGTCACAGATGCTGCTCCTTTTTACAGGCCCCAACCGCGGTGTGTTGTTTGTTCAACACGACCCTGACTTTATTCTTACGACCGACTATCTCGCAAGAAAGGTGATTAATTAATCGAATATCTGTCGAACGTCGATTCCGCCTGTTTGATTTGCTTTGTATAATCTGTTGCCGCAAAGAAAAAACGCGATTAATCTTTCACCTCGCGGTCTTACGAAACTGTTGACGCGTTAACACAGTTCTCCAATTTGTTGCCAGTTCCGGCACACACGCACACACACACGCCGCATAAAAATCGTAAACACAGCTATTAGCCGGGGGACAATGCGCGAGAGCGAAGGTAGCAATAATCGCTGCATCGCCTTGTATACCTCGCAACATCGTTCTCGCCACACGAGTCGATATAATTACAGGGTGTAAATTGCAGGTCCTCGAGAGACGTCGAGGGTCCACGCGCCCTGCGAAGGGTTACAGATTAAGAAAGCGCCAACGTTTCCCGCAGTGCTCGAAGCAGAGAAAGAAATGGAGAGAAGAAGAGAGGGAGAGAGAGAGAGAGGAGAAGGTTTTATAAACTGCGGAACGAGGAACGGAATCGGCCACCAACGATCATTCTTCGGCCGAACCAGGATGAAAGGAAACGGTCGAAGGTTCTGTTAGGGGTCCTTGCATGGTCCCAGCGAGACCGAGTGACGAAAAGACGATCTGTCTCTCTCTCTCTCTTTCAAGGAGTGGGAGGGGTTAAAGGGATAAAAGCAAGAGAGAGAGGGGAGAGGGTCAGAGGAGAGATTATTAGGCGGTCGACATAAAACGTGCTTAGGTGCGATTTAATATTTCCAGCTACGGGCATAAAATCCGACTGTATTGGGAGAGTCTCGCGGAGTAAGAGAGAGCCACGGAGCTTCTCTCTTTATGCCCGGGTTCTTTGTGACGCCGACAACTGGCGTCATCGAACGTCAACCTCCTTCTCGTTCCTTATATTTTATACCCTTCGCCTCGTAAAAAAAGCTCTCGACCTCCTTCGTCGCTGACCACCGGGCCCCCTTCTTTATTCCCAATTTTCTGACCGGGATCGCGACGATCCAGATTACCATCTTTCCTAATATCTCAATTTTATACTCCCTCGTACGTGTAAAAATGGCCCAAGGAGCACTGCGAGCACTTTAGGAGCATAAATTGATCTTATTGAAATATCCATCCAAAACATCGATCGATCAAGAAACTTGCACCATTGGGGATTTAATGAATCCCACGTGACGCACTTTGCACAGCGAAAAACATCTTTCTTATCTGATTGAAATATCCATCCAAAACATCGATCGATCAAGAAACTTGCACAGTTGAGGAACGAACGAAAAGGAACGAATGAAACTAAAGAAACTGAGAAATTAAACGACTCTGCTAGAAAAATCTTCTTCCATCGCCTACGCCACTGCAATTTCGCGCCGATTTTCCGGCGTCGGATTCAATTAGATCAGTTGACCAAGTTGCGGCGAGTCCAATCTCGGCTTGAAAGAACGGAACGACAATCGGGTGGAGAAGGTCCATCGAAGTTATTCTTCGAAGGCGATGGGAGGAAACTTGCTCGCGTAATCGTCGAGCAATCGCCGCGAGGGGATGAAGAAAGAATGTTGTGAAGGAAGAAGAAGAAGCTTTTGGTGTACTAGCTCGCTGGTCAGGTTCGGATCGCTTGGAAAACGTCAACGATTCCTCCAGAGTCCGTCGCCCTCGTTTAGGTCAAAGGAAGCCGGATGAACGCGACGAGAACCTCATTCGGATTAGAGGAGTCCAGGGAATGGGGAGCTTCTTCTTTTTCCGGGGCTCGATGCATCTCGGGAATAAAGCCGATTGATTTCGACCTGATAATGGGAACTCGCGGCCACGCCGTCTGTTACTTTCTCCAATGTCCATTCTCATCCTTTCTCATTCATCGCCTCGAGTCTCTTCAACTTCTTCTCTGTATTTAGTATTTGTTCGTTTATTGATGCCGTAAATTATGCCAGTAAACCTTCTTTACTATTAATAATGAAGTATACATCGCTATACAAAGTTAAATCAATATAGACAATAAGTCCTCATCTTACATTTTTTGAGGAAGTTAAAAATAAGCGTCTCGCACGCTTAGAAGAAAATCAATAATGTAGGGTGCTTGAATTTCTTCTCTGTTGTAGTTAATTAATTGAGTTCATTGATTTTGCTGTGTTAGGTTTTGTTTCTTGAAGGTTTCCTAGTGAAAAACAATGGTAGAAACTTCATCGATGGAAAAATGGTGGAATTCTTAAAGAATGTTTGAAATCAATTCATTCTCGAAGAATGTTTGAAATCAATTAATTCTTGAAGAATGTTTGAAAAAAAATGTTGTTTCTTGAAGGTCTCCTAGTGAAAAACAGTGGTAGAAATTTCATCGACGGAAAAACGGTGAAATTCTTAAAGAATGTTTAAAACGTTCTCGATTAACAGAAAGGAGAAGTGAAGATCGGGTGCGTCGTCGCTGCACTCTAAGCCGAAGCGAAGCGCAAAGGTGGATGTTTATCGAGAAACAACTGTCGATCTCCCATCTCCGAGACCGGGGAATCTTCCCCGAACTGTTCAATGTTCCCAGGACCGCAATTATCGTGCTGCAAAAGTCGATTCTTCAGGAACGGCTGCCATTATCCGCGCGAAGAGCGATCGTTCGCGCTCGAACCTCGTAGCCGGAGACAAAACCGGCTCGATATAAACGAATCCTCTCTCGTTTCCTTTGGATGTATACAAGGCTGCTGGGCCGCGTCACGCTTATTGCTTCTCTGCCGGCAGTACAAACAATCCTGGTTTCCCCGATATTTCACTGGCATCGTGCTTTCGTCGAGTTTCCGCGAACTGGACGCTGGATCACCCACGAATCGAGAGCCGCGTTCCCAACGCTGCCCCAGTAATCCTAGATCAAGATCTAACAGCTCGGAATCGGCAAACTTCTTAAAAGTCCGAAATAGGTAAACTGTTTTCTCTGCAGAACTCGGACATTTTATTTTATTTCGCACAATTTCATGTATTTTCACGTGTGAATTTTTACTTTCTAAAATGTTGAATGAATTAAACAATCGAAAACGTACGATGAACGTTGAAGGCTGAAGGGAAAAAATTGCAACAGAAATTAATGCATAACGAATGGGGTTTGCATATCCATTGTCATGCACAGTGAATTGTTCCAGCAGCCCTCATTGTTTCCGTGCGCGTTTAGGGTAGAACCGTGTTGAAAAAGGGATTTTACACGAGCCGTTCGCGGTTCGAAAGGGAGGTGGGACGCGCAGGGAGGGTCTCTACGAAGATTCTGCGTTCCCAGCGTTATGGAGATTTCATAGAAGCGTAACGCGCCGCGTATGCGCGGTTCGCGTCGTAATGATTATAATTGCCAGCGCTATCTTTAATGCCCTGGAAGCGGGTAATGGTAGCGGTGTTACGGCCGCTCGTATAACGCGAGGATCTTGATATCCCCACTTGCCGTGCTCTTTCGGAGAAGATACCTCGAATTTCGCCGATGCGCGTTCCCCGTAAATTACGGTCCAATAAAATCCTGGCTGCCCCCTCTCTCCTCATTTCTCTTCCCAACGATTTTTTCACTTTGTCCTGGACGTATCTTCGGATCGCCCCATTTAACACTTCCACGTTTCTCGTGCCAAATCGCCGCATTCCTCGGCGTTATTTCACATACATTTTCTCGAGTTACTTTATTGAAAGCTATCTCTGTTCGAAATGCTGCCACTATTTATTTTTGTGGCGGTACTTTTAGTTTATTAAATCGTTTCTTCCAATTCCTACCGAAGGAATTTATCAAATTTGACAAATAAATTTGACTGAAGAGAATATCATTTTTATATGAGACAAGTAAAAGATTGAAGCAAGGAATTTTAATACGCAATAATTGCGTTATGTAATCTGCTGTATTAGTTATTAATGGCACATTCTAGTTTTCCATGAGAGGGTTTAGAAAGTCCGCGAGTCGGAATCGTTCGATTGCAAATGTAAATTTCGACTCGGAGCGTGAAGTTCAGAGAAACTGCATCCACTGGAGGTTCGTCTTGACCTCGACGACGCTCAATTCCCGGCTGCACCCGTTTCCGTTCCACAGTGCGGACGCACCCTTATAAAAGCTTTTACGACCGGAAGTTGACCCCGCGGTCTCGCGGGGGCGCCTGCATACGGGTGGAACCTATGCACCGTGCGAAAACGAGAGCAGACGGCGTGCAATTAAGTAGTTAGAGCAATAATAGCTCGCCTCTTCGAATTTCCTTTGCTCTCTTCCTCTCTTCAACTCCCCTCATCTCTCTCTCTGTATCTCCCATTCTCTCTCTTTGACTCTCCTCACCTCTCCAACTCTGCGAAGATCTCCAGATCAGGATCTTTCCAAGAGTTTCGCGCGTTCGTCACCGCAACCGCGATCGCAATCTGCCAAAGACACCGTGCAAAAACTGATGCTCTCCATTGCGCGCGCGCGCGACACGTTATCACCGCCTCTTATCAGCCGGAAGACTGTTCGCTTATCATCTCGATCTCGAAGCCGGCAGGAAAAGCCGCGCATCGATAATTACTCCTCGTAAAGGTAACGACGCGCGGCCTGTCCCCTCTTCCGCGAATTTTACGGCGACCTCTCTTCCGGATCTCAGTCCCCGCGGTCGTAAAGTTCATCGGGAGAACACACCTCAGATCTCAGTTCCACGGAATGGCCTGTCCGCGGCTGCGACTTTGGCTGAGAACGTTTCCTTGACAGCTTTAAGGTCCGTCAAACGGCGCGAGTCGGCTTCCAGCAACCTGTAGATGTTTATGCGACAGGGCAATTGTAGACAGTCGTTTGTAAAGTAATAAGTTGGCTGGGATTTTATTCTCTGCGTTTCTTCGTTTCGTTTGATTGATGCATCGAGAGTGTCTGTGGACACCCTTGCTGCGGAAAAATTCGTCAACAAATTCTCATTCAAGCTTAATTTCAATAAAGGCTTATCAGTGGACTGCGGGTCTTCATGCAATTATGACTTATGAAAATTTTCAGAAAATACTAGGATATAAAATATGACAGAATTTAATACGATTTTAATTTATTTCAGATTTAAAAAGGATACTACCACGGAGAATAAGATTCTATTCTATTCCACTTTCTTAAAATTCGCCTAGAAAAATTGAAAATTGCATAAACATCAGCAGTCTACTTATCAGGTTTACATTTTCGTTTCGTTCGGAATAAAAATTGATCAGTTTTCAAGAGAACGCACCACACTCGACTGCACACGCGCGAATTCAACCTTTCTGAGCTTTCTCAGAGCTCGATTTTATGCATCTCATATCATCAAAATGCAATTATTCGTCTGACCTTGTGCGAGTTTTAGAATCGTAACGCTATTAATAAAATTTTAACGAGAACACCTAGCTTCCTGCAAAAAAAAATGAAACGTAAAAAGAACTATGCATATTATAGTCTCAATAAATTCTGAAGATTACAATAATCTTTTTCAAGTAGGTATACCTATCGTAACAGTACTTCGACTGTCCTTATTTAGCATGAAATTAGACTCCGCTATCGGCTCTACTTGGTGCGCATTATATAAACTAAAACGAGTACATTTGTATATAATTGCAACAATTATATGCAATGATGTGTATATATATGCAACAAAGTGGTCAAATTGTCGTGACGAACGAATCGCCTTTCGTTACAATTTTATCTACTCCCACGCTCGGTCCGATAATTAAATATGCACAGCGCGATAGTTACGTGTGGTTTTGCAACAATGTGCATAATACTGAATAATGGCTCACTACTTACCTCTGTTATCATAGATTTATTGGTTGACGTTACGAACTTTTTCCTTTATATTCTTATTCTGTAGTTCTGCAATTCTCCAATTCCTTTGCAATTCTTTTGCAATTTTTCTGCAGTTCTCTTGCACTTCTGCCATTTTTCTGCAATTCCTCTGCAGTTATTTTGCACATCTGAAATTTTTCTGCAATTTCTCTGCAGTTCTTTTGCACTTTTGCCATTTTTCTGCAACTGCTCTGCAGTTCTTCTGCAATTCTTTTGCAACTCTACAATTTGTCTGCAATTGTGCAATTTGTCTGCTTATTCTATCCTATCAAGAAAGAACGGCAGCTTCAGAGGGTTCTAAAATTGAGAGATCTGGCCACTCGAACATCTCCGCGAGATATATAATATTCTCCTGCGATATGCGGGCACTTTTTATTCACGTATGTCGTGAGTATCCCATCTTCTCCTCTACAATGCATTACATGATCAGAACCGCAGTCGCCAGCTCCATAGTCGACAACAGCGAGACCATAAAACCGTTCCGATAAATAATATTCGAACGCGAGTAGCCCGCCTGTAACAGAACCCGCCAATAATCAAGCGCGGTCGAGCTCCGAGGCATCATTCGGCTCGACGTTATCCGTCCGCTAACGACCGATCAACAAGTCCCGGGACGATGATCGCGGCGATCACGGGCAAGATACTCGTACACGTATATACCCCGTGTGGCAAAAAACCGACGCGACGATGCGTCGCTAATGGCAGTTAATCGTCTGTGTGTGTGGCGGTGTTCGGCCGGTGAAAAAAAGTGCAAAATCGCGCGCGGCTTCAGAGAAAGTCCGTGTGCCCGTTGATCCTTGGTTATGTATCCGACGACGCGGCGCTAGGCATCGCGCGGGTACATCGATCATCCCGAAGCGGGTTGCGTCCCTCCCCTGAGAGAGTAACCCGATCAACGTGCCCGGCTGTATCAGGAATTATTATTCACCTGGCCGTCAGTCGATGAGAAGGAGAGGGCGGGGCCGCGGAGCATGCATCATCGAGAGCAAATTCCGTTCGCCTCTCTTTATTTTACGGTAGGTGAAGGATAGGAGAGAGCAGAGATAGAGGGAGAGAGGGAGAGGGAGAGAGAACTGTTCCCGGACGATCTTCACGTGGCTGCCGTCAGTCCGCTTAACTGTAGATCAATCAATATACACTGGTTGAACCCTCGGACTTGTTTTCCTCTCGGTCTATCAGGAGGCACCTCGTGGATCGTCCCTCTTGCTCCGACCTTTTACCCCGTCCTCTCCCTCCGGCTGCCCCTAACGAGCTCATCGCTCGCGCAGCCAAAGAAAAAACACGAGAAACTGGTACAAAATGGCCCTTGAGAAATGCCGTTCGTCCAACCGTTCGTTTATTCGTTCGTTTATTCGTTCGTTCATTCGTTCATCCGTTCGTTCGTTCCCTCGTTCGTTCGTTTCGACGTTGCTATGAGAACGGAGAGGAATGCGCCGATTTCCGCCATTTTGGTCAACTGTCGCTCCGTCAGTTTCTCTCGATTTTAGTTTTGTTGGTTCTGTTCTGTGGCTGCCAGGAAGAACGCCGCGTGTCACATACCTTCAGTTTCAAGATTTCATCACTAATTCTTCACACCGGACATCTGTAAAATTGCGTTATTCTTTCGAGCCTTTCGAATTTGTTTTCATGACTTTGTAAAGCTCAATTAATGCGTAAACTCAAATCTTTTGAAATTGCGACATGCGGTATCGAGTTTGCCGTTATATGCAGAGCTCCAAGTTTCCTTATTTGATCGTTTAACACACCAATCGCGGGAACATTCCGTAAAATCAAAGCAGCCATCTCCGTGAACTCGTGACAGAAAAGTTATTTAGATTGATTGCGCGCGACGGTGTACATATATCGACATGCAGCGATATTAACGATTTCCGCCCAAACGAGAAAATCGCATAAATATCAGGCGAACCGATCATGTCTCTTAACGATGGATGTTCTGCTGGTATCGTAGGCGGTCTACTACAAGGCACCTGTCAGCGGCCCTGGGAAACTCCGGATAATAGTCGATACAAAACCGGAAGCACCTGTGCGCGCCTTCCTCGCGTGAATAGCAAAGTGTGTCGCCGTAAACTCGCTCGCTCGCGCTATAATGTATAGTATAAGCATGAGCACACCACCCGGTTGATAATAAGACCGATGATGACACGCGATTACACCGGTAATGACTTTTCTATTATTATTAGTCGTCGGAAGAAACGTGCAACCTACGTACATACGTACAGGTATAATGCACTGCGAATACGATCTCAATTACGGATGCGGAAAGATCGTAGATCATGCGTCGGTTTTATCGCCGTTTCTTTCGCTGTTTATGAATTCTAATCGATCCTGCGTATCGACTATTAATCGATCCGGGTAGATCGTAAATATGTAAAAACCGAAACGAAGGTTGTCCGAGCCGTAAACTATTTTTTAGCCGATGCGCTTTTGCAGCTGTTTACTCGTTCGGTGTTTTAGTACGAAATTCAGAAACGCGAGGGCTAAATGAACACTATCATTTTCTCGTTTCATCTTGCTGTTCTCCATTTTCGATCTGTCAATATATTAATTATGACTACACTAGTTAAAATCATCGCAGGACAAAATATTAGATCCAGAAAATTCTTATTTTTGATTGAAAGAAGAAACCAAATTTCGAGTAGCTCCTATTCCTCGCAATCGACTTGGAAAAATTTCTATTTCTCATGAAGGACTCGGTATCTAGCAATAAACTCGAATAAGGAGACAGCAGCGTTTTCCGAAACAATGGCGAGTGAGACGTGTTTCATAAACGTGTGCCATAAATTCGAAAAAATGCTTGAAAGCGACAGATAGTGCTCGGTTATTTGCAGAGGTATTTTAAGGTGGAAGGAGAGCAGCAGATTCGCCATTGATACGGGCGTCGCATTTCGCAGCCAAAGTCTCCCTTTGGTCTCTGTCTGCCGACATCTTGGCAGGATCTGCCGGTGGAGAACTAGGCAGGATGAACGACGGTCCCGTCCGGCAAATTAATTATTATTCACCCCGCGTGAGGCCGCGTTACGAGGCAGCGCCGTTTCGTTCAATGAAATTTATCGTCGACGCAGATCTACGAGCCGAGAGAGCAAAAGAGAAAGAGAAACTCGCCTCCGAACGGGGATAACGAACGCGTGAACTTAAAGGATTACCGGGAAATTAACAAGTGGGAGCAACCTTTTAAACCGTCACGCACCCTTAAACTCGAAATCCTAATTATACATTAACGTACGAGCAAGTAACTACGGTTGTAAGTAACATATAACTCGCGTTACCTCGCGGTGGAAGCATTTTGCCAATGAGCGCGAGTTTGAAGGATTAACTGGATGTTAATGCAAGTTTGTCTACTAGGAATTCAGCTGACAAGCTTCAAAAATTACAGACGAATTTATTTTGTGTAGTTCAAGTTGGTTTAGACAGTGGTTTTGTTCGTGAAGTAAGAAATGGTCCTCTTGAATTTGTCGATTAACAATTATCGTACAACAAATCGTACAATTGTAACGTTTGTAAAAGAAATAGTGGTTTCTTGCAAAAATTAAAAGATGTTCATAGAAACTTCCAATGGCCTAATATCTCAGAGTAACACACAATCTTTCTTCAACTAATTGTTTCTCTGATATTTGTGGTTTGTTTTGTAATTTTTTGGCAAACAAATCTAACAATAAATGGACAGCATCTTCCTCCATTCAACACAACTCTGTTGAAGACTCCGCAGACCGTAAAGATTGAAGACCAGATTTTCCATTTATTTATAGAGTATCGATAGTGTAGATCCGTTCCGGCAATTGATCCTAGACAATTGCTGGTGCGAGCGCATCGCTGTTAGAATTGCGTAAACTAAAAGGATTCCAGGTGGTCCCGCAAGCCGAGAATGCTACACGATCCTAACGCGTCTAATGGCTAGTAGCAGCCGCAGATAACTGTTGTTGCTACTCCGGAGATCGTCGAAGCGTAGGTGTGTCGTGTTCCCGTAGAAATGATCACCGAAGCGTGTAGTTCCCGCAGCTTATCTTCGAACGGGCGAAGTTCGGTCGCAGCTGAACGCGGATAAAAAAGCGCGAGCAGCTGTAAGAATCCGTGACCAAGTCACCGAGAATAGCGATCGCCTACGAACAATGGTTTACAGAGCGCTACTGAAAATAATCCTCGGGTTCTAGAAGACGATTTTACGAGCCGACTTTAACCCTCGCGATGTTGACGCTTCTTGATCACGGTAATCGATTATTGGTTCAGAGTGCTTTGAAAATTGGGAAATGTTTGCAAAGAATCTGGATCGTGCCTGCAGATATAAACGAATTAGGGTGTATAAGCTTAAATAGAGAAGGGGGACCACAAAGAATAGGGGGATGGGGCTCGGCTCGTTTTATAAAAGCAATTAGAAGGGCCCGTATTAGATATAGCGGATCGTACATAACAAATATGATAATACCGAGGCCCGCTAGCCCGAAGGGAGTTTGGCTTTGGTCCGGTCGGACGGGGGTTTCGGGTTATGAGGCGGGTTAAACGGAATCATTAATAATCGGGGCTAACTAATCTGCCTGTCGCTATGAGCACACTTGTTTCACTCCTGTTTTTATTAGCCTGGCCTCCGGTGTAACATTTTATTCGTCGCTTAACGCGCTATTTGAAAGAACGTCGAACAATCTTATTTTAGGAAATCAAGTTTCTCGCGACCCTGCTCTTCCATTTCCGTGATGTCGGAAGTCGGAACCTTCCGTTTAGATTTGTCGAAATGTAAAACATGTTCGGAGACAGTCGAACCATCGTATTCATAGTCAATCTTCTGTTTCAGCTGTACGAAATCAATGACGATCCCAAAAGGAAAGAGTTTCTCGACGACCTCTTCAGCTACATGCAGAAACGGGGTAAGTTCTAACTGTACATAATTGCATCAAACTGTTGGTAAATATTGACAAAAGGGGAACCAGAAAGTTTTTTACAATTATCTCCGAAAGTGGATTCCCTTTTGTCAATATTTACCAAACTGTTTTCTGTAACAGCAATAATTCCAGCTTGAAATTGTCATTACGTTAAGAACATGTAAGAATTGACCGTGTAAGGAAACGCTTGTAAAAGGTGATTAATGCGCACCGCTCCAAGTCCGATCTCCGCGTCGCAGATTATTATCGTCCGAACCGCGAATCGTTCGCGGCAACTGATTCCGCAAATATTGATCGTTCGGATCGACGTCCAAGGACAGATTGTTCGATCCGCGAAAGAATCAGGCGAGAACACGAGGGAATAGAAGACAGGAGAAGGGAAGAGAGAAAAGGAAAAGAGAAGAGAAGCGAGGAGAGGTGAGAAGAGTGAAACCCGCTCTCTCCCCGCCATTTGTCTCCATCGTGTCGTCGTCGTGGCGAAGACGTATTACGATCACTTGGCACGCACTCGCGCGTTCCACACGGGCCTGCAATTTTGTCATAATCCCGCAGACGTCCGACGCGGGACGCCTCCAAATCCCGAAACGAATCTCCGGATTTAACCCGCAGGACCACCTACGCTCCTGATGCTGTGCTCCGCGAGGGAATATTCCGCTCCCTCGCATAACTACCAGCAATATATCGAAGTTCATTCAGTTATGACGTCTGACGTCATTATTATTCACCGTTTTATGCAATAGAAACATTTTCTGCATACGTTACGAAAAACAACAGTCGCTTAGCGATGTCTTCCTTCCTTCAACAATTTTAACCCTCGGCATACGAATGGTAACTCTAAGTGACACAATAAAAATTGCTGTATCATTATTCGAAACATTATCACATTATTAATTTTGTTTGTATTTACCAAGCAGTTTTGTATTACTAAACAAATTATCAAACATTATATCATGAGAAAAAAAACATATACATAAAAGGGAAATATTCTAGGTCGGAAGAAATGTTTCAATTTTCAATGTCTCAATCTTTTAATATTTATCTACTGTTTTGTCATAGTTTAGAATACTAATTTCGTTAGCAACCCTCGTTAGGGAAGGGCAGTGTGAATCATTTTTTAGTGATAACGATGAAAGTGTCGAGAGAACGCAGAGAATATAATAAGAATTGGTGAGAAACTGAATATTTTCGTTTTACGAGTTGTTTTTTAACTCGCTTAGATTAGTCGCAGTGAATATTTATATCAATTATGATTTACGATCGTAAATGCAGATGTTCGGTGTAGATATTAATTATAATATTAGTACTCCCCGAACTACACGCCACTAAAATTGATGTCAATGTTTGAAAACAGAGAAGCACGTCAAATGTACATTTATGACGCTGAGAACGTACCTGCTAAGTATACGCTGCGAATGATGTCAGTATTGTCACTTTTGGAACTAACGCGTAGTCTATGACGTCCTATTTTTATAACGAAGACAACAAAGTTTATCGTCGAATGTTTTTCTCGAAAATAATATTCTGCGAACCTGTAGAAGATATTACGCAAGCAAACGAGGTGACCGAAGGTTTTCAGTGTTGAAGTAGAGGTGTTCGAAGTAGATAGCAAATGTGGCTGAAGATAGCAGATGATTAATTGGTCGACTTCGAATTTAACTCATTCCTAGTATTTATCCTTGACGAAAATGCTAAGTGGAATAGAATAAAACGAGCTTATGCTTTAATGACGATTTTTCTACTGCTCCGATATGTCTCCACATATTTTTAAATTGTCCATACAACCTTTTTCAAAGGTCCTACACTTTTTTCTACGTTTCACAACTTTTCTTCGAACCGTAAAATTCGTCTCATAGGTCCTATAATTTATTTATACCCTCCACAATTTTTCTGGTGTCCACACAACCATTTTCAAAGGTCCTACAATTATTCTCTACATTCCAGCATTTTTCTAGAGTTCATACAATTTTTCTCATAGGCTTTAAGATTTATTAGTAGGCTCCATAATTTATTTATAGTCTCCACAATTTTTCTAGTGTCCACACAACCATTTTCAAAGGTCCTACAATTTTTCTCTACATTTCAGCATTTTTCTAGAGTCCATACAATTTTTCTCATAGGCTTTAAAATTTATTCTCAGGCTCCACAATTTTTCTAAACTACGTCCACCCTCTTTTCAAGGGCTCCACAATTTTTTCCTACGTTCCACAATTTTTCTTGAAATCATACAATTTTTTTCGCGGGTCCTACAATTTTTTACAGACTTGAACAGTGCTCAACAAGATGCACAATGCAGTACAGTAAATAAATAAATAAATACAGCTAGGGTATATACATTTTCCGCCCGCGTAAATCTGTGGATGCGTATACGACGGCACACAAGAACCAAACAGCCTCAAACGAGAAACTACTCACGGGAACAATGTCCACCCGGTATATTTAGCGCCCACGCACCTGTCGAGGTCCGCGGCATTGTCGCGCGGGTGTGTTCGCATCGTCGCGAACTTCGGAAACCGTGCCAAGGTATTTAGAATACGGTGAACATACTCGCAGCTTGCTGCGAATCGCGTCACCATCTTTCCTCGGCGCAACGAACTCTCTCCGAATCGTTCTCGTGCCAGTCAACCTTCTCCTTCCATAACATCCACCATCGATCACCTTCTTCCTTTATCGATCAACATTGCAATAGAACATCTATTGACTCTTTATATCGCTTTATCCGAGCGATGAGTCAACTATGAAAATCTTCCTGGATTGGCAAATGTATGCAAACACGCACTGCGATTACATACATATACATACATGCATAATTTGATATCAAGTTATACTAGAAACTGCATTTTATATCAATTCATTAGATCTTATCGTTTAGTTAGCATCTTCGTCGAGGGTTGAGCAAGTTTGGTCTCAAGCTTTTCTCGGGGCAACCGAAGCGAATGTGCTCATAATTATGAAAGTGTAAGTCATATACATATTTCTTGTTTCGAGATATTTATACGAGAAGGATATTAACACTACATGAATTCCATATAATGTTGAAATAACAAGCACTAACGGTTCATTCTTCACAATATCGTAAAGATGACATTGAATTGATTTAGTTTAAAATAATGTGATGTGAAATGACCGATAAAAATTCATTTTTTTTTAAATTTTCACTTAGACCACTTTCACAATTATGGGCACAATTGTCTTCGGTGTCCCGTTGTTGACGCAGGATTCTAATTCGGGCTCAGTCAGCTAGCTTGGACAGATGCAACGTGTTGTCGGACCCTTTAACCACGTGGACGTTTACGAGGAGCTCGGCTAGACGAGAGTCGACCCAGGAATCCACGTGTGCAGGAAGCTAGATGCGGGTCGCACGTGTGCTAGACAGTCTGGATAAATGCTCCGTCATTTTCGCGGTCCTCGATCGTTGTAATTACACAAAATGTATAATTTCGAAAACGTATAAATTCAGCATTTGCGCTCTTAGTAATTATGTTGTTCGCAATAATCAACTACTAATATCCGGAGCCACAACGTATGTTTCTTAACACGAATTACTTCTTGAACTCTTTTAAATTCTGCGAATCCCAAATGAAGTCCGTTGCAGTTGCATTAAGAACGAAATTAAAAAATTATATCACCCACATATGACGATAGTGAACGCGCTAACGTGTTTTGAACCGGTTAGAACACTGCGAGGAAGATTTGTTAGCGTTAGAAGATGAAGTGGATGGAACGTGGAGGGACACCCTGTACAATGCTAGGTTCGATTACAAAGCGATCCGCAAGAACCGGAAATGTCGGCCTCTAATTATAAACACCGTGACCGGGTCCATCAATCAACCTTGCTAGCGATGCGCCCAGTTCTCTCTCTCCCTCCTTTCTGCTCCCTTTTCTTTTTTCCTCTGTCCTCCGAATTCGAGCTTGAGACCGTGCTATTATTGTATCCGCACTGTCGCTGTGATCACCAAGGACCGGATCCACGAGATTTCCCTGGATTTTCCGCCTTATTTTAGAATTAATCATCTTGTCCTCGGAATCGAGGTCTAGGGGACGCTGCGACCGAACAGTCGAGCTTGCCTGTCAATCAAAAGATATGGAAAGTATAATGAGTTCATAGTCGGCGAACTTCAATTAATTCTCTGACAGGGAACATCGGAGGTCTCGGGAATATAATTAATGTTCGATTTAATTAACAAACATTTTGTGTATATTTTGAATAGTTGCTTAAAAGTCCTTCTCTTCTTTAAATCCATCGATCTGTATACGAACTGTCATAATTTCATGCTACATATTGTCTTTCACCCTAATGTCGAAGTTAACTATTTGCAATTTTTGTAGACGAATTAAAAGGATGTGAAATCAAATAAAATCTTGTCCTCAGTGGTAGTAGAAAACTCTGTGAAATTTTATATTCTACCATTTTTTGAAAATTTTCAACAGCTATAAATGCGACCACGTTAAAATAAACTGCAAATAAATGAATAAATAGAAAGACTAAAATTTATCAATACAGATCTAGAGAATTGAAATGATTTCGCAAAGTCGACTAGCAACAAATACTTGAAGACGTGGATGTTTAATTGCCTGGAAGGAAAGCCTCAGGATCGATTATAGTAATTCAAGAACGACATGCTGCAACCGAGGCCGGAGGCCGGTAGAAATTCCCAATCACCGTCGATTGATCCGGTCTTTACGAGGTCGATTAAAATCGCGCGGGACGAAAAAGGGTGAAAAAGACACGAGAGAATAAAGGGTAGAAGTTATCTCTCTCCCTTCCTCTCTTTAGAGACAGTGGGAGCTGGTGAGAGTCGCCCCCCGCGGGGTCCTTTATTGTGCCGACGCGAACAATGATTCGATGCTAACGCGATTCATAACACCTCGGCCACGTCCATGGATAGAAAAGATCATTCATCACATCGAGCCACATTAGTCGAGCCATCGGCAATCTGTGTTTGTTGTCGAAGTTCCCCTCGAGCAGTAATAGTCCTATAGACTGCTCAACAATTGCAAAATGCTGTCAATTTTTGCATTCATCGAGAGACTTTGCTATCTACTGCTGATCTACAAGAATAATTCTCTAAAAAGGAACTTCGAGGAGCCACGATCTCTTTTCTAAAGGTGTAACTAAGTAACAAATACCAATTTTAAAGAATGATCCAAGAAGTATATGTAGAAGCTCGATTCAGTTACTCGTCGCTGGGATACAAAATCCTCGAGGATCCACGAAGGAGACGGCTCCCCCGGCAGCGAACGACTGGATTATCTTAATTAACGGTCGTAAAGTTAATCGCCGATGAGAGCCACTGTTCGGCAAGCCACTTTATCGGCTCGCATGCTCGCGGAACGACGATGATCGCCGCGGTTATCTGGCCTCGGCCTCTGAATTCGGCGCGGCGGAAGATAGTAGGTGGTCGTATCCCGGCTACAAAGTGTACAAAGTGTATAAAGTGTCCGGCGGCCGGCCACGTATCAAAAGAACCGACCCGGCAACCGGAACGCACAAATTCGCGTAAACGGATCGTAATCGACGGCGATAACTCGGCCGTTAACTCGGGAACCGGTTCGTCCCCCGACGCCGCACGGTGGCGAATTTTGACCGGAATCGCGGACCAGATTAATATTCATGACACCAAGCCTGAACCAATGCATATCAAGATCTGCTTTGATCAAACATCTCTGAGAAGCCAATGATTTTATTCAAGCGTTTTAGTTAGACTGTTCGTACGATCCTCATCCTGAACCGTATGATCCTCCTGAACATAATTGTATCATTGTTTAAAAAGATGTTTAGTTCATTTTAATATAGACAGTATAGAAGATCATACTAATAGTCATAATCATCCTGAACATAATTGTATCATTGTTTAAAGAGCTTTTTAAGTTCATTTTAATTTCGACAGTATAGAAGATCATACTAACAGTCATAATCCTCCTGAACATAATTCCATCATTTTTTAAAAAGAGATCATGGTGGCTGATCGTGATTGGTTGTGAAAAATCACGGAACGCAGCGAAACTGAGGGTGCCGGAGCGAGTGAAATCACGAATGTGCGAGAGAGGAGCAAATGGAAGAAGAGTACGGACACTTTATCAGGCGCGAAAGGCTCTTATCGGCGCCCGATGAAATTGAGCGGATACGTTTTGTTAGATAGCTCGTGGGAGTGTTGGCGCGTAACTGCTGGCCCCGAGGACCATAGTGAATAAGGAACGACCAGGTAGAGGAAGAGGAGGGGCCCCAGAGGAGTAAGATAATAACGTATTCGACAGAGAATGGCATTGCTCTCGCGCGCGAGAGAAGACGGCATGGTCGTCCGGGCGCGTAGTATGAATTACATCGGCGATTGAAACTCGTTCGCGATGAAAAAAAACTACCGAAAGTGAGAGAAAGAGAGACAGAGAGAGAGAGAGAGGGAAGGAGAGGATAGGGAGACCTCGGGCTGGGACGTCGGAGAGAGGTGCCCGTGGATTTGCATATTAAATGGCTTGAGATTTATAACGGTCGGCCCGGAGAGGTGCTAGCAATACTCGCGATAAATAAAAGAACGTTCCTCTTCGATAGACGTCGTCGGCAAGAGTGGTGATCTGCTCTTCCGATCCTTTTCCATCGTTGAGACGCGCCCCGGAAAACAATCGGGTTTAATCGCGACAAATCGACCGCGATCGGCAACCATGCAATCACATTCGTTTTCTTACCTTTTTTACCAGAGCAACAGGTTTGCAATCTTCTATAAAAATTACGGGAACGTATCCATTAACAATCTTTGCCCTTCAGGGACGTCATCGCTATGTCATACTGGCTCTGACGATTATTGAAAAATTAATTTAAATGTGCAATTATTAATATCAATATACAATTGTACTGTGCCAATTTACAGCCACCCATTTTTCTCATAAACGCATAGAATCCGCAGTCTAATAATGCGTTTTCTATTACCGCCGCTTATTTTAGCGGTGGTTGAAAGAGGTGAACGCTTGAAACGTACGTTGCACCAGGCGTGATCGGCCGTGTTACGAGCCTGCTCGAAGAAAAGTGCGTTTCGACGCATTAGCGACGCCGGGAACACGTGTTCGGTGCACGAACACTTTTCGCCGTGCACACTTGTGAAACAGGCACGACGTGCGTGCCGTCTGCGTACACAACGCGTTACACGGCCTCTCCCCGAGAGCGGCCCCGTGTTCCCGCGATCCTCTTTTCAACGGCGATACTTTAACTTTACTTTGTACGGGGCCCCGTTCCCCTGATTATCGGGCTATTTGTGCTCCATGGCTCGGCGAACGAGCCTCGAAAAAGAACCGCGGAACGAGAGAATCGCCGATCGACGTTCGAGACCTGCGTTTACGCATTTAAGTGTTCAATTAAGGGGCAACTTCTGTAACGTTACGATCCTCGAGGTATCCGGTGGCCCGGATCCTCACCGTCGACGACCACTGTCACGCTCGCGTGTCTTTCGAAATATGCAAACTCGCTCGAGACCACAACAGGATTTTGCGTCGAGTTCCTACAATTTTTATTTTGACATTCTCCAAGCTCTTTCGTTCATGATTCTAGTTTAATTTCTAATGTAATTTCTCCGATAAACTTCAGCCCTCTTTTAGTACACTGATGACTTTGATTTTGTGCGACTATGGGAACGTTCGAGAGAAAGAAATTTTTTAGCGTTTACTTACTTGTGTAACGTCTTAGTACGAGATTAATGGTGTTTTAGAGTTATTTAAATTGAAATATCTCCTGAACTACTAACTTTTCGACAAACATAGGTTAGTAGTTTTTTATAACGAATGTCCAACGCTGCAACGATTGATGTATTAAAAAATACCTCATCCCATTTAAAAAAATGAAGGTGAACTTCATATCACTAAAAAAAATTACATAAAAACAAAAATTTTTTTGGTATCGTATGAGCCCCATTTTACCATTCAACTTTGTCCTTCAGATATTTGACGTATTTTTGAAAGCAACAAAGATATTTGAGGTGGCAACATTAGGTGACCCACCCTGTATTTTGAATTATAGGATCCTTATTATCAACGTTTGCTAGGCATGATATTATGCTAATGGAGTCGGAGAAAATTATGCATTTCTAATCCTTAGCATTGATAATGGATTTCACCGCGGATAAGATTGCGTAGGCCGCACAGAAGAAAATTGAACAAAAATTTTGTAATTTGTATAATTTAAAAGTAGAGCGTCGATTCCAATATTCTCTAAAATGGTAACGACCAGGCTCTAGCCGGCAATTATGATTCTATTCGGCGTAACCTTGGCTCACGTGAGACCGGTCTCGTTTCGGCAGTTTCACCTCTCGGATGTCGAGCTTGTTCCGAAATCGGTTTACGGTGTTCCCGTGATCCTCGGTCGTAACCGTTCCGCGTTATTTAAGGACTCTGTTCCTCCACGTGCACATCGGTTCTGCATCCGCGACGTCGCGTCTTCATACGTTCCAAAGGCCGCACACGCGAACATTCGCGGCAACCTCACCTTTCCACCCCCGTTCATTATGCAACGGAGGCGACGTGATTTGCCGGCGCACGATCCTCTCCACCTTTCTTGCCCCCACCGCCTTCCCTAGCTCTCTATTTTCTTCTTTTTCTCTTTGTACTCCCCATTTCATTTTCCCGGCGTCTTTTTCTTTATTATTCGGTATTTTGTGCCGGGAGCACGTTCGTACGTCGTGCGATAACTGCACCGCGTCACGGCATGCAGAACGCTAGTTTCCACCCAGAGATGCATGGAACTGCGAGGGAAAGTACTCGAGATTGCTGTTTCGAATGTTATTAGCACTGATCATTTTAGGATTGGAATTGTCAAGGAAACCAGCAAATGTCTGTCGAAATCCTGCGTCTTGCAATCGATGCAAACAATTTTCAGTTTGCACACAAATCAATTTTATTAAAAATGTGATGAAACTACAAGAGCGACGTCAAAATGGAGCAGAGAGTGACACGGTCTTTTCAAATGGAAATCGGACACGCGTGAATGATAGTCGAACATAGAACACGCTCGGGAATTAAAGAATGAAACGATCGGGAACGGACTCTCTCGCTGGGAGACTTTATTACGTAATAAATATTAAAATTCATACGGATTGCACCTCTACCGAGAGTCGATCTTCGACCGGTCCAAAGGGACGGCTATAAAAGTCGGGAGGAGAGAGACGACGCGCCGAAACCCACAGCTCCTCTCGTACTCCACGCTATTTTACTTTTATTCGAGCAGATCCATTCCAGGACGCTTTACGATCGCCTTTGCCGCCGCGCTGTGTTTCGAAACAGTGCTTGCTGGTTGGATAAAGTCCGAAATCTCGGTTGCAGAAGTAGAATGTACCGTAACTATCGTCAGCCTTTCCTGGACCCAATAAATGGAGGAATTAATCTGGTTCTGTTTAAAGAAACTGAATTTACAGCGTCCAGAAAGAAATAATATGAACGTGCTAACATTTAGATAGATTGTCACTTCTACAATTAAGGAGACAAGATTGCGTGTCAGAGCTCTAGCGGCTCAGCTTCGTGCAGAGTAGTCCCACTAGAGTCCAGCTTGGTAAAGCTATTAGTCAGGTGATTCGACACAGCTTTTAATCATTGATTAGAGACATTGAAGTTGAAGAATTGGATCCACGGCGACACTAATCGCCTGATTAGAGGATAGGCAGTGATAACGGGAGCTTCTTAGCAATCGGAATCGTTCGTGGAAAGAACCGGGAGGGACAAGGTCCGAGTTCTCCAGCGCAGCAGCCGAGTTCTCCCTCCATCGTGCCGGACACCTCGGGTTTCTACCTTTATTTGTATCTCGGCGAGCCGCTCCAATGTCGTTTTATCGCGTTTACGACCTTGTCGAGCAAATGTACGAGCCAGCGTGGACGCTCGACGACGACAGACCGAGTCAATTCAGCTTGTCCATAAACACCCATCCACGGTTACCTCCATAAAACGAAATAAAGTCCTAGGCAGGCGCTGTCTCTCTCTCTCTCTCCTTCTCTCGGTTCTCTGTGCCTTGGCTCGATGGGCGGACTCTCGCCGTTCCTGCGAGTGATGGATTTCCTCTTTGACGGATCGCTCGTAAACCACCTCTAAATGTTTTCTCGGAAACCGAGGTGAGAAAGAGAGAAAGAGATGAAGAGAGAAAGAGAGGGCGAATACGGATTTCGAAGCGACCTCGCGCGCATCCGCAGCAACCCCCGATCAAGGATCAGGCTGCTTAGGCCACCCGCTGGTTTTAGAGGGTCTTAAATCGGGATTATGCCTGGATTACAGGATCCCGCCCGTGCGTCCTCTGTCTTCTGGTAGCGGCCAGAGGATTCCGTTCACCCTACTCCTAAGCGAAAACGAACCTGCATCCCCTAGCAAAGTATAGCTGAAATTCATAGTTCCTTCCTCCGGATCTTCACCTGTTCTTAGCGACCTCTTCAAGGCGGTCTTCCTGTATTTCTCTTCGTGATTATGGACAAAATTTCTGTCGCTCTCGAACACTTTATCGAGAAATTCTCAACCCTTCAGTCACTCATGTTTACTACTATAAATATTTCTCTTGTAACTCTTCCTGGAACAATTTGTAGGTTTTCGGTCGCCTAACTCCGGTTAAGGGCGCGTCTGCATTTCCAGGGGTTATCTACCACGTCACGAACCGAGTTATGCGGGAATGCATAATCGTGTGGGTCTCTTTCGGTGCCAGGTTTCATCTTCGGAATTCGGAAATTGAAAAGCCGTTGGTGTGTGTGCGCCTTGTTGCAAATGTTTTTCTGCAATTTCAGTGTTAATCGTTTCGCACGGCTCTGTCTGCGAGAGAGACCACACTGTGGCCGTGTCGATTTTGCGAATCGGAGAAACGGTTTGTCGATCGGTCCCGCGTTTCCGAGAAGTATCGTGATAAGGATTGATTAGCGGTAGCCGAGGAGCCCCGGCTCGTCTCTCTCTCGAGCCACGAACGCAAAAAGGGGTGAGCAATCATTAGCAATTATTCGGAATCCCAGAATATAACGACGTGCTCTGCCCCCTCTCTGATGATTGATGCCTTGGAGCGAGCGTGGCCAACCTCGAGGGGGCCCCCGGTCCGCGATCATCGCGTTTTCGTGCAGAAACACGAAAATCCCCTCGACATTAATTATTATAATGCGAATCCGATGAGATCTGACCGAACCACCGACATTCCGCAGACCGGTAGCTGACTCTTGCCACGCAACCGCCACCATCGGACCCCATGTAAATCGTGTGTCATTTCACGGGAAAAATTACCACGGAATCCGACCGATTCGCCTTCCAGCGAATTGATCTCCTACGCCGAGGACTACTGTCCTAGCAAATGGGACCACTTCGTTTCGCAACCGGGACCGTCTCGAGAGAGCCGATCTTCTTGGAATGGTTCCCCGAAAATTGGAGGACTCTACTGCTCGGGGATTCTGTGATTATGCCTTTTGCTTTCCCTTTCGAGTCGCTGCGACTCTGCCGAGAGGAGAGCAGTTGTTGGTGACAGGTTTCTTGTTATTTTCGAAAATACATTAAGTTGCAGTAATTTTGCTTGTCAATCAAAAACACTTGTCGCTGGTGAGTAATTGGGAAACAGGAATTGACAGGTTATCTCAGCGGTCAGCAAACTCATTAGTTAAAAAAGCCAAATATCAGCACTATTACGATTTAGAGTGTAACCAAAGAGCCGCAGTTATCTCACTGGGTTATTTGAAAGATGACAACAAATTGTTACAAATAATGGAAATTACATCATCGAATAATATTAAACATTATATGATATTTCCCTACAACCTAATAAAATCGTCTTTTTCCTAAAATGGGAGATGAAATTACATATTTCTACATAGCAAATCATAACATGACGACAATGAGAAGTGTAAGCGTCTAACGTAGCACAACCCCCTCGAATAGGGATGAGTGGTAGCGAGAGGATCTTTCGGGGTGGTTCACGGTTGAAGTTTCGGTGGTCAGGAGAGGGGTGACGGGTTAGTACACCTGTCCAATTAGTTGCTGGCTCGTGCTCGAATTCGACCTACATTTTCCAGCGTCGGACAAGTGACCGGGTGGCTTCCAGCATCCCGGAGCAACCAAGAGAAAGAGATGGAAAGACAAGGAGATTGAGGGGGAGAGAGAGAGAGAGAGAAAGAGATGATGCCAGGAGAGCACGGCTCTCCGGCACGTTCCAGTGCTATAGATAGCTCGCGCACGCGAGCCGAGCGAGCTTCTCCGAGAGCCGAGCGGAAAGCATTTAGCAGGATGACGTTCGCACATTCTAGACGTCTCGACGCCGCGCCGGCCGTTCTCGCCGATCATCCGTTACGTTCCCGTGACGTAATTGTCGAATTCTTGCCCCGACAGACTGCTGCTCCGCTGTTCTGCTCCTGCTGCCTTCGTTTCGACTTCCCTTCACCGCTTTCGGCTTTCCCTACGCGAGCCGAGCGTCCGCTTTCGACGTCCCGTGACAAGAATTATCGCGACGACGATTGATCGATGCTCCGCTCGAATTTTTCTTGCGATTCGTCACCTACGGTCCGTGAAAAGACGATGCTGCCCTCGGAGCCATTTCTAGACTGGGAGCCACCACGGCCGCCACGGGCCATCGAAAGCCATCGCAGCCCCGATTGAGCCACCGAAATCACAGTCCCTATC
The DNA here is from genome assembly GCA_963966675.1 of Lasioglossum calceatum. NCBI lineage: Eukaryota > Metazoa > Arthropoda > Insecta > Hymenoptera > Halictidae > Lasioglossum > Lasioglossum calceatum. The sequence continues at coordinate 12,941,188 of OZ016540.1, forward strand.
ATGTATCCTTACCTTTTTTTAAGAAAATCTTAGACCATGTTATACTTATAAACCCGACTTAAGATAACGAGATCAAACACACTTTACAATAACATTGATTTTTTTAATGGCACGTTACAGGCATTCAAAACAAAACTACGCGAGATTATTCGCTAATATCGTACCTTTACTTGTTTAGTTCTGCGCTTGTCCATCGAATGTAAAATTTCTAGGTTAAGAAAATTTCTTTTTTTTCTTTATCTTTTCTATGTTCTTTTTGTATATTTTTGTTATTTTCTATTTCTTTTATAAGTTATACAAAACATCTGCAAACCCATGTATAAAAGGACCTCGGTCCGTACATAATAAATAATAATAATAAATAATAAATAATAATAATAACATGCCGTGTTCCAAGATTAATCGATCCACCAGATGACGGATGTGTGCAAAGTGTCTGTTGAGAAGTCGCTGTACCATAAGGTGTACTCACTCTGTATAAATATTTATGGAAACTGCAACTGTAACATATATTTTATTTTATTACTCGACCATTTTTACTTTACTCTTATTATTTTAAATATGGCTAACTCATTCATCATGTTGACAATATGAAATCTGTATTTATTTCCTAACAACTTGCTTTAAGCAATGCATAAACACACTTGCATACCTCGCTTTTACATCGCTATCCACCATTGTGAAATATCTTGTGACGTGACGTGACTGTTATCTTGGAACATTGGTGAACACTGACGAAGAAAATCGGCTCGGAGCCACTACGAAGTGCCACGGAGCGGCTCCGAGGGCCACCAATCGAATCACCCTGTACCAAAGGGAAAGACAGTGGGCAGAAAGGGAGGAGGGGGCGCTCGAAGAAGAAATCGGAGAACGGGTTCCGCGTTCTGCGGCCTCGACGCCGCTGCCCGGGCGTGGGAAGTGAAATACGAGCGTTGTAGACGGCCAACGGCCATTTCCATCCTGCCGGTTTAGTATTGGCGGGCCACTAAGTCTGAACTAATTTGCTTATTAATATTTCACAACAGCGCCGATCGCTCTGGGGGTTCTTGATATATCGTCTACCCCACCACGAGCCCCCTCAAACCCCCTCTCCCTCTCTTTCACGCTTTAACCACCCTGGGCTTGCCCGGCGAACGCTATAACTTCCAGTCTGTTATTTTTCTGGTTGTCGCCACTGTGTTTTTTCGATTTGCTTTGTCATTTGCCGTGCACCGTCCAGTCTATTGTGTTCGAATTTATTGCCGGACAAGCGTGCCGAGATGCTCGAACGGTCGCGAAAACGAATTTTTGAACTTTATTCTACTTTTTCCAACTTTGTTTTATACTTGTTTGAACAGTTCCTTGATTTTTGGAGTTTAATTTTCACTCAATGTGTTAATTTTCTTTACCGACACGTTCACGTAGTTGAATATGTTGAAGATCTTGGGCCTAGCGAATTGTACGATCATGGAGTTTTTAGCGAAGCATTTGGCAGTGTAAATCGGACTCTTTGAACCAGAGACACAGGCCGAACACGTGCCAGCTTTTACCGCGATCTGCTCCACTGGCAATGACGCTGTCCACTTCGCTGCCATCCGTTTCGCGGAATGCTCGAGTGGATGACCTGCCATTGTTTCTTCAATGAAGAAAGTGCAAGCTATGTAACGTCGCTACTGTTCCTGAACATAATAGTTTTAGTAATCTTTTCCATTATCGAGACTGTTCGAGTGTTTCAGCACTGCAATTAATATTGCAATTAAAACTGGCATGTAGCAACTCTCCTTTATCGTTCCCAAGCACAATCGGCTCGCTAACTCTTTTTATTCTTATTATCTAGAATTCTATTGTAATTGTTACTAGCACGTAGGCAATTTTGATACTTTTTCCACAAATCCTAGCAACCTTCCTTTTTCTCATCCTACACTAGACCTAATCTAGAGGACCCCGATCTAGAGGCGATCAAAGCAGAGAAAAGCGTCGACAATAATCCGAAAACAGAGAAAACGATTGGCAGTAATTTCGAAGCAGGCTCGCGAGCATGAACTCGGTAGAAGCCGGGTGTTCTCGAGAATCGAACGGTTCTGAGAAGCTACGAAGACGACGCCGGCTATTTACAGGGTTATAAAATGCCAATGCAGGCCGCGATACGGCGGCCGGGTCGCGTTATTGTCCGATGCCAGGCATAAATCAAGCGGCGTGTCGAGGCCCGCAGAAATAACTTTCGATCCGTGCTTGTCATTCTGCCAGAATAAGGGTTGCGACGGCCGTCGTCGCGTCACGACCCAAATATTCGCAAGGTTCCATGGCCGCGACGCGACGCGACGCGACGCGCCGGGACGCGTGTGGCTCTTTCTCGCCGCGCTTATTGCGACGCGGATTCGTCAGGGATCGTAAACGCGCCGATACGGCTGCGAGCTTTAACGACGTTAATCGCGGCGAGCCAGCTCGTCGCGCGGTAATTACCTTAGCCTGAACAACGTCACCCTGCTCTTGTCTCTTTCGGATGAAAGCTCGTTAAACGTTGCCTCCGAACCTTCCTCCCGTAATATCTTTTTTTTTTAATTAGGAAATCTCTGATCAGACTTATTACAATATAATGCACATTGCAGAGTATTACAGAGTATAGCGAACAACGAGAATGTTAGTTATATTGTGAGAAAGAAAGAAAAAGGAAGACCCTTAGACACGTAGGTTACAAGTATTAAAAATTATTAATGTTAGGTTCAGTTATTAATAGAATATTCCTGGGGAAGCAGGAATAAAATAAAAATTGATTTCATCCCTTAATAACTTCATTGCATTAAAAACAACGTTACGGTATTCTCAATTTTTTCTATTCTGTTGCTGTTTTATCTTTCACTTAACCAATTTCTATTATAAATGCATAAAAATCCGCAGTCTATTTATTAAGCAAACTATGTCCAGCGGCAATTGAAATTCTCCTTTGGAAAGGTTTCGGATACACTTTTTTCTGTTGGTTATATAGATTGCACTGCCATAGCACACGATTAAGCGTTTCCTACTCTTGGTTACATTTACACACACATCTCCCGTAATACTATGCCGTCGCAAGATCCACCTTTGCAAGCTTTTCTCAGACAATTTCCTTCTTTGCAATTGTTCCACGAATATCCATCTTGTACATCGCATTCAATTTTATTATCAAACCGCAATGGTTCATGCAAATCGAATATGTATTTACACGAGTCATCATTTTTCCCTCGCCTCGATTCGACACGGTCTTCACGGATGTTTGCATGTACGTTCTGCAAATCGTTTTATTAGTTACGGATAGACTGAGGATCTTTTTGCAAAATTAAAATTGCCTGCATCATCTGCAGGACGCGGTAGTCATTCGAAAATGTCTTTGTGTCTTTAATGACCATTCGGATTTTATACACTAATGAGAAAAAGAGTTTAACGATACCGATGTATTATTTTCAACTGATTAAGATAAGAGATACGTTGCGAACGTTGCGAACGAGCAAAACGACGATGAAAAACTGTGCAGACTTTAGCGCAGTCTCGTCTGTTTGCTCTTCGACGACTGGGAGACCCGGTTAGTGATCACGGGCAAGAGGGATACACGGATGGGAGGACTGTCAGCCAGTTGCCAACAACGTGGCGAAGCTTTGATGTGACGTAAAATGGCACGTTAACCGGTACTCTGTCCCTGTTCGGCGGCTTGCTTTCTCGGCTTTGACTCAATGTAAGCGCCGAGGAAAGATACAGCTATGGAAATATACCGAACTGCCGTAATCTTCGATTTTCTAGACATTATATTCTTATGAAATCCCCTCGATCCTTAAATTCAACCCTTAGCACTCGAATGGTGACTCTGAGAGGTGCCATCTAAAATTGCTGTACCATTATTCAAGATATCGTTTACATTATTAAATATATCCGCATCTAATCAATTACTGAACATTTAGGTATTGTATGAAGAGTCTTACAGAAAGATAAAGATGGGATGGGACAGAGAAGAGACAAGGGGACGCGAGAAAAGGAAGTGGTATTATATGAAATATTCTAGGTCGGAAGAAGTGTTTAATTTTCCAGTCAAAATAGCTCCGAGTGCAAAGGGTTAAACAAAATAAAAATTGTTCGTAACGATTGTACTAAACACAAGTCACATGAAATGGTCATTCTTCCTGTAATAATCTCAACAAGGTAAAAATAATACGTAAACGTTCTTAAATTCATCCTTTTACTGGTTTAAATTGCATCTACCCATTTTCGTAATAAATGCATCAAATCCGCAGTCTAGTAGTAACAAATTGGCGTGTTTGGTTGATTGAATTCGAGGCTACGAGGCTGCACCGAAAGCCATAGATTATTTCGGAGATTTGTCGAGCGAAGTAGGCATTAGGGGGTGGAGGAGCTCGTTAAGCGACGATCTCGATACAAAGACTATATCTCGTCCGAATAGGTCTAGCAAAGGATTATCGACCCACGGGGAACCCAAAGGGAGCGTGGAGATCAGGTGGCGCGGCAGCCCCTCTATCGACGCGTCGAAATCTCCCCGACTAGAATAGAGAGAGGATCCTCCCCGAGCTGCCACTTGTTGCTCGCCGATCAAATAATTGTATCCAGCCACCCCCTGGGTCGTCCCTGGGAGTGGCTTATAGCTCGTGGGTGGCATCCTCGATCTCGCTTCGGACCCCTAGCCTAATCCCGGAAAACAAAACGACCCTGTATCGCGTGCCGTGAACACTAGCCCCGGACCAACTGTTTATCTAATCGAATTCATCTGTTGATCCACCCTCCGGAGCTTCTGACTTCGTTATTTCCGTCTCCCTCTTCCGGAAACCATCTCACTTCATTCTACTATAGTCGTTTAGCCTCCTACGGACACCTAATTCGCAGATAATTCAGCCATGACACGCGTAATGTTTATCATAAGCAGTTCGAAACATTCTTTCAATTTCAATTTTCAATGATCTTCTAAGAACATACGTAGTAAGCGTGACAAGACGTACATAATATTGAACATATACGTGCTACAAGATCTGAAAAATCTTACAAAATGGTTACAAGAAAGAGGAGCCATTTCGGAACTTCTTGTAATATCAATATCAATTTATTCAATTTAATTTTTTCAATCGGAAGTATTTAAGAACTACCTTGGCGCCTCCAAAAAGATCCTGATTGACAGATAATTCAGCTATGACACGTGTAATGATTATCAACAACAGCTCGAAAAAATTTTTCAATTTCAATTTCTTTCAGTATCAAACATACATAATATTGAATATATATATATATATATACGCGTATACAAGATTTTAAAAATCTTACAAAATGGTTACAAGAAATAGGAGCCATTTCGGAACTCCTTATAATATCAATTTATTCAATTTGATTTTTTCAATCGGAAGTATTTAGGAACTACCTTGACACCTCCAAAAAGATTACACATTCTTTATCGAACAGCCCGGTTGGGGGTTGCCGGCCATAGCTCAGCGTCAGCTCGAGATTAAACAGCAATTCGTCCCGAGCTTGACTCGAATACCGAAGAAGCCCTGCGAATCTCAGGAGGCTTGTCGCGTTACATAACTCTCCCGCGTTCTTGACATTTGTTTCGTCGGCAGAGACGCCCACAAGAATTAATATCCAAGGCAGGAGCTCCATGTTCCGCGTCCGCGCGTCACCGTGAGGATGTTTCCGGGGTGCCGCGTGGAGATCAGGAGATCACCAAGCTTCGGAGGATAGACAAAACACGATCAGCAACCCGGGGCGTGGTTCGCGAATGAATAATCGTCGAAACGCGCTAATATCTCACGCGACATTCGCGTGAACATTCAACGAATCACTTGAAGCCTGGTCGAAAGAAATTACAATACTTGAATTTTATTGTAACGAATAGACTGCGGATCTTTATGCAAAATAAAAATGTTCTGCATTGATTGTGGGTAACATGAGTAATATAAAAATTTATTTCATCCCTTAATGATTTTGTTGCATTAAAAACAGCGTTACAACATTCTTAGATTTTTCTAATCTCGTTACTGTTTTATATTTCAATCGGGCAATTTCTCCATAAATGCACAAAGATCCGCATTCTAGTAATGAACAATAAAGTGTTAGAAATATTCAACTGAATAAACTTCAAACGCTTTATTAGTCCTCATTGCCATCAAATAAATCGCAGAGCAGTGTCCACGTCAGCTGTGTAAAACCAAGCAGAACGGAACGGTCTGGGTAGAACAGTATCGCCATCAAATAAATAGCGGTGCAAAGGACTACCGTGGTTAATTTTCGAACGTCATGCGTGTTCGTTCGAGGTCTCGGGAGCCCGTTTGCGAGCTGGGTGGGCCGCTGGGTCTCTCGGGAGTTCGCGACCTATATACGTTGGCCGCCCGCGCGACAATAAACTGCCCGAATAATATCGCGGCCTATAAAACTGGTGCCTCCATTACGAGCCTCTTGATAGATTTTACGAGCCGGTTTGATTTGCCAGGTCTGGGAGTCTCGAAAAGAGTAGCTCGAATCCCAGCCGCCTCTCTAGCACGCGGATCGTTAACCCTTGCTTTATTGTCGCGAGGCGCGGGCTCGAGGCGACAAATGCTGGCCCGAGATAATGTAGGGGAAATGGATGACCGGGACCTTAACCTGTCCCGTAGCGAGGCGGTCCTATGATTCATTCGTTAGCGGGCCACAAGATCTTTACGACAGCCCGTTTTCCCTTTTGCTCCTGTACGACAGTTGAGGTGGGACAGATTCCGTAATTGTTACTGGCGCTGGAATCCTCGTTCTTCTTAGGTATAGGTGAGACACGCGGGAAACAACCTGTGGTTCAATTGCGGTTTTCTAAAGATTTTTCTAGTAGACATCATCATCATCATCATCATATGTATATCAATGAATTGTCCAATGAAAAATACAAGAAAATCCTTCTAGCTTCTCGAGCTATTCTAATTTTTGTTGAGTTTTGTTTTGTCGTAACTTTTTGTCGAGTACCATTGTGTAAGTTTGAGAGGGGGGCTGGAAAGAAGGCAGTTTTCAGTGGAAGGTCTCGAAATAAATAAGTTGTGAGAGGGAAGAAAGGGTCGCGCGCGATTTTCGGTGCAATTTTAAACACGGCCGCGAAAGAGGCGGCGAAGAAGGCGGCAATAAAGAGGGACTTGAAGAGAAAAGGGGACACAAGTGACTGGGAGACAGCGCAACCCCTCGTTCCATCTCGCGACTCCCTTGACAGTTAACTCCGCTAAGACGGATCGTAAATTACGCCAATATTTCCGCGAAATCCTAACAAGATTATAAAGCAGATTGTAGCACTGTTCGCGGTGCGTCGGTTGCCGCCTTCGTGCGACCCCCCTTTCTTCTCTCTCTCACTCTTTCACTTCTCTTCTTTTCGTTTTTTTCCGATCCTCGAAGGGCTGCCAACCAACGGCCAAGAGAGAGAATGGTCGGACTGTGCGAAAGGGGTACGCAGAAAGAGGGGGCTCTCTCCGAGAGACCTATTTATAATGCGTTTGCGTCTTTGCAGGGGCCCCAGCCGGTGGAGGCAGTAAATGTCGCGTGTATTTCATATGAAACTCCACCCCCTCCCGGCTGTTCCTCGCAATGCCAATCTCGGTGTTTCGCTCGTCTGATAATACCCAGCGCTAACAAAGTTAACCCGCATGGGGGACAGACTCTCCTCTCTTTTTCTCTTTCTCTCTCTCTCTCTGTCTTTCACATCGCCATCTTTACTGTAGTACCTTCTTCGTTTTTCTTCCGGTGCAGCGCAGCGTTTCGCGATCTTCGACGCTCCTCGGCTTCTTCGGATACGTATAAACGCATCGACCTCTCGATCTTGATGAAAATCTACGAAATTGCATCCGTTCTTGTGCCGGCTGAGTCATCTGGCACTTTGAACTGAAATATCCCCGCTGTTCTCAATCCTAGGAGAAAATGTCTGAACAATTACGGACTTGCTCCTGAGATGCAAGATAAATTGCAAGGTACAGAACATTTCTCTTTAGATGAAACAATATATTTCCAGTGTTAAAGACTGATCTTGAAGATACATGTAATCCTTTCGAAAACTCCTGTTCCTGCCAAGGCGTGAACCACGGTTGTCTGTCCGGTTAATTGAAAAATCGCCGAATTCGCTCATGGAATTCCAGCAAGATTGCTTATTAACTTAATTGAATTCTCCCTGGAACGCAGAAGATGGCCGTCTGAAGAGGCGACCCTTGCACCCTGAGGTGTTACGGGGTCCTTCAACCTTCGACATCGATTCGAAGTAGAGACGGCGCGTTAAAATTCCTTGGACGTTGACGAGGAAAGCGAAAGATGGACGACAGTGTCAGGGTTAAACGTACCATGTACAGAAACTTGAAGGACCCTTGCGAAAACCCAGGCTCGGACCACTGGTTTCAATTTTTCCAGATAGAGAAACAATATATGATTGCTTCGTCAATCCTAATTTTCCCAGCTTAAGCAGAAAGAGCAAACAGGAGGTGAAATGATAGGGCCGGAGGTATAATGGCGAGGCAGTTCGTCCATCGTGAATTAGGCTAGTGGGGGACGATCGGAGTCGAAAACGAGCGGTCTCCGATGCTCGCAACGTCCGTGAGAGGGGGTAATTGGTATACGAAACAAAATGTTGCATTTTATGGGTTATTGCGAAAGTATATTGGGCGGGCAGGGATCGGCGCGGCGGGCCGGGGGAGTGCCCGATCTAATAACGATCGACTATGTCGGAGGCCTTTATTAACCGGACGCGACGCAGGAACTCTCCGAGAGCCGACGACGTGGCCTGGCTTTAAAAGCCTTTCGGACAACCGCGAAACGACTTTTCCCAGAATCTCTCGCGTGACGACCCTGGACGATCTATCGAACAAGCCGAAGGAATGTACTCGTGCGTCTCTCGATGTTTTATTAACCATTTCACTACAATGGACAAAATATTTCGTTTCCACGATGTCGAAGAAACGATGCTATGGACGGGATATCTCGTCACCATGATTTCGTCGTGCAGGATGTTACAAAATTGTATGTCGCGACCGCTGATTCTGCACCTCTGGATTAGGGGAGATCGGTTACAAAAATGAACCGCAAAATTGATCAGAATTGTTTCTTACGGCTGAATTCAACCGTTTTAAAAACAACTTTAAAGATTCGCCAACTATTTAATTCCATACGTCTACAGGTTATCTTAAAATAGTATAAACGTTGAGGGGATGATTCTACACGGGGAAATAAGTCGAAAACCTAGCGTTCTTAGGAAGTAGAATGAGTCGGTCGTGAACAAACGCGTCAGACGATTCCTATTCAATAGCACGCGTGCTCGCCGAATTTCCAAACTGAAATTCCTCGGAAAGCCGGAGACAAATGAAAAAGATTTGTTCTATATTTTCTCTTGTAAAATCATCCCCTCCACGTTTATACCATCTTGGGACATCCTGAGGTCATATGAAATAAAATAATTTACGAAACTTTAAAGTCGTTTTCTAAGTTACCTTCAATAACAAATAGACTGCGGACGTTTATTCAGTTTCGAATTTTTATAGACAAATTGTTAGAAAGTGAAATGAAATAATCGTACTTAAAGGGTTACGCAGACAAGCTCGTGTAACCGCACCTCAATTCCTTAGTCTGAAGCATCCAGCTTTCCAGCAACTCGACTGATAGATCATCATTCTAATAAAATTATTCCAAATGACTATTTCGATGTTCTAAATCGTAATTTCTGTGGCCGGTACCGTTCGACGGCCATCTGGACACCGTACTTCCGGCAGAAATGTCGTAGGACATCGTGTTCGAGGGCCGTGGCGAGGTTAATAGGGTTGAGCGGGTCCGTCGATTCGTTTCGAGTATCGGCGCCACTGAAATTATGTACAACTATAGTACATAACGCCTGCACGCCAGTCGAATGGCTACTTTGGCTGTTCGAGGCGAGCAATGGCCACCATCGAGCCTTCTCCACGGCTCGAATACACCGCGGCGGTGGCGGTGGTGGCGGCGGTGGCCAATATAAAAATAACTGCTGATTGGACGCCCTACCAAGAAAAGTCGTAATCGCATCCTGAAATGCCTCGCTTCTCTCCCTTCTCTTCTCCACTCCCCCCATTTCTTTCTCCTTATCTTTGCATCTTTCTCTCCGTGTCTGCCTTCTACCCGCGGATCTCTACTCGGACACCGAACAATCGGTCGCGCCATCTCCATTAAGGATCATTTTACTCCTTCGCGATGGTTTTTAGAGATCCTGGCACCAGATCCGAGATGACTGGCCAACGGGATTCCGTTTTTCGCGGTTCGTGCCGTAGCTAATCGCTTGGTTGCTGAGTTTCTTCGGCTTGAGAGCTTCCGTGGCTGTTCAGCTGAAAGGTTAGGAAGGTCTATCGAAGTCTTTTCAACTCTCTCAAGTCTCTCGATCTGATTCTTAACGCGTTTGACGTACCACGTGTGCCCGCGAAAAAGAATTATTAGTCATTACACGGATTGAGATCCGGATTCGTTTGCAACACGTGAAATAGGGATCTCTAATTCTGATACGGACCAAGGATGATCCATTTGTAGCGGAGCGATCGGGCAAGTAGCGTTTACTCTCAATAAAATAGCGAGCTGTCTTTTGTGCTCCCGCAAGGTTTCATAAAGGAGGAACACAGAGGGGGGAAAACGCATAAAACGCTGTTCGGTCGATTCGACAGCGAAGGGAGCTCTCGAGGCATAGCGAGGATGGGAGGTAGGGAAGAATCGTCCGCCATTTTGCGAGCGCAGCTTTTATCGCCGCGCCCTATATAGGAGCATTATGCCTGGGTTGCCGGGTTGCGCGTATATCAACAATAATTGCAGGACCAATAATAAAGCCGGAGGGGCCACGCTCGATAGCCCGAAATTGCTGGTTCCCCTACCTCAGCCTGCAACGTTTTATTGCCTCCACTCTCGAGAGAGGCAGGAATGGCGGCAGTCCCCTTCGTCCTTCTCGATGGCGGATAAACGATCCCGCGATACGATGCCACCGGTAGTGATGGCCAGTCGCCTAGCCTCGACGTTTCGTGCAATTCTCTTGCTACATTGTCCCGGAACACGCTCTTCCTCCATAAAAGTGTTACCGTCCGGCTTAGAATCCTTCGGCTGACTTAGCCAAGGCTTTTTTAGCTTCTTCTTGCATCGGACAACGTTCAGTAAGAATATATATCATGTTTATGTTCTCACTCGACTAATCCTATCGTTTCGGAATTTATAATTTTGCAATTTTCTCTGAACAAATGTTCAACGTACAATCCACAGTCGAGAGGGAATAAACTAACAAAATTAAGTTTGGAATAAAGATTGGCAAAACTTCAGCGAACGAACACGAACGTAGAGTGCAGTATTACTTGAAAATGGCGATAGGGACGGATAGAAAGCGTTTCGAGGCCATCGCTAGCCATCGATAGCTCTCCAGCAGCATGATCTCCGCTGTTCAGCCTCGTTCGCCTAGTTACCTGCTCTCGGTATTATTATTGCAGATACTGCTGCCGTTTCCGCCGCTTCTTCTCGTCGTTACTCCTCCATCGCTGTTGTTGTTGGTGTTGTCGTGGTCGTTGTTGCCGATCGTATGCTGCTGTTAGAGCAGCCGGAGAGCTTCAGCGTTCGCTACGCCAGGAATCGTTCGCGAGCTCGTAAACAGCGGCAAAGGAGAACTCGCACGCGCGATAGTCACGAGTATTGCCCTTGTTAACGCCCCGTTAACTCGAACCTCTGGACAAACTCGTAAAATTTACCGGCTTCGAGCCGGCAACGCAACCGCACGCCGCACCGCGCCGCAATGTTGTTGCGCTCGCTCGTTGCCGTTGGATTTTCGCGTGACTTTAAATCCACTGGGAATTATGTGCTTAACGCAAACGCCCGTTTAGGGTGCAGGATATGCGGGAACATCGGACGTTACTCCTCCGTTTCCTAAACGGAATCGCCGCACCACAGTCCTCCTGATTAGGGCTGTTACTTTCCTTCGAAGGTCGAAGATTTTGAAGCTTCGATGCCTCGAATTTCGGAGCTTCGATTTCAGAAACTTCGAAGCTGATGGGAATCGAAGTTTCAAAGCTTCGATATTCGAATAACATTAGACAACATGTTTTCAATTTGGTGATTCCAAAAAATCGGGATCACTCTGACGCGTGAAGGGAGGGCTAACAATGGCGTTATCGAGCCCGACCATGTTTCTCACGCGAGGTTCCACTAAAACCGGCGACCGCTCCGAGGCTCTGAATCTCGTTTCACGGGGCCGTATGAAAATTCCAGATGCACGTCCGATTATTTTCGACCTCGGGCCCGTCTTTACGAGGACAACGTGTGAAATTACGGTAACGCGAATGCTCGTAAAGCGGACGTTTACGCACACGCAGCAGAACCGCGAGATAGCCCCGCGCGTTGTTGTTGCGTCCGCTACTCCTGTTAACACCCCGTTAACGCGAATCCCGAACGGCCTCGTAAAATTCGACGACGCCGTGCCGAGCTACATATGTCCGGTCGCCACGCCGATGAAATCCGAAGGAGTTATTGGAATCGGTTGCCGGACACCCCCGCAACACGTTTCTCCTCCCGATCGTAAAGCCGAGATTTCCTGTCATCCCTTGACCTTCGCGCAACCCTTTATGGTCCTCGTTATTCGGGACTTTCTGGGCGTGAACTTTCTGCGTCAGGTTTTTCCACTGCAGCCTCCCTTGGCAACACCGCGCAGTGGGAAGTTTGTGTAAAAATCAAAGTATTTATTAAATTAATTTCGAAATATTTCAGAATAAGGGAAAAGTAGAGAGATAATGGTACGAAAGTTTTTTAACTGCGGAATCCGTGTTAAACCTAGCAGAATTACAAGAAAATTGTGGTTTATCCAATGCTATGCACGGACAGAATTTTTTCTATACCTCAAGATTTTGCGAAAAAACTAATGGTCATTTTTTCGTTGAAATGATTTGATAACCCACTAGATTGAAGATATAATTGTAGTCTCATATATGTACGAAATGTAAAGGAAATTTTCTTGTAATTCTACAAGTTCAACACATATTTTCAAAGTTGAAAAGACTAAACATGAATGAATTTACAATCTAAATTATCAATAGGAATTGTGAATCTGTTAATTCTTTTGGGCTAGACAAATTGTTTCCGGAACAAGGGATGAATTTCTCGATGAACGCGGGGGTTGGGGATGAAGAAATAATATAAAGCCAGTAGGAACAGACTGTGGACGATTGTTCTAGGAGGCTTTAATTTCGTCGACCAGTGAGATCATCAGCTGGATCGATCCCACCCCTAAGAGCTCCAACTCCAACCCCTCCGCAACTCGAACGGCGCTCGGTTCCTTTGTTCTGTTTGTTGTACGGGCGCGTACGATACGGGGCAAGGAGGATCGTAAAAGCCGCGGCGCTCGCGTGATCGTTACGAATTCGTTATTGCTCTTGTTAACGCCCCTCGCTGGAAGCCTTGGACAAACCTCGTAAAATTTCAGCGGCGAGGCCCGCGTAAAGCATCGTCGAAAACGCGGCCGAACCGATCACGTGACGGATAAGGAGACCGAAGCCCGAGTCTTCGGGAACCGGCCTCTTTAACCGTTCCTGGTTCCTCTTTTTTCCCCCGAGTTTTATTTCCCCAGACACTATACCAGTCGGGACGCGTTGGCGGCAATTTCGAGACGCCGGTGATAAGGCGATTGCGATTTATAATTTACTGCAATTCACGGTCGCAGCTTGATCCTACACCACCGAATTATCTTGACACCGATCGCAGTCCACTCTACGACCCCTAAAAAACCAGGACCAATCATGATGGTGCCTTAAACTACCCCTTCGTACCTGATTACATGGTTCGGCAGAGAGACAATAGCAGGGTGGGCAGCGTTCGTGCTGATTTTCAGCATGATAATGCAAGCTAGCTGCCATTTCGTGTGTGAATGAATTTTCGAGGACACTTCTGACGACTTTTGCATCATTCTTCGGATATCGGAAGTCAGTTTAGGACGGTATTATAACGGGAAGGTGTAGACTACTGTAGACGTTATTTGTCTATCGTTAAAGACAATAATTGTACCTACACTCCCCTCCATACTGCAAGATTAAATATGTATATACATATACTGTTCCAATAAATGTTGGAAAAAAACTCTAATAAAAAATATAGGATATTTTGGTTAGAATCTGTTTGCAAAATTTATTAGAAAAAATTAGTAAGTACCATTCTTATTTCATAATATAGGTCCTTTAATGTCAAAAAATCGCCTGCTTCCAAGTTTGAATAATGGTCCTGTGACTTATGGACGAGAGTGTATATTATAAATCTAAAGTTCTATGCGTTTAGTGTATAAGAAACATTGCAAAGGTTGGTTTTTGAAGAATCATACAATTTGGCTAACGGAAAGGTGTTTTTGTGTTCGCAGGGACACCGATCAATCGGCTGCCGATCATGGCGAAATCGGTACTGGATCTGTACGAGCTGTACAACCTGGTGATCGCTCGAGGCGGGCTGGTCGACGTAATTAACAAGAAGCTCTGGCAGGAAATCATCAAAGGTCTCCACCTGCCATCGAGCATCACTTCCGCCGCGTTCACTCTGCGCACTCAGTAAGTAGATCGTGAACTTTCTCATCCGGGACCCTATTCCGAATAGGCCCGTGCCTGGTTCTGGCCGAGACGCTGCTGATTCGCATACAATGAAAGCTCATCTGAGCATGAAATCTGCGACCGATGACTAATAAGGAGAAGAACCCGACCCTTCATGCTCCCGCGACTTCCGATGGAACTGCCCTTCCTTCCATTTCTCCTCGCCCTTCTTCCATCCTCTATTTTCATTACTTGTTGCTCACAATTAGACAGCGGATTTTATGCATTTCTGACAAAAATGAGAAGGTGACGTTTAAAACAGCAAAAACATTAGAAGAATTTAAAAATACTGTTATATTATTTTCAACCTATTAAACGTACTAACGAAGAAAATAAACTACCTCAATTCAGTTTGTTGCAATGCAGGTACAAATTTTTATTTTGCATAAAGGTCCGCTGTTTACTTATACTGTAGAGGAAACGAAAATGATTAAGACGGCGTTGAAATCGTTCTAATGCATTTCTAAAAATACCAGGTGTATTTTATATTTCCAAGGTTTCTTCCGATCATTGATAAAATGATTTTACATTATAGTAGACCTCCATTCTATTAAATTTCTAATTGTTTATTAAATGTGCATGTTGCTCGGTTTACAGTCAGCGAGGTACTGTCTTCTGTTTGTTAACATGCCTTGTCTTCAATGTCCTTCTGTGTCCAATAGTGATTCTGTAGTCATTCCTCAAAGTAGGGGTAAATACGGAATTTAAAAAAATGTTTTTAAAAAAAATTCCCCTAAATGATCGAAATGTACCACACTGCGCGGCGTCGGGAGTTCAGGATGGGATCAAAACGCAACAATCGAGTTGGCAGGGGACATCAAAGCGGGCCGGACGTCTTCCGGACAGCCGTTGTTTGGAGAACGCTATCATCATTACCAGTAGCGAGCATGCTGCTCAACCAGGATTGTTTGTGTGCTTAAGATGGCGGCTTGTATCGGGAGCGGCGGCGTGTTCTCCGCGGAACAAAAATATACGGAGCGGCCGCGGCACAAAAGGGAGACCGGCACACAATATTAGCGTTCCGTGACCGTGCTTACACTCTATCTCTCTCTCTCTTTCTCATTCTCCCTCTCCCGCTGGCCTGCGAACACTCGGGAACCGTGGAAAGGCCGGCTCGTGCCGTTTTAACCCCATTCGTCACCTGACAGAGGAAGCCGCCGATGCTTTTCCGCGCCTCGTCCACCCGCGTGTCCGAAGCCGATCGAACCGGGTGTCAAAACAAAGTGTCCAGTGGCTATGGGAGGCCTAGGGGGGTTCGGCGAAACACAGCCGACGGTTTCCCACACGCCGGAAGTACCCCGAAAAATACGAGACAATTTCTTGGAATCAAAATCACACGGCTAAAATTAGCGAATGCTTCCGGGTGCAGACTGCAAGCTCCGTTTCTTGCTTGTTCTTTGCAGAAGCAAGAATTAAAAGCGATTCTAGCAAATTTTCTACCTTTTTTTTTATTCCATGCTTTTGCTTTGTTATATCTAGCTACAATCTTGAATTTCACTTGCACAATCGTATCAGAAAATCCGTCAAATCCGCAGGCTAGTTACCTAACGTGAAAGTATTTGAACACGACACTGCCGATCAGTAATCTCGTTGAAAAATTAGTTTTCTACTTGCAAGGCACACTAAAAACATGAAAAAGTGGACGTGCCGCGACAGTTTAAAAGTGCGTGCTTTTTATCAGTGTGAATCGCACGGACACAGCCGCGAGCTTATCGACGAGCTTGACAAGAACAGGCTTGTCGGACAAGAGCAGAACAGTTAATATGAATTTGACGGCCGATTAGTCTAGTCGTGGCTATTTCCGTGGAGCGATTCGCGACGCGTCTACGGGGCAGGATGAAATTAATTGACGGCCACAGAGAGAGGGAGAGATTTGTCTCGGCGAAGGGACCGTTTCGCGAGAGTACATCTCGGCCAATCGCGGGGAAAAACAAACGTTACTTGACGAGACACGTGCACGAAACAGCTGTTTTCTTTCACGAACACATTTAATCGACGTCCACGGACGATCTCGCCCGCACAGAGGGTCTTGTGCCCTCGTCGAACTGCAACTGTCGACTTTATATACATTTGGCTACACAATAGCCAAAAGTGCCGTTAGACGCAATTAATCTGCGTCTTGGCGAACATTATTGCCGACGATCTTTTTGATATGTATATAATTTGATATGTAATTTCTCTGTGATTACTAGACTGCGGATTTTAAGCATTTTTGACAAAAATGGTCACGTGCAATTTAAAGCAGTGGACGTGTTAAAAATATTTAAGGACATCAACCGTTTCAGCTTAATAGGATAATTAAAAGAAGGATATATACAATCTTTATTTAGCTTTTATCTCCTACAAACAATGCGAACATTTTGCATAAAGATCCGCAGTCTGGCGATTACTATGGATTTTATGTATTTACGAGAAAAATCAATCGATAGAATATGAAGCATTAGAAAGATTAGTACCATTCGTATGAGGACGTCTCGCCGGACGAATGAAGATGAAATGAAAATTAAATTGAAAGTAGAGAAGCGAGAGGGACACACGCGGATTACACGTGAAAATAACCGCGCGACGCTCGGTGCGTGACGCGCGAGAGGACGTCGCGACGCCGCGCCGGCGCATCCATCACTCCAACAACCGGTTATCTGCCGTGGAACAGAGACAGACGTAGGAAACGGGAATACCGCGCCCAGACGAAACAGATTTTTCACTCAATTCCTGTTTCTTGCAAATGATGCGCAAAATCCTCCTTTCATTGTACGCAAACGAATCGTTCGCGATGCTTCGTTCCCCACTGAAAATAGACAGAGAGAGACTCTTTCACGGTGGCCGTGTTTCAGAACATTGTGAATGCTCAAAAAATTGTGAAACTTTGTAAATACACAGTACAGCCCTATTTCTCTGGGATGAAATCATCCCCTGGAAAAAATGTCAATATTTTCTTTTTCGTGAAATGTTTTGCGAATAAGGAATAATACTTTTCTAAATGCATTTCTGAAAAAAAGTCCACAGTTTAATAAAGAGACTACTCGCGTGCACACGCAGGATCTCGGCCGAAACTATGCGGCCGATGCGTCCTGTAAGGAGAAGAAGAAGAAGAAAGTGCAGAACGATGCAGAGGAAGGGCGAAGGGCCGAAGGGCTAGTTTCGGCCTCAGTCTGGCAGACAATCGTAAAAGCCGAACGATCCCTGCGCGAATTATAGACCGCGGTTCCTCGGCGAGAATATGTCTATCCATGAACGTGTGTTGAACGCGAACACAGCACACACTAAACCGTTCTTCGTCTGGCCCTGATAGCGCGTCAGAATAAACAATATTTACGAATTACTTTGCTGCACCCCTGGCCCCGGATCCTGCCTCCTCGGAAAAAATCGATTTCGAGCTGCGGTTTCGGTGGCCCCTTGCCCAGGATCCCTCTGCTTAGGATTCTAATTTCGCTAATGTCCAGAATCCTTCTGTCAGTCAGCCGGCTGTTCCCTCGAACTTATTAGCCGTAGAGGAAGAATTACACCTTCCACAGCCGAGTTTCGTCTTCATTCGGCTGGAAATAAATCAACTGCAAAAGAGTTCGATCGGCGAGACGTAATAAAATTATTTAGTCGAAGTTGGAATAGTATTCCTCAGGTCTTCAAACTCGGACACTCGGTCTGCGTCGGATCATTTCTTTATGGCTTTTAATACTTCGTGTAGTTCCGATCAGTTCCTATCTGTGTATGTATTATAAATGGACTGCGCATCTTTATGCATTTATGAAGAAATTTGTTGGGTGAAATATGAAACAGTAAAAGATTTTAAAAATTCAGGAATGTTGTATTGTTGCTTTTAATATAACGAAGTCGTTAAGGGATGCAATCAATCTTTATGTTATTCCTGCTTACCACAATCAATGCAAAACATTTTTATTTTGCATAAAGATCCGCAGTCTAATTATAAATCTAGAGAATTTACATTCAAAGAAATTTGGCTGGAGTGTGTCTTTGATTTACAAGCAAAATTACCTGCTTATTTAAAATACGAAAGAACTTTCCCTCCAACCAAATTTTGATTATTCTATTCTTCCTGCTACCGACGTAAAAATAAATTTCCAGGAAAGAACGGGACGCGCATAAAGCAGTAAAACTGAAAATTGAATTGCAAGCGAAGAAATGAACGATACTCGAAATAAATAAAAGCCAGAACGCGCGGGCGTTTCATTTTGCGAAGTTCCATTTGGCCTGGCGAACTAGACGAACGAACAGCTTGCGAACACGCGAAAAAATCTTTGGTGAAAATCGATTTCCAATGAGACCGGTTTCGCGGCGATTTTGTAGAGAGACAACAGAGCTGAGCTAGTCGAACATCGTGGTGCAGGTGTAATTAGAGGCCTCGTAGCGAGACATCAAAGCCGGCGGGATTAAATTAAGTGGCTCGGCTTGGATCTGCCTTGCCAATTTTGTGGCAGACGAACCGCGAAGTCTTCCTCCCGGCCAACGAACAATTCTCGACGCGATACCAATTAATAACGGCCGCCTGTTCCCGCATAGTTTCCCGTCTCGACGGACTTTGTCGTTCTAAAACGCACGAATCCCACGTCGGGACAAATTCGCGCGAATTCTGATCCGGTGTCCGATTCCACGATCGACAAATTTACGACAAGATGGCCGCCAGTCGCTCCAACAACGCGAACAGCTCTATCCCTTACACCAGGTTTCGACAAACTTTTTTTGGAAAGCACCAGGTCATACAATTGTTAAGTTCGGCCGAGTAATTCTATTCAGAGAGCAACAAAAAACAGGTCAACATTTTCTTATCAAAAAGTGATATTTTTACATAATTCTTTTTAAAGAACAATGTTAACCTCGCGTATACTACAATTTTATCGTTTATAAATTCGAAGGCAATTTATACCGTTCACAGTCCTGTATTTTAGCTAATGGTTGAATATCGATAACAGACAAAATGGCCGACCGTGAATCGTTTTCTCCTCCTCCGTTTCAAGGCAGACAAGTGTTTTAGAGAAATTCGACTGGCCAGTTGCACTATTAGAGCAATTATCTTCGTCAGAGAGTCGAGTGACCGTGATAATTGGAGTGCAGATGTTCGGGCAGATTGCCACTTTTATAGACAAACTTAGAGCGAACGGAGCTAAGTGACATCTTGTTATCCGCAGCAACTGTTTCAACGAATTAAAACGGCTTTATGTTTTATCGTCGGGCTATGAATCATCTTCGGCCACGTTTGAAGTTAGACCGCCAATCTATTCGTCATTTTTCGGCGATTTTTATTATCTCGATGAGTAATTTCTAGTGACGATTCGAAAGTGAATTGTCAGTCGAACATCCTGAATGAAGCTGACAGGAATTATTTTTATGGGAAATAAAACTCGCTGTCTTATTAAAGACGATAATGAGATAAAACGTGATCGGACAAAACGGGAATTTATCCGAACGTCGTCGTGTGCGACTCGTTGAGCCAATATTTCTTTAGAAAGCGTGAAATATCAACACGACTGATAGTCGCCGCTTTCTGTGTGGCCAATGGGGTCCCATACAAGCTGTCGTTTCGTACGACGATTGCACAACGCTGTTCGAATGATTTTTCTGAAAAATTTCTGCTTCGGGACAACCATAATATTTCCCGCTTGATACACTTCAATCTTACATATCCTTGACCGTCCAGTTCTTAATTCAAGTTCTCAGATTGAATTATTTATTAGCAGGGACTAACCTAACTGTTACAACCAAAAAGAAAAAAAGTCATGGAATAACAAGTATTTCATTGACTAAAATCGTATTAAGTAACCGAAAATTTTTTCTTTTGTTGGTAAATGTTATCGTCGAGAGAAATTCATTTCGATCGCTCATAACAGTTATCGATGAGAGAAATTTCTTTCGATCGCTCATAACAATTATCGACGAAAAGAATTTATTTTGATCGTTCATAGCAGTTATCGATACGAGAAGTTCATTTCGATCGTTCATAACAGTTATTGATGAAGGAAATTTGTAATAGTTATTAAATAGTACAAATAGCATAGCTACAATCAAAATTTAATGTGATAAACATGAGTTTTTCCAAATTTTCTCCAGACAAATTACATCGCAGATCATCTAGCGTTAATTTTAGATCAGAAAAGGCTCGTTCAACGTCAACCTGAGTTGCAGGCACAGCGTGAATTATGCACGCTAGTTTTGATAAATACGGGAGTCTATATTTCTGATTTCCTCAGTAATCTATTTCTCAGTAATAATGTTTTACAACTAACAGGTTTCGTGTTGTTCTTATGGTCTGTTGATTCGTCTTGTACGAAACCTTCTCAATGAATTTCACAGGCTTGCTTCATTTGAAAAAGAGTAGACAACTCAATGATTAAATAAGCAACCGAAATGAATTTTCTCATCAATAATTATTATGAACAAGAGAAATTCGATCATCGATAACTGTTATGAGCGATCGAAATAAATTTTTCTCATTGATAACTGTTATGAGCGATCGAAATAAACTTCTCTCATCGATAACTGCTTTGAGCAATCGATAAAGTTTTTCTTCATCGATAACAGTTATCGAAGATGATCCAATTTTTAGGACACTAATAAATGTTACTTGTAACCAAAAAGTATAAAAATGGATATTTTTTTAATAATTTTGTTCTTCGAATTTTTTTCTTTATATTGTGTGTAGATTATCTTAAATTTCAATAATAATCAACTATTTATTAATGATTTTTATCGCAGAAAATTTTAGAAGAACTGTGTTTTCTGGTCCCTGTTTATAAGAGTTACTTTTAAGATCTTTCTCTGATAGATTTTTCGATTACGTCTGTCACAGGTACATGAAATACCTGTATCCGTACGAGTGCGAGAAAAGACGACTGTCAACTCCGGCAGAATTACAAGCAGCCATCGATGGAAATCGACGAGAAGGGCGGCGTAGCAGTTACGGTGCCTACGGGGGCGGCGGAGGCAGTGCTGACAGCATGGTGCAGAGGAACCCGCATACACCAAATGCTCTGGCGTTGCACACGCAAATGTCGCCGCTCTCGTTAGTTACAGCAGTAGCTGCCGGTGGACAACACCATGGACCACAATCGTTGGTGAACGGAAGCGCAGCGCACACACCTCTGCCACATCATCCTCACCATCCTCAGCTCCCTCAGGGATCGCTGGGACAGCCGCCGAATGCCGGTCAGTACAACAATAACTTCACATGTTCGCCACCAGCATTTCTTTCATTGCACACTTTTATTTTCGAAATTTTTCATCAAATGCGACGGCACCTCCGTTATAAATGGACTGCGGATTTTATCTATCATTTATTGATTCACCCTTTGGACTCGAAGCAATTTGAACTCCGGAATCAAGACATATCTTTCAATCTAGAAGATTTTTATTCTAAATTGAAATTGTGTGAACCTGTGTTCTCATATATCTGGATTTTTAGCAATTTCTAGAATATAAAAGGATTGAATAATTTATAAACTGTTTCAAGTAATGATATGGCAAAAAAAATTGAGTAGATGAAATTCAAAATTGTTGAAAAATTTTAAAAATCGAAGATGTCAGTATATGATTTCTCCTCTATTAAAATCATTAAGAGAAATAAAGAAGATTAACATTCAGTTCAGTTTCCATTTTTTGCAATCGATGCAGACAATTTTTATTGTGCATATATCTGTGGTTGTCAGGAAGAACGTCGCATGTCACACACTTTCACTTTCGAGATATAACCGTTTAAAGTTTTGATCACTGATGCTTCGACATAGGACATCAGTTAAATTGTATTATTTTTTCGAGCCTTTCGAATTTGTTTTCATGATATTTTTTTCTGGTAAATACGCCAATTCTATACGACGGAGCTCAATGAATGCATAAATTCAAATTTATTGAAATTGTGACATGCGGCGTTTTCCCTTACAACCACAGATATAAAGATCCGCAGTCTATTGATTAAGAAACAAATGTTTATCTGGCTCCCGTGTCCTGCAATTACTGCAAACATTTCTTATTTCGCATGAAGATGCAGTCTAGTTATAAACAAATAAACGCACCGTAATGTAAACGTTGATTGTGGTTGATTTGACACGGAAACAAGGGGCGGTGCTAGAGGACCGATTGAGATCGGTCGAGCGTCGAGCAAACGCTAGAGAGTGGCTGAACAGGGTAAACCAGGGTAAAGCAGGGTGGAACAGGGGGTGGAAAGGCGGCTGCCCAGATCGCAGGGGCGAGAAGGAGGAAGAAAGGGGTAGGGAAGTAGGAATGCTCGTTAGCGAGAGTCATCCGTTAACGCCTGTCTCCGGAGGATCGTACAATCAATTACGCTCCTCCTTCGCTCTCGCATCATCATCTCCGGGGAGGCCTGGAACCCTAACTACCGATTTAAAATAAACCCACTCCTCCTCTGCTTCGTCCGCAGGTTATCTCTTTCCTCCCTTCCTGTGCTCTTTTTCAGAGCCTTTCGATTCCATCGTTTCCGGCTTTTTTCAAGTCGTTGGTGGTTCGCTCGCACATCAAGAACCGTAGATTAGAGCAGTAATTGTTTCTTCGATGCTGAGAGTTCTTGCTGACTGATGTGGCTCGGTTCGCCAGCTCGCTGATCAATGCAAAGTCGCGATGGACAACCCCTCAAGAAATAATAGAATATCTGACAAAATTCAATAACTTTCGTTCTGTTTATGATAGAGACATGAAATAAAGTGCGTTTATTTCTTTATATTGACGCAATCGAATTCCCAGGATGTTTTGATCAGCTTTTTTTATCCTCTTCTAAGGATTAGGGAAACCAATACCACTTTATTGTCTCATTCCAGGTCAATTATTATATTGCATACAAGTATTGTAAAATTCTTGAAAATGAACTGCGATTAGTCAACCCTTAGCCATCCTTTTCTAAAAAGTTTATTTCCTACAAACGTCTTTTGTTCTTACGAACACAATGTAAACAAATTACGCTATGATGTACTATGTATTTACTCTTCCTATAATATTCGCGTACAAAATTCGCTTACAGAGTTTTTAATTTTTTAGAAAATGATTATTTGAACATAGTATGAACATAGATCCAAGATCCAAGGATCTTTATGAAGGAAGGGTTGCATTTCTTCTACCATTCGCAATCTGCTAATAGCGATTTGCACCCTGTCTACACATGTTCGCAAAGGTGTTGCGTAGTTCGCAGACGCGCGTCTCGCCCCGATGACTCAGAAGAAAATTTTCGCCAGTTACTCGGTAGTCCTATTCTTCTTGTGGCCCATGCAGAGCAGAGTCAAAGCCAGTCGCGTCGAGATGGACGGTGGCGAGGTCTTGGTTCGAATGGCTCATTTGTCGAGCCGTCCGAACGGTAGTGTTCACAGAAAGAGAGAGAGAGACGTTCCTCCCTCTGGATACACTTCTCTTCTCTGTTCCGCGGTTTACCCTCCTCGCCCGTGGTCCTACGACGGTGCGACGCCAATCAACGGCCGTCCCCGTTTTAATTTAGCACTCGGTGGATGCCGGTTCCGTCGCGACGACAGCGTCTGGGCTCGGGCGATTGACGTGCGCCGCCGTTTGATCGATCGTCCCGCGAACACACCTACCTTACAAGGCAACCACGACCGGACGACTTCGATTTCAACCTCTACGATCGCACGTGAACCCCCACCCTGACCCGTGCTTATACCACAGTAAAATATTTAATAATTGATTAAACACAAGAAATGAGAATAAAAGTGTAGGAAATGTAATACACTACGAAAGGATGACTGAATGGAACCAGTGGGGGGGGGGGGGGGATAAATGAAACCAGTATCGACGGTGAAGCCGTCCGCCAACAAGTGGTAAATAATATATCTATGAATGTAATCATGTGAATGGTTCCTTTTATTAATACTAAAATGCTATCGTGCATCAGCTTCTCATTACTATAACAGTATTATAAGATTTCATTATAAAATCAGGTGGCCTTATGGTAATTTCGGGCAGTGTATGTCATAGATATATCAATCTATACCAGACTATACTATAGTCCATCATAGCAAGTCCATCCTCGTTGCAATTCGTTGCTCCAATGCAAACACCTTTATCACGAGACAATCGGATACATTTCTCCTATATCTCCACTATCTAAGATCCATAGTGTAGAGATAAGATGCTTCTACGTTCTTCATAAATGCAGCTTCGCCACGAACAGACCCTTACCAAAACGTTTAGACGAGTATATTGCATTCAGCAACTTCGGGCATAATGCACTCATAGGATTAATGACCGTTCCTCGCCACTGCTAATGGACTCTTCAATTGTATCGATCCCCAAGCAGGACCTATTCCGGGAATGGCACCGTCCGAGTTTGAAGCACGCATGGTAGAGTATGTGAAGCTGCTGAACAAGGAGCTGAGAAGTGCGGGCGCTGGTACACCACCCCCCATGATCCACCGACAAGGTAGCGCGTCACCTCAACCATCGACACCACCACGAGACGGAGCTTTCAGCGCTCTGGAAATGTCCCGGCTCACATTGTGGAACATGTATAATAACAACACCCTCTATCCTGGAGTTGGACATCAACCACCCATGTCGCCACAGCCGTCACACTCGCCGTTACCTGCGGCGTCTAGCCCTGAACCTCAGAGGGAAGCCCTCAACCTTGGACTCAGGTAATAATTGCGGTATGGTATGAGAAATGCAAAAGTTTGTAAAGATTCTGCTGCATTAACACTTTGTCGAGTATGACATTTTTGTGAGTGACTATTTTTTAGTTCAAAACAAATATAAGCGCCACAAATATAAATTACAATAAAAAGTTCGAGAGCTGTATTTAATATAATTAGTAAAGAAAATTTGTTTAAAATAAGTAGCAGTCAAGGTATTGTCCTTTGAAGTAAATCTTAAATGAGACACTTAAAATAGCAGGGAGTCAAGATCTAGATCACGTCATTTGGCAATGTCCAAAATATGAAGATGAACGCGATACACTCCTATCAGCTCTTCTCCGTTGCAAGTACTGCTTCCCGACCTGTATAAAATACTTCTTATGTGGTCCAGATATTGAAGGCCTGTCAATTATCTTTGATTTTATTAAGCGATGTGCAATTAAAACCTAATCTCATTAAGTTTACCAAGTAGAAGTCATATAAACTAGTTCTAAGCTAAGTCACCATTATGTACCACTGTATATGTTAAGAGAATTAATATGTAATATGTTAATATGTTCATGTATTGTTTATGCTACATAATCCATACTCGGTTTAAAGCATTAAAGAAATAATAATAATATATAGCAGAGAGTTACTTGATTGCGGTGAATGTATAATACTGCGATGATGTTTCAGGTCGTCGCCCGTATCCTCATCTCCTGCAAGACAGAGTTCACCTTCTTCAGGCGGCAGTTTACAACTTAAAAGAGACCCTGACATAATCAGCACACCTGGACCACCACCTGCGAAAAGGTTGCTCTCGGACGACGACAGTCCTGTTGAAAAAAGCGCACCCTCTGTCCTAGGAACGCACATTAAAATTTCCAATCGAGGTAGGCAGTTTCGTGCTCATATTTTAATTCTAGCTTCCGAAAATCGCACAAACGCGAGACAGCAAAGTCACAGAAATTCTTCAGTCACAATGCAGTAGCAAGACAAGCAAACAATCAATACTAAAATTATCGAGCCCTAAACGAGCATATGAATGGGTGTTTTTTGTTTTTTCAAGCCCGATACGACTTTAAAGTTAAAAAAATAATGCAAACAGTTAACTTTTGATGAAAAACCTTATTTTGTTTGAAAGACCAACTCATGGCATTAATATTTAAAAACGACTTCTGGCATATCAGTCCAATTTTGGGTTACTTTTTCGAGCATTGTCGACCGTATGTCGCGAGTGACACGAACAACGTTAGCCTCTAATAAGACTTCATGTCAGGTCACACGGCCAATTTACAGGGCCATTTCGCGAAATCGCATTATCGACAAAATCGAAAAATACTACGCAGATAACACACGACGTCTTAAAGACGTCCATTTTACGTCTATTTTAGGTTTGAAAGTCTTACGTCCCAAAAAGATGTCTTTAAGACCATAAACGGTGTGGTTTTTATATACTCCATAATCTATCAGTATTAGCATTGGTATTATTTGTTCGAGTTAGTGGTTTTGCTTCAATTTCAATTCCAATTTCAACCTCAATTTCAATTCCTATTTCAATTCCAATATCAACCTCAATTCCAATTCCAATTACAATTACAATTTCAATTTCAACTTCAATTCCAATTCCAATTTCAACCTCCATTTCAATACCAATTTCAACTTCAATTCCAATTCAAATTTCAGTTCCACTTTCAATTTCAATTCCAATTTCAACCACAATTTCAATTCCAATTCCAATTTCAATTTCAATTTTTATTGTGGTTTTAATTGTAATTGTAATTTTAATTATTTTTATTGTGGTTTTAATTGTAATTGTTATATTTATTACACATTTTATGTCAATTCCACATTCGTTCTTTTAATAAAGCTATTTATTCGTTTAACTTTAAACTCGTTTTTGTCGAAATCTACTTTTACTCTTGCCTTCTTTTATTTTGATTAACATTTATGCACCTTTAAGACTTCTTAGTGGCGTCTTAAAGACCTCGCGAATGTCCTACGAAAGTCTCCTGAACGTTTCTTAGACGTCAAACAAACGTCTTTAAGATGTACCGTTTTCTAACACAAGACGTTCAGAAGACGATCGTAGAACATTCGGGACATCTTTAAGACGTCTTTGTGCTATCTGGGTAGGAGGATACAGGTAACGAACGCGTGACTTGAAAGTGAAATAATCTCAGCTAAACTTTATGTCGCGATCACGGTTGGTTTTGCATGGCAACTTTCTCAATTGTTTTACCAAGGGTAGAATCCTTTGTTTACCAGGGGACGAAAGGAGCGGCGATAATTCTCTGGTGGTCAGTATGGAGCTGAACGGAGTGATGTACCAAGGAGTATTGTTTGCCCAGACTGACAGCAAGACCACGACCAGCACTGCGAGCAACAATACGGCGAAAGCGTCGCGGAGCATGGTCTCGTGAACAACAAGCAGTTGAACGATAAGCAGCCTACCCACGATGCGTCTCGATACTCTCGATACTCTCGATACTTAATCAACGATCATCCATTCGCCTGGCATTTTCGCTGTTATACAAAAACCTCGGACAATATATTACTTCCGAGTCGTTTCGGATTCGTTTTGTCGATGAGGGGATAATTATCATTCTCAACTGTAGAGAGATGCCAGAGGAGATCTTTTTGAATCTCTTGATCACCGTTCGAAGAGCTTTTCGTTTATACAGATATTTCCACCGATTTTTCATTTCTACTGACCGAAACGGTTCTTCGAGTTCGAAGTTTTTTCAAGTTCTGTTGTTCGAGACCGGGAACAATTTTCGGAGAGATCGGAGAGAAGTCTCGTCCGCGGTGGGCTGCTCCGCTTCGGCGGCTAATTCAATTGTTATATCGTGTGAATAGTACTGAATGTATGATTCGTGTGCAATGAAAACAGGTGTCTCTTTTCTTTTGTTTTTTTTTTGTTACATTAGAATACTTCCGAACGCCTTGCATTCCTTTCGCTCAAGGAACTTTCCGGGAGTGTCGCCGACGACCATAGTTCGTTATCGATTTCACAATGATATTTACGAAAAAAGAAAAAGAGAAAAAACAAAAAGAAAGAAGCAAAAGGCGCGACCAAGACCACAGACACTCACTCTCCGCAAGTGTCTTGACCGGAAGCATTCGGCCGGATCGATGAATCGATCGCATACACACACGCACACATACACACACAGAGACACACACGCTCACCCACACACGGACAGTTGTCCACATTTCTTTTCTCTACTTTACGTTCGTTTTTTTTTCTTTTCTTTTTAAATCGCTCTATCGCCGAATCAAAACACATCTTAACTTATTTATTGCCGCCGATCTCTCGACGCCTCGAGGCCCGTTTCTTGGTGACGCGGCTGCATCGTCAGTCCGATACCGAGGAATCGGCCTTCTTCCAGTATATTTTATAGCATTTTTAATCATTACGTGTATATTTGTTTTTACCGCGACTTATTACCTATCGCGATCGCCGCGATTATTAGCAAACGAGAGAGTGAGAGTTGATGGAAGTATGAACAAGTGTGGGCATATCGATATATAAATACAGTGACTTCTAGGGGTGTGCGAGATCCTGGTCGGGACGGGAATTTCTCGCGAGATCGGGACGGAATCCCGAAAGTCTCGGAATTCCCGAAAATGTCTGTGATTCCCGACATTTTGAAGTTTCTCCATACTTCCAATAATTACAATAATCTGAAAGCCATCGTGTTCTCGAAGATTACATATCTTTATTATGTAGTCGGGAATATTTATGTTAGTAATATTGTAGAAAGTAATTGCGAATTTCGATATTTCTGACAATGCAGAATGCAGAATAGTCAATCAGTGATTGACAATCACACCATCATGTTCCGAGCCATCTCAATGTAATGTTTTGTATCTGATTCCAAACACCGGGGTCTCGTGAGTTGTTCAGCGGAGGAAAATTATTATGAGATTATGCATCGTAAAAGGTAGAGAGTAGAATAAAAATAGTATATTATAAAAATAGTGGGTATAAAACATTTTATTTTAAATTTTCGTGTAGAAAAACAAGTTTTTCAACATTTTCGGACAGTAATTTATTTCGAGTAGCTATTACATCATTTCCTGTTGTAGAAAACAATCGTTCGCTACTTGCTTGCGTTGCAGGAATCGCAATATATTTTCGTGCTGTGTTACACAATATTGGAAACCTTGTGTTATTGTTCTTCCACCAATCAACAATATGTGTATCTCTCGATACGAGATTTTCTTCGAAATATACGTTCAATTCAATACGTTCAATTCATAATCTCGACTTTTGACAAAAGTTTCTGCTTTATTTTTCTTATCACTTACTGATTTTGCAGCTTCCTCCCGAAAAATTTCGATAATTTCGACTTTGGTTCTCCAAAAAATTAATGTATATGTATTCATTACTTCCCGGATATAAAAATGCATATGTCATTAATATATAGACAGTTTAGAAATCTCCCATTGTCATCATATTTTGATTTGTACTCCAAACTATTATCGGATTCGTCCTCTTCTTTCCATAAAATATTCTTTTTCAAACAATTAATTGCTTCCTTTTTTGAATCAGTTGTTTCAAGAGGCTTATCTATATATCGAGGATCCAACAGCATTGCTATTATTAACATTTCGTTTTTAATCATTTTTTCGAAACACCTAAAAATAAATTATATTTTTTTATAATACTATCTAAATATTATATTCTGTAATATTTCTGTTATATTTTTAAAATTGTTTTATTAATTAATTTTTGACCTCGACAAAATTGAAATAGAATGGTAATTGAAACAACGAAATTACCTTTAATTCCACACATAGTTGGCGACAAATATCCTTTGCCAATGATTTTTGCTGATCATACTCTTCAAATATATTTACTAAAATGTCTCTACATTTTTTGTTTATGGTCATGTACAAAGGAAATTTCTTGAGTGTTGATTTTACAACTAATTGGATGCAATGTGCAAAACACATACCGTGTGTCCACGTTTTGCACATCCCTATTTCCTTTACGATATTTCTAAAATTATCGGTAACAAAAGTTAACTTTCTATAATATTTGCAGTATAAAACTTCCATGAAATGAGACACCTCAGTAATACATCTTTAATATTTTCTGCTGTGTGTGATTTTTTTAACGATTCTAAATTAAGCATATGATAACATAAATTGAAATCATTACTTAAATAATTACTTAAATGTTTAGTGTTTACTGTTTACTAAGCAATGTATACAAGACCTGTTCTTAGCTAAGAGATCATAAAGCTCGAAGAACGCAAAGGCATTCGGATTGCTGGAATTTTCAAGAACAACGACACTTTCGGGAATCCCAAATATTAATCTATATCCCGAAAATTCTCGGGCATCCCGAATCATCTCGGGATCCCGCACATACTCAAGAATCCCAAACATTTTCAGGAATCTCGTACACCCCTAGTGATTTCCCATTAATATTCGGACGCTCTAAAAAAAAACCATAATTTTGTTAATATTGGACCTGGCGATTTGAACTTTTCTGAGAAGCTAGAGCAATTAGTTTACTACAGGATGTGAAAAGAAATTTTTTCAAAAATTGCATTTGGTCGGAATTTTACAACCTTTTTATGCGGGCTTATATTGAAATTTTAAAAAATACGTTTCGTAGATCTGTGTCAATTATATGCACTGTAAACGTTTCATAGAAATCGGTTGATGCGGGAAAAAACGACAGGCATTGAAAGATGTAAGAATCCTTAGATTTATTGCAGTTAGACGCCGAACATCGTGAAAATCTGCAATTTTTACCATCTTTAAACGTTTGTAACTCATTGCAACATCGACCGATTTTGACGAAATTTTCAGAATATGTTTAATTCACACAGATCTACAAAACGCGTTTTCTAAATTTTCCATATAAGCCCACATAAAAAAGTTGAAAAATACAACTTTTAGTATTTTCTCTGCAATTCCGACAACTTGTAGTTTTTTCTAAAATTTTTGTCACGTTGTGTAGCAAACCAATTGTTCTGACTTCTCCAAAAATGTGAAGTCGTATATTCCAATATTAAAAAAGTTATGGTGTTTTTAAGAGTGTCCGAATATTAGTGGGAGTCAGTGTATACTATACACGCACGTATATACATATATGGACAGAATCAAAGAAAGAGAGAGAGAGAGAGAGAGAGAGTGAGAGACAGAGGGGTGGGGGTGAGGAGAGTGAAACAGAGAGAGATAGAGTCCATCTTATCGCTCGTTCGTTAATTGTACATAGTCATTCGAATAACTTTTTTTTTCTTTGTTTTCTCGTATCGCAAAGAGACAGAGCTCAGTGCGACAATATTATATACGCTATAACATATTAATAATAATTATTATTCTTACTAGATTTAAGGACAGGAATAGAGAGAAAGAGAGGGAGAGAAAGTGAGAGAGAAAAAGAGAGAGAGAGAGAGAGAGAGAGAGAGAGAGAGAGAGAGAGAGAGAAAGAGAGAGAAGAAAACTATTGTGTCGCGATTTTTATTCTTGTACGCACGAATCATTTTTATTTTCTTTTATTTTGCGACGCGTGGTTTCCGTCGCGGGACCGGAAGTGAACCGTCCTCGATCGAACGCGAGAATCCTTTCTTGCTGCTTCTTCTTCTATCCTCGTTCGATTTTCTTCCTCTCGTTTCTCGACGTTCCACTGAAAATTCTTAAAGCATTTACGTTCGATCGGGATGGTCCACGTTTCCGGTATTCGTCGTCCCCTTCGGCAGGGTTCTCGTTGTTTTCTTTTCTCTTCGAGACGGTATGACTTGTTCACCGACGTCGGAGCATGGGCCAGTGTCGATATTACACACCGATCTATAGATCTAGAGGACGATAAGGGATGTTTCACCTTAAGTAGCGCTTAGCATATACGCGGGGGAGAACCTTTGATCACGAAGGACACGTCGCGAGAGCGCACCCTTCTTTTAGTCATAGTTAGACTGCGGATTTTATGCGATTACCACGAAAACATAAAAAACAAATAGCAAAAAAAGTATCAATTTTTAGTAGAAATTAAGGATATCGTGTCAACTTCTTCGCATTATTCGGGAGAAGGGTTTTCGTTTTAGCTCGTGTGTCTTTCGACACAGATAATTATGATTTTGCATAGAGATCCGCAGTCTGGTCATAGTCGTTAGAATAAACCGAGGGTAAGACATTAGTATGCGCGCGAGACTATAAGGGAAGAAGATAGGTCTAAAGAAGAGGGATAGAGAGACAGAGTGCGAGAGAGGAGATAATTGGAGAGAGCGCGCAGAGTGCGTGAAAAAGGGAAAATTAAAACAGATTAATTTTTCGAGTCACATTGAACGCGCACGCGAGGGGGGACGAAATTGTTGTATTGTTTATAGCTCGTTGGTTAGGCCAAAAAGACTGTTATATAGGACGAATATTATATATATATATATATTATATATAGTAGAAATACTTTCTTATTATGGTTATTAAGAACGATATTATTGTCATCGTAAATATTCTAATTACGACTATACTTACCGCTATTCCTAATCACTCTACTATTAGTATTATCGCAGCTATGTACTATTGTCACGTTGTTACATCGTGATAGCGAGAAACGGCTCTGACACGAGCGGTGGGAGACGTTATGCAACATGATTAAAAAAAAGTAGAGATCAGAAAAAGGGAGTGGAACGCTCTCCTCGTGTTCGGTTTCGCACCGAGTGGTGCTATGTTTGCACCGTTTCATTTTCGGTCGATTATGAAACGCGAAGATCGACGGAAAGAGACAAACGGGAAACGTGATCGGGAAGTGTGTCGAACCGACGAGGTAATCGTTCATACTAGCTGGGTCGTCAGAGACCTGATAATATCGTCGATTCCATCGTCTGCCCGAAAGATGCAGCACCACGCCTACAAGCATAATATTGTAATGGCTCTATAAATGTTGTATATATTCTATATGATATTATCAAGACAAGACAACAGCAACAACAACAACAAAAATAAATCGTACACCGACAGCGACATTCAGCTATTATAGTTCTCCATAAGTAGCAACGTAGTTTATCTGTAAATCTATGTAAACGAGCCCACGAATATCATAACGAATAAAATCGACATTACTTTTATATGATTATGGTCCTGCTACCTCGCCGAGAGAGATAGAGAGAGAATTAGAGAGAGAAAAAGAGAAACCGTTCTCGATATTGTGTGTGTGTGTATGTCGGGATTAGAGCGACTGACCCGCCTAAACGCGTTATGTCCCCGGCCGAATGCTTTGTAACCGACTAAATTTTTCTTATTTTTATATATCTCAATTCATTTATTCGTTTCGTTGGAGAATGTTCAAACTTCTGAATTGACGATTAAAAAGCTCTCAATCCTAGACAACAACGCTTTCTTTTCTTCTTCCGGCGCGAACGCGTACTCCACGGCAGACGAGCACAACCGCGCGAGATCCTCGCGATCCAGACCAAACGTTGAACCGGCAATCTCGTATTCCCTCGACAGCGACGTGTGGAAGACACCTTTGTCATCGGTCTGAAAAAAAAGACGAGCGATGATTCTTTAATTGAATGTTTGCCCGGCACCTCAAATAATAGCTTGCATGAATAATTAACGGCTTTACTTACACCGAGGCAAATAGGATGTCCAGCCTCGTGCAAATATTTGAACTGATGGGATTCGTACGAGGGTACTGTCTTGCATTGTACGTTCGATGTTAGGCACAGTTCTATGGAATAAAGTCAGTATGACCAACCTTCTAAGTCCAGAAAGTTTCCCTCTGTTCTCAAGGTCACGTCAAGGCCACGATATTATAGGCGCAGATCTTGGCTATATCGTGGGGGTAATTAGAATATATGATTCCATTTAAAAAAAAAACAGCAATGACCTTGAAATATCGAAAATGTGACCTCGAGAACGTGTTTTCATCTACCACAATACTTCTAATTATACAGCGTCAATGGTTCTTACCAACAGGGATTTTTGATTCAATCAGCATGTTGAATAATTTATCGGATCCATGTAAGTTTGGATGAATGCAGGTGCAATGGCCCAGTCTATCTGGTTTGAATTCAAGTATGTCTTTTGTTTCCACTTCGTTTGAGACCTGTGTGAAAACAAGAAAATATTTGATTGGTAATCAATGATTGTGAATCACCGTACAAATTTTACCTCTGCACAGTGAGCTGCAATTTTAAGGCCAGCATTCCTGGCTTTCTTCAATAGCTCTAGAAATGCATCGCCAGCCATTGGATCTCCACTGAGATCTAGACCTACCACGTATTGTGGATGTTTCTTAAAATAATCTATCGCTAATTCTATGTTCTCCTCTGCTGCTCTGTACCCTTGTTTCCGATTAATGGACACCAATAACTTCACAGTTATGTCTGGAAAGTCTGTTTTACAAGCCCTACAATTATAAACAGGATTATTGTGTCCATAACTATGAAAGTGGTCTAAGTGAAAATTTAGTTTTAAACTAAACTTCTAAGTTAAACTAAGTATATTTTATTTAGCAAAAGTTTCCAAAGTAGAACTGGTAAAAATTCAATATTTCTTCGATCAGAACAAATACTAGTAAACAATGAAAACTATCTTTCGTTACTTCGGATAAATGACTTCGAATGAACTGAGAAGACGAAAGTGTTATATGTCTATAGGTGAGTGAATTCGTATAAAAAAGAACAGAGGTCACCTAGAAATCACCTTGAAATTCGCGACTATAAGATGTCCCCCGAAACAGAGTAAGTTCTACTTGAAATATTTTCTGCAACCAGCTACAATTTGGGAAATAATTGTGCCCATAATTATGAAAGTGGTCTAAATGAAAATTTTAAGAAAATGAGTCTATCAGTTTCATTTAGTGTTAACATTCTTTTCCTTTATATATCTTGAAACAAGAAATATATGACTTAGATAGACCACTTTCATAATTATGGACATCGTGATTGTCCTATTTTTGAAATTGTGCTTACTCAAAACCTCTTATAATGGCTTCTATGTATTCTCGCTTCGTCATTTGCCCATTAACAGATCGAGGAGTGCTCCTCAACTCTAAATATATTACATTGTCTTCACGAAATTCTTTAATTACATCACGAGCTGACTGAAACACAGCTTCCGGTGTTGTCGTCAATGAGTACGCTACATCAAATACCTTGAAACAGCTACGGAAAATAAGTATACCATCTTCAGATTGGAACATTAATTAATGCAACAATCGAGTGTATAAGGGGCAAGATTAGCGTACTCGCCTAATGATGAATACTTTCCCATGCTCATGACTATGTTCTCTTCACCGTCCGAATCCGGATTCTGCATTTTGTATAACGTCTTCAATGTCTCCGGACTTAACGAGCCGTTTAAATGAGCATGAAGTTCCTAATAAATATTTATATATATTAATTTCCAGAAATCATTGTTTACAAACGTTAACATAACCTCTCGCAAACCTGGCAGAAATTGTTGTAATAACATACGTACCACTTTTGGCAGAGATTTACAAAATTTTTCGAAATCCATTGCTAACGAGAAAGCCTCCTCTATCTTTAGCCGTTTCCTTGAAATTCGCGTGCTGTTTATCTTGCACTTACAGCTTTTCTAAATTAGAATAAGAAGACAATGTCCCAGAGTTCCAGAATAATGAAGGTAAAAGACAAATGTACAAATTCATACATTACCAAGGGTTTATTAAGAAATATCTAGACTATTTGATGTTCTCATAAACAGTTACTCATTCATTTAGCAATTCTAACAATTCTAAGTATTCGATCCTACATAAATCTAAATATATATATATATATGTTCAGGCACCGGCGTTTCTCGGTAAATTTTAATTTTCGGTATACAATAATAGCTATTTTTAAATATCAAGTCAACGGTCATCAAGGGGCATTTTCCAGTTTTTATTCAAGTCATACAGAAGTTACAAAATTCAAAGGCAAGACAGAGCAATATATATGTAAGTTTTTCGGAAGTGTAGGAAATGCTTCAAATGCTCAATATGGCAATTATAGTCAATCTCAATATGTATCTAAATTTTTCATATTTTATCGTGATTATTTATAAATTGCATTATTTCATGAAGAGCATTCCCCAGCTTTAATTTAAGACTCTGCAAATTAAAAAATTTCAACGGAAAAGCATTTAAATATTATTGTTTATTCAAGCTCAAATGATTCGTGCCGCTTTTCCCATAAGACACGATACAGATGATACAGAGTCCGGTAAGAATCATCTGCTCCGTAAGGATGTCCGTACAGCGCCAAAGTATGTAACGGCAAAACGCTCAAACTGTTAGCCAAATTTATCGACAGGCAATTTTAACTTTAGAGTTAGAATTGGTAGATTCGGATTGATGGCGCCACCATCTAATTCTGAGGCTAGAGTTCCCTGTTGGTAAATTTGTCCAGCAGTTTGAGGCGTTTGCCGCTACGTGCTTTGGGGCTGTACGGACATCCTTACGGAGCAGATGATTCTTACCGGACTTTGCATTGTATCTTATGAGAAAAGCGGCAAGAATCATTTGAGCTTGAATAAACAATTAAACCAGAGAAAATGCACTTTATTATAGATGTATTACAACTTGAAATCAATCATGATAGCACATTAAAAATTGAAAAATAAAGACTCATAAAATCGTGGCAAATCACGAGGGACCTAGGGGCGCATACGCATTGGAAGCTGCTTCACAAACACCGGCCATCCGTAGCGCCTTTGTGTACGCAGCTTTACGTTCGTTTACACCAGGATTGAGGTTAGTTTGCAACAATGTGCCCTGAGGAGAGTTGAATCATTTCCACTTCGTAATTGCGTATTTATATAATACCGACATGAAAACGAGACAAACCAAGACCGCAAAAATAGAGGTCGTCGAAATCAGAGCCGAAGAAACCAAGGCGTAAGTAAACATTGTGCATTCATCTTAACACTGTTATCTACTTATTATGAACACAAAGTGCTGACACTGTCTTACCGCACACGTTCTAGACATTAGAAATACAATTTTTGTTTTAGTAAATCACTCCAGTATCAGAGGACGAACAAACTTGTTCATCTAAGAAAGAAGTCTGTTCTAGAAGACCTGATCATGAGTTCGTCTTGTTCAAGTACTAAGAATGTTCAAGATGTTTTGTCAGGTATAAATTCGATGCTCAGCGAACAGCTGGACAATCAGTGCAATATCAAGCGAAAGATGAAAATGTCGTGTAGCAGCAACACTAAAGCATCAAGTAAGAAACGTTCGAAATTCTCTAGAACAGTGGTTCTCAAACTGTTTATAGTACAGCACTGGTACTCAATTATGAGAAACAGGTGCATTCAGTGGTCTATTTATTTTTATTTTTAGTTTCGAGATATTTAAAGGATTACGTATAAAAAATTTTAAAAATATTGTTTTGAGATTTTTAAAATGTTAGCAAACGCGTGACGAATAGAATATGTTAATTGTTAATGGTAGAAATAAACTGTCGTTTATTGTACACTGTTAACAAAGAAAGTTATTGATGAATCCCCATAAACTCATTTTTTAATATTTCTTACTTAGACCACTTTCATAATTAACACTAAATCAATCCGATATAGTGTTGAAATAACAAGCACTATCTGATGGTCCCATTTTGCACAAAATCGTAAAAATTACGTTGCATTAATTTAGTTTAAAACACTGTGATGCGAAACAACTGATTAGACCACTTTCATTTTTTGGTTTATTCTAAAAATCCAAAATTCCAACATTTGAGAACCACTGCTCTAGAGTACACCCGATTGTTATTGTACGTAGGGGTAAAGAGCGACTGTTATTTGCAGGTTCAAGATAAAATAAGATATAGTATCTTTGCTTGAATAAACAACACCGTTATAGAGAGGGGTTGCTTCAATTTCAGATTCTACGGATTCTTGCCTAGATTCAACAGAGGCAAGCACATCCGCAGGCAAGAACAGCAAGCGATGTCGTGCTTTTGTCAATCAACGAACAAGCTTAGGTTCACCGGTGGTAGTCGAAGCTCTTTCAGGAACGTTGCCTGCATTCAGAATACCGAAAATACTGAGACAGAATCACGAATTACGAAACGATGATGATGCTTGCGACACCCTTCCTCAGCGAACACGACGTAGCAATTCGCGAAAGGCTAAAGCCAGCATTATCGTTGCTAACTGTGCAAGTCCAAGTCTTAACCCCGACACGCAAGGGAATAATACAACAACAGCGGCACCTTCAAAAACCAATCGCAAACCACGGAATATTACATCACCATTAACATCAAAAAACGATAATGCTTCTGACACGTGGAAGTCCAACGAACCGTCAGCTTCTTTCGAGGAATGTCTAGAAAACCTCGGAAACGATGCAACAAACAGCAATGTACCAAACGCGAGTATCAAAAATTCAACGCCCAAACGAAACAGGAGCGACGTCCAGGCTAATCGGTGCCCGGTACAGTTTTATTGTTTGAAAAACAAAATAGTAGTGATACTATCAGGAAGGACACAATTTTGTTTCACCGGTAAAATCGTTTTGAAAGTGATGTTTGGGGCGGTGGAAGTCTACGGGTCTTTAATCACCGCGACGACCAAGCCCATGGAAATCTACTCTCCGAGAGGGTACAGCAGCGTTTGCATCAAAGCTAGTGACTGGAGATCGCAGGATGTACAGCCTGATATTTGGACGTCTCTTTCCTCCGAAGGCATCAACCGAGACATCGAGAACAAGCTCGTCGCTAACTTGAATAATCTCAAAGCTGGTACAACGGTGCTGCTTCTGTCGAGTCTGGATAACAAGCTAACAAAATTCTTGAACGCCTTCTATCCATTCCGACTGTTCCCGAGCATCAAGAATACTCCGTACCAGTCCTGGATGGATCCGAAGAGGGCGGAAGCGATACTACAGTCGAATCTGTACGTCGACAGTTACGCCTGCAAGGAGATGGTCGTTGATCATCGCGTCACGCAAGATGTTGCTGAGAAAATGTTGATGAGCTGGCGTGCCAACAAACGATCCTGCACTTTGATCGCCGGCGGAAAGAATGTTGGTAAATCTACCTCGGTTCGTTGCTTAATAAACAGCCTGCTACCTGTTAGCAAGATGGTCGTCCTCGTCGACTTTGATCCCGGACAGGCAGAGTGCACGCCAGCCGGTTGCATTTCCTACAGTTTGATAGAGGAACCTCTACTCGGGCCAAATTTCACGCATCTAATGAATCCAGTCTTCCAACTGTACATCGGCGATATTGATGTCAGTCGTTGCATCACGAAATACATAGAGGGAATGAAAATGTTGGTGGACAGGTTGTGGAGTTGTCCCATGATGTCACGACTACCGATCGTGGTGAACACCATGGGGTTCACTCGCGGTATCGGCTGGGACATCATGGTTTTTACAGTGAAGCTCCTCCAACCTTCCTTGGTGGTGCAAATCATGTCCGAGAAGGTCAGAAACAACTATCCGTATAATTTGAGCAGTGGAGTGATAAATAAACAGGTGAATAGCGGGTGTTCTTTATATCCGTGATGAGTAGACTGCGGATCTTTAAGGGATAAAATCCATTTTTGTTTTATTTCTCCTTAACACAATCAATGCAGGATTGATTATTAGGTTTCCACTTTTGGCCCACTGTAGTCCGCGGGTTGCTCATCACTGCTTTATATGGGTGGTACTAGAGGAGGATTCGTATAGCGTTGACAATCTGTTTTCCGTAGAAATTTTCGAGGGTGTCGTGGAGCATGAATAATTTTAATTGGAACCAAAATTGCAACCACGAATTATCCGTGATACATTCCCACGCTGAACGCAAAAGCGCTCCGGTAAACGAGACTTGGAACATGGAGCCCTATCAGCAGCGAGAACTCGTGCTGATCTCTTATCTGAGCGAGATTCTGCGGGGCCCCATCGATCCTACGTAAGCCGAAAAATTATTCACGATGTTTTGATCACTTGATGTTTTAAAAAATTTTTCTTGCAGGTGTTGCCCCAACGGCCTGTCGCTAAATGGAGCTATGCCATACGTGTAAGCATCATTTCTACACATTATACCAGCGGTTTCCAACCTTTATGCTACTACAACTCCCCGAAAAAAATTTCTTTTCCGCGCCTCCCTACCTTTCATATTTTTAATAATAATATAAACACGTTTCAAAAATTGTTAAGTTTTGTTCATTTGTAGATATGATGGTATAAAAATAAATTTTTTATTAAAAAATTTTGGCGCCTTCCAGGTTGGAAACCGCAGCATTATACAGAATACATTACACATAGAATTTGAACTTATCTAGGTGGACGTGCTTCCGTCCAGCTAAGCTAAATTTTGAACGGCACTAGATGACCTGGAAGACGAAACATACTGTTCTGTATAAAAACAAAAGAAACAAACAGAGATCATCTTGAAATCTCGGAAGCACATCCACCTAGAGAAGGTTTTCGATTACCATAAGAAGCTTTCCTTGTAATTTTCATGTGAAACAGTTTTTACGAGCTATAGTTTGGTAATTAATCGCGCGTGAAACTCCGAATGTCCACCAAACGGTTACTTCGTACACGAAGTAAATAGACGGTAAAATTGTCGAATTTCGATTACAGGGCCCCGTTTTCCTCGATAATCGTCTCGATACCTCGAGCATCTGCGCCACCGACGCATGTGTTGAGCGTAATCAATGGAAACATAGTTGCACTGTGCGGAATCGATCTGCAGGACCCTGAATCGCAACCGACCGACTTCGTATCTGGCTTGAGAGTGCTGGACAGGTCGCCGCTCTGCTCGTGTTACGGTTTCGGTGAGCGTTTTATCGCGACACGTTTTCTCTGCTGTGTAAAGAACATCTGGGAATGATTATGAACTATACTTATCCAGGTATTGTAAGGGGAGTCGACACGGAACGCGAGGAAGTCTTTATAAACACGCCGCAACCGGCTCGCGTGATGCAGTATGTGAATTGTTTGGTGGGCTGTATACCGGTACCCGTCACCCTGTTGCAGTTGAACCAACAGAGAAACGTACCGTATACCGGCGGCACCAACGAGTTGCCAACTAGTCGGGAATACCGCAGAGGATACTTCCGTATGAGATATCAAAGAGCGAATGCTAATTCGTAACGAGTCCAGTCGAGGTTTCCCGCGACTCTGTACATAACCAAGACAACGTACATTTTTAATTCATCTCCTTTTATTCATCAACAAACGGTTGCCCAAGACTCTTCTGTTTCAAACAGCAACCGAGAGAATGTAAAAAATGTACGATATTATTCGAACACATTTGTAAAACATATTTTACATATACGGAGAGAAAATATCTGTTACATCATGCAGACAACAAGGATAAAGATCTAGAGAACATAGTTGATTATCTCGATTGTAATAACATTAAAAATAAACGAAAAATTAAACATAAAAATCGTGGAGCCATTTATCTCTTTTCGGACTAGATTGAATGGTCCATGTAAAACGATACAAAGATCCTGTTCGACGATTTCGTTAGACGGGTTTAGTCGAACGGAGCCTTTAGAAGGCCGGGGGTGGAAACTCTTGGGGCTGGTGAGCACATAAAATAAGAGCAAAGAGATTTAAAAATGGCAGTGAGGGTTTGCACGCTCCAAGATTTCCCTATCAGTCTTTGCCGCTTCGTCGCGGACAGGTTCTTCACGTCCGTGTAGTGACGGGGGAACCCGAATATCTCCTCGAGCTCGGTGATCCACAGCGAGTCGCTTTGGTCCTTCATCAGGATTGGTTTCAGGGCCGTTTTTCCTAATGTCCAGAAAAATCCTCGTTAATTGTAGGCCGGTTTTCCCTTTATTAACACTTGCCGTGCCACGTGTACCGCAAACATATATTTTATAACAAGTTTAACACTGTAGAATATATTTCCACCAAGAAAATGAAGCATTAATAAAACGTGCAGTACAGAACAAAAGACATAAGTTTGTTTAATCGTCGAGCAAAAACGGCTCGGCACGGGACGTGTTAATATTGATAAACTATTGAGACCATTTTCA
The DNA here is from genome assembly GCA_963966675.1 of Lasioglossum calceatum. Lineage (NCBI taxonomy): Eukaryota > Metazoa > Arthropoda > Insecta > Hymenoptera > Halictidae > Lasioglossum > Lasioglossum calceatum. Next base: position 12,983,261 of record OZ016540.1, read on the forward strand.
TTGACTGTGATCGTATTTTAAGTGCCTTCTTTCATACACGAATGGGTGTCTAGAAGAGGACTATACAGGGTGGTCCACCTAAATGTGGCCATCTAATTAAATGCAATGTAAACGGTATCACAAGGTGAATGCTTTGCAAACGTTACTTGTTTTCTCAAGGTCTTTTTTTCGGAGTTTTCAAGGTAATCGATATTTTGTTGCTTGTAAATGTATATATTTTTTTCGTTGCATATTCTAATTGATATTAAAACGCATTTAGACATATTAATAACATGATATTGAAGTAACCTCTGACTTCTAAAATTGAAATTGGATATGATATTCGTTTCCGTCGATATCACTGACATTAGTAGTGACAAGTGAAATATTAAATTTGTAAGCCATCTGTAAAATTTGCAAAGCATTCACCTTGTGATACCATTTACATACATTGCATTGAAAACATTTGTTATGTCACCACAAATAAAGGCGATATTTAGGTGGCTACATAAATGTGGACCATCCTGTATATTACACTTCATAAAATTTGTATTCGTACGCTACAGCAAACAATGGTTTCTGTGAATTTTATGAGACATAACATACGCGACTCCACTTTTGGATACGTATTTCAAAGTGGCCATACCTTGTTTCAAGGAATTCACTTTGGTAGTGACTGTGCGGATCTTCTTGACGAGGGCGTACCGTTGACAGTGCGGCGTCAGTATATCTTGCACATCAGTATCGCCTTGGAAAGGCAGCGAGTATCGTTCAAACGGCAGATTATGCCAATAGAGTCTCAGTCTGTGTTGAGGAGAAAAGTCTGCCGAGTCTATCACGTCGGGCTCCTGGCCCAGATGCCTGAAACGTTATTATCAAATCGTTAAATACTGCCAATAAATCAAACAATATTAATCATCGTAGTGCTGATCTCTGGATGAAGGATTGCCTAGCATAGAACAAATCATTTCATCCATGTTCACCACTGGAGGGGTCGAAGGCCTACTTGTTGATCTCCAATCTGTACACGCTCGGCATCGATGCGACATTCTCGTATAACCAGAACAAGTGACGACCACTGTTCAGTTTTTTCACGAGCTTCAACACTCGCCAATATTCAAAGAACAGTATCCCGGTGCCCCTGGGGTCTGCCAGAGTCAAACAACAAAGAACGTAAGTACCTTCATTTTGTAGAACAGAGTCTCTCCTATCGTAACAGCGTACCATGAAGACCTAAGCGGGCAGGATTGACAAGGCTCAAATCGTTGCAGGGCGATCCTCCGATCAGCAAATCGATGGGCACCATCTCCTTGATCATCTCCTTGGTGATGTTCCGGACGTCGCCAAGCTGGACAACGTTGTCTCCGTAGTGCATTGCGCTAACCATCAGCGCATCAGGGTCGATCTCGCTGGCGTAATAGACCTCCACCTCCAATCCCAACTTCTGGAGGACTAGCATCCCTGAAGAAGACGCGTGACGATGGAGTACAACACTCTTGTAACGCGGATAATTAGTACGAATAAGATTAAGTCTACGAGTTGAGTATAAGAAATTCAGAATTACAGAGTACATACCACGTTGTAGGGCTTTGCAATTTTTGCTCCGCGTTGTGAGAGTGCCGCGTTACAAGACAACTCGGCGTTAGTGTACGTTAGATCAAAGCAAATTAAATTTTATGCGGGATACGCCTTCTCATTTGTGTCCATAATTTTGAAAGTGAAGTCACATTATTTTAAGCTATTTAATTTAATAGATATTGTGAAAAATATTGTGAAAAATGAGCCGTTAGATAGTGCTTGTTATTTCAACATTATATGGAATTCATTTAGCGGTAATGTCCTTTTCCTTTAAATATTCTCAAAACAAGAAATACATGACTTAGACCACTTTCATAATTAAGGGCACATTTCTCGATAATGCAAAGATGGGGTTATTTAATAGTGACAAGCGCTAGATACAAGATCAATCTAGACCGCTGTCTCCCTCAAAAGTCCTACTTTTAGGTTTACGAGGAGTAATTTGCATTATTCGGCTGCATGTAGCTGTCATAAAGCTGCCGAATAATGCAAATTACGCCTCGTAAACGTAAAAGTAGGTTTTTTGTTGGAGATAGCTGCCTAGATTTATCTCTTATCTAGCGCTTTTGAGTACTGAAAAATCCTATTATCGAGAAATGCGCATGCACCCTTGCAGTCCTGGAAAGGAGATTAGCCCCTAAAATTTGATACAGTGAAGTCGCGATCTAGCTCCAATCGCCTGTTCCGAGCAGGGACAGAGATCGTGTAGGGAAACTATTTTTTTATAAGTACAAAGTATGTCGAACGTAAACAAGGATAGCATGTAAATATGGATCGCGCGGTAGCTCAAGCTTCTTGGCCCTTCGCAAGGATGCTCCCCTGTGGAAGGGTAGGCGAAGGGACCGTGATCGTGGAGATCCTCAAGGAGCTAGATCGCGACTTTACTGTAATGATTACAAGTTTTGTTTCGCGTTATAGGAGGCTTTTCTGTACTGATTCGCGGGAGATAGAGTAACAGAGAGAGAGAGAGAGAGAGAGAGAGAGAGAGAGAGAGAGAGAGAGAGAGAGAGAGAGAGAGAGAGAGAGAGAGAGAAGTAGTGGAAATCCCGTTTACCGGTGCTCAGACCGTCGAACAGGGAAAGAACTCGGATCCTCCTCTTGTTATCGGCGTGGTTGTTGGCGACCATTGTGGAAGAGCTGCCGCTCGTCCGAAACATATCGATTATTTTGTCTTTCCAGTTGGATCGCGGCCTCACTACGATATCCGGGACAGAGCCGGACCTCACTTTACAGAGGAAACACTCCCAAGGATCTTCGAGCAACACCTGCTCGTAGGTCGCCGGGCACAGCAAGTGTTTCATGCAGGCAGTACAATAAACCCTGGAAAACGAACGATCCAGGAATATACACATACCCCGCGCCAGTATACAACTGGCCACCGCCCCCATCGATCCCCGGGGCCACGCCGCGCGATTTACCTCGGACAGTCCTCGTTGTCGCAAATGATCACCGTCCCGGTCGCAGCGCAAATCGTGCAGTAGAACTAGCAAACCAGTCAACATTCATTATCAATCCGCTAAGAGGAACGAGTTCGAGTTAGATCGAATGCAAATACTTACGCATTTCCCGTCGTTCCCGAACACGAACATGCACGGCTTGTATTGTTCCTGAAAGCAACATGAATTGTAACCCTACCACACATGTACATCATGTTCGTTTCGTTCTTACGTTGTCATAACCAACAGGTGATTCCGCTAAAACATTACTACTAGAACCACTGAGAATTATTACGAATGATTTGTAATGCTTCATGCATTTTTTCAAATTGTAACAATTGCTTTATGCACCATTAAAAGTGACTATTTTACTTTGTGGAAATAAGGGGAATATGTCTATTCAAGTTTATAGCCATTTTTCTATAATACATATACAGGACGGTTCACCTAAATCAAGCCACCTAAATACCTTCTTTATTTGTGATGACCAGACAGCGGATCCTTATGCAAAATAAAAATTTTCTACTAAGTGTTACATTTTATAGGGAGAAGTGCGCCGTTCTATTTGGGGGAGTCTATACAGAATCGTTTAGAGCGAGAACTACATGCATTGGATTTTTCAGATTTTCACTTAAAAATCGAAAGAACTTTTCGGTCAACCCAATATATACATTATCAATGCAGCACAATAAATTTAAAATAATTCTAATAGAACATTTCACAAGAATCACTTGCTGGTTATCGAGTGAAGTGTTGGAAAATGTTACGGATATCAGTAATAGAATAATTAGAGTACGGTATACCGAGCTTCAAGTTTCATGGGAATCAATGGGCGGAGATAGGACAGCGGAGGAGGAGCCAAGATAATTTTTCGAGGTAGAAACTAAAACGAAGATGAATCAATTAAGTAAAACAATATTCCGTGTAGTAGTAATAAGTACTAATAGAGGCTCTCTAGAGCAGCGGGCGGCGCTAATGAAGTGGAGGATGAGCCACGGATGCTTTTTGAGGAATAAACTGAAACAGAAAGCGGCGAGAAAGGTTTACAGAAAGATGGAACAATTAAGGAAAACAGACTTTTGTAGAATTTGATAAACGTTCACTCTTTTCGTGGACCAACAATGGCAGTTTGGAGCAGTGGGCGGAGCTAAGGAAGTGCAGGGGGAGCGAAGAACGTTCTCCGACGAAGAAACTGAAACAGAAAGCGGCGAGAAAGGTTTACAGAAAGAAGAAACAATTAAAGAGAACAGTGTTTTGTAGAATTTGATGAACGTTCGCTCTTTTCGCGGACCAACAATGGCAGTTTGGAGCAGTGGGTGGGGCTAAGGAAGTGGAGGAGGAGCCAAGGACGTTTTTGGAGGAAGAAACTGAAACAGAAAGCGGCAAGAAAGGTTTACAGAAAGATGAAACAATTAAGGAAAACAGTGTTTTGTAGAATTTGATGATCGTTCACTCTTTTCGTGGACCAATAGTGGCAGTTTGGAACAGTGGGCGGAGTCTGTCGACCAGCTTCGATAAATAATCGCTTCCCTACCGAACACGGGTCACAAAGGGAGCCCTCGAAGAAGGGATGTGACTGCATGGTCTTTCTAGAGATCTTCAGGCACTTTAGACACAGCGATTCCAGCGAAGTCTTCCCGCTCGTCACCAATCGCAGATCGTCTGAATGATCGATACAGATTACATTTCTATCGCGAGATCTACAAAGAAGACCCGTCGTTGAACGTACCGCTGTTCTGTATGTCGTCCGCTCGTTTATCATCCACGTTCGGATCGTTCTTCAGCTCGTTCAGCATCTTAACGATGCGCGTCGAGTATTTGTCGTATATTCTGACGGACTCCGGACTTCTCAGTGGATTCCGCTGCGACTGGGACCGATCCGTTTTCGAGAAATATTTGAACACGTCCGCTATCGTCCAATTATCGGTCTTGTGTCCCATACGAGAGCAATAATCCTGAAAAGCGGGAAACATCGCTTGAATCGGACCGTGCACACCGTTCCACATAATCCAGACGTTATTAAAAATGTTTGACAGCGTTAAAAACGTTTAGTGTGGTTCTTATGGTTCGACGGTGACCGATAGTTTCGTTCTAGCTGCAGTCCGATTGGACTCGTCGCACGCCTGGTTCCCCTTGAACTCGTTTCTCGCGATTCCTAGCGATTTTATAGTTAGAATGCCGATTTTTATGCAAAATAAAAATTGTCTACACTGCTGGACAATAGGATAAGACACTGTGTATGTATGTTATGTATATTTGAAACAAGAAAATATGCATTTTGTACGTTCTACATTTTTTCTCTTCCTTCTCTGCTGTGTGTTCCACAAACTCACCCCTTGGTATACTCGCTCTGAAGATGGCACACAACACGTAGAACATACAAAATGCACATTTCCTTGTTTCAGATACACGTAATTTACAAACATGCACAGTGTCTTATCCTTTTGTCCAGCACTGTACACCAACTACAACATCACCTAGTGTTAGAGGAGTTCAACAATTTAAATGGAACCTCCGATCTCCGATTTGAACACTGTTTTAACAATTTGGAGAATTTGGACGACTACCTTTGAGGCTTGCAGGACCCCGACGAGGAAGGGGTGCTTCTTGGTTTTGTTGATGTAGTCTCGCATCTTCTCCAGGCCCATATCGAACCTCAGAAAACACTGATGGTGGATCTGTCGGAAGTAGAATCACCCCACGCGAACGTTACCAGGTTTACGAATGATCGGACAACCGCAGATATCGCAATTGATCAGACCGTAACGCAAGCTTGTTCGGATCTGAGGAAGTTCGACCGAGAATTTTTTACCTCTGACAGCTTGTAGTCACCGTACCACATGATCCACTGGCAGCCGAAGCCCGGCTCACGCATGCAACAGTCCCGGTAATCGATAATCATCGCTGCGATACCAAAACAGACAAAGCCACTTTACTCTTCCCATTCGGCGCGGATTAACCGGCAGCGTTCAAAGAATTTTCGAAACGCGACGGCTCCTCCGCTATCGATTTTTTCCTGGCCACAGCGTTACTCAAACGTTCGGTACTCTACACGATACAGTTTCATAAGATTTCCATTCGGTTCTAATTAATTGCGAATTTTTGAAACATGTATCGGTCAAGATGTGGAGACAACACGATTTTGTAAATCAATCTTGGATCTCGGAGAATCTCACCGACAAGTAAAATATTCGGGACGTCGCACAATGGGGTAAACCGATGAATTTTGTGTCAAAATCAATGAACTTTCGATAGAAGTGAGATTTAACTTGGAAAAAAACATCTGTATTAAACTTGCAGAATTACAAAAAAAATTGTGGTTTATCCAATACTATGAACTGATAGATTTGTTTCTTGACTGGCTATATATCATTTCCCGTAGATTTTGTCACGTTGATTCAAATCAAAAACGATTTTTTTTAAAAAAACTAATGTAATCGTTTTTTCGTTGAAATGATTTGATAACCCACTAGATTGAAGGTATATTATATTCTCATATATGGAACACAAGAAACAGAGGTGGTAGACAAACTTCGCGACCAAATTTGAAATCAGCGAGACAAAATCTACAGGAAATGATGTATAACATGTCAAGAAAAAATTCTATTCGTGCATGGTATTGGATAAAGCACGATTTTATTGAAATTCTGCAAGTTTGACATAGATTTTTAGGGTTAAAAAACCATATTCTGCAATGTTTCACGTTTAATATTTAAAAAATTGTCACTCTATCTGATTTCTACCAAAAGTACGTCGGTTTACCACACTGTGCATCGTATCGCTGATAGTTGATTTCGGTTTGTTCAACCGATGGAGGACTATTATTTTACACACGGCTATTATTTTCTCTCATTAAATTTCGCTGAAAGTTTTTCGAGTTTTGTTTACCAAACGAACTGGAGCCGATAGGTCACCGGACGGTCGGTCAAATATTTTTTCACAGTGGCGTGCGAATTAAAAAGTGTTGCGAACCGCAGCTAACGGAGCGTTACCTGGCCACCAATTGTGCCCGGCGATTTTTGCCCACGTTATGACACCTGGATTCTGCTCCCTGAGCGGCAACCGCGTTAAATCCGTGTTGCTCTGTTGCGGCGACTCTTTCGGTTTTTCGGTGATCTTTTTCGGCTGACTTTCACCTGTCGGACATAACAGCGGATTAATGATAGTCGGAAACGGTCCCGACGAGTTGGACGTTAACCCGTTAACCGGAAGAAGGCTTTTCGTTTACGATCACCCCCTTTTATTATGGACAGCTTCCCTCAGATCACAAAGAATATTCGAGTTCGTACAATTCCCTGGTTAACATGTTAAATAACGAATAGTATGTTTAATGCGTACGTTTCTGGCCTTGCAGAAATTTCTCGGTTGTTTTCGCGTTCATCGCCTTCAGATGGGCGAGCCTCTGCTCGATTTTCGGCGGAAACGGATGGAAGATCACTTCATCGACCGCTGAAGCACAATGAAATTACGTTACAAGATGATGAGACATAATTTCTCTTATTTGAATAAAACATTACAACTTTAATGTGTTGACGTCATTCTTTCATTCACTGACACTTGAGTCAAGATCATACTCATTCATGGAATCATCAACACTAGAGTCAAGTTCATATACTATGGTATACTTATTCTTAGAGTCAAGTTCATATATACTCATTCTTTTACTACTCTTCACTTCAGTCAGGTTTATACTCATTCTTTCATTGATCAACACTAGAGTCATTTTCGTACTCATTCTTTGATTCGTCAACACTACTAAAGTTAAGTTTGTACTCATTCTTTCATCAATCAAAACTAGAGTCAAATTTATATATACTCATTCTTTTACTACTCTTCACTTCAGTCAAGTTTTGTACTCATTCTTTCATTGATCAACACTAGAGACAAGTTCGTACTCATTCTTTGATTCATCAACACCAGAGTCAAGTTCATAGTCATTCTTTCATTAATTCACACGAGAGTCAAGTTCATCTTCTCTATTGAGGCACTATTCGACAAATTGATTAAAATGCGTGCAACAAAGTGACGGTAATCGGTGTCGGACTTACATACGGTCATTTCGGAGAAGTTGTTCGCAAGCCACCTCCAGTAGGGCTTGGTCAGGGTGCAGCCCAAGTACCTTCGCAGCATCTGGAACAGACTCAACAGTGAGACTCGCGCGAAAATCACTCCTCCGTGACAACAGAGGATAGGCAACAATGATAAGGAAGAACAAAACAAAAATCGTTTCTGATAATAACCTGCATAGTTGCGTCAATGGCACGCATCCGCGCCAGATTCTGGGTCTGCTCGAGCCTGTGCTTTACGTTGCACGAGAACGCTTCGATCTGCGTTTTTTCGTTGAGCTAAAAGCACGGATAATTCCTGGTGATTACGTGGAACGTGTTGCGCTCAGATGGTGTATTTTTGTTGAAAAAGAATCGAACGAAATGATATGTACACGCGTGTACATAAAGAATTTATATAAATACAAAAATTAGTGTGCTCGCGTGTACGTGTATGTACGTATGTATGTGTGAGTGAGTATATAATAAATATAAAAAAAATTCATATTCACTAATGATATACGAGCTTCTCCGATCCAGTAAACCCACAATTTTCCTGCCTCGGACAACATTCCTACATGGTCCGCGTCGATAATTAACGCTGTAATATCATATAGAAATGTTTATTGAAGGGTGCGGCTGGTAGTAACGCGCGGTCGATTGCGTGCACGAAATCGGCGCAATTCGATGTTCGAACCGGCACCGAAATCGCGTGTTTCTGCAAACCGCAGGTCATAGGTTTGCGAGAGAAAAAACCACCATGACCGAATATCTCTCTCTTTCTCTCTCACCCTCTCTGTCTCTCATCGAAGAAAACGAATGCGAACGCAGGATCTGCTCGGACCTGTGTTTAGTATTGTCCCTCAGTCGCCTAATCGCGATTTCCTCGCTAGGAATCAGACGCTGTCGATTAAGGGGGTAAACTCGTTTCCAGAATTCCAAAGATGGGCTTTTTCAGTAGTCAACAGCGCGAGATAAAAGATCAATCTAGGCCGCAATCGCCCCCAGATTTCCTATTTTTTTGCTTACGAGGCGTAATTTGCATTATTAGATTGATCTGGAGACTGCGGATGTTTATGCAATTTGCAATGTTTGTAGACGAATTGTAAGAAACTCGAACCAAAGAAAACCTTGTTTCCTATTAATCTGTTATCTAGCGCTTTTGACTACTGAAAAACTTCATCTTTGTGTTATTGAGAAATGACAAGACGCATTCCGCACCCTTGTAATTCTGGAAACGAGTCTACCCCGTTAAGAAGGTGTTAAAAATCGCCGCGACCTAACTTGCACGAACTTCCACGCAAACGAAAGAGTTGTTTGGCTAATATTACAGAAAAGATAAGACCTGCTATCGCAGGTTCGAGCAGAGCGGCATTGTCCGCGCGATCGACCGTTCCAGAAGCAGCGAATCAGGACAAAGGATCGCGTTAGAGGACAGTTACCTGGCCACCAGCCGGAACAGCATCCCCAGATCAGCTTCCCAACGAAGTTCTCCTTGCTGATCCTGGTGGATCCCCTCGTCACCCGTTTAGTTTCGTGATACTCCTCGTCGTTCCGTGATGCCTTCGCTCGGGGCGTATCGGTTTTCATAGCGGGGTTCTTGTGGGACGTCGTCGCGACGACACCGTTGTTCCTCGTCATCCTGCTTCTTTTCGGGGGTTGCGCGGCGACGTTCTCCACCGATTTGCATCGGGAATCGTTACCTCTGTCCGACTTTCGTCGTCGCCGAGTTTTCCTGTCTTCCGCGGGATCGTTTGTCGTTCGAGCGTCGCTCGAAACAGGACCGACCGAATAGGAATCGCTGTATCCGCTGCTAACGGACGTCTGAACGCAGTTCCCGCGGCTTCCGAAGCAATCCTCCTCGTCGTCGGTCGTTGGACATTTGTTTCCGGTTGCGGGAATCTCCTCGTCTAGCTCCACCGCGTCGATGTCCTCCGGCAAACCCGTTGACTCTGACTTGACCTCTTGCTCTTGGTCTACGAAGGATTGCGAGCTGTCAAAATCAGCCTCGAACGTGCCTATACCTGACTCGTACAACGTCGAAGACGCTTCAGGATCAAGATCATTTTCCAGAGGTGGACTGTCCACTGTTTCGTTCTCGTGCTCCCAGTGTATTTGATCGTCTTGTTGCGCTTCGTCCTCCGAGTTGACGTTCTGGCTGCAGCCAGCGGACTCGTGGTTGAATATTGAAGTGGGCGATGTTTCCACATTCATCACATCGGTGTCGGAGATCTCCAGTTTTGCCTTTCTCCGTCTTCTCGGGCGGCCGATTCTTCTTGAAGTGATCTTGGCCGGTTTCGTGCGATGCAACTGGTGACCCACCGTGGGATCTAAAGTTTGTGGCAGGGCGTTCGATCCCGCAGCTGTTGTTCCGTCGACGTTGACGTCGGTGTCGCGGTCGTCGTCGTCGGTGTCGCCATCGCCGTCGCTGTCGCCGGGACGCTCCGCCTGGTAACTGATCCCCGGGACGAGGTCGACGCTCCGAGGTTGACGCGAGGTCGGGAAGTGATCGTTAGCGGCGGAGACGAGGGAGTGGTCCAGGTCGTGGCAGTTTTCATCGGGCCGTTTCCTCGGGTCGCCGTTCACTTTTCTCTTGCATGATTTCCAAAACTGCTCGACGGTGGTGATCCTCGCGTGATCGAGCTCGGGATCCAGCTCCCAGCAAACGTTTCTCTCCGCGTTTGTAGATTTGCACGGCGCCGCGGTCGTCGACGCGTGTTTCTTCTTCTTCTTTCTTCGTGTTCCCTTGCCGTTCGACAATCTACGCAACGGTGGCTTCTTCCTCGAGATCTTCGTTGGGAAACCAAGGTCCGATCTTTGCGTCCCGGCACCGTCGATCGTCGAATTTATCGAGGGGAATTCCTTGGGCGTCGGTGTACTCGTTTTCACGAGCGACCCGTCATCGGAGAGCGCGTCAAACGATTTCCTCTTCCAACAGGGCTTCGATATCAAACCTAACTCTGTCAAACAGACAAAGGACCAAACGCTCTCCTCCGCCCAGGACGTCAGCATGTCTGTCCTTCCGTCTTGCTTGCTGCTCATCCCGGCTTCCATCTGAAACGCGAACATTTTTGTCAGTGTTAAAAGTCTCTTATGTTAGTTCTGTAATCCGACGGATTAAATCTAATCCTATTTAAATTTAGTACATTGTCGTGATCCCGAAATGAATACAACTGTAGATCTTGCTACTGGTCTTTATTTTCTACTGCCGATTCAAACCCGTTACCTGTTTTCATTTCTTTCTCTCTCAGCACCGATCGTTAGGACGTCTTCAAGGTGTGCTAACGATCACTCGGTGTCGTTTGTGCTCAACCATTTTCAAATTTCCTACTGCTTGATCCGTTCCTACCCATGACTCTATGGTATAAACACAGTCTGTATCGCAAGAGCGTGGACGCGATATCTCGGTCAGTGGGAATAAAACTCTATCTAAAAAACTAATGCGCACTTCCTTAATAAAATGCTCAATCTCCACCATTTCGCGATTATTGCTTGACAACGTCTGGGCATACTTTCAACCAACTTTTCGGCATATGAGACAGGAAGAGACTTCCATAATTCTCGAATTCTGTGCGAACTAGGGTTTTCAATTTTAAAATACGCTTTCCTCGGAGTTTGTACTTCATAGCAGACCAAACATTTTCGATTGGATCGGCATCAGGGGTTTGAGATGGCCAATCCAACACATTGGTACCGTTCTGTGTTTTCTATTGCGTATCAGAGGAGACTTTGCATGTTTAGACTAGCACAGTCTTTGACCTGTAGGGTATCAAATTTCACAGGTATCGCGTCCACGCTCTTGTAGTACAGACTGTAAGCCGAATTGTAACGACCGGCTCACACTCGGGAACAATTCACGACTAGCAACTGCGCTCTTACTACGTCTATCACGCCCAGACAAAGATCCGCGAGATCCGCATCTTGCTGACCGTGATCTGCCATCGTCATATTCGCTCATTATCTTCATCGCTTGTTACCCATATCATTCATTTCAACTCTGCACCTCCGTTTTGTTAAAATATATTTCTTCTATTCTATCATCCATTCTTCCTCCAACACCCATAGCTAGAGTTTACAACAGCCAGCTATGAAACCTTACGCTCTCTCGCGCGCTTGCCAAACGCGACAAGCAAGCGCCGCTCTTCTACATCCACGATTTTACCAAGGAGTACGCGAGAACGTGGCGACCCAGTCGACGACGAGGATCGATCGATCGGGAAACCCACGGTTCGCTGTGTCCGATTGTTTATTAGATTCGAGCGTTTTGCCGCTTTTAGAAAGCCCCGTTTGTCCGCGGATTATAATGCCCGCATACCTGCAAGCCTTTTGTTTCTGTCGCGGTTACACGCAAGGCGCCGATGTAAATCGCTGATGTATGTAGCTGGACAAAAATGATTTTGAGAAACCCCATTAGTTCTTACATCTTCAAGAGACAACTACTTTCAGTGTGATCTGTGGTATCGACGACGATTTGTTAATGGGGTCCTGTTAATAAAGCTGGACCTCGTTCGAAAAATCGCGACTCTCCCTTATGCTTCAAGTTTTTCATCGGAGCATGATCAGCATCGGCGTCGCGACTCGCGACGCGGGAGGCAAGGTCGTGGCCCGGTGTCCCGCGTTCGCGAGAGAGTCGCGCGTTTAAGGAGCTCGATGGGATCGAGGGTGGGTTGTTGCTCGGCTCGCCGAGAAGGAGAGACTGGAATCGCTTTTTAAACAGTGCCGCGGAGGGTTGGCCATAAAAAAAGGAGGCGGGGGGACGAGGACGAGGGGTCGAGGGGGTGCTGGAAAGGGGGGTTCGGTCGCGAGGGTGTCGGGGGGGTTCCGAGGAAGGCAGAGGGGTGTGTGCGATCCAGCACGTGGCGCGCCTCGAAAGGCATTTCTCGAGGTCGCGGCGTGCTTTGCCGGGGTCGACCTGATGAATGGAAACGTCGGTATTATTGTGTTTACACGCGGGACACACGGGGGCCTCTCTCGCTCTCTCGCCACACTTGGCGTGGAAACATTCATTCATAAAGCGTTCCGCGCGTTCCTCTCACCACCGGTGTGTCCCGTCCTCCCTCTCTGCCCCCTCGCCACCCCTCTCCGGAGCAGCCCTTCCCGCCCCCGGCAGGCCAGCGGCAGCCGCAACCCCTCCACGGTGTTTCGACGAGAGCGCGCCCCTGCCCGTCACCCCTCAACCCGCGCCCGCGGTCACTCCCCCTCGCCCCTCGGGCCTCGCGAGCCTAGCCCGGAGAGAGCCCGGCGTCGTTGCCGCTCTCGCCCGCTTCGTTATGCCCCTCTCTCCACGCGAGGGTACATAACCCTCTCCGCTCCGAGGCTCGCAGAGGGGTGGCACCGGTGACGTAGCCAGAATTACGACAACGACCTGCTGATTCGCTTATTTCTACCTCCTCCAAGCTGTGTCCATTTCTGGCCGGTCCACTGTTGGCTCTAAAGTCTCCTTCGTCAAAGTATTCCGATGCACTCTGCATCTTCATCGGTCAAATTCGTCCATTTTCAACGCTGCTGTACTGAATGTATCTTGGTCTAGCATCGACAATACAAAAGACATATTCTACCAACCTGTTCCAGGTGCACTACTCTTTATAATTTTCCAAATTGTGCTCTACCACGTTTAGGTCATGTGTTTCTGCGTAGCTACCCCGACTTGTCCGAAGCTCCCCGCAGGATCCCGTCATTTCTGAACGAAAAGGGGCAAGCTTTGTGCCTAGAGGGACGCGCTCCTGGTTTCACGAGTCCGGCCTCTCCTCGCCGTGGACATACACCGCGGAAAGGATTCCTCTTTTCGCCGGATTCGCCCTTTGACCGACATTGCACCGCCAAGAAGCGTCTACCTCTTTTCGCGGCTCGGCTCTTCAGGGCACTTTGCGCACCGGGAAACATCGGCCCCCTTTTTCCAGAGATCTCCATCCACCGGCCTCCCTTTCGGTGTCCCTTTCGGGTACCGTTCAGTCTCTCTTTGCGAACAGCATCGTGTCCCTCCGACGCTCTCTCGACCGTGAAACGTTCCGCTGAACTGGTTCGCGACCGAATCGCCACCGATCTCCTCTCTCTCTCTCTCTCGTATCTCCTTGTCCGAGGACGCAACGAATGCTTCGATCTACTTGTGCAGTCTGCGGCTACCCCCAGCAATCCCAGAACTGTCGCACGGACCGCGTTGTAGGTCAGGTCGCGATCGATCGATCCCGATGGACGCCCGCTAATCGGAACGCGTTCTGAGACTGCGAACACGCGTGTACGACGCGTGTTCGACCAACCTAGGCCGACAAGACGCGTCCAGAAGCCGAGGAACTTGCCACTACGGCTCTTCAGGTCTCTGCAACTCGGTTCACCGACAACAACTCTGTAAACGATGGATGCAAAAAGTTTCCGTGACTTCTATTCGCGTTTTGCTTAATCCTGTACAATTTTACGTTTGGAAGAATGACGATTGGGACTGCTTCCTTAATCCTTTAGGTTAATGCGTAATAATGCGTAAATCCAACATCAAATAAACATTGCTAGACAACGCAATAATGTGCAATTTAAAACAGTAAGAGAGATACTGTTATCTTATTTTGAACCTATTAAACATATTAAGAAAGAAAATGAATTTCTATTTCACTCCAGCTTGTTGAAAATCAGACATTTTTATCTTGCATAAAGATCCGCTGTATAAACATTACTTATAGAAATGTGCTGATGAGTAGACTGCGGATTTTATGTATAAGAAATATATACAGGGTGGAAATTATGAATCGTTACAGTCGAATATCTCAAAAAATATTGATTAAACGCAGAAATGTTTCAGATGAAAGTTCTTCAGTACCGAGGGGGACATCATGTGGTAGGATTTTTATTTTTCCCGATGGACACTACAAGGTAAGGAGAAGGTCTCCTTGACTTTTTAAAATGGAAACACCTACTTTCTGTATCATGAATCGATAGACTATCGAATTCTGTGTAAAAATGTATTGACTTCCATATGTCCCAAATCTAATAGCTAACGAGATATTATTGAAACAATTTTCTTTCTTCTTTGGATAATATCTCGTTAACCATTAGGTTTAGGACATATGAAGGTCAACACTTTTATACTCAGAATTTGATACTCTATCGATCTATGGTACAAAAAATAGGACATTCCATTTAAAAAAGAAAGTTGACCTTCACCTCACCTTGAAGTGTCCACCGGGAAAAAGAAAAGTCCCACCAAATGATGCCCCCCTCGGTACTGAACAACTTTCATCTGAAACATTTTTGCGTATAATCAATATTTTTCGAGATATTCGTCTGTAACGCTTTATAATTTCCACCCTGTATAATAATAATATATAATAATTTTTGAGTAGGTGCAGCTTGAAACAATAATGATATTAAAAGAATTGAAGAATGTCGATACATTGCTTTCAACCAACTGAAATTAATGCTTTTGGTCTTTACAACAAATGTAGAAAATTTTGCAGAGAGGTCCTCGGTTTCCTGATGAATAACGTTTGTGTTCCTCTTGCTAATTTGTTTCAGAGTACATTACAGGCAAAAGAAGTTGCAAAATGAAATAAGAAGAGGAATTGTATTTATTAATATTGACACCAAGTTCGGTAGTGAATCGGTATGAGGAAGGAAATACAAGATTGAAAGAAATGTCCCGGAAAACAGTGTCTTGTCGGGATTTTGGCTTCGGATGCGAAATGCCTGTCCATCGGCAGCCGCAACATCCCCAGCGCGTAAGCGTAACGCGTAACGCGTCACGGTAATTTATAACGGCCGGTTGTCTCCGCGCCGTTGCCTACTTCCAAAGGGCGTTAACCGCAACGGGAGCAGCCCTTTGCGTAGAGACAGAGCGCCCTTTTTGCGCCGCAAGCCTTTCGGACCGACGATAAAGCTGCCTGCGATGATTAGTCGAGGCGTTTAACCCTTGGACACTAGACCCTGGACCCTCATGGACACAAATGTCCTTATTGTTTCTCGGATTCGAAGAAATTAATTGGATTTTTCTTTAACTACGTACCGAGAGTTGGTACACTGAAAATGCTTGCTATCTCTCACAGTCCCTAAAGTCCACGAAATTAAAGCAATTTAGGTAATGAAACCAAAACTGCGGAGTTGGAGTCTGATTACTAGACAGCGGATTAGATGTATTTATGGTAAAAATGAGTAGGTGTGATTGAAAACAGTAAAAATATTAGAAGAATTTTGAAATACTATTATATTATTTTCAACCTATTAAACGTATTAAGCGGGGACTAAAAATAACAGTTATTCTAAAATTTTCTACGATGAAAACCATTAATAAAAAGTTGATTATTGTTGAAATTTATAATAATCTACACAAAATATAAAGGAAAAATTTGTATATCTTTTGGTTACAAGTAACATTTATTAGTGTCCAAAAACTGTTTCGATTTCTCAAAACAGTTATCGATGAGAGAAATTTATTTTAATCGCCCATTACAGTTAGCAATGAGAGGAATTTATTTCGATCGCTCATAACAGTTATCAATGAGAGAAATTTATTTCGATCGCTCATAACAGTTATCGATGATCGAATTTCTTTTCACTTGTTCATAATAATTATTGATGAGAAAATTCAATTCGGTTGCCTATTCAATTATTGAGTTGTCTACTTTTTTTCGGATAGAGCAAGCCTGTGAAATTCATTGAGAAGATTTCGTACAACAAGACGAATCAACAGACCATAAGAACAACACAAAACCTGTTTGTTGACTGTCTTTGTTCACGTACGACTCTGTTCCACTCGGGAAAAACGCATCGATATAGACGAAAATATTATAGATTACCGGGAAAATCAGAAATATAGACTCCCGTATTTATCAAAACTAGCGTGCATAATTCACGCTGTGTTCGCAACTCAGGTTAGCGTTGAACGAGCCTTTTCTGCTCTAAAATTAACGCTAGAGATGATTTGCGATGTAATTTGTCAGGAGAAAATTTGGAAAAACTCATGTTTGACACATTAAATTTTGATTGTAGCAATTCATTTTATGAATAAAAAATGTATGAAATAATAGATTGTCTACCATTTGAAAGTTGTACTGTTTAATAATAACTATTACAAATTTCCTTCATCGATAGCTGTTATAAGTGATAGAAATGAATTTCTCTCAACGATAACATTTACCAACAAGAGAACAAATTTTCGGTTACTTATAATCCTTATTAGTAACCAATACGATTTTAGTCGATGAAATACTTGTTATTCCATGACTTTTTTTCTGTTTGGTTATAACAGTTAGGGGCCAGTTGGTATTAAGAAAGAAAATGTTTATTTTGCATAAGGATCCGCTATCTAAACATTACCTATAGAAATGTGCTGATGGATAGACCGCGGATTTTATGCATTTATGATTAATATGAGTAGCTGCAGCGTGGAACAATGAAGATATTAAGAGAATTGAAGAGTGTCGATACATTGTTTTCGACCAGATGAAATAATTAAAGGAAAAATATTTCCAAGCAGCTCTTGGTCTTTACAAATGTAGAAAATATTGCCAAAAGATTCGCAGCAGTCTGTTGATGAATAACGTTTGTGTTCCTCTTGCTGTGACGGTCAAAATGAATTGTTAAAAATACATTTATCCCATCCCATTTGAAGCCTATTAAGATTTGATTCGCTAGAGCACATTGCAAGAAAAATGAATCGGAGAATAATGTGATCGATATAGCGGCAGTCAACGTGGTAATAATACAAGAGCAGTAGTTAACGCGTCAAGCACGAATTTCCTATGAATTAGCGTAATCTTGTAATCCAAGTCTGTTCGAGTGTGTTGGCAAACGAGCATTTTCTTTGCGATAGTAACACATGCGTCACTGCTTCCACTTCGTCTTTCGTTCCCTCACAATCATCGGATTCCTCCATCACCGACACAGGTGTGTAATCCACGCGTGCAATCCATTTTCCATTTTGCCACAAATATTTGTCATTTTATCGCAATCCTGGATTACGGTAAAGTCTCGCTTAACGAGGGGGCTGTTTAAGCGAGAATGGGATGAATGTAAATAAGATATGAAAGAGACGAATGCTCGGGATTAGAGGTAGAGATTAACAATAGATGAAGTAGATTCAGACGGACTATTCGTAACGGCACAGTCGTAGAATTCCCCAGTTGGAACCTCCGGTGCTACGCTCGGCTCACTCACGTAAATACACTTTTTCCACGAACCTGGCTTCTGTGCCGTCATCCCTAATCAACTAATTACCCGATCTTTAAAACCGTCGCGACGTGTGCCGAGTAGAACCAGATGCAAATCTCTTTCGTCGCGAGATGAGTTTTTCGTTTGATGTCTTTGTGATCGTTCTACTCGTAGATTCCACCATCTTTTATTATTATTCAACCTCACAGGCTAACGAAGAATCGTGAGAAACTGCAATTAACCAATTCCGATGAAATTTTCGGACAGCGGATTTGATGCATTTATAACAAAAATGAGTAGGTGTAATTTAAAACATTAAAAATATTAGACGAATTCAAAAATACTGTTATATTATTTTCAACCCATTGAACATACTAAGAATGAAAATAAATATTTATGTCACTCCAATTGGTTACAAATCAGGTAAAAAATTTATATTTCGCATAAAGATCCGCTGTCTACAACTTGCAAGGATCTATAATACATATTTTTTAAAATTTCGTTGCAAGCCCAAATAAGAAGGTCGTAGAACTGATCTCCCGTCTGGAAAGCTGAGATTGATAAATAAAATATTCAGCAGTTGAGCTCAACGTTTTCAGCAATACGAACAGAAAGTGTAATAACTGCGGATGTTTATGCAATTTGCAATTTTTGTACACAAATTTTCAGATTCTCGAATCAAATAAAATCTTGTTTTCTGTGGTAGTATAAATTCTGTCATATTTTATATACTAGCATTTTTTGAAGATTTCCGAAAGCGATAATTGCATAAAGATCCGGAGTCTAGTAATAAGTGAAAAGATTTCTCCCGATGAACTATCATAGATCTGTTTCTCATGAGCCGAGGTTGTCGATGAAAGCGATGAAAGCTCGCGAGACACTTTAGAGAAAGAAAGAGAGACTCGGTTCTCGATTAGCAGCGGTCGACAGAGAATAGCGCGGAAAGGGAATCGGTGAACGCGTCGCGCGAAGCATTGCGAAGCGCTGCGAAACGACGCGCCGGCCTCTTGACCATCCATCCTTCCGCGAACGATGCGAACGTATTATTAAGCGTCTTCAGAGACACTCGAAAACGCCGGGGGATCGCGCACGCGATCGCGCGTACCCTTTAGTCGCGATCTCGCGTGACTCGATCCAACGGCGACGCGCGATTTCACGCGAGAAGCCGCTCCACGCGAGGATCGATCGATCCTCGATGGCTACGGAACGTGCCACGAATAAAACGCCCGCGAAATCAACCATCCTTCGATCATCCTTCTGGAATTACCCCGCAGCTCACCAAAACAACGGAGGGACATTCAATTATCATTAGTAGACCGTGGATCTTTATGCAAAATAAAATTTTTACACATCAATTACGATCTACTGAAGCCATGTAACAATTTATTTTCCTCATTAACCCCTTGCCGTATTTTAACGAGCCGAACTCGGGATGAAGATTTTAACAAAATCGAATAAATATGAATGTTACGCGTTGCTCTTCAGATAAAATAATATTGATCCATTGACTTTTATGCAATTACGACAGAAATGTGTAAGCGCAATTTAAAACACTAAAAGGAATGAAAGAATTTTTGAATGTCGATATTCTATGATCAACATGTTAGAATTATTAATAAGGAAAATCAATTTGTATTTAGCTTTCGTAGTCTGCAAATTGATGCTTAAATTTTATTTTGCATAGAGATACGCAGTCTAGAAGTAAATATTTGATTGGACGTCTACTACTTCCATTGATAATTTTTACAAGTATTGGGTCGTTCTCCTATTGCTTCTATTTGTAATAACAAATAACTGCAGTAATAACTTACTGCGAAATCGTGGTACATCTTTACAGCTGACATTTCGGACGTCATTTCCCGCCTTGTACTGCTTTCTAACGTTTCCAGCATTTTTTTGTCATCGCCTCAAATATGCAAATTCAAAGTACGCATTTCCATCACCTTTTGCTTTTTGACTACCGCAAGGGTGAAAATGCAGTGCACGAAAGAAGAAATTGTGCGCTGTTTAAGAGGAGGATGCATCATCGGATTTTTTTACTTCTTTCAACATTTTTTATGCAGTGCAAATTTCGTAAAAAGTTATGTAACTCAATTTTTTGCCGATAAAAACAAAAATTCTACGCGTATGGGGTCTCTATGTCATAAAACTTATTCTAAATGGTAAAAAGTTGGCTTTCGTTGTGCCTTGAGAAAACGAAACGATTTTCCGAACGACTTAATATTACCGGAGTTCATCAATGTAGTGCAGTAGAGGAAGGCTGACAAAAGCATGTCGAGAAACGTGAAAACGAGGGAAAAGGGGGGAGAGATGGGATAATTAGGGAAGCGTGAACTAATCGTGAATGGAGGGGGCAAGATTTTGGCGGTCCGCTGTTAAGAGGAGCACGATCGGCTCGCGTGGAACGAGAACGTTGGGATCGATCTGCGATATTTCGCGAAGACGCGGCGTCGGCGTCGCCCGGTGGTGGTGGTAGTGGAGCGGCGCCGTGGATACGTTCGTGTTTACGCGTACTCAGCTGATATGAATGGACTAGGAGCCGCGGGAGCGAGCGTACGTATTTGTGGATTCGGTCATGACGACTTTCAGTATAAATTGAAACTTCTCGAGGGTGTCTCGTCGGCCGGCAGGGTGGGAGAATGTCAAGGGGCGTAGGACAAAGAGAGCCGAAGTGCACCGAGTTGCACCGGACAGAGACGGGGCTAGACCCGGCCTCGGAGAGGGGAGAGACCGAGGGAGAGAACGGCAGAGAGAAACGGCACACAGAGGGAGAGACGAAGAGACAGGGAGCAACAGAGAGATTGCCGAAGGGTACAAAGCCACGAAGCTGGGTCAGTTCCGTTTAGTACGAGGCAGGCTACGATTCTGTATGGATCTGTCGTGGCTTATGCCTGCGGATCGGCTCTGCGCCATGCGATACTTCGAGCACCCGCAGCCCTGGATCCTCTTAGGAACTCGAGAGGAGCACCCACGCTCTAGAGGTCCCGGGCTCGATCGAAACTCGAACCGTGTCGCGTGGCTGGATTTTTTCGAATTTCCGTCGATCTCTCTGACCCAAACGGTCTTTTCCCCTTTCATTTTCTCTTTTTTCAAGGAAACAGAGAACGCAACAATGCACTTGCTCCTGTTACATTCCCCTTTATATCCGTCGAGCAGATCCAACACGAGAGACTTCGATACAGTATCAAAATTTTCGAAGTTTTTTCTTTGGTTCCTCGCGAGACGATGTTCATCAGAAGAAAATTTCTTGTCAACCCTTCCATTTTTCTGGAACTATTTATTTGGACTGGGTGAACTGAAACACGTACACTGAGGATTGTATTCATTTATAGTAGAAACTAGCAAGTGAAGTATAAAAGGATGAAGATGCCATCTTACTGCAAAAGAGGCTACACAGAATCGAACAAGAAATGGTACTCGACTATCAAATCAATTAGGAACATCGTTGAAACACAAAAATCGAAAGATTACGGTTACCTCGGAAGTCGAGGATCGATCTCGTCTGGCAATTATCGACTTTTCCCCTGAAAGTCGTTGCCCCTGCCTCACGCTCCCTCCATGTCCCTGGATTAAGGGGCACCACACCGTGTACGCTTGAGAAACAAATATATTTAACTATAGTTCTTCCAGATTGTCCCAGTGCCTTATAAAGACGGAAAGCCTGAATTTACTTCGATTTCGCCCGATTTCGATTATGATGTGTGCGCGAATAATGAAATTTGTTCAATCATTTCTTATGAATATTCATTCAATGTTACAAGATGGCGGAGGTGTGCATGGTCTAGCGTCGTGTTAGCAACGACAGCGTCGACCATTTTTGCTGGGAGACGTTTCCGTCATTCTCTCAGGTGCTTCTAACATAATTTATCAACGTGCATTCGCAAAAATGAATATCAATCTTATCGAAAAGATTGTTATTAAAAAAAATAATCGAGAATGTCGTAATTTTCAATACGACAGATGCTTGGACAAGGAAATTTATTCCACAATTCTTCATAAATGAATTTCTATAGTCATTCTCTTAGGTGTTTCTAACATAATTTAACAACGTGCATTCGCCAAAATGAATAGCAATCTTATCGAAAAGATTGTTATTAAAAAAAACAATCGAGAATGTCGTAATTTTTAATACGATAGACGCTTGGACAAGGAAACTTATACTCAATAATTGTGAAATATAAAACGTAATGTGTACATACATAAACTTGGCTTAAACAACTTTTTAACCGCGCATAAACCGGAGAGTCTACTGCCACACAGTCCAGTGAAAGAATGGCTGCTGGAACCGCGAAGAAAAGGAAAAGTATCAGAAAGTCGTCGTGAACCGACGAGTAAACTCGTCGCTAAGAGGTTAATAAACTGTTGCTCGACCCAGTAGCTCGGTTTCGGGGCACCGAAAGTCGCGTTCGGCGACTTGGGAATCGAGCCGTTGGAGCCGGCTGTTTGCAGAAACGTTTAACGTTCAACGGAGGCTCGCAGAGAGATCCGCGAGCATGGACTCTGGCAAAACGAAGCTAGTTAGCATAGTCAGAGGGTAACAGAGATCAGAGATGCTTGAGCTAGGGAGCTAGGACACCGGTATCGAAAGCTGGAGCAGTTTGCGATCGGTTTTTCGTGCGTTGCTCCGCGGTTCCTGCGCGATTTTCCGGCACGGTTCGTCCGAGGTGGTCTCCTCCGCTCTTCCGGGCGGTTTGTCTCTCGACCGGTGTGCGTTCGCGTCGCGTCTTTGTTTCCCGCGAACAACGGACAGGTAAAACGCTCCGCACCGCTCCGGAGCCGAGCGGAGTGGTGTTGCGCGCCGAAGAGGCCCGCAGGAGGCGAACGAGGTGGAGAGGATCGAAGGGGGGTTTGCAGGAGAGAAGGACGGGTTGCAGGAAAGAGTGGAGTGAAGAGAGGAGAGAGGAGAGAGGAGAGAGAGGAGAGGGTGGACAAGCAACAAGGAGCCTCGCGGAGGGAACAGAGACCGAGGAGGAGAGGGCTCCCACTCGGCTAGCAGCGGCGGAGCGCAGCGTGGGCTTTTCTTGTATTCTATTGATTTTTCCGAAAGTTCGCGTGGTGGGAGTGCGGCACAGCCGGAGAGAGCGAGTGTGTGTGTGCGCGAGAGAACTCCGACAGGAGCGTGTTTGCGTGAGCTTCGACGACGGTATCGTCTTTTCCTCCCGTCTCTCTCTTTCCCGCGGGAAACGCTTGCGTCCACCTCTCGTTTTCCCTCTTTCCCTCTTTTCCCGTCTCTCTCATTCTCTTGGCTCTCTTTCTCTTTCTACTCTGGTCGTTCGCGCTCGCGCAAATCCCACCCGCTCCCTCCCAGCCACCCTCCGGCTCTCCCCTCTCCTCTCTTCTCCTCACCACTCCTCTTCTCTACTCTCCTCTCCTCTCCTCGCGAGTCACCTTCCTGCTCACTCTCGCCACTATCGCTTCATCCGACCGCTTTCCCTCCTCGTTCTGTGCTCTCTGCTGTTTCTCTTCCCCTCTCCTCTATCTCTCTCTCTCTCTCTCTGTCACCCACTCTACCGTCTCTCTCACTCCCGCCCGCGCGAAATCCACCCTCGACCCCGCCAGCTCGCTCGGCCGATCGCGCTCACGCTCGCGCACACGCACGCACAGACACAAAGTGCTGGTGGTGCTGCTGCTGCTGGTGCTGCTGGCCAGCGCGCGCCCGCGCACACACGCCGGCTATTCGAAACAGGAGCGTGTTAAGGAGTTCGACTTTGACATTATTTATCGCGATAATCGAACACGAGGGATCGAGCGCGACGCGCCGACCCGATCGCTCCTGCCCGCGCAACCGACTCCCAAGATCCGCGGTTCGAAATCAGTTTCTCGTTCTCAGCAATCGCGTCCGCCAAATTTTTCCAAAAATTTTCTATCCCGACACTGCCGCTGTAAACGATTGGGTTTCATGAATTGCAAAGATACAGGGATCTTCAGGGACCAATCGCAAAGAGCACAAAGATGTTCGAGAATAAATCGCGAAGGTGCGGAAAGATTTTACAAACTGCAAGAGCACAGAAGGATTTTATGAATATCATATATACAGAAAACTTTTTTAAATTGTAAGGATACATTCCTTGAGAATGATAATTCCTTCAAATGAAAGTTTCAAATGTTCGATAGAAATTCTAACTTTGTGGTGACCAGGTGAAATCATAGATCATGAAAATGATTTACTAATATGCAGAAGGGGGTTGACACCTGTATCTAAATCCAACAAATGACACCGAATCAATGTACCGGATAATTTCCTCGAGAGGCACTTTCATGGATCATTTTCACTGCTCTGACAGTATCGATGTCAACTAGAAGACTGTCTCTCTCGAACGAAAGAGAATACACTCGGAATTGTTGTCTAACGAACGGACTTCGTTGTGGAAGATTGTTTAAAACATGAACAATTTTTTCCCCGGCGAGGCAGCGTTAATTGCATCAAAGTTTTAAGTACCGAGTGAAAAGAAAAAATGTGCAGCTGCTCGAGGTACACTGTCGCTATCGAAATAAATTCTGTTGTATCTGGGCAACCGACGATTAGAAATGTATGTGGAAAAGTTTAAACGCGCGGTACCGTTGAAACAGAAACAGACGATTTCTGTCGTTTTGCTGTGGAACCGCAGAAATATCGCGCCCCGGCCAATAAGTCGCGAGCGGAGCAATCGTTCCGATTTTATGCGAACCCGGCTCGCTTTTCGAACACGATCGAGATCGTACAAGATCAACACGGAGGATCCGAAGTTCTACGGGTTTGCTGATCGGTTTCTTCTGGGTCGAAGCAGCAAATGTTGGCTACAGCAATTCCAGCAAAATTTCAGATTTCAACGAATTTAAACGCTACTTTTAAAATCTTCGCGTTCCTTCGATCGAAGTCGGCAAATTTTCAATCGACTTCGTTCCAGCGACTAAAAATCAGTGTTTGGCTCGAGTTTCAGTAACAAATACTCTGCAGCGAGTAGATTCAGCTCGTGGCCGAGCGCCAAATGAATTGGAACTTCAATTAGGTCTGCGTTTATGCAAAACACCGGCTAAAAGACGATCCCGATGCACTCGCATAGGAATGGTGCAACCCTCAAGGAACGCTACTTGGAAAATGACTCGCGTACGACCAGCAAGGGTGGTTTGTCGGTGGTAAACGTTGAGAAACGTGAAATTTCCTGGAGGAAAGATTCGAGGGAGTGCACGCGGCACGGTTTCTCGGTACAGCCCTGGTATTCCATCCACCTACATCGTGTGGCAGGGTCACCGCATGCACCACCACACCTATACGTGTGCTCATACGTGTGCGCGTACTTGCCCTTCTACCGGGTGATGCCGAAGTAGGCGGTCGAGTCTCTCTGGTGTTCGTCGTGTTCGCTGGGTTTCCGAGGCGAGAGACGGTTAGCTGCGTGGGCGGTTAGTAGCGATTTCGCAGCGTTACCATCGCGGGAATGGACCTGCTCGATGCGTAAACCAAACTCGGCTAGCATAACGCGGATCTCGTCGAGATTTACTCGCGAAATATGAGATGCGAAGACCTGGTGCAGCCGTTTTCAAATTTGAGTCGGGAAAAAATGCAATTCTCGTTTGCAGGATCTTGTAGGCTCTCTGTAAAATCCTAAGCCAGAATTCATTCTACTTTCGAAGTTATCGATTAACGAAGCACGCGTGGCTCTCGGTATTTCGAGTTGCAATTTTGAACTTGAAAGGCGTCGAACATGGCGCGATTCGGAGGAAATTATTGGACCATACGGCTTGAAATTCGAACTTTTGAGGATGTTTAATTCTTGAGCAAGAGTTTTATTGCCTGACCTAGAATAAAAAGGAGGATTTTTTCAGAGGCGAGAAGAAGGACATCATTCTCGCTAGATAATTGTGCCCATGATTATAAAAGTGGTCCAAGTCAAAATTTAAAAAAAATGAGATCATAATGTAATTTTTATGGTAATGTCAAAAAAATTGTTGTTATTTCAATATCGTATGGAATTTATTTAGTCTTAACATACTTATCCTTTAAATATGTCGAAACAAGAAATATATGACTTAGACCAGTTTCATAATTATGGGTACAACTGTTTCGATGATTGTAGGTCAGACGATAAGTGCATGCAAGTATACAAAAAAACTGTCGTACATGTATGAACAGGCGAATCGAACTGAAAAAAATGTGTACAACTTGAAAACACAAGTGTAACGAACGCCTGTAGAAAGTTCCACATTAGTTCGCCCTTTTAAATCTTCAGAGAAATGTATATTCAGTGGAGAAAAGCGGGAATCATTAATGAACAGAAAAACGAAAGATCCTTCGCAAGAACTGTTCTATTGAAAATAAAATGCGCGGGAGCTGGCGGCGGGGAAAAATGTTTGCGAAGGATGGGCGAAGGTGGAAGAAAGAAAATAGCTGGTGGCAAGGTCGCGAGCCGATATTAGATCGCTCGATCTTCGTTAATGAAATCGGCGGGTGTAAAGGTCTGGTGGCAAGCAGCACTCGATGTTTTCCCGGTCGCGTAACGGCGGCCCCGAATCGGCCGTATTAACGAGGATAACGCGAGCAAGCAACTGGTCCTCGGTAATCGTCGTCGAAAGCCACGCTCATAATTCAAACGCGCGAAAAGTTCTCGACGAAACTCGAACGGCAACTGCGACCGGAAAACGGCGCGGCGGCCCGTATCTCGCGCAGATTACTTTTCCGAATATACATTTTTCCGGCGCTTGTTTCTTACGGAGGTGAAACTATTTCCTTGCCCGCTTCCTTTCAATTAACTCGCTCTTTTCTGACAAAACACCGCCGAACCTCCGTCCTTGCACGCAACATCGTCGCTGTACTTCGTACGCCTCATTTACTAATTAATCTACGTATCTTCTTCTCGCGTTCCAGTGTCCGTCTAACAACGCTGTACCGTCTCGTCGTCGGTGCTCTCTTTTGCTCGGCTTCGTTTTCTTCGTACTTTTCCCGCGAACGCTTTGTTCTTCCTCGAAGACGACGTTATTGTTATCGTACGGTACCCGGCAGTGCTCGCGGCGAGATTGTTTTATTGGATCGACGAATGCGAGGCGGTTTAACTTAATTAAATAAATTATTTCCTGGAAGCCGGAGCTAGTCTTGCATCCAGTGGGCACTGTGTTTCGTTACGTGTACATGTAACATGTTCACGTGTAGGGTATGGCTTTTGCTTGCGGCTCTTGTTCTCTTTTTCGAGAAAAAGGGTGTATGTGAAATAATATATTATTTTACCGTTGGTGAAGAGGAATTGGAAATTCATTGGGCTTCGCTGGACGGAGCCCAATAAGGATAATAATTGTATCGTGAATTTTAATTTATTTCAGACGTTTTCAAGAGTAACGATAGATAGTGTTCTCTTTCAAGGATCGTACATCTGACTAGTTTCAGAATAATTTCTTAGCAGACAATCATCGCCGTGACGCTGCTTATCTTGCCAAAAGATAAATTACGTATTTGGACAGTGACTATGTTAAAGACAGTCACTAAATTAAACGGTATTTCGGATTCGAACGACTCTATTCCCGCGAGAATTCATATATGATGTCGCACGGGAAGCTACTCTGCGATCTCAGCAACTATAAAACAGAAAATCCGAGTCATTTTAACTCATCCACTGGTTTCTGTATTAGTTCTCGCACGAGAGGACGCTTTTGACGATTTCATGGCTGCAATCATGGTTAGATACACTCGAATCCTTGCACATCGAATACTTGGACGATCTGGTGTCGTCCCTGAAGTATTAATAACCAAGAGAAACGCATCGAAGATAACGAAACAAATATTCTATTAACATCCGACAGATAATAACTTGTAACGTTTGTAACTGTGGGTCAGAACGGACCCAGGAAGAATGCCTCCAAGAATCTTCTCCATAAATTCGTAAAGATCCCCAGTCTAATAACAATAATAATTTTCATGAGCCTCCAGATACAGAGAAATACCGGTGGGCGGGCCCCGGTCTAATTACCCAAAAGACAATAGAAACAACGCGCAAGATTTCCGGGCGGCAGCCGCGAGCGAATAGAAGGATATCGACTGGCGTGTAGTTGTCGAAGTTTGCTCGTTACTTCAGGAGCACCCGGTATATGCGAGCAAGCTCTCGGTTCCTCCGAATCGTCGGTCCCTGTCTCTCCGCCGGTCTCTTTGCGAGATTCGCGCGAGCGTGAGCGAGCGGGCTTGCGCGGGCTGAAGCGGGCGGACGCGGGCGCGCTCTCTCACCTACAGCCTTATGTGCTCTCCGGGTCTCCTCCTCTCTCTCTCTCTCTGTTCATCTCTCTCCTTCCACGCCGGTCTTTCTCGCTCCCACTCCGATACACCCTCGCGGCAGACTCGGTCGAATGGATTGTACACACTACACGCACACAGAGGCGAGAGAGCGCACCCACGCGAGCCCCTTTTGCCGTGTGTACGTGGTGTGTGCCGTGCACGTAGAGCTCGAAACGCTGCGAGCACATCGCACGGTGCCGAGCGGAGCGGAGCGGTGCGGAGCGGTGCGGAGCGGAGCCGAGCAGAGCGGTGCGGTGCGGAGCCGCACGAAGCCGCACGGAGCCGCAACACGCACGTTCTCTCGCGCGGCTCCGAAGCCGCTCCGAGCGGCTACGAGCGGCTACGAGCGCACTGGCGGCCATGCATCCAGCCAGCTAGACTGCCAGGAAATCGGCCAACCAACGACCGACCGACCCGCGGATTACTGACGATCGATAACGCCGATCGATTTTCCCTGCGGAGCACGCGACGCAGCCTTTTCGCTCCCTCGCGAGAACCCTCTCCGCTACGAGCAAACCTCCTCTCGCCGGCGCGGCGCGGCGCTCTCTCTTCCACGACGAGAGCACGATCCTCGAAATTTCTCCCGAGCACCGGTTCTCTCCCCCTTCTCTCTTTCTCTCTCCGATTCGTTACCGATCGCCACGCGGATCTTCCGAGAAGTACCGTTACAAGAGTCCCTCGTGGAACCGGACTCTGCGAATCCGTACGCCGAAATTCCACCAGGTTTCACTCTCGATCGCATCCGACCAGCCCGCGCCGCGCCGCTCCACACCGCGCCAGCCCGATTCGCCTCGGACCGCGATTTCGTGGCTCGCCTAATAGCAGCCGTTCCAATTGCAATGGAGCCACGCCGGCATAAAAACCCTCTTCAATTTTTTGATCGGGCTTCGAAAGAAATTATTAACCCCTTGCGGTCCTGTGTCCTCCCTCTATTTTACTTTAGAACTTGCTTGAATATCGCACGATTCAATTATACATTTGCATAGGTAGAGCAACACAGTTTTTCAAAAAAAAGAATTAGTTTTATTTGTATTTAACACGATCAGTTTCGACGGTAAAAAGATATTTCATTAGATTTCAGTATACATTAATTATACCTATATGTGTCCATAATGATGAAAGTGGTCTAACTCAAAATGTAAAACAAAATTGAACTAAATTAATCCAATGTCATAAAGCATTAGTCAAGTGAAGACTATTGCTCATGCTTCACCCAAGTTGAGGTGAATAATGCATTGCGAAAACCCATGCAAGAACTTGATCTTTCACAAGTATCTTACACCGTTAGAATGTAAAATTTTTATCCGAATAAAATTATTAATAAAACGAATCGAACTTAGCCAGTGTACTCCAGCGTTCGCAACCATCACTTTTGTTCAAATCTGCCGCCAAATCGACGGTCTCGCTCACTTTCTAATTTCGTCCTTGTATCGTCTCTCATTGCGCGCGTCATATACCGTTTTATAATATTTACGTTCTCGAATTTAACGTCGCCTCGGTTTACGCTCGGTTTAAATAACAGGCTGCTCGCCTTTTACGCGGATTCGAAATTATACGATACGCGTAGACGTCCATTATTTGTGTAAACGAAAGATGTCTCATTATTGTTATTACGTACCAGGTGTTTCGAGGTTCACGGTGGATTGATTGCAGCGGCAACGAAAACAGCTGTTAACGTTTTCATTATTACGCCTAACCCATTAATTGGGGAAGACGAGTTCACTCGTCGGCGGTTGAGCTACTTGTGCATGTTCCCACCGTTTCTTTTTTCTCTTCTATTTTTCTCGATTATCGTATCAGGTCGTTAAGTATGAATCAAGACAAATGTGTTTAAAATTTGTGTTTTATTTCTCAAGTTTCATACTTGATGACCCGATAAAATCATTCATCTCAACCCTCATATATGTGCATATATGATATATTAATTCAATGTAATTTTTACGATATCGACAAAAATGAACCCCCGTTAGGTAGTGCTTTCTATTTCAACATTATATGGAATTTTTCCTTTAAATATCTCAAAACAAGAAAAATACATGACTTGTACTACTTCAATAATTATAGGCACATACCTGATTCATAAGAAATAGTCGCGAAAAGGATCCTACGATAATCTACCTGCTTTCGTTTCACTTTCCAAATTTACCAATTTCATGTATCATCTCACATTTTAATGAAATGGACATATAAAGGAACGCTGAACCTGTCACCATTCACCAATAAAACCACTGCCAAAATACAAGGAAACATGCATAGCATCGTTAACCGCTTGCCGCATCATTTTCATTACAGTTGCAGCGTCTTTATCCCTAAAAGTGTCGTAGAAGAGGGTTAATGACATCTCTAATTTTCTAGCTGAACTCGTTCCTCATCCCGATTTTTATAAAATGCCTGATTCTATTAAAAATCGTGCAGGATCTAACTGAATTGAATCTTTGCTTGATGACCCTACCAGTAGCGATCAAGTGCTGGATCAACACGCTGTACCATGCAATGAATATCGAAATGATGAATCTATTCATCTGTCCATACGAACTGTTAATGCGACCACGTTACAATAAACTGCAAATAAATAAGCAAATAATTCAGATGACCGAATCAATGCATTCGCAGAGCCTAACCACCATCAATCCCTTAATATTTCTAAAGCGACACGTGAGTCTTTCAGCGTAGGTCAGTTTCAGGGAAAAAGTTGCAGCCCAGCCGGGCCGAGCCCGGGCCGGGACAATTACCTGTTCGAAAAAAGCCGTGGATTCGCCGGGTGTGTTTTTCAAGCGTGCAGGTCGGTGTAGCCCCTTAAGGGATGCGGTTCCAGCTCGATAAATCTATCTATCGCCTCGGTTGGCTCCGGGAGCGTGCCGCGGGAGCACAGACTCAATTAAAAGCAGTTGTAGCGGGCGCCTCGCGCGAACTTCGAGGATCCTTCGGCCGGCATAGCATGGCACACGGAACGGATCGTTCTCGATCGCGCGTGGAATCCTCGTAGTCGTTGTCGTCGTCGCCGCCACGGCTCCAAGAGATCCTTCCAGTAAATATTAATACGTCGGTTTCTCGGCGTGCACAGCCCGAGCGCCGGCCCGTTGCGAAGAATGCCGTTGCGACACACTCGTGAACACGATCTCGACGCGTAATTTGCATAAGTACGTACCGTACGTGGAAAGGACGAGCGACGGGGATCCCCGTCTCGTAAATTCGACGTCGCGGCGCTCTCGCGAAGGACGCGCGAAACAATCTAAGAACGAACCGGATAAACAATACCGAATTACCTAACATTGCTCGCACTGGTCAAATGCCTTCACACTTCTTCCTACACTTTTTCCTACACCATTTCCCCCTGTAATTGTTGCAATTGTAGACACTTTCTTCAGGCACGTCTTTCTTAAGGGACGAATTTATATTTTGTTTTCTAGGCTACGTGTTAAACGAGGACAAAAGTGAAGAATTCCTTATCGCCTGAATACGTTACACATGTAAATAGTTCAGTCCGAGTAACAATATTGCAATCATTTTCAGCAACCCTGGCCGTATTACAATTGCGAATGATACGGGATAACGTGTAGCTAACCGCAATCTTTTAATCGTTGTAAGTAGACTGCGGATTTCAAGCATTTACGACGAAATTTAAAACAGTAGAAGGATTAAGAGACTTTAAGAGCATCAATGTATTATTTCCATCCTGTTGAAACGATCAAACAAAGAATGACAATATTATTGTAGCTCCTGTTTCTTACAATTGATGACAATTTTTATTTAGCACGAAGATCCGCAGTCTGGTCACAAGTGAACTGCGAATTTTAAAAAAAGAAATAAATTTCTATTTCTCTCCAGTCACTCTTACCGAGCATTAAGTTTTAACACTAAACCTACCGAGCCTTAAAAAATGACAAGATCGTTTTTATTTAGGCTTTGTGCGGCTCCTATTTTGCAGTATGCTTTACTAAAGAGATTATTTCTAAGAGAGAATCATTTCTCTTATTTCAATAATTGTAAAATAAAAATCTGAAACCGGTCACCACGACCAGTGGTGGCACGTTTACTGTTAAAGATTCCGACAGCAGCGCAATTTCGCTAAACAGCGCTAAGGAGATCTCTAAGCGTCCGTCCAAGCCGGCGACTGTGCGGAGAATGTCGAAAACCCGTGGTCCCGGGGTCGCGCTCGCCCTTCCACACTACGGGACAGGCCTGGCAATTAGTTTATGGTCCCTCAGGTGTTTCGTTTCCTCATTCCTCGCGCGGGGTGACAGGAGTCAAACCGTTCTCGAATTTTCGAGTTGTCTCGCAGCGAGGGTAACAGGAATCCCACAAAAAGAAGGATCGGCAGAGAAAAACAACAAAAAAAGAAGAAGAAGAAGAAGAAACGATTCGTCGGCGAGAGGATCGATCGGAGTCGTAGTCGCGTGCCGCGATTTATCATCGATCGTCCCGCATCGATTGGGCGAACTCGGTGTACACCTGGCGGTAGGAAGAGAAGGCAGATGAAGATGGGGCAGAGGAAGAGGAAGAGGAACAGGAAGAAAGGGACACGGAGAAACGGCGAGACAAAAGGAGAAATTTCTACGAGAGAGCTGAAGAGGAGCGAGAGAGAGAGTAGGAGGAAAGATAGAGAGAGAGAGAGAGGACACGGAGCGAGGCAGTCGCAGCCATCGTCGTCGTCGTCGTCGTCGCCGTCGCCGTCGTCGTCGTCGTCGTCGACGCCGCCGACGTCGCTGGCAGCCGCGGCGGGAGGCTCCGAAACCGAGCGAGACCGAGCGCAGTCGATGGAGGTCGGAAACGCACGAACCTCGCGGCTCGAGCGACCTAACCAGCGACACGGCCAAGCAGTGCGGTGCCGACTCTTGCTGCCGCGGTTCCAGGTTCCGTGGCGCGCGTGCACTCGTGTTTACGCGTTCAGAGGGAGGGAGAGAGAGAGAGAGGGAAAGAGAGACCTCTACACACACAGAGCCACACATATATACACACGGAAAAGACAGAGATACCGGAGTGAACCGAAAATCCAGAGACACGTACAGAGTGCGAGAGAGAACGAGAGACCGGTCGAAACGGAGTGACCGAACCAGTGACGAGGAGGAACAAAGGAAAGAGGCGAGGAGAGGAAACGAGCTAGCTCACGGCCGAACGTTATCGCCGAGCCGCATGAAATTTTAGGAGCGGCACGCTGTCGCGTTATCGGAACAGCGCGGCCAGCCGTCCCGTCCCGTCCGTCGGCGCGAGCAGCAGCGAGGCCACCGAGGATCACCGCTCTTGCTCTCGCCTGGCCGCACGGAAACAGAATAAACGCGAGTCCCGCGGAACAGACTAGGATAGAACCGCGAGATTCGTCGTTGGTGATCGTCGTCGGCCAGGGCGTCTACCCTAGATTCTTCCGGCGACGAAGAGACTCTCGGAGACGTATATATGTTCGTCGTCGTCGATTGAGGTAGCAGATTGAGAATACATACCCTGTACAGAACCGCTGGTGCGCGCGTGAGAGCGAGACCCGAGAGAAGAAGCGTTTCGGTGGTCCGTACGAGTGCCCGCGGAGGAGACGAAAGGAGAAACTCTCGGAAAAAGAAAGTCTCGCTGGAGGATATTCGGTCCGGGCAGTGATCTCCGGGAGGTGGTCACGTGTGTCCGCGGCCGGTGAAAACCGTGTGAGAGCAGCGCGGACTCTCGAAAACCGTCGAGACTTTCGCGCGCGGCGGCTCCGTCCGAAATCGTCCCCGGAGGACGACTCCGGACAAACGCACGCACATACATACATACACGCGCTCGCGAGGAGTCTCTCCTCTTGGTCCTTTGTCCGAGAGAGGCTCGTCCAAACAGAAAAAGAAGAAGAAGAAGAAGCTCGAGGAAAAGAGAGAGAGAACGACGAAGAAGAATAAGAAGCTTGAAGAAGCTCGAGAAGAAGAAGGATCCGTCGGCGTGCAGAGCGAGCAAAGAGCGAGCAGAGCGCGGAGGAGGTTCTAGCTCTCGAGACCGGTCTCGCCGGCTATCCTGGAGGACGATGACGATGGTAACGAGGATTGCGAGCGATAACCGGAGGACGTTCAGCTCGAGAGGGCTCGATTGAACGGCTCCGCTCGCTCCAGGCCCCGGCCCGGCCCGGCCCGGCTCCTCGTTCTCTATTAGTATTGTTATCGCGCGCTCGAACCGACTCTGCCCGCGCGACGATCGGCTCGAATCGCGACACGGTTTCGACCCGACCCGGCGCGGCGCGGCTCGGTCCGGTCCCGTCGTCGGGACCACGGTGATATTCTACGATATATTCCCCCCCGGTGACAGTGTGCCACACAGTGAGTGCAGTTTCGTGCGAGCTTCGTCCCGATTGCGGAGGCGGAGGCGGAGGTGGCGGAAGCAGCCCGTGTTCTCGGCCGTGAGCCGACGGCTCGCTCGCTCGCTAGCTCAGCCTGCTCTTGCCTGCTCGCTCGCTGGCTCGCGTGCCTCGACCGGAGCCGTCGGGAGCAGCGGCCAGTGTCGGAGCCGCCAGGAGGAGCACACTTCTTTCCAGGAGGAGCATCGTAACTAGCGACATCAATAACAACAACAACAACAACAACAACGGCATAAGGCCCGGAATCCGGACCGGTCATTTGTCGCTCCTCGAACGACCACTACTAGGGCCGATATCCTCGTGCTTCGTCGAGCTCCGTTCTTCTCGCTCCACCGGGAAACTCATCGAAGCGGAAGCGACGGGAAACCGAGCGGAGACCTTCTCTCCTACCTCGTAGGCAGACCAACAGAGATAGATAGAGACCCTTTTGTTCCCCCCAGTTACGCTATCCAATTATCGGCAGGCCGAAGAAGGCATCGAGCGTGCTCTTCTCTCGCGACCACCGCCGACAGGAAGCGCAACTCTTCGCCCTCGAGCAACCAGAGGAATATAATCGGCGAGGATGCAGGTGGCAACGCTGTTTAGGGAGAGCGCCACCCTGCTGGGCGCCTCCAGCCTGGACCCCCCGCAGACACACCATCACCAGACCATGCAGCAGCACCAGCAACAGCAGCAACAACAGCAGCAGATACAACAACACCCGGCCGATCTGCATCTAGCGCATCACATGCAGCATCACTACAAAATGTAAGTCCCCAAGATGAGCCCAGTTAAGCGACCGACACACCCTAGCCTGTCCCGTTTTTTCCTTCAGCTTCTCATCTTTCGAATATCGCCCAGGTACGAGGTGTAGAACCGGATTCCCGTTCCGTCACGTCTCCACGCACAGAAGAGCAGAGACTCGGTGGAACACGGTGCAATCGGTTCCTACACACTCCCGAAAAGTCTCGCGAATTTCCGAGCTTTCTAGGAAAAACTCTAGGTGGAAAACTAGATCTCAGGCATTCCTATCAGACCCGCCTAAAAATTTGAGAACCTTTCATGCGTGCTGCTAAAAGACACCTGGGTGAAACGTGTTTACATCGAAGCAGTACACAGAGTTTACTGTTCCTTTTCTGTACAGACACTAACCCTCCGCACTCGAAGCTACCCTGATGAATCAAGAATTCCATCGATGTTAGATAGTTCGTTCGACTAAAAACATTACGACGACTCGGAACAAGATAAAAACTGTGTGTTTGTTAAGTAGAAACAAGTGGGATCGCGTAAGAATTGTTCCAAATTCTGGTAAAATCATTTTTAATGTCCCAAGTCCGCCATTCGAGTGCGAAGGGTTGATAAGCGAATGAAATCGCAGCTCTAGTATAAACAAATCCCAAAATGATGATCGCCAGGTTGGAGGCGTTAGAGGTTCAGTGGAGAATGGACGTTGCTCCGTGGGCCTTGCCTGGTCGGCAGTCCCGGGTGAATTGACTCTAGCTTTAGGCCCTAAGTCGAAGAAGCGTGGTGGTCCGCTCGCTCGTCGATCGAGGAACGCCGCCGCGAATCGGATCAGCTGATCGGCTGAAAAGTATAGATGAGAAGAGGGAGAAACGCGAGAAAGTCGGCGCGGCGGCCGTCGGACCGAGCGAGCAGCTAGCATTCTAACCGTGCGACGATTAGGTTCCACCGATTCTGTGGAATCGCTGATTCCGAGGAACTGGAGAGATCCAGGAATTTTTAAACAAATTCGTGTAAAATCGCTCGCGCGAAATTGATTGAACTTTGAGGATGATTAATAGACTGCGTCGTACTTACAGAAAATCATTTTTCTAATATCGACAGTCGGTCAAACAAAAGAATTTCAAGAACAAAAATGATAGAACTCGTTTCGGATTACCGGAGCGCGAGGACGCTGATTTCCGAAATGGAACAAGTGTCCTTCAAGGACAGCTCGCAAGATGATATGAATTCACGGTCAACGGGAACCAGAACCAGAATGTGAAATGTTGCGAATTCGCGTCAGCGGTCGGGGGTGCGTTAATATTTGCGTGAATACCAATCATAGTGACACATGCCGAGTCCGGAACGATAATCCCCCTTTCACTGTAGTTGGTGGAGGGGCTGGGAAGATTGCCGCGAGATTGTAGCGCTCGATTTCGGGCCGGGCTAACGTTATCGCGTCTTTAACCTGCCGAAATCGTTCCCGTCGAAGGAGAACAGGAGACGATAGCCCCTGCGTCGAAGGTACCGGTAGAGAGAGAGAGAGAGAGAGAGAGAGAGAGAGAGAGAGAGAGAGAGAGAGAGAGAGAGAGAGACCCCTTTACGAATCCCGTCACGCGCCTCCAAGGGACAGGCCAGCATTTGTATTCGTTGCGCAAGGTCTGGTCGTGCCCTAGCCCCGTTCCTTCTCGGACCAGTAGAATTTGTTCAATGTATCTCTCTCTCTCTCTCTCTTTCTCTCTTGCGATGCACGTTATCGGCGCGCGATCGTCGCCGCCGCGATAAACCCCGCCGGCCATGGGAGGATGTTTGAATTGCAGACGCGCGTGGCCATCGCCGGAAATAAAGATACCGAGAGCAGACGAGACCAACCGAGCAAATTTCGTTGCGAAAGAGTGCGTCTGGGATCGGCCGCTTCACCCTCGAGCTCTCCTCTCTCCTCTCTCTCGCCTTTCTCTTCCTCGTCGAAATCGTCTCCGAATGACGTACAATATCCAGAGACCGTTGCGAAACAAGGAAACCGGAGGAAATTTATTGGATATGGGTGTTAATGAATGCACGCTGGCGCATTCGAAATAAAACAATTCTTTATTTCACGGCGCAGTAGGAAGCTCTTTACTAATCGAAATCTTAGCTTCGACTGACGCTGAGAGGAAAACTGTTGGAACTCCGAAAGGAAGCAAGGGTCCCCTCGTATCTCCAGACTGTTTAGTTTAGGCCCCACAGACCGGCTCTTGAAACAAAGTTCCAAATGGGGTACAGTAAATGTTCCTTTACTGTCCGGGGTCGCCGGTACGATCACTGTCCAGTGCCTACCCCCTCCACTGTCATGCTGTCATAAAAAAATAGTGTCCCTACACGATCACTGTCCGTGCAAAACACAGCTGTTGGACAGTAAAGGAGCTTTTACTGTACATCGAAATCTCTGTTTAGAAACGATTCTGAGATCGTTTCATCGATACTTCATAATCTCTGTGTATTAACACGATTCTGAGATCGTTGATTCATTCTGACAACCAACAATAAGTTCATTGTGCTGATAACTTATTGATAATCCAACAAAATTCTATTCGTTGCTGAATGTTCTGTTAAAACGGCCACCGGTTCGAATTAATCGCCAGAAACTGGCCTGCTCGACCACGATTCTGATGTTCTGGATCACGACGGAAACCCATAAGATATAGATCTCTAAGGGTGAAATGTGATCACGTTCGATAAGGATCCGCAGAGTAGTTTTGAATAGTCTGTTTAAATGGCTATCAACTTGAATGGATTGTCAGGATTGACCAGTCTTCAAGGGCGATTTTCACATTCTGGGTCAAGACCACGCTAATGTATTAATTTATACCCCCGAAATAAGAAGGTTTAAAATTATCCACATATGTATTTCGGTTAGCTACACAACAGTTCAATACTAAAACGTGCAGAAGAACCGGATTACAGTATGCTGCGGATAAAAACAAGACGCTGAAGGCGGAAAGTTGCGCACACGATAGCCGATCGATATCGTCTTTGTTCAGCGGACGAAATTCATAATCTCAAACGTGAAGACAAGATGCTAATAATATGTCGTTACAAAAGAACCGTCGCAAACAACTTTCTACACAGTCAATCCTTCCTCGAGTCGGTTTAGTGTGCAGAAACTTAAAAACCTGGTACATACAATCTATTGTGAGTAGACTGCGCATCATTATCTACATAAATAAAAATGTAAATGTTTGTTTGTTCAAAATCTTAAATCTCCGAAAGTTCTTCACCGATTGCTCTGAAATTTTGACACAACGTCGCATTCGAATACGCGCGTGTTTTTATATACCTATTATATAGATGTCATACCTGTGACAAGTAAAAACATGCTTTTTTTGAAAAACAGCAGCCACAGCAACGCGTGGCCGGGTACAGCTAGTGTAAAATAAAAATGTTCTGCACGAACTATAGGAAACAAAATGGTATCCAACTACCTGTCTGTACCGTCTGCTAACCAGAAAGAGTGGTGCCGATTCTTTCGAGCTTAACGCGAGGAGTATAAAAATATAGTTTGGTGCGCGGCTGAATCCGATTTCTGTGAACATCATCGCCGCAATTTCCGCAGCCGATGATCCGCGGGAAACGGAGAAACGGCGACGATAAGCGTGTTCGACGCCTTCGACGCGGCTCTCTCGAGAACCGAAGCCAAACCGCGAGAAGTTTCGAGCAGACGCGAGGGCGCCAATAGGTCAAGGCTACATTACGCTTCGACGACTATATCCCTCGGCTATCTCTCAACCGGCCGATCTCCGAATCCGCGAATCGACTGGCCACCCGCGTGTCTCGCAGGATTTCCAAGCGATTACGCTTTCTCCTTCGAACTGGTCGGTTTTTCGAATTCGGAGCGTTTTCTCTCGTTAGCGTCTCATCGCGATGGAAAACCTCGACGAGTGCTCGATAGCGTCGCGTTAACCAGAACTGCGGTAGCTTTGACGAGAGCTAGCGATCGACGAAGCATACGATGAACGTACGCGGATGACGGCACATATGCTTCGTTTTTATTCGCGTGGAAACTCTTAGCCCTCGAAGGAAATCTTGGAACATCAGACGATCAAGTGATGCACTAGGATCGTATAAAGTTTTAGTAGAAATTTGCTAGAGTCCTGTCGAGTGTGGAGTTTTAGATTTCAGGATTCCGATGCGTGGAATTTGGATAGTTTTGATTTGGACCCGTGGGATTTGTCGGCGTGGGGTTTGAGCGCGTACAATTCGAACGCGTGAGATTTTCATGCGTGCAATTTGGTCGCATAGAATCTGGGCGCGTGCGATTCGGACGCTCAGGATATGGGGCGCGTAGAATTAGCGCTCGTGGGATTTGAACGCCTAGAATTTACACGCTTCGATTTGGTTAGATAGACTTTGCGGGCGTGGGATTTCGGCGCGTAGAATCTGCACGCCCGCATTTTCACGCGTGCAATTCGGATGCTGAAGATATGGGGCGCGTAGAATTAGAACTCGTCGGATTTGGATGTCTAGAATTTACACGCTTGGATTTGGTTATATAGACTTTGCAGGCGTGGGATTCGGTCGCGTAGAATTTCCACGTTTGGTATTTCCACGCGTGCAATTTGGACGCTTGCGATTCGAGCGCGTGCAACTTGCATGCGTAGAATTCGGCCGCCTGGAATTCGCACGGCCGGAATTTGAACGATCGTGATAGGGAATCGCAAGCAGGAAATCCCGCCTTTCGGGCGGTGTAACAGGCGGGAGAACAGATCGTTCTCATCCCGAAGGAAACGTAAACCGCGTGGTCGAGGCGGAAGAGTTTCGGCGCGTTATCCGCGGCGGGACGAGGCGGTAAACGATTTCATCGCGGCCGTAACAGAGCCGGGAACCGGGAAAAACGAGAGGAAAGAGCGCGGAGGCGGCCACGCGTCACAGATAAATCGTGCCTCGCCGATAAATCGACCTTATCAATAAGATCGAGACTCCTTCTCGCCCTCTTCCAACTTCTCCAGTACTCCCTCTCTCTCTCTCTTCCTCTCGTTCTCTCGTTGAATTCCACCGATTCGCAGCCGGTCGGTCCCGTCGGAGTTATTCATGTATTCCATAAGTTCGGAATACATGAATAGCCTACAAGATGCAGGTATCCGCGAATCGTCTTCGATAAAGCCGTATTCTTTGCCGCGGCAATTTAGGACCGTTTAAGGTCCTCCCGAGAAGAAACCTAACCGGGACCTGATCCTGCGACGAGAGCTTGTCCTCGGAAAGCTTCGGAAATTCTACAACGGATCTTCGATTCGATCCTATACCGGCGGCGACTTGTCTCTCGAATATACACGTGCTGGACACTTTCCGCGGGCTAATGAGAACCTCTAACTTCTTCTAGGTTGTTACTGTAACCGTAAAATAAATCGTGCTGCAAGGGATTAAGCAGAATTTTTAGTTACTGCCTCTTTTTAGTTATGTTCTGTTTGCTGAAGCTCTACATGTTGTGGCAGCACCTCGGTTATCAGATTTCTGAATTCTTTATGTACTATAATGCGTTCCATATGCAACCGTTCAAAAGACACTGAATAAACATTCGAACACCGTAAAATCTTGATAACGACATCATTCGTATTTCCTACAACGAACTTAAGAAATCTTTTAAAACCTGCTTGAGTAAAATTGTAACCGTAAAATAAATCGTGCTGCAAGGGGTTGAGCAGAATTTTTAGTTACTGCATGTTACACTGTGATCTAGTTAACTTCCCTTCTTCTAGGAAGTTAAAAACGTCGAAGTTCTGATCACTGTATACAATAAAACAAATCGTGCTGCAAGGGATTAAGCAGAATTTTTAGTTACTGCCTCTTTTTAGTTATGTTCTGCTTGCTGAAGCTCTACATGTTGTGACGGCACCTCGGCTATCAGAATCGGTTATCAGATTCCTGTATTCTTTATGTACTATAATGCGTGTTCCATATGCAATCGTTCAAAAGACCCTGGAGATAAATAATTCGAACACCGTAAAATCTTGACAAAGACATCATTAGTATTTCCTACAACAAACTTAAGAAATCTCTTAAAACCTTCTCGAGTAAAATTGTAACCGTAAAATAAATCGTGCTGTAAGGGGTTCAGCAGAATTTTTAGTTACTGAATGTTACACCGTGATCTAGGTAATTTTCCTTCTTCTAGGAAATTAAATACGTCGCAGTTCTGATCACTGTCACTGTTAAACAAATCGTGGTGCAAGGGGTTGAGCACAATGTTTGGTTACTGTATCTGGTTAATTTTGGCAGCGACCAATTGCCGATGCCATTCGTTTTACGGCAATCATTTTTACGGCCACTGGTGACCACGTTTCATATGTAAAACTAGAACGAAGTCGAATCCTGGGTGATTAGAATGTTTCCGTTGGAATTCGAGCGGGTTGCGATGTTCGGCGCGGCCGGACGTTCGGAGCGGAAGGGACAGCGAGCGGAAGAACGCGTAAAAGTGTAACGAGAAGCGGCGAAAGAACCGGAAAATGGA
The DNA here is from genome assembly GCA_963966675.1 of Lasioglossum calceatum. Classification (NCBI taxonomy): domain Eukaryota; kingdom Metazoa; phylum Arthropoda; class Insecta; order Hymenoptera; family Halictidae; genus Lasioglossum; species Lasioglossum calceatum. The sequence goes on from OZ016540.1 coordinate 13,025,163, forward strand.
GCCCCGCGTATAAAATGTCGTTAAGTGGTCCGGAGTTGGCGGCGGCACGAAACGCCGAGTATCGTTAGCCTTGGTCCCCCGGTAATCCGGTTCGCCCTTGCTGGTCCATGCTGCGATACGCGTCTTCGTCGGTATCAGGCCACTGTATTAACGTACCGCGATCATGGCAATTATTCTTCGCCCAGCTGCGATTTTAATTATCGCGGTACCGCGTTCCCGTGGCTCGCTAACACAAATCGTTGCGCGTCGAATTCTTCTTCCTGTCCAAGAAACCCGCGCAACGAGTTCATTCAAATTCGAATACTCTCGTGTGTAGTATTCTGTGCTCTCTAGAACTCGAAGCTGCTATGAAAAATAACGACGAGTACGTTATCCTGCAAATGTTCTTGCCCCCTGGTATATTCGAAAATACCCACGGGTCTAAATCGTCTGGAGATTATGGTAATAATCCTTCGGAAGGTTAATCCTTCCTCGAAGGATTAGCACGGGAACTACAGAGCTAAACGCGGCTAATGTACACATGTACATAATTTTATAGCACAAGATTGAATTTATTCGAGAAATGTTCGTTGAAAAGTGTCTGACAAGAACATTTTAATTACTTCTAGAATAATTTGGACGCGTCTAATTATTCCAGTGTTACATATTTATCTTTTCGTGAGCTTCGGTGGTCACTATATTACAGCTAAGCGATACGTGTATAAATCTAGAGTTCCACTCGTAGTTTCGAAAGCAAACGTCTCTTGAACCTCGCGAGAGCCACAGGGAGCGGCTCCGCCGGTTGCAAAATACGAATATTATCTTGTCTGAAGTATTGTTTAAAAAATTGAACTTCTCCCGCCGTCGCGTGGAGGACGTGTTTGTTTTACGACAGATATTGCGTTCGTAAAAACGTGTGTGGAACGCGTAAGTATGTAGTTGCGCACTCGGACAAGATGCTTAGTTGGGGTGTTTAATGTACCTGCTTAATGACTTCAACTAACTTTGACTGCCGTCGGTTTACAGCCACAGATTATTGCTCCCTCGAATCTGACCGTGTTCCGCGATCGTTGCGTCAACTGGATCCTTGGCTAGGTTTGAACGATCGTGGTATTGCAAACGATTGCTGCTTCAGACAATTAGGAAACCGAGTGCGAAAGCTATTTTCAGGTTTAAGGGCGTCGCAGCGAATTTCTACGATGTACACGATCTCTTCGCAAATTTGGAGATTTAAAAAATTCAGAAATTAATTGTACCACCGAATCAAGAACGATCTTTATCAAACAATCTTTAAAATCTTAAAAATAAATTGCATCTTCGCTCAATCAAGCTTTACGAAAGAACGACATACCTACATGATCTTGTCTGAAATTTAGAGATTAAAAATGAATTGTATCTTCACTCAATCTAGCTTCACGAAAGAACGAGGATATACACGATCTTGCCTCTAATTTCGAGATTTAAAAATTAATTGAATCTTCACTCTTCACAGCTTTACGAACGTACGACGGCATACATGATCTCGTCTGAAGTTTGGAGATTTAAAAATTCAGAAATGAATTATATCTTCACCGAATCAAGCTTTACGAAAGAACGGCGTGAACTCCAGTTCATTAAGCTATTATCAGCCGATTACGTCCGGCGAGCACAGGTGGTGCGATCAGCTTTCGGTCGCGAACTATGCCGCGCTTCGTCAAAAATCCTGGCTGCCGGTGTTTTTTTCGAGCGAACCGCCGCGTACACGCCACCGAACAGATTGTTTCGCGTCACGGCACGGATCGGCACGGATCGGATCGAGGAAAAAGAAAAACGGAGGTGCGGCGTGGAGCGACGCGGGGGTCTTTCAGACCTAACGCGCGTAAATCGCGCTCCGAGTCATGCGAGGCCCCGCGTGTCCGCGTCTTTATTGTACCCTCTCTATCGTACGTGCTGCGTGTTGCCGCTCTCTGTCCGGGAGAGATTGTTCTCGCGGAGGAGCCTGGGCTCTGCCGAAATTCCCCTGATCGCGTTACCTTTCTCCATTCCTCGATTTTTCTTCCTTAGAGAACCCTCTGCCCTGTTTCTTTTCTGTTCGTTTCTTCCTTGGAAATTGGACGCGCGCGATTCGGATGCGTGCAACTCGGACGCTTAAAATTCGGACGCGTGCGATTCGGATGCGTGGAATCTTGACGCGTGCAATTTGGATGCGTGCGAAGCGGACGCTTGAAATTCGGACGCGCGGAATTTTGACGCGTGCAATTTGTACGCGCGCGATTCTCGATTTTTCTCTTTTACTCCCTCCCTTTTCCCTTTTTTCCCTCCATTCTTCCTCGCTTTCTTCTACCGTCCGTTTCTTTTCTTTTCGCCGTTCTTAGCGAGCGAGCGCCGACTACTACTCCCTTTCCCTTTCTCCCGGCTCGGTTATCTCCGTCGTGTTTTTATTTTAGCCCGAAGCAAATGTCGAGGTAGAAACGGTGAGCCGGACGGACGGACGGATAGACGGACGGATGGACGGACGGACGGACGAACGAACGTAGAGAGGGTAGGAGAGACCGAGAGGAGAGTAACGAGCGGGAGAAAGATGGACGGACGAATGAACGGGCGAGAGAGGAGGAAAAGTAGGAAGGTTGATGTGAAAGACGGGGTAGCGGGGTTCAGGGGGGTTGAACCGGCGGGTGGAGGCGGAGGTGGCGGAGGAGGAAACGAGAGGAAACGAGAGGAAACGAGAGAAGCAGCGCCGGTACGAGAAGCTCGAGCAAGAAGAGGATAGAACACAAACGGCCGCACGAAGAGAGCTCGTCGAACGGGCTGCTCTCCTCCTCTACCTCCTCCTTCTCTTCATCCACCATCTCCTCCACCACCACCACCTCCTCCTCCTCCTCCTTCTCCTCCACCTCCTTCGAACCTCGCAGACTATGGTTTCGTAACACGCGTCTTTCCCGCTCACCGCCACTCTCCTTCGCCGTCTCTGTCTCTCGCGAGACTCGCAGCGAGCCTCGCCGCGCCGCGAGAGATATACGCGTCTCTTCAAAACCCGAGGATTCGAGCGCGCCGGAACAACGCGACGGTACGGAGGGAAGGGGCCGAGGAACTACCGGGCCCGTCAAAATCCCGGGTCCCAAGTTTATTTCATCATTTCATCGGGATCTGGCGAAACCTTCGACCATCGAATCGTTTTACTCGCTGCGGTTCTGAAGAACTTGAGGAAATCTTGTTCTTGAAGCATCTGACGCAAGATTGTTGCTCATGGTCCTCGGTGGGGACTGAATCTCGCGCTTCTCTGGGACACGTCGGCCCCGAGACGCGAATCCTAGGCGTTTCTTACGGTTCACGATATATAACTCGAAGATATTCTTCAATGCATTCGAATAGAAGTGTCTGTGCGGATAGTACAAATCGACCTTCACTTGTATCAGAACTCGATCCATGATTTATTCGACTGTTTGTGTCTTCAACAATTTTCGGAGATGAATTAAGATATGCATGTTGGCATCGCGTAGAGTCTTGTTAAAATCGAAGATCTTCTCCAGTGGTTCAAGTCTGCCAAATTCATCTTCACCGATTCACCAGCGATCTCCAGGATCATCCAGCCTTCACGGTCGCGATAGTCGCAGTCGTCGATGGAAATCGAAAAGAAAGATCTTGGATTCGCGAACTTGTCGCGGGGATTAGCTTCGTCGATCGAGAGTAGGATAGAGCGAAACGCTATAGAGTGAGAAAGAAAAATAGGGTAAAAGAGACTCTGTTCTTCCAGTCTCGAACGAATCCCGGCACCGGATAGAACGAAACGGGGCGACGCTTCCGGCTACGGAACGAATATCGTGGCTCGAAGTTTCGGCCGACCATATCGAGCCACGAAACGCCGCCACCGCCTTTTTCCGGGCGTTTTCGGTGACTCACGATATAGTATTCTATATCGGCGCTCTCGAAACGCGCCGCGTGACGCAACAGAACGCGAGACAGACGATGATGCTCTTCCTCTACCTCCGCGAAAACATTCCCTCCCGGTTCGTCCCTTTCTCGGAGGACACCTAATCCGAGCAACCTGCTCGAATCTCTCCAATCACTCGCCGGGAACGATATCTTAACGACCAGTTTATTAACGACGATTTCGGTTAATGGACGTATCTCGTTGGATAACCTCTGAATAGTTAACGGAGTCCGAGGAACAACTTTCTCCGAGCGAATCTCTCGCCGAGCCTTTCCGCGCTAGAAATCCAAATTTATCGACGCGGCTGCAGCCTCTTTTTCGGATGAAGATCGCCGAGCATCCACTTTCATGATTGAATCACTACTGATAGCTCGAATCAGGCTGCCGTTGAAGACCACGGTGCAAGGACAGACTCGTGGACCTCTTTTTAGTTATATGTATTCTGCTTGCTGAAGCTCTACATGTTGTAGCAGCACCTCGGTTATCAGATTTCTGAATTCTTTATGAACAATAATGCGTTCCATGTGCAACCGGTCAAAGGACCCTGGTTATTCGAACATCGTAAAATCTTGATAAAGACTAACCTACTTCTCACAGTGCGCAAACACTCCTAAAAATTTGAATCAACTTTCATCAATTAAATTGTCTCGAAAAATCAAATTCCTCCATTTTTTGCAACCTCTCAAGCACTAATACTTGACAACAACCTTAAGAAATGAATTTCTTAAATCCTCCTTGATAAACGCGTTATTTAAACATTTCCGAAAAATTGTTTCCTTCCGTTTCTATATCTTCCAAATGATTCTGAACACGTCTAAACAATAAATAACAGGTGAAATGGATGTCCTTTATTTCGATGCTACTTTTCATATGTATTATGTTCAACCTTTGCCACGCTTAACAATAATTGATTTGAGAAGTAAAATTCTCGATTATAACTTCTACTAAGTAAGAAATAATATTAAATATTTTGCACTCCTAAATCGGCTGTTTTCCCCACAGTGCACAGTGCATTGAGTCAATGGGATTTTCAGACAAAAATCATAAGAGTATCATTCAGTATCGAGACAGTATTATTTTCTTAGAAATGTATGCCTTCAACGTCATCAACAGGCTCAAGAACAGTTCGAATGAAAGGAAAAACCTTAGTTTTTCTTTCTTCGTGGTTGCTTGAGAACCATATCTCGAAGATAGATTTATTAGTAATAGATCGCTCAGAATCTGAAAAAAATTGTTTTTTAATTGTCGGGCAGCTGGGGGCAGCTAATTTTTGTGTAATCCTAAGAACCCTCCAGTGACAACATTGTATAATAACACGGAAGTTTATTTTTTGATTTTTGTCCCATGAAAACGCACTGTGCAGTGCGGCGACGAGACTGTCATTTTTCTGTCACGTATTGTCGGTGAGCTCATCATTTCCATAGCTGTCTAACACTTTCGCAAGATTTTCGAAGCGCACGGGTCAACGTTACTTGAAATACGTGCCGGTAAAAAATCGATGGCCCCGCAGCCTCGACGGCCACGCACATACGCTCGATACAATTACGCAGTCCCAGAGCGGCGGCGTTGCGGTAGTTTGCTCGCGAATCGGCTCGTTCTGTCCGAACGATCGCGGCGAAACGTTAAAATTAAGCGATTTCGCGTTGGGCCGAACACTCGAAATCTACCAGAAAAATTCAGCCGATGGCGGAGAGTATCGCAAGATCGTTTCGCCATTGGCTCCTAATTGTGGCGGGGCTCGTAGATTCGACTGTTTTACGAGTCACATTACGCAGCTACGTATTTCTGAACGATTTTATTCCGACGAATTTTATAGGATCGTTCATAATAATGCGAAATTGCCTCCCGACCGCGAGACTAGCGAGACACCGCTCTCTAATAATACATATCGCGGGGCTGTTTGGTGAGCACTTGGTTTATTGCTGAGCATTGTCGATGGTCAGGTGTTTGTCTGCGCCGCGACGCCTTCGCGATCCTCTTTTACGAGATTTTTAGAAAAATTTCGATGATCCTGGAATTGGGAAGTCGGATCACGGCTGGATTAAGGCGGTAGACTCGTTTCCAGGATTGCAAAGGTGCGGGATTCGCCTTCTCATTTCTCGATAATACAAACAAGGGGTTTTTCAGTCGTCAAAAACGCTAGATAAAAGATCGATCTAGGGCGCTATCTCCCTCAAAAGCCAGATCAACTTATGGATTAATTAATTCAATAAATCGCATTATTGCAGACTCTAGCACTCTCTATAATCGTATTGATTTTTTTATTGAGTCTTTGCACACTTTTAATAAACAATTACGCAGGATTATAGGATAATACCATATTGTTTGTACCATTAGTTTCTGTGCATGCCCCTTTTTTGTTATTATACGAGTAGTCCTTTATCTTTTTCGATTGTAAACATTTATGTAAGAGGACTTCGGTCCGTCTATAATAAATAATAGTAATAAAAATAACAGTCCTATTTTTCCGTTTACAAGGCGTAATTTGCATTATTCGGAAGCATATAACTGCGCATGTAGCTATTTTCATATTTTCATAGCTACATGCTGCCGAAAAATGCAAATTATTTCGGGGGAGATAGCGCCCTAGACCGATCTTTTATCCAGCGTTTTTGACTGCTGAAAATCCACGTGTTTGTATTATTGAGAAATGAGAAGGCGAATCCCGCACCCTTGCAATCTGGGAAAAAGGACCTCCGGCGAATGATTGTGGTGTCAAAAACTCCGGAGAACACATTTCTTTATCAGTTGGTAGTAGTCGGTAGTTGAAACAGTTCTGCTGTTGTTGTAATCGCATAGAAATTAGAGAACCTAGAAGTACTACATTTGGTTAGAGGTGGATATGGCTATAGAAGTGTAAATCGTGGTGCACGAACGGTTAAAATGTTCAGCACGTGTTTGTCAGCTGCGTTTCCATCGGTTTCCTCGAATATTCTGAAATAAGGTAAATTCGCTATTTTTTGGCCGTGCCTTTCGTCCTTTATGGCGTTTGCGGTCCTCATGCGGTAGGAAGTCCAATTGATCTCGCGGTCGCATGCTTGTCGCTTCGTAGAGGGTTTCACGACGGAATACGACCTTTTTCCAATTTCAATTTTACTTTCAACATCAATTCGTATTAGCTAGTAACTAGTCTTGCGTGAAAATGACGATCAGGGTAAAGGGTTAAAAGAGCTGACAGTTTAGGAGAGATCTTAGCAAAGAAGTAATCGCGATCATAGTCGTCCAAGGCTCGAAACCGGGGAAAACTCGACAGCTGACAGGTTTGGTCGGTGCTCCAGGCTGCAGGATGACGTTCGCATCGTGCTCCACCATTGTCACGGAAACAGGGCGTTGGGCGGGCTCGTCGCTCGCGAACTGCACTCCATGTTTTATTTATTTATTTATTTAACTAAACGAAGCTCCTTTGCAAACACGCATGCTAAACACAATGTAACGACGGGCTGGCCGGCGAGCTATAACGGCCAATGAAAACGAGATGAAATGAAAAAGTTCGTCGAATAAAACGGAACCATGGAAAAATTGTTGCATGATTTCGGTTGCTCTTGGGAAAGATCTTGGAAAAATACATCTATCTTCATCCTCAAAACCTTGTCATATAGTATTAAGTCGAACGTATGATTAAACGTATCTTTATGCAAAGTAAAAATTGTTCAAATTGTAAGACACCGAAGTTAAATGAAAATATACACTGACTTCCACTAATATTCGGACACTCTTAAAAAGATCGTAACTTTTTTAATATTGGAATATATGATTTGAAATTTTTGGAGAAGTTAGAACAATTGGCATGCTACACAACGTGGCCGAAATTTTTGAAAAAAACTGCAAGTTGTCAGAATTGCAGAGAAAATACTGAAAGTTGTATTTTCTAACTTTTTTATGTGGGCTTACATGGAAAATTTAGAAAACACGTTTCGTAGATCTGTATCAATTAAACGTATTCTGAAAATTGCATCAAAATCGGTCGTCATTGGAATGAGCTACAAACGTTTAAAGATTGTAAAAAATTCAGTTTTTCACGATTTTCAGCCTCCAACTGCAATAATTCTAAAGGTTCTTACATCTGTCAATGTCTGTCGTTTTTTTCGCATCAACCGATTTCTATGAAACCTTCACAGTGCATATAATTAACACAGATCTACAAAACGTATTTTTTAAAATTTCAATATAGGCCCGCATAAAAAAGTTGTAAAATGCAACTTTTAGTATTTTCTCTACAATTCCGCCCAAATGCAATTTTTGAAAAAATTTCTTTTCACATCCTGTAGTAAACTAATTGCTCTAGCTCCCAAAAAAAGTTCAAATCGCATAGTCCAATTTTAATAATGTTATCGCTTTTTTTAGAGCGTCCGAATATTACTGGGAGTCACTGTATTTTGACTTTCGATCATCTTAAAATGTCGAAAATAATGGAACAATGTCCTTGAATTTTTCTATAGTCTTTCAGTTTTGTATTTGGCTAGTTCTTCTTCAGTCTACTTACGAAGTTTTTCTTTCAGATCGAAATCAAATCCTATTCTTCTTATAACAAACGTAGTCGTACGTATGAGAAATTACTGGCCGTATCAACTATGGAACAAATGACGGGGCAACAGGTGAACTGCATTTTTTAAACGAATATTAGAGGAGCAACAGTTTCATTTATTTCATACGAGGACATTAAAATTCCCTGTTTCACAGATTTACATCGACTGCGGTTGAACCGTGCACTGTGAAAGTCGTTAACAAATGCATATAGTAGAACCTTGTATCGCAGACAAATAGATCAGCCTAAGGCGGCTGATATTTCTCCTTTCGATGACAGTTTTCTTTCGATACAAGACCATGGCTTTCAGCGTTTTGCGGACAAGGGTACCTATTCGGTTTGACATTTGTTCTCGAGTGTGTCAAGAGCTCATGGGTCCCATAAAGTTCTATTTCAGACGATGAAGTGGTTTGCATCGATATCTTTCGTTGGAAAACGGTGAAATACAACATACCGTCTCGTTCTGGCAGTAAGCGGTGTCGAGCGGGCAACTTGAAAGAAGAAGCGGCTTGTCTCGAGAAAAACATGGTCGTCTTATATTGGAGGAAAACTGTGGTGTTTCCCTGATCTACTCGGATAAGGAAGACTCTGGTGCGTTTGAGAAACCAGGTCGCGATCTGGATCGGACGGAATAAAAATGTAATTGGGTTGAAAAGTAGCCGAAGAACGGGGCGAGCGTCGTTGGTGCTGGCTCCAAGTTGGACACAGCATGACAATAGGTTCTCTCTGTGGCGTCGCTATCGCGCACGCAATTATCGTCATCGACGAGGACGACGACGCGTATACGTCGCGGTGAGGCATCCAGCCAGAAACTAGTTTCCTATTTGCTGCGGGAGGAGGAGTAGGAGGTTTTCAGCGTCTGTTAGAGAGGCGCGCCGTGTCTTTTAGATTCCGCGGGCGATAGGTTTGTCTCGCGGTGTTTCGCGGTGGAAAAAAAGGCGAGGAACAACGATATCGTTCGGACCACGGGATGGTCGTGGAAAACGAGCGAGGGCCCTTTTATCGGGGCTGTCGCGACTCGTCGCTCTCCGGTCTCGGGCTTATCGTGGACGCCGAAATAACGCCGAAATAACGCCGCGGCTCCGAAAGGTGGCCGGGTTCCTCCTCCTCTCTCTCTCTCTCCCTCACTCTCTCTCTCTCTTGGTCTGTTTCTCGTGAACACCAGCACCTAGACGACCACCGCACGCCGACGTCCATACGGATCTCTAGGGAGCTCCGCGATTATTCCGGGCGCAAATTTATTTTTATCAGGCTGTACCGGCCTGTTCTCGCTCAAGAGCCAGCGTTGCCGGATTAGAAGTTTTTCCGACGGGTTCGCACAGCGCGAAACTCTGCTCGCCGCAGGAAGAAAATATTCCTCTTCGCCTCGTTAAAAAAAGACGAGCTACCTTCTCTCTTTCCCTCTCTTCCTTCAGTCTTCGTCTCTCTTGAACTGACTTTCTGTCTCCTCTCCTTTCACACCGAGCTTCGCATCGCGCCGTGGAAATTTCTCGGGGCGATACGTGTCTTTGGTATTTTCGTTCGACGCCGCGGAGCCGACGGAACCTCGAAAAACGTCTCGCTCCTCTCTTCGTCCCGAGGCGCACCGTTCCCACCTCTCTCTCTCGTACACGCTCTCTCGAGTCCCGCGTCATCTGGCAACCTTGTTGGCGATCACGAACGCGCTAGGCGTTCGCGAGAGCGTCGAGCGATTATTAAAAAAACAGTTAAAAAATCGTTTTTCAACGAACCGACCCGTGAACCACTTCGCACGCTCCCCGTTGCGAAATCGGGAAACTTTTTTGCCTTGTATTAATTTTTGCCACGTTCTTCTATCATTTTTAAACATTGAAATAGGAGGCTGGGCAGCGTTGTTGCAGCGGTACGCCTTGCCCTTCTGGGCAAACGTGTCAGAGAAACAGGACACTGTCTTACAGTTCCAATACTGATTGCAAGAGAAGGTTTTATAGTTAGCTACGTATGATGAGTGCCTCCAGCAGCGTGAGTCTTCTGCTTCTGTTGCGAACCGTGACTTGAAGGGCGTGGTTTCTTTGCTCTTCTCGGGTAAAGTGCCTCGAGGGGCGTGGTTTCTTTGCTCCTCATGTCTAGACGGTCTTGAGAGGCGTGGTTTCTTTGCTGTTCTTGTGTAATGCGCTCTCAAGGGTGCATACACTGTTCTGAAAAGCGTAGATTCTTTGCTCCCTCTGTGTAGAGTGCATGAGGGGGCGTGGTTTCTTTGCTTCTAATATCTAGAAAGTCTTCGAAGACGTGGTATTTGTTGTCCTCCTGTCTGGAATAAACGAACGGGCGTGGTTTCTTTGCCCTGCTTATGTAGAATGTCCCAAGGGGCGTGGTCTGGTGGCCCTCAATTTCATCAAAGCCCCAACACAGAGTAATTAGCGGCCATACCTGTCTTAAGCACTCGCCTTTGCAACGCCAATAGAATCTTCTTCAGGTGCGCGTGAAATTTTCCCTTCTTCGCCGCATTCTCCGCAAGTTCCGAGAAACTTTCAGCCGACTGAAGACGGCGCGTCGAGTATGCCGATTGGATAAGGCGGGTTCGAGCGCACGCAAAGGGCGAGGTTCATCAACGCCGTTCCATGTTCAGCGAACCCTGTTGCGGGCTCGCGGAGAACGTGCGATCTCCTTGAGCGATCGACGCACGGCGATCGACGGGGAATCCAATGGCGAGACACGGTTGCACGATACGACGCGAGTCTTCGCTCGTTACGTAACCCCATTAACGCGTGCTCGAAGCCAGCGCGAGCGCGCACGCGGCTTGTAAAAATTGGATAACGATCGCGAGAGACTCCGGGGCTCCCCGATCGAGAACGCGACGATCTCGTCGTACCACCTTCGCGGCCGGAAATTTTCCGAGATCTTACGAGAAGAACTTTCGAATTTTTTATCGGGCGCGTCCAATTTAATTGCGGGGTACTTGGATGCGTGAAACTTGGGCGCGTGGGACTTAAACACATGGGATTTGGATACGTGCAAACTGGGATGCGTACAACTTTGACGCGGGGGATTCGAATGCGTGCAACTTGGACGCGTAGGATTCGGATGCGTGCAACTTGGGTGCGATTTGGATGCGTGCACTGCGGGCGCGTATGATTTGGATGCGTGAAACTTGAACGCGTGGGATCTAAACGCATGGGATTCGGATACCTGAAAATGGGATGAGTGCAACTTTGACGCGTGGGATTCGAATGCGTGCAACTTGAACGCGTAGGATTCTGATGCGTGGAATTTTAACGCGTGGGATTCGGATGCGTGTAATTTGGACACGAGGGATTCGTATACGTGAAAACTGGGATGCGTGCAACTTGGATGCGTGGGATTTGGACGCGTAGGATTCGGATGCGTGGAATTTCAACGCATGGGATTCGGATGCGTGCACTTCGGGCGCGTATGATTTGGATGCGTGCAACTTGGGCACGTAGGATTCGAATGCGTTCACCTTGGACGCGTGGTACTATTTGGATGCATGGAATTGAGACGCGCGCCATTCCCGATTTTTCTCGTTTCCTCCGCCCCCACCCTTTCTCCCTCTTTTTCCAAATTTTTACCGGTAGCTCCGCGTACCTCCGCGTACGAAAGGTTAGGAAATTTGAAATTTCACGAGGGTGCGGTATAATTCTTGGATCTCTGGAGGGCGGGGAGCGAGAGCAGACGCGGGCAAACCAGCGAATCCTTTCGGCTGTTCCGTCCGAACAGAGCGAGACCGCTCGTAAATAGCCAGCCGCCACCGGAGGCGGTCGTAAGGGTTTCCCTTATCTACGTCAGCGTTTCTGCTCGCGCGATTACCTACGGTTTCCTTCGCGTACGGACCTGCCGAGCAGTTTCTCTTTCCCTTTTTTCTTTGCCTCTCTTTCTCTCACTGGCTCCCCCTCTTCCTCTCCTCCTTTTTCTTTTCTTCTGTGTTCCCTTTTCTTCTCTTTTCGATAATCGTTCGCACAGAGAGAAAGAGAGAGGCGTTCTCTCGTCGGTGTCGGAGAACAAGCTCGTGCTCGCTCGGCGAGTTTCGGCCCCGGCCGAACGCCAGAGCTGGCCGACGGTTTTCGCTCTTTCGACCTTTTCGTTCCGACAGAGAGTCGATGCAAGCCAAAGCGAGGCTAGGTGAGGCGAGGCGAGGCGAGCCTCGGCGTCTGCGAACGAAGAACACGTTCGTAAACACTGAGCTCACCGTTTCTCCTCGGTCTACTTTGCTCCAGCCTGCACTCGCTGCTTCCTTCCACGCCGCGCCGTGTTTTGTCGCGAATCGCTTTGCAACCGTGCTGCACACCCAACAACAATGCGCAACACGATCTCAGGTGGCACCAAACACTCCAAACAACGCCGCTCGAATTCTTTCGTCCCTCCACGTTTCTATCGGATCGCGAAAACGGTTAACCCCTTCGCGGCCACTCTAAACGTCTAGTTGCTGCGTTCGGGTAGCCAAGCCAATTGGCATCATTTTCGAAAAGATAAGAGTCTTTTGGATCAATACATGTATACAAACATCTATCTGCCTTCTTCACTTCAGACGTAGCGGAACATAAAGCGAAACATAGTTTCCTCCAAAATTTACGAGTCTGTTGAATTGACGAGTCTGACCCTATCCAATCTGGCACCTGAACATGCAAGAATTTATCCGAGAAATTGGGACGTTTCTGTTTTGATCGGATCGAGTCACAGTTCTGGAAAAAATCTAGTTCTCAACGTCTCACTCTATGATATCAAGTTTCAGACTCGTGATGACACTTTCTTCTAGGAAATTGTGAACAACGAACAATTTCTAACTAAAAGTTTGATACTACACCGACTCAGCTAGCCACGCAACAATTTCTAACCATTGCAGCCGTAGGAGAAATTGTAGGGCAAGAGGTTGCCTCGTGTACATCGTATAGTCACCGTCGATGTCCCATTAATTTATAGAATTCAGCTAGGAAAGTTACGATTAGAAGCAAATGGCTGCTGCTCGAGGTTTGATCGACACAGATAAACAATACACAAAGTGGAGGAGACAATGTCCACTTCAGAGAAGTAGGTACTTCTGTAATCACTTGCACCTAACGAACTACCTTTTTAATTCTGGTATGAAAATGTTCATCTCCCCTTCGAGGAAATTCATTTTTAATTGACGCAACTTCCGCGCGCACAGTTTAATTATGGGTAAACTGCGGATGCTTGTGCAATTTGCAACTTTTCTAGACGAATTTTAAGAAACTCGAATCAAATAAAATCTTATTTTCCGTGGTGGTAGCCATCGTAGATCTGAAATAGATGAAAATCGTACTAAGTTCTGTCGTATTTCATATCCCAGCATTTTTTGAAAATCTTCAAAAGCCGTAATTGCATGAAGATTCGTCACGTCATAGTCAGCTGGTAAAACGATGATACAACCCAGCACGATTTCTGAATTTCCCGGCGATATTCTAAAGCCGTTTTCTTCACCGAAGTACGCGGGATAATTCTAGCAGATTGTTTACACAAAGCAGCTCGTTAAAAAAACGAGAAAAGAATAAAGAATACACGTTCAAAGAATTCTCTATCGTTCGCGTAAACGGGGGAATAATTTCTGCACGGACCCTTAGGCGCAGCTTTTGCCGTACGTTCGTTTGCGAATAATTGCGTTATCCGTGACCTGCTACTTTACGCGCGTCAAAGTGTTTATATACCTGTGAATAACAACGATAACAATCCGCGCAATCGACGCATGAAGTATTACGCGATGTGGATGGAATCGCGTACTCGGTTGTAACGGGGTCGAGAAAGACCCAACAATGGCGCGGGTGAGGGTTAATACTTAACAGGGAACAATTCGGAGTTTGTCGAACGCGAATCACGATCTCGCAAACGCTCGGCGTGTATGGTGCCGCCGACAGTAGCGGCCGACATTGGCGAACCCGCTTCAAAGTAGCTAATTGTTATCGGGCGTTAATTGCTTCGGGCTATTGTGAACCGAAAGCCACCGTCTGTATCAAACGGAAACGAGATTCGCGGCCGATACCAGCCAGAAACGGAGAGCCGAAATGTCGGTGTGAAGATGTTTGCCTCGATTCGGTGCACGGTGCACCGTAGCATGCGGGTCGCGAGGAAGCCCGTTTCACCGTTGCGTCGCGCTTCTGCATCCCCGAACCTTACGCGGAGACAATAGAATGTCCTCGAACACGCGAGCTTTCCTATCAGCTTCTTCTCCTGCGACTCCATAGCCATTTTTCCTAAATAAAACACGTTGGTCGCGGAATCGCTTCACATTTCATAGACATCGTTTCGGAGTTAGCCCTTCGAGGACGACGGCGATTGTCATTACTAGATTGCGGATCTTTATGGAAAATCAAATTTTTATACATCAAATGCAAGCTGCAGGAGCTAAGTGAAAATTTATTTTCTTCATTAATGATTTTTATATATCAAAAATAGTATATCAGCATTGTTAAACTCGTTTAATCTTTTCTCTCTTTTGAATTACACCTACTCATTTTTCTCATAAATGCATAAAATCCGCAGTCCAGTCATTATCTTTCTTCACGATGGATATTGTATGTATTATGTACGTCATTCGGAAAGGCATTTCGGTTTCTCAAGGGACAATGAAAGCCAATTTTTTAACATTTAGAATGAGTCTTACGACATTTTTTTCTATGATCCTTTGCGATTTTTCAGGCGACTCATTTTATTATAAAAAATTGCGTTGTATGACTTTTTACGACGTTATTAGAAATGAAATTTGCACCGCATGAAAAATGTTCATGCAGATGGTAATCCGATGGAAGAACTAAGATGTGAATGTGAACTCATCATTTGACTGAAAAACCATCGAAAAAATTACTGTTTACCTTGTGGTTTCATCGATCTTTTACCACTGCATCAATTTAACACCGAAGGACAGATCCAGTTCGTGAAATAAGTGACGGATGAGGGTTAAATTGTTTGTTATGGCGATGGAAAGTCGCAGAAAAAATCGGACGAGTCCCGTTTTCAAGAACCTTCGACTCTTGGTCTAAATTATTTCTTCCAGTCGAGTGGTCAAAGTCTTTGTAAGTAGTAATATTGTATATTAACCCCTTCCCCTACAATATCGTGTCTGAATCGTGATGAAGATCCCGAACAGAGTCTGCTAAATATGTACGCTACTAATTTCCTTTAAACTGAAATAAACTTCTACTTTGATTTTGTTAACGTACAGCTATTGCAGAATATACAAACGTACAGTAGATATCAATTTTCTCCTTTTTTAGGAAACTATACGAACTACAAAATAGTTCTAATCACTGAGACCGTAAAATATATCGTAGGGCAAGGGGTTGATAGAGTTAATATTTTATAATATTTACATTAGGAAATCTCTTATGGGACTTCTTACAACATAATGTACATCACAAAGTATTACAGAGTGTGGTGAATAACGAGAATGTTAGTAACAGTGTGAGAAAGAGAAGAAGAAAAAAAGAGACCTTTAGACACGTAGGTTACAAGTATTTCAAAAGACTATTAAGTTATTAAGCAACTTATATCCAGCGGAATAGATTAATATTCACTTCTCGAAGTGAATCGTTTCATTACCGGAGACGGTTATAGAGCACGTTAAACAATTAGTAAACATTGCTATTTTACATTCCAGTGTCCCCGACAGATTCGGCTATCCCATACATAAGACAACAGTAGAGATTAGACAAGCAACAGAACACAGAGAGACCGACGGAGCATTAATGCGAATAATGCCGTCGATTATGCATTTATAGGAATCCAGATGAAAGAACAAATGATACCAACAGCCGCATATTAGCGGCCGCTATTAAAATGTTAATACCGCGAGAGGAATCGTTTGTCCGTTTCCAAACTCTGACTAATGGAACAGCGTAAATCAGATCAGTTCTCTAAAGACGAGCACGCGAGACCGGGACGTTGCGGAACGATCTTAATCCGGCATTAAAAGCCAACCGTGGAACGACGTTCCATTATCGAATCGATGTGGGAATACACTCTGGAGATGCTGTATCCGTACTACTTTTAAGCCACTGTGCGTATTATTTTTTAATTAGTTCGCGATGGCAGTCGGCTTTGTTCGTAAACCTAGCGGCCTTGAGTAATGCGAGTTGATAGTGCCTGTTGGGATTGTTATTTTACAAGGAAATTATTAACCCTTTCGTAATTTCGGAACTGATACATTCCCGTCCGTAAATCACCGGACACCTACTTGTCTCAAAAAAAAAGTGGTAATTAAAGAATACAAGCTTCCAACTTGATTTTATTGTTCTTTTTATTAGATGTATTGTAGCTATTTTATACGACAATATTTGAATGCACAATTAAATATATAGATATACTATTTGAATAAATGTTGGAAAAAGAGATTGAGAAATTGTGGGATCATTATGGACAGTTCTAGAAGCCAAAGTGGAGAACAATTACTCCACTTAAATTTAAAAAATTAGAAAATATACGAATAATAATTGAAATTTAGAATCAATTTTATCTCGTTTAAAAAGAAAGGCGTAACTCAAATTTTTCGTGTTCCGTGCGGCGTGTTTCCTTCCAACGAGAGATATTAGTTAAATATGTTCGTGGGAGCACGTGGAAAAATTGTCAACTACAAATCTCGTTTGATCTTTAAGTGCACAGGTAGCATTTTAATGGCACACGTAACGTGACTAGTTTGACAATCAAAGCGTTAATGAGCAAAGCGTTGACGTTCCGTCTTCGCCACCCAGTGTGCAGTTTGTACAGCATCGTTTCAAGCACACGGTGAGCTGGAAAGAGGAATATAGGACACAGAAAAATACCGGGCAGCTATGGAAAATTGGGGAAGCGTTAACGAATCCGTTCTTCGGTAAACGCGATCGCCGGCACGGAAGAGAGAAAAGAGGAACTCGAAATGAATCGAAAAGAAAAAAAAACCGTGGCTCGTTGGCGTGAAACGAGACGCGTATCGAGCATCGTTCGACGGGGAGAGCGATAGCGGCCGTCCAATGAGTCATCCATGATTATCGAGCGCGAGGCGAATCGCGAATCGCGAAAACGTCGGACGAAGACGCGAGGGATCGCGCGATTATGCGATCCCACAATCGTGTGGCACCGCTCGCCTAACCACGCATTGTTCCGAACACTATTTCGCACACTGCTATCTGGAAAATTCGAAGTAGATCGAGAACTTCCATGCACAATAAAAATTGTTTTCTTTGTTGAACCAGTTCGAGATGATGAAAATCATGTATCTGTATCTGTATTTTTGAACTGTTTCCATCCTGTTATTATTTGAATTCTCTACTCATTTTTTCCACAAATGCGTGAATCCGTCACTTAAAAAGAAGAATGTAATAATGAATTGCAACGAGGCATCTGTATTTTTGACCTGTTTTCATCCTACTATTCGAATTTTCTACCCATTTTTGCCACAAATGCGTAAAATCTTATTAACCAGCTTTATACAAAATCGCCATCGTTTGTTGATTACAATTTTTCAAGAAATTCTGAGCGGTGAGTCAGAAACGGCCGCTGGTGACTGCTAAAAATGCCATAACTTGCTGCAGCTACGTTTCTTTGTCCGAACGAATGACTACGTGCTTACATACGTTGAAAATAGTCTTTTGACTGAAGTCAAAAGTTGAAAAAGCGAAAAATACAGCCTTGTCTCGGAGAGTTATATCCGTCGGGACAGTTCGCGTTGTTCTTTTCAGTGACGTTTGGAGGAAGCGGATCGTAATCGACGAGCGAGTCGGTCGCGCGAGTATCGGCCGATATCGCGGCGAATTTCACGGCGAACCGGTTTTTCGGCTGCGAATCGGCGAAGGACGAGGAGCGTGTTCGAGCGTTTTCAGCCTCGGATCCGCCTGCGGAAGGCTCGCGAGTCGGCGAGCAACGCGCGCGTTCTTATTAAGACCGCAATTAGGCCGTATTACCGAATTACGTTACAATTGAGAATAACGAGCGCGCGCTCGCGATAATAAATTACAACGGCTCGCGTAATCATTACCTCGGAGTTTCGTGTAACAGGCTCCCTATCGGTTTACGTTCGACTTTAATTGCACCGCGGTACGACGCCGCTCCTCTCCTCTCCCCGCCGCTTTTTCCTCCCGCCTCGTCCAAACCCCGCCTCGCCCCACCTCATCACGCGGTCAGACTGCTATAACGATCGACATAATTAAACGTACTTTTACTAAATTATTATTAATACTACCGCTGTATTATTATTCGGCCGTCCCGGCTAACAATCAGCCGAGCAACGCGCAACTTTTGCGAAATTCGCGAGTCTCTTCGTTCCGAGCTTTGCTCCGCGATGTTGCGATGGAACATCAACGATCATTATCGCATGCTGGATCGATCCCGACAATTTTCAGATTCAAACGACTCCAAACACCGCGTTGTTCGCGTCGCATTCACTCTCGTTCAGGCAGATTAACCCTTAGCGCTCGAGTCGTCACTAAAAATTGCTGTACCATTATGCAAAATATTGTTGACATTATCAAATATGTTGGTATCTAATCAATTACTACACATTTAAGTATTGTACGAGGTATTACTATATCAATTCCATATCCATCAAATGAAAAAAATCATACACAATGGATTTATTCTAGGTCAAAACTCATAAATATAATTGCGCATTTGAATGTCACCCATCCAGTATAAAAATAGTTAAAAGATCAAATAATATTGCATAAAAATTAGACGAGTGAAATCAATAAATTATTCTTAAATCTGTACTGATTTGTACGGTGACTCGCCTTAGATTGGCACGCGTATTCGGATAACTTAGGATTCAAACATCCTCTGTTCGGATAATCGAGGTGCTACTCTGTTGTGAATTAAACAGGTAAATACGGTTCGAATCGTATAGTGTTTGGGCTCGTTTTAACGAGGAGACCGCCACGAGAATGTCCATAAACGTTTCATAGAAGAATAATGAAAAAAAAGAGTTTCGTCAATGTTTGTCGAGCTTCTGGGATCGTTCGCAAGTATCGTGCACATCTCTTTCGCGGGTGTCGAGGGATTGCTTACAGCGATTTGAACAGCTAAATCCTGATGGCGGAACCAGTGCTTGATCCGAAGACAGTCTTGATCGCCGGGAGCGCCGTAACTCGCGTTTCCCTCGACTCTGATCGCTCGCAGAGGTTCGCAGAGCTTCGGCAGTCCGGCACCGTCGTCGTTCTCGCATCGCACGATTTTCTTCGAGGCAGACGCGCTTCGAGGTTATCGCATAATGGCGCGTCAGACGCAGTCGACGCACATGCATGCATGCAGCCGCGTACAGGAAACAAGCGCGTCGAACGTGCACGCGAGAACAGCGTTTACTCGGCGCGATGCGGCCTGAAAGAGAGAGAGAGAGAGGGAGAGAGAGAGAGAGAGAGAGAGAGAGAGAGAGAGAGAGAGAGAGAGAGAGAGAGAGTGCGCGCACACAGCGCGAACTCTAAAGCGTATGCACTCGTATGCACGCGCGTGCATATGCATGCATATGGATAGGCCGAGCGCAACAATTCCAACGCGCCGCATCGCGCCGATCGCATGTCAAAGAATACGAGCGAACGCGCTCGCCGCACCGAACGAACGAAAAAGCGCGACGGTTCGTCGCCTCGATCGCTCCGCTTCAGAATTTCCTGCTCCGCTTGTCTGCCTTGACGTCGACGCGTTCTTCGCCGGCTCGCAGACAATTCGCAAAAGCGCAGAATGCGCAATCGTGTTAGGTAAAACGCACCGGATTCGAAGCCCAACCGCTTTGAAACGGCAGAATTTGTTTGAATCGCAATTTTATTTAATCCTCCAGCAGTCGGCTAGATGACAATCGTTAGCCTTTGATAGCAAAAAGCCTTGAAACAATGTCTACAAATGTCACGTGAATTACACTGTCTTTTTGTTTAACAAGCTTCTCGTTTAACACTTCACCTACGACGTCTCCGCGTCGCGGTTTTAGGTGTCATTACCCCACCGCACCGGGCAGGCTATTAACACCTCGCCCACCGGATGCCTACGACTAGGCTTTTTAACACGTTCCGTACGAGTCGTTTTTTCTCGACAATTAAATAAACTTATGTGCTTTGTTCTATACCGCAGATTTTATAATACCACCCTCTTCTGGTGGACATACAGTGGGTAACGAAAGTATTCGAACGCCCTTTAAAACAGAATTACTTTTTTATAATTGTACCGAACCACCTGATTTTTTATAATCAATTAGAAGTATTGGTTTATGAAATGATATGCAAAAAAGATTTTCCAAAAATTATAATTTAGAACGTTACATGTAAAAATAAAAAAGGCATTTTTTAAAACTTTTTTATTAGGGAACTTAAACAACATTTTTAATATATGTATGTTTTGTAGATCTATGTTAGTTAAACACATGCTGAAAATTTCATCAAAATCGATTAACATACACACGAGCTACAAGTGATTAAAGATGTTGAAAATCGTAGTTCCATACGACTTTTGATCAGTTCCTGCTTAAAATCCACAGAATCGTACATCTTTCGATGCGTGTCGTCCTTTCCTGTGTCAACCGATTTCGATGAAATTTTCAGCATGTGTATAACTAACATAGATCTACAAAACATATATTCTAAATTTTTTTTAAGGACCTTAATAAAAAGGTTTTAAAAAATGCCTTTTTTATGTAACGTTGTAAATTATAATTTTTGGAAAATTTTGTTTGCTCAACATTTCATAAACCAATACTTCTAATTGATTATAAAAATTCATGTCGTTTAGTACAATTATAAAAAAGTTATTCCGTTTTAAAGGGCGTTCGGATATTTTCGATACCCATTGTATATTCTACACTGTCAAACTTGTTATAAGATATATGTTTTTAGCGCAATATAAATAAATATGTCACGCGGCACGAAACGTGTTCAATAAGTGAGCTCTATCTACTCTAAATAAAACGTATTCAGTAAAGCAAGCACCATTGTGATCATTAGACTGCGGATCTTTATGCATTTATAGCAAAATTGAGTGCATGGAATTCGAAATTGTTGAAAAATGTTTAAAATTGATGATATTCCATATAATGGGAGTATTCTATCCTGTGTTAATAATTAGACAACAGACTAAATTTGTTTCTCAGCAAATAAAGGTTATGTTTTATTAAATACTTATTAATTTACACTTTTTACAACTATTTACAAACTCACCTGTAAATAAAGAAACGACAATTAGAGTCTATTGTTCACTCTCTTTATTTACACTAGCTTTATATCGCTAACTTATTCTGTTAATTAACTATCTCTATCTTTATTTAATTTTTATGCACATGTGCTCTCTATATTCTTTTACTCTTTCTCCTCTCTCTATCTATCTCAAATGTAGGAATAGTTCAAAGAGTGCGCTGAGCATGCAAAGCGCGCTTCGATTTAAATTAAAGAAAATACATTTTCTTTTCATCCATATATGATTTCTCTTCTATTAAAATCATTAAAGGAAGAAATAACATTCAATTCAGTTTCTATATCTTGCAATCGATGCAGACAATTTTTATTTTGCATAAAGATCCGCAGTCTAGCGATCATCATACTCTGCCAACAAACGACGAGTTCTTTGATTATAGTACACGGTAAAAATTGAATTTTTCGGCACGTTCTTTCTACCTAATAATCAATTCTATAAGCTTGCTGAATGATTACACTCGTCGAACAGTCACATCTCTCACTATTATGTCGAGCAAAGTGTCAAATATACTATTGTTGCATATTTTATAGTGTAGAAAAATGCTAGGATGAATCAGGGGAAACCCTGTGGCAGAAAATTGCAGTCCCATGCACCCCAGACGACAGGGAATGGCTGAGATCGGTAATTATAGCGACGTCCGCGACCGTAAGGCTGAAGACTCGATCAAGGAATGCGCCAGCTATTACCGGAATTCCTCGAGGATCTCGTTTGGGACATCCACCGTTTAACCTATTTATCAATGATATCTCTGCGCTATTTCGACTCCGCGGATTCTTACTATGCGATGATTAGTCGGCGGTCTGTACCGACGATCCTCCCACTACATCGATTCAGAAAGACAGACGGTCTCTTGAATAGGGCTATCCCAGTCATCCTCAAATTCAGACGAAGGTCGCATAGTCGGGAGGAAAATAATTTCTGACTAGCCTCGAAACCCGTCGACCATTACATGCATTTCGAACTTCGAAGATGACTCCATTTGCATCGTTAGACTGCGGATTTTTGTGCAAAATAAAAATGTGCATCGTGTTGTGTTTTCCTGTCATAATTCTAATAATGATGTTATTAAATTCTATTAACCCTCATCCGTCACTGATTTCGCGAACTGAATCTGTCCCTCGGTGTCAAATTGACACAGTGGTAAAAGATCGATGAAATAACAAGGATTTTTCGATGTTTTTTAATTCAAATTGATGAGTAGACTGCGGATGTTTATGCAATTTTGTATTTTTGTAGGATAATGTTATTTTCAGTTATTTTCAGCCTTTGTAGTTCTAAACTAAATAATAATCGTACTGCAAAAATTGGTACTCACCTTGCACACTCAAGCTTATGGCAACAACGATCCGTATAGGTTTAGACAGCCGAGTCCCAGGGTCCTGTAAATTCAAGAAAAATGGTATTTTAAAAAAGGAGAGTTCTTGCAGCGATTCAGGGGTTGAAAAGGGACCATGCGTGAGGGAAGAAAGCTTCGCGCGCCGTTCCGGAAATTTAGGCGAACCCAAGCCGGGACCGTCTGGCTAATGATCGATAACGCTCGCCGCTTATTACCGCCAGAAGCAATCTCTCAATCGGCGATCGACGCGTCCGACAGAATTTACGATGCGTTGAACTCGACTGGACTCGAGTCGACTCGCCATATCTAGTGGTAACGATGGCACTTACTGTTGCGGATCCAGTCGTTAGCCGCGGACGCGAGAGCAAGAGCACAACTTTTCTCATAAATCTGGCGCGCGTTTAAAGCACAAAAGCTGCCGGAATCTCGGGGCCGGAAAGTTTCACGCCGGCGCGGCTTCGTTTCGTTGCGCCGTAATCTTAGCTTCTTTCCCGAGATCACTGCCGCGACCTATCCACCCGCGCGGTGTTCACCACGCACAAATTTCACAGCGGAAACCGTAAAACGGCCCATTCCAGTTCGATCCGTGCATCGATCACTCTTACACCTCTTGATGTTCGTTATCTACAATATAATTGCCAGTTCCTCTGTATCGATCTAAAACTCTCAAAACACAGAAGACATAGAAAGCCGAAATTTGGTAAACAGGTAGCCGTTAGCCCAAAAAGATGCACCAATATATTTTTACTCCGAAAATCCTCCAGGATCAATTGCTAAAATTAAATTAGTGTTATTTAAGTTTCTCTGTAACGTAAAAAACACAGAAACCTTAGAAAGCTGAAATTTGGTAAACAGTTAGCTCAAATGGGTGCACGAATATGTTTTCAACCCGGAAAGTCTTCGGGATTAATTGCTGAAATTAAATTAGTGCATACCACCAGAAATAAGCCAGCCGTTGATTTTTATTCTGTATGTTGGTGCAAGTGTTTATTGTTTACAGGCTGAGACCAATCGCAGATCCTGCACTCGATGTTGATTTAACGACAAGACTCTGTAGCTTTTGATTATTGTTTCCAAGAAGTTCTACCAATATACTTGTCACATTTTTTCCGATCAAAGCCGAGAAGTCCGCGAGTGCTCGAGAACCACAATTATCCAAGAAACGGATAAGTTTCTGAATTTCCTGATCAAAATAAACTCGAGCGACGCCGATGAAGTGGCTGGATCCTCTTGTTGATCCGGGAGACTGTTTTGATCGCGTCGATCGACTCGATCGCGGACGATAACTACATTCGGCAAGTTTCGCAGTTTCGTTCTTTCCGAGGAGCGCGTGAATGGGATCGCGTCTTCCCGGCGACAGCTTCCCGAAAACCCGAACCCGAACTCGAAACCGTGAGCGACTACGATCCGCCGCTCTCCCGTTTACATCCAGACAGGTTTCCTGAATATTTCGAACAGCTATCTCTGTCGTTGTAACTCCGTAAGCGGGGATTTGCTTGACGCGGAGCGCAAGTACCAACAAGGGGGCGAAACTTTCTGGAATTCGGCGAGAAACTCGAAAGTTTGGAACACGCTACCTCACTCACTCTCTCTCTCTTTCTCTCTCACACTCTGTCGGTTGGTCGCGGACTCTCGCGCCCTGGCGCTCCGAGGGTAGCGCGGGCTCAAGAATTTTCGGGGTGGTTGTTGACAAGTTTCGGAAAGTCGCTCATGAATATCTTCGACCGGTTCGCGCGCGCACGGCTGGCCAACTTCGACGGGTTGGATGCCCTTCGGGCATCCTCGCTATGCGGTCGCCGCATTCGTCCTGCAACTCGCTTTTTTGAAATCTGGCTAGTGCGGCCGCGCTCTGATTGGTCCGCGGAGAACATTTTCGTGGAGGGAAAAGTGAATCTAGAGTGAACTTGCTCAATTCTTCATCTCGATTGAATTAGTTCTTTTTTTAAATACATCAATTGGTTTGCATAAAAATATATAACGTAAATTTAAAATTGCGTTACGTTTTGTGTATAGTAAATTTACTCGATCTCGACGTAACTAGCAGTCGGTCTTCCAGCTGTCACCGTCTTCAATACGAGGTTTCATAAAGAAATACGTGGAATTTGTTAAATTTTCCGGACTGTTTACGGGGGCCTATTCACGACCAAGCATTTTGCGCAACATTATTGATCGTGAATGATAGTGATTGACTAATTGCGCAACCTGTTGTGTAAAATCAGAATTTCCTGATATTTTGTGCACAACAAACGGGTTGCGTTTGTACTGTGTTGTACTGTGAATGGCAGTGTTGCACAAATATTGCCAGACGAGTCTCATCATAACAAAGTGAAAAACTGAATGATTGCTCAAATTATGTGTCAACGCGATTACAATTTGGATTTGCGTAACATCATGCTGCACAATAATTGTTGCGCAACATGCTTGATCGTGAATAGGCCCCTTAAGTCCAATTGCTACAATGTTTTTTTGTTGTCTCGGTACAGTTGTCCTTAACGCATGTTGACATACAGTGACTTGGATTAATATTCGGACGCTCTAAAAAAGACGATAACTTTTTTAATATTGTGCTGTAAGATTTGAACTTTTTTGGGAAGCAAGAGCAATTAATTTACTACAGGATTTGAAAAGAATTTTTTTCAAAAATTACAATTGATCGCAATTGCAGAAAAAAGTGGGCCTAAGTTGAAAATTTAAAAAATACGTTTTGTAGATCTGTGTCAATTACACATATCCTGAAAATTTCGTCAAAATCGTTCGACGTTGCAATGAGCTACAAACGTTTAAAGATGGTAAAAATTGCAGATTCTTACGATTTCCGGCCCATAACTGTTTTTTCCTCCATCAACCGATTTCGATGAATCTTTCACAATGCATATAACTGACACAGATCTACAAAAGATATTTTTTAAATTTTCAATATAGTACCACAAAGAAAAGTTGTAAAATGCAACTTTTAGTATTTTTTCTACAATTCCGATCAATTGCAATTTTCGAAAAAATTTTTTTCGCATCCTGTAGCAAACTAATTGCCCCAGCTTCCCAAAAAAAGTTCAAATCGTATAGTACAATATTTAAAAAGTTATCTTTTTTAAAGCGTCCGAATATTAATCCGAGTCACTGTAGGTGGCCATATTGGATGCTTAGTCTGCTGTTGGTTGTCGAACAGGTTACACGTGTGCACCGAAAATTGCGTTATATTATATATGAAGTGGAGTGCTTTGACGGGGACAGAATTAATATCGATGAATAAATAAAGATTTTTTATCAAACCTCGTGCATGCAGCGTTGCCCGTGGAAGCGCGAGTTCATTCCCGCCGTTCTGTGTATTCTCAGGGCAAGAAAATCGCTGCCCGTACGGGCAGACGATGAACGGCTCTGGGCTAGAGGATGTCGCGTTTCACGCAAGGTCGCGACGCAACGGAAAGGGATCGGAAATCGTGGGAAGAAGGATCGCGGCTTGTGTGTGTCGTGGTTGTTTTGACGGGTCCCGTTCCTGGCCGCGATATTAACGTCGACCGGGGGCAGGCTGGCAAAGCGAAGCTCTCCCATATATCTCGCGGCAACGACTAATATTTCGGAGAGCTCTGGGTCTCCGTCGACGATAAGTCGGTCAGATGTAACGCGACTCGTTTTCCCGCCACCGACGGATTTAACGCAAACGTTTCGGACGGAGTTACCGGCGAGCTTCCGCTTAATGAAAAGTACATACCGATGAACGCTCTTCGGTGGAAAAATCGCAATTAAGCGGCCGCCGCGCGGAGCCTGGGCCGCGATTAATCTCCTCGAAAATACATAGATGCTAATCGAGAGACAGACCGTTCGCTTGCGAACTTTCTGTGGAAAAAGTCCCGGCGCAGCCCGTGAATTAAGAGCACACTCTGTCCCACGCTTTTTCGCGGACGGATTACGTAAAACGTTTTTCTAGAACGCGCGGGCGCGACGCGGCCCGGGTCCGAAATATCCGAAATTTTCGGCGTCGCGACGCGGTCCACTCGGTGAAACGTTAACGAGCTTCAGCGTCGACTATACCTTCGCCGCGTTTCGTACCTGTTGGTCCTCGCCCCGCGCCTATTAATAACAACGGATCGCGGCGCGCCGGCAAGCTGAACGCCGTTCTTCCGAGGTTTGAATTTTGCAGAAACGCTGAATGTACGTGGTCCGGAAAGTATCCGACCTTTGCTTATATCTTCGTTCCTAAGTGAGCTGAGGCGGATAGCGCATGCTTACCAGGTGTACCGGTTAATAATTCTTAATTTTTTTTTAAAATAAACTCTGGATCTTTCCGATGGCATGCAGACGACCAGAAATGGTTTGTTGACCAACATTCAACTTCTCTGCCATTTGTTGTTGAATTTGCGTATCTTCTTCGTGCAACAATGCTTGCAATTCGGCGTCTTCAAATTTTTTCGGCTGATTCTTTGTCTTTCAAGTCGAAATCCACTTTTGAATCGTCTGAACCAACGCACACAAGCGTCTTCGTTAGGACATCGTCACCGTAAGCA
This sequence comes from Lasioglossum calceatum, assembly GCA_963966675.1. Taxonomy (NCBI): domain Eukaryota; kingdom Metazoa; phylum Arthropoda; class Insecta; order Hymenoptera; family Halictidae; genus Lasioglossum; species Lasioglossum calceatum. The sequence continues at coordinate 13,052,540 of OZ016540.1, forward strand.
AATGTTCTTTATTTGGTTTGAAACTAGACATGTTTACCGAAAAAAAATATGACGCTAACTCGAAATCGTTTGAACATCAATTGCGTTTTGAAAGGTATTGTCATAGCAAGAAAATAACATAAGAGTTTAGACCGTGAACATGCCCTTGCTTCCAGTGCCATCCAGCGCAGAAATTAAGAATTATTAACCGGTACACCTGGTATATGAAAGGCGGCTTGTAATAAGTGGCCTGCCCATGCAATAAATCTCTGCATGCCACCATTTGAAAACAATACGTAGTTTTTTAAGCATCGAGTGAAGTGAGCGTCGCATATTACAGTAAAAGCTCCTTCGTTGTCCAAAGGCCGGGGGTTTGAGCGGACAACGACCGTGCCCGGACACTATTTTTGATTTATGACTGCGTCTTTAGTGAAACGGCTAGTTAAATGACAAAGGAAAGCATTCGCAGTCAAAAGCAGTCAACTGTCTGGCTTTAAAAAACTCCTTATTTCCTTGCCACATTCCTTTCCTATTGTTCTCCGTTCTGCGCGCGTCTAGACAGTCCTAGGACACATCTGGCGACCAGATCCACGCAGGCCTAATCCTCTCGTTGACAGGCAGTGGAGTGGGTAGGCACTGGACAACGATCGTGCCCACGATTCAGGACAACAAAGGAGCGATTACTGTATAATGACCGAAATTTGGGCATTCTTGTTCGGAAACCATTGGTATGTTCCTCCTTGTGACTTCTGGTTATTCTCCGAAATGAAAACACCTCGCAGAGGACAAAGATTTGCAGTCGAAGAAGTAATAAAAGAGAATACGAGGCAGCTGTTCGCTATCCCTAAAGATGATTTTAAGGAGTGTTTCCGTAAGTGGGAGGATCGCTGGAAGAAAGTTGTGGCTTCTAACGGACAATACCTTGAAGGGAACACCATTGATATCAACCAGGAATGATACTTCCACCCGCTACAGCACAAGGTCGGATACTTTCCGGACAAACCACGTATACCGGCCGGTCCTTCCGCGAGCAACTATGAATTTTTCAAAGGAAACGTCGGCGGAGGATGCGCCTCGAAAATTGTCAGATCCGTGCCGAACCGAGAGAATGACCCGAGGGGAACGAGCTGCGATCAGGGAGGATGCGTTCAGGGGAAAGCGTGCACCAAGTAAACAAGGACACGCTGCACCGCTTCACGCTCTAAAGAATTTGCTCGATCACGGTGGAGACGCATGGAACGATCGCGCAAAGGATTCGTGGCGGACGAAAATTCTCCCAGCTAAAGTTCTCCATTTTTGACACAGTTCTAGTTCGTCTTCCAGAATTATGGGGTCGCCCTTTTTAACCCGGCCCTTTGGAGTCGACCCTTGCTCGCTAGAATTTTTAGTTTCCTCTCGGATAATCTATGTCCGCGCTGGAGCGCAGCTGGACGAATGAATAAAGAAATGGTTCAGGGATGTATTTTGACTTCCGTAAAATATTACGTTGGAGGGAAAGTTCTGTCGTATTTTAAATGAGCAGGTAATTTGAAGCAGGAGTTGACAGTTTATCTGGAAGATGGTAACAAGTTGTAAGAAATAATGGAAATTACATCATTAAATAATATTAATATGTTTTTATAAATTGAGTCAAATGTTTTCTTTAAAATACGACAGAACTTTCCCTCGAATCTAATAGAAGATTGTTGGTCCCGATCTTCATAAACTTTCTGGATCCCTACCCGATCCAAACCCAACATTTCTCGACTGTTGTGTTAGAATTTAGAAGACGCGAGCGAGACAGGTGAAAATCCGGTGAATTTACATACTCACGAAATAGGGAGCTCTGCTGGAAAGGCACGTCTCAGAATATGTGACCACCGCCAGTTCGGGTCGGTGGCCATATATCCGAGCACCACTGTATTTTTAACTTACTGACTGGATCATTACGGCAAAAGAAGTTTCGCTGCACGTTTATTCTCCATGGGGACTAATCTGTTTGTTGAACTTTGAACTTGGTGCAATCGAAGTTCTAAAACGCTCGTATCGAGCATTATGTATCTGAGATGGACAAGATTCTCGCCTGCTTATGTCTAGAAGGCCAAAATAGGAGCAATGAAGTTGAAAGATCAAACATGACCCTCCCGATCGATTCTTGCCGTGCTATCGAATCGAATCGAAAGAGGACTCGCAGCGCGGGCCGCGGAGCACGAGTATTCGCGGAATCGAGGAGCGTGACTGGCGAACTTTTGGCACGAGCCACGGTAAATGGTTTACTGGTGGCTACGCGAGAAATTGCGAGGCAACGCGAGTCGACTGGAGGCGAAGGCGATACGAGGCAACGGGAGGTCGTGTCTGGGAGGGCGACGCGCTCTCTCTGTTCTCCCCCTCTCTCTCTCTCTCTCTCCTCTCCAGGCGTCCTTAACTCCCTGGTCGGTCTCTCTATCGCTCTCTCTCTCACTTGCTGTTCCTCGGCCACCCTCCTCTCTCACCCTCTCGCGCGTCGATGTAGGAGTCGCTTCAAAACTCGGTCAAAGTCTCGTCGCCGTGGCGTCTCGCTTTGGGGATTCGAAGGAAGGGTCGTTTCTCTTTCTCCTCGTCCTCCTTTCCACCTCCTGCTTACCTCTCTCCCCTCTCTCTCTCTCTCTCTCCCCCTACGATCCCTTTCCGTTTTTCGTTGCACGCACCCCCGGATTCCTTTTTCTCGCTCGAACATGCGACTTGGCTGACCCGTGAATCGTAACCAGACAACCGGTGTCTGGCTTCTGGTGACATTTCTCCTCTCTCTCTCTCCTCGAAATCTTTTAGGTCAAACGGACACACGGCCCCGTTTCTCCGACCCTTCGGCGATCTGGAGCGTGGAGGATTTTCGAGGGACGCTTCTTCCAGTCGTTTAAATCCGTCGACGCATCGATCCGACGCCGAGGACGATCGTTTCCTTCGCGAAGTGGCTCGGAGAACAAGAGAAGAGAACAAGCATGGTCGATTTCGTGGCGCGAATCGCGGGGAGGAAGCTTCTCGGTCGTTTCCTCTCCTAGGTTCGTAGCGATGATGAGTAAGAGAGAGAGAGAAAGAGAAAGAGAGAGAGAGAGAGTAAGGGAGAGAGGAAAAGCAGAAAGCAAAGGGGAAGAAGAAAGTTTCCCTGGTCGTTGGCCGTTCATATTTCATCGGGGTCGCGTGTTGGTCGCTCGCTCGCTTGTTACGCGGCTGAGATAAAGCGGCTAGCCGCGACGAGGAGCGGAGAGGAGAGTCGAGCCAGCAGCCGGCTAAAGAGGAAAAAAGTTTAAAGCGGTCGTCGGACAGAGATTCGATTTATTGACTTTCGAAGTCACTCTCCCTTTTTTTCGCGGAGGTCGAGGCAGGGGAAATCCGATGGAAGCGCGATGGAAGAGCGGAGGGGCTGGAAAAAAGCAGCGAAAAGTGTGGCGCGCGTGTTCCCGCTCCGCTCCGCTTCGTCCCCCTCTCTCGATCTTTCTCTCTCTTTCTCTCTGGGTATGTTCGCTCTATCGGTTGAACGCAGGCCGAAGGTAGGTCAGGATCGCGAGGAGCGAGATGGATACAAATCATAAAATTTGATTGGACCCGACCTAGGCCGGGGGAGCAGCTACGCTCTCTCACCCTGTTCCCCGTGCGTGTGCGTGTGCGTACGCGCGCGTTCGTACGGGGGTGAGAGCCCGATATGTCGGCTCACTTCGCGTGTTCTCCGCGTGTTTTCCATTGACCGAGGACAGGAAGGGAACGGGAGGAAAAAGCGGGAGCGAAAAACTTGGAGGGAAGCCGCGGCAAGGGGCACGGGGCCAGGGTATCGCGCGCCGATTCATTCATACACTTTTCCCTTCTTTCGGTCCCGGATAGATCCCGCGTAACAGATTACAAGCGAAACTATGTCGACGCCCCCGCCATACACACCACGCTCAAAACTGTTTCGACCATTTTTTACCAACCATTTCACCTACGCCTCTCGCGCGCCACGAACGTCGCACTGCTGGGAAAACCTGTGCGCTAGATACTTGCTCCTACGATCATCGAATGGAAGAGAGTAGCCTAATTTGGTGGACGATCGTGAGTTTTCACTAAGGAAAATACTTGAAATTACTCCTATAAATATCGCAATATCCACAGTACTCGATTTATCCTACAAATTATCCTACAATTCCTACAATTTATCGAACTCGCTGCTGGACGTATTATGAGAACTAATAGCTAATACTGCGTATCCGAACTGTCGTAGTATTCGCAAACTGAATTGCAATTCGAAAATTTCAGAGTAATCAAAATAGGTGAAATCCAACACGATTTCTGTGCGAATATCATACGCGTATGAACATTGCGGAAAAGAGTGTCAACGAACTCGTATTATCCCGATGGTTTGATTTTCAGATTATATTCACACTCCAGGCTTATGATAATAAACTGTCTTGTAATTATAAACCGCGTTCTTTTAGGAAGTTGTGCTTGCAACGTAGACTCTTATTCGAGGTTTCAATTCAAATGTTTGCAGTGCTAATAACGATGTCGATTGACTATCGCTAGTAAATTATCTTCTACTCCTGGCCTCTTTTATTTCAGAACTTCCTAGTGACATCGTATAATTCAATTTACGCTCGCGTATGAACAGTTGAGAAGCACTGTGATTCTTCTTACGTACGTCTGGACTGCGGAGCTTTATGGAAAATAAAAATTGCCTCCATCGATTGCAAGGGGTAGAAACCAAGTAGAATGTCATTTCTTTAATTAATAATTTTAATAGGTGAAAAATAGTACATTGACGTTACTTTTAAATGCATGAAGCAGTCTAATCATTGACACATGCCTGAAGGGTTAATATTGGAATACGCGACATCTTCTGACTCATTAGGCCAATAAGACCGTGTTATTAGCCAATGTCGATAAGACAGGATAACACTCGTTACATATACAAGGTGTTTCCTACTTTTCCGGCAAGATTGTAGGAGAATGATCTACAAATGAAAATACGAAAAAAATGTTATATGAAGTTTGTTTATAAACGCTTTATTACAGTATTATAGGCAAATATTGAATGTAGCCTGAATAGGTGCGGAACAGCCGATTTCAGGCTGAATAATACGAAAGGTCGATTGTGTTTACTTTCCCTGTACTTACGAGATATTTCTTATTTTAAATCTGCTGTGTTCCGCACCTATTCAGACTAAACTTCATACAACCTTTTTTTCGTATTTTCACTTGTAGATCATGCTCCTACAATCTTGCCGGAGAAGTAGGAAACAACCCTGTATACTTGTTCTCATCGCTTCTCGTTCATTCTTGTAAAAGTTCGTCAACGAGTAAACACGTGATCTGTTCTATTGTAGTATCGCACATTTTCTGTGCAGATAACCTCTTCAATTATTGTATAAAATGAATATAGTTTGTGAGCTGATTATCGTGAGACCAGTGTTGATTGACTCCTACCTATATTATTCTTACGTAATTTGCAATGAATATTCATCGCATTAATAATTAATAGACTGCGGATCTTTATGCAAAATAAAAATGTTTTGCATTGATTGTGGAAAGCAAGAATAATATAAAAATTGATTTGATCCTTTAATGACTTCGTTACATTAAAAACAACATTACAGCACTCGTGAATTTTTTAAATTCCTTCCCGTTTTATATTTCACCCAATCAATTTCTTCATAAATGCATAAAGATCTCCAGTCTAATTATTAATAATGCAAATTACGCCTCGTAAACGTAAAAATAGGACTTTCGAGGGCGACTTCGGGCCAGATTAATCTTCTGTCTAGCGCTTTTGACTATGTACTGAGAAACCCCATGTTTGCATAATCGAGAAATGAGAAGGCGCATCCCGCTCCCTTGCAATCCTGTAAACGAGACTACCCCTTTCCGAGATAAAACAGGGGAAACACGCGGTGCCGCAAAGGGTTAATTCGATCGTCCGTATCATCGCGAGACGAGTCCGTTCGCCTAACCGCCCCGATCACGCGAATCGGTAGACGGCCGACGCCGACGCGGGAACGAGCCGATACGTGTGGCCAAGTTTTCCAAGAGGGTGCGCGCCCCGATGAAAATTCCCCTCGTTGTTCGCCGAACTTCGATTACCCCGCCGCATCCCCCATCGATTTTCAATCGTCGAGTCGGTGTCTCCGAGTTTCCGAGAGTCCAAGGTCTCGGTTAGAACCAGCCGTTTCAATTTCCGCGAGCAAACGCTCGCTACAACCTTCCTCTCCCTCTCTCTCTCCTCTCTTTACCACCCCCGTGCTTCAACCCCACACCCTCCGTATACAGCCGCGGTATTAATCCGAATAATGCCACCGCGGCGCTCGAACAAGCGACAACAATCTAATCGAGGCGAGAGCACCTACCAAATCGCCGACAGCCGGTCGCCTATTAACTTCAATCTTTAATACCTGCTACGAAAGCTCGATCGCCCGCGGCGACCCGTGCCACGGTGTTAGGCTATCCCGTTGGATATTCATAAGGGACAAACGCCTCGTTCAGACGATGTATTTGCGGACTGCACACCCTTGGTAAAATAAGAAACATCGATTCTCGAAAAATAGCTTACTCCGCGCCGTTGTTCGGAAATACCCGCACGAAGATTTATTCGGAAATCCTGTAAACCTTTCGCTACGGAAGATAATACAGAATCAGAAGATTTGTTGCAACCACTGTGGACAAGTTTTGGCGTCATCAGTATATGCATATTAATTATTGTAAAGCGCCTTTAGGTGCCAACAGTAACGAAAGGGTGAAACTGATCAAATCCCATAAGTCTACCCTGGGCGAAGCAGATTTTTCATTTGTACACTTCCCTCGCCCCTGCGAACGGGTGAAGCTGAGAGTTCGAATAAGAAATTAGAACTTATACAGTTGAAAATTCGAATGGCTCTAACTGTTAATTCTGAATTACTCGCGTATAGTATTTACAATCTCAAAATTGTAAATTTAGTGCTCCAAGCATAAAGAAAGGTGCCGACAACACCAGCAAATATTTATTTTGCATTGAAATAGTTATTTGACTCAATAAAAATTTATTCATGTTGGAGTGGTGTTGAGTTTTATGTAATCAGTTATATTCGTCTAGTTTACGTGTTTCCGTCTATGTATTGGATTGGCATGAATGTAATTTCGGTATTTTAAGGTGAAATAAAAATTTCAATAAGCAATGAACTTTGATCGATCAATATTTTTCATTTTGTTCGATGACCTTTTGCCATCTTTCTGGTAGCTTAATAAAGCTATTAGCTATTTTCATAAAGCTGCGACAGCTACATATTGAATAACAAAATTGGGTTTCATTTCACCTTAAAATATCGAAATTCCTCCACTTGCCGACCCAATAGTTTAATACAAAACTGGATTTAATACAAGAATTTGAACGTTCACCAAGCCCGCGCGCTATTCAATAGGAATCGTCTGACGCGTCTGACCATGACCTGCCGAATCTACTTCTTGTATTTACGCGGCGCGTCAGAGACTCGAGGCGTACGGACGCAATGTTTGGCTAGATTTCAACAGTGAAACGTACAGCGATAGTTAAACTAAAATTGTGCTGGGATCTACGAAGTAGAAGAAAATCAAAATAGCAGTGACTACAAAGGCATGTCCATCCTGAAGCAACATCGAGCAACTTTGTGATACCTATTGTTGCCTTTATTTACCGAACGAGACGATTGTCCGTTGATTCGTCGGAACGCTGAAGCGTACAGCAAACGATAGTTGATTTCTGTGACGCGTCGCGGGCGCGGGAGGCCTAAATTCTATCCGATGCCCGAGACTCGGAGGTCTGGGAGTAGAGGAGGAGGACAGCAGCATCGAGAGGCTCGTCGCCGAGAGACACGGTGCGCTCGGTCTGATGTCTCAGCATGTCTCGGCGAGGACGGCTCACGCTTCATTTGAATTACATGAAAATCGAGCACGCTTCTTAAGGGGCGGAGCGAGAGAGTGCTAGAGTAAGAGAGAAAGAGAGATAGAGATCCTCTCGATCGACGGATCGATCGCGGCGCACAGATTCGTGGCAAGATTATCGCGCCTGGATCCGCGAGAGTTGTTGCTTCTCGAGCGACTCGGGAGAGGAGGCAGCGGAGAGTGGCTGAGACAAGGGGACTCTCGTTCGGGTCCCTTTGTCTCCACTCTCCTTCTCTCTTCTTTCCTCTTGAAAGAGAAGGACGAAGAGAGGGTACATCCAGAGGAGGCAAGCCGAAGAGCCAAACGATGCAGATTATTCCCGACTCGACGACGATCGCGATATACCCGATGGATTAGCTACTAAGGTACCTACTAGCGCGACTAGACGAGGACGAAGCAAGAATCGATCGAGCGGATAAGAGCGCCGACGTCGGAGGGAAAACGATTCGTCGCGGTCTAGCGGAGCAGCGGGGAACGGGGATTACCAGCCGGATAATTTATTTTCGAGTCGTCGCGCGATTCGAATCGATTCCGTAAGACTCGCCTCCCTATTATCGCCGGCGAAGCTGCCGCTCGGGCTCTCGCGGTCAAAGGGACACATCTCCACCGTTGTCCTCTCGAGATAAGCCGCGGACTGTGAAAAGAACGCGAAATACGGTCACCTTCTGACCCCACGAACCGTCTGGATCCGCCTGGGATCGAAGACTGACTCGAAAACCTGCCGCATTTCTCAGAACGTGCTCGACACGATCGCTACCGCATGGAGTGGAGGTGTATTTATGCAAAATAAAACTGCGTCGATTACAAGACGAGATTACGGGAGCCGAATGAAGAGTTCTTCATTTTTCTTAATTATTCAGCTGAAGCTAGTATACCGTTGTCCTTTCTGATGGGTCCACTGTGCTTTAAATTGTACGTAACTATCGATCGACGACTGAAAAGAACAGCGGGCGCATTTTTCGGTACGTGCTCAACACGTTCGCTACCACTTGGACCGGACATCTCTATGCAAAATAAAAATGCGTTGATTACAAGACACGACAGCCGAATGACAATTTCTTTCTTTTTCTTTAATTATCTTATTCAGCTGATACTAGTACACCGATGTTCTTACCGATGGATGGGCTGTGCTTTAAATTGTACGTAACGTACTTGTACGAAAAAGGGACCGGGCAGGAGACGAAGGTAGGAGGGAACAGGGGCCGTTTTCGAATCGCACCGGTGTCGTTTAGAGGGTTCCGATGCACGTGCCGCGCCTCGAGGATTTTATGAATGGGGACCACACGTGGTTCGAACGCTCGCTCTCCGATAGGCGCTCACTCCTGCGAGCCAGTTACGCGACTAAAGGGAAGAAAAAAGGGGGGAACGAGGGAAGGAAAGAGGGACGGAAACGGGACGAGAGAGGAGACCGAGGAGGAGAAGAAGGACTGCGGATAGAAAGAGAACACGCGCGCGCGTGTCGCCGTCGACGTTGGTACCGGTGCCGGTGGAAGAAACGGTGGAACTCGGTCGTCTACCCTGTAATTTATAACTGGAAACTCGGAACTGCGACGCGACCTAAGGCGATACGTCGATTCTACTCGGGGGAATCCCCGGTCCCCGTTTTGCGGAAGGTCGTTCGACCTTCGACATCGAAATCGATGCTGCCCGATTCGGCTGGAGACTCTGAGACTCTCTTGATTCTCTCTCTCTCTCTCTCTCTCTCTCTCTCTCTCTCTCTCTCTCTCTTTCTCTCTTTCTTTTCTCCTCGTTCTCTGACTGTTTGTTTTTTTTTCGCCGTCGCGCACTTGAAACCTTGCTCGAGGATCCGGCCAACTTTTCCGATTACTCGAGCCGAGTGCTCGCGACTGCGAATGATTTATTTAAAACGGCCGCTTGACCGCGAATTTCGACGCGGCCAAACTACTCGAGCCGATTCGAGCGCTGACAGTCACCTGCTCCGCGGATTCACCTGTTTTCGAAGGCTCGGTCTCTCTTGGACTTCGCCGGCGTCGCAATCTCTCTTCCCGATCGAAAGAACGCCACCTGTGATATTTCTTCGCGAAAAATATAATCGCCTATCTTCGTTATTTTCTGCTTCACTGTGCGATCGGTGCGTTGCCAGAAGATTTACCTGACATCGGTCACACGCTTGTTCCTTTCAATGGAGTGTCTCAATACGGGAACATTAAGTTTTAAATTACTGGTTTTTTATTCTACAATCGTTGAAATGATAATGATTAGACTGCGGATCTTTATTCAAAATAAAAATTGTCTGCATCGATTGCAAACAATAGAAACTAAATTGAATGTTACTTCTTCCCTTAATGATTTTAATAGAGGAGAAATCATGCATATATTGACATGTTCAATTTTCAAAATTTTCCAACAGTTTTGAATTTCATCTACTCGATTTTGATCCACAATCTAATAATGATGCTCTCACTGGAAATGGTTATACACATTTTTGTGTCCAAGCAGATATCATAGTGGAAGTCGCAGAAAGTCTATAGAAATTATATGATACCATCTTCATAAGGTAAACAAGTCAGCCATTTTTTGTGCTCGATAGGTTTAGTGTTAACGGATAAATTAGTGTACTAGGTAGACTAGTTTGAGCAGTTCGGAGGCTGAGATTGAGATGCTGGGAATATCGGGTCCGACGAAAAAAGGTTCTGCGTGCAGCACGGGTGTACAGTCTTTTACATTTTACATAACAAGAAGCAAAGGTAAACGCGCAATATGGCCGTGCTCGGCCGATCCTCGGGGCATCCGTTAACGCGCGACCAAACGTTTCCCCTTCCTGTTCCCGTGGCGCAGTTCTCTCGGAACTGCGAGATCTTGGCGCTCGGCGAGTAGTCATCGTCGTTCCTACGCAGAATAAATATTCATGCGTCCGCGTAGTGGAGAAACCGCGGCGCGGCTCGGTTCAGCTCGGCTCGGCTCGTCCTCGCCGCGAGATCGCCGCAGGAGCACGCCTCTCCAAGTTTGGATAGGCTGCTGTGCGGCGAAGCCGGCTTTCGGGTTATTATTTGGCTCGTAAATTTTTATCGCGCCACGCAGGACTCCATTTTTACGAGAGCCATTACGTCGTTGCCACGTAAGGTTGCGCCACAGAGAGCCCGTTCCCTCTCGCTCGTCCGACGCGACGACTCCGTTCCTCTTTCCCTCGACTCGCCGAAGGCCTCGCCGCGAACAAAGCCTGCCGAGGAACGATCTGTGCCGGACGCGGCCGCTGATTGCCCTCTGGGGCACTGCGATAGCTTCCACGAACCCGAAAACCACGCCTACGCAAAACGTTTTGCGGATAGAGGGGGAGAGAGATTCGCAACCTTCTTCGAGATGGACAGATGACAATTACACTCGACGTGGAGCAGTCTGTATATGGGGAGCCAAGAAACCACGCCCACTCGGGGCACTATTTACACACAGAGTCGTGAGGCTTCGCCCACTCCAAACTACGCGCACTCAGAGTACCTAGACACAGGAGTGACACTGCAAATACAGATGCGTGAAATTATATCCACTCGAGGCACTCTAAGCATAGGGAGTCACGAAGCCACGCCCATTCAAGGCACTTTGAATGCAGAGAAAGGATCAAATCAACGACGAATACACTTTACACAGGAGAAGCAATGTGACTATGTGTATTTGGAGCACTAACATCATTGTAAACAAAGAGCCTCGAAACCACGCCCACGCGGGGCACTCTACCTGGATACAGGAATGACACTCCAAATACAGGTGCATGAAATTACATTCACTCGAGGCACTCTAAGCATAGGGAGCCAGGAAACAACGCCCATTCAAGGCACTTTCAATGCAGAGACCATTGAGCTGTCTTTGAAAGGCAATCTATGGCAGAGAAAGGATCAAATCAACGCCAAACACATTTTATACAAGAGAAGCAATGAAACTACGTCCATGTCGAGTACTAAAATCATTCTAAACAAAGAGCCACGAAACCACGCCCCACCATGCAACTCTACGTGGACGCAGACCGAAGTAAACAGTCTTTGGTCATCATCTGTACGGAACGAAATAAGTCTGAGAGTTTTTCGCTGCTCGTCGTCGTTTGGCAACGTCTATATTCTGCGTTCCGGATCCGTCGTTCGCGCCTTTTGTTCTCGGCGCAAGAGGCAAGGTTTCTCGTCGATCGCGCGCGCTGCCTTTCTCAGGGATTACGTCGCGGACTGATGGGATTCGCTCGCGGATCGTCGCTCCGCGTTCGTCAAACATCGCGGAGCGGATCCGCGTGCCGCGAACGCGGCGTATCAAGTATCTGCGCGGCGTCGAAACTTCGCGGAAACTAGTTCGCCGCGCGCGCGAGATGCAAATGTTCGGCAACTCTGCGAGAAAGCACAGACTCGACGTGGTCGACGGAACCGAATGGAGAAAGAGAGATAGAGAGAGAGAGTTTCGATAGGACACACAGCTTTCACCGAGAATCCCCGGGTAATAATTGTCGGAACGTTCGAATTTGATCGGTTCCTTTGGTCGAGCGTCGATCGCAGTTTGCCGAGCGGAGGAACCGCAACGCCCACGCAGTATCCGTCCTCGTTAATGTCCTCGCTTTTCTCTGTCACTCTCCCCTTCTTCTCTGGTCAACCTCCTCCTCCTCCTCCTCCTCCTCCTCCTTCCTCGTCCCGACCTCTTTCTGGGAACGAACTCGCACTCCCAGCTAGCCGGCGCGGCGTTCCACCGGAGAGATTGTCCCCAGGAGGACCAGCCTCTCGAGCAGCGGATCGTCTCCTTTTTTCCTCTCGCCTGTTCCGCAGATTCGTCGTCGTTGTCGTTCTCGTCGGTTTCGACGTCGTCGTCGACGTTGCCCGCGCTCCGTCGGGAGAACCTCTCGCTCTCTCGACGAAATCGCCCGTGAAACGAGACTCCCAGCCGCGGGCGAGCCGTGAACACGTTCAGATCTACCGGAACTGGAAATCTGCGATGGCCGATCGATATCTCGGCCTGAGAACGATCTACACTCCCGCTCATATGTCTTAGGACACCTCTGGTTTTTAGTAAAGCTCTGGGTGTTTCGTATACGTTATGAGCCTTTAACTGTATTAACCCTTTGCACTCGGAGCTATCTTAACTGGAAAATTAAACATTGCTTCCGATCTAGAATATTTCAGCATAAATTTCTCCGGTTTTGTTCATATAAGCTAAAAAATCCTATGTCATTCTTTGATCATGATTATTCCGCAATATTAAACACAATGAACCTAGAAACATTGTCTGCTCGAAGAAGAGTATCCGACCAGAGCTTTATATTTAATTTAATTAATAATCATATTGATTGTTCCTCTCTACTTGCGCAAATCAATTTCTATGTACCGAAACGTGTATTGAGAACTAGAGCAGGATTTCAAACACTTAAAGCCAGATCTACTTATGGATTAATTAATCCAATAAATCGCATCATAGCAGACTCTCTATAATCGTATTGATTTCTTTACTGAGTCTTTGCACAATTTTAAAAAACAATTACGCAGGATTATAGGATAATACCATATCGTTTGTACCATTATTTTCTGTGCACGTCCCTTCTTTGTTATTCTTTGTTATTATGCGTGTAGTCCCTTATCCTTTTCTATTGTAAACACTTATGTAAAAGGACCTCGGTCCGTCTATAATAAATAATAATAATAATATTTCCATTCCCTATGATTTTTGAAATTTTATGGATATGAAATTGGTATAATACCTCATACAATGCCTAAATGTTTAACAATTGATTAGATACCGATATATTTAATAATGTAAACAATATTTTGAACAGCGGTACAGCAATTTTTAGGGACAATCGAGAGGAAAGGGTTAACTACATAATATAAATATAATGATAATGATCCAAAACACACGTCAAAAATATGTAAAAACTACTCGGATCAACTTTAATGTAATAATTCATTAAAAATTATGAAATGGCCACTCCTATCATCAGATTTGAACCCCATAGAAAAATTATGGCATGAGCTGGATAGACAGGTACGAAACTTTTGTCCTACTTCGAAAACACATGTGTGGAATATTTTGGAACGAGAATGGGATAATATAACAACAGAAAGTATGAAAAAATCGGTCACGCGGATGCCAAGAATAGTGGAAACTGTAATAAAGAAACGTGGCGGATTCTTCGATGAAAAGGAAATATAAATATTTTTTTACTTCTTGGTAAGATTTTCGATATATGAGTGCAGCATCCTTTCTTTGACATCAACGATTGTTTCATTTTTACAGAGCTGAATACACATATGTCACTGTCCTAAGACTTATGAGTGGGAATGTACATTCTAGATCACGGACTGGTCCATAGTTTGGGACTGATTTTGCAGATGTTAATGGAATAGAATCCTATTTCTCGTGGGAACAGCGTTTGTAAATTCAAAACAAATAAAAATCCTACTAAATTCTATCGAATTCTGTATTATAGGATTTTTCAAAAATTATCATAAGCCATAGATGCATTAACATCCGCAGTCTAGTCGCTAGAAAGGGAACTAGAAATCATCAAAGCTAGGACAACGTCTATGTTCCCAGCGACAGTTGAATGATTCCTAAGTAGCGTGTCTTTCGGACTTCGAAATAAAAAGGAAGGAGCGAAGACCAAGTTTAGTGCTCGCACGAAACTGTACATGCCGAAGAAGAGAAATACACTGGTACTAATTGAAATTTACACGTACGGTGTAAATTCAATCCAGGCTACCTCTCCGGTACAAAATTTCGAGTTAAGCCACGGCGGCCTCCCAATAATTTGTCCGTATTTCACGGCGGGATATCCACTTCGGAGAAGTTTGGAGGCAGCGAGTTAGTCCGGCGCGCTTCCAGACCGCGAGAGATCGTTCTTGGAACACGCGGGGTGGAAGTCTATTTTCCGGTATTTTCCGGGTTCGGCGGGCTAGTCTCGCGATTCTTTCGGGATCTTTCGGCGTCGATCGAGAACGTCGGTCACGAATTGGTCCGATCGAGGCGAATCGGTCTCTCCGCTGTTGCTCCGGCCGTTTCTCTTTCTTCGGGTGCGTGGCAGAAAGGGAACGGTCGACTCTTTTCTTTTTTTTCCTCGCAAGAATGAAATAGTTTGCCCGGAAGCTGGTTCCGGGGGGCGGAAAAGGGAAAATGTAGGAGGGAAAAAGAGGAAGAGGAGGTGGAGGAGGTGGTGGTGGGCGGTCAGAGAGAGGAGAGAAAGAGAGCGTGAAAGGGAGAGAGAGAGAGAAAGAGAGGGTGGGTGGATGGCAGGAGGAGAGAGCGAAAGAGCAGTGGTTTTTCGTTATCGACATTTTCCACGGGCGCGTCAAGGTGTGCGTGATCGTACGTGCGTGAGCTTCTCTCGTTGCCCCCTTTAGCGAGCGTGTGTGCGCGCCGTGTCCGTGTTTTCGTGTTCCCCGTCCGTGCGTGGTTGAAGGTGGTTGTAGGTGGTACCCGGCGCCAGTGTGCGCGCAAAATTTGTATGGGTATGCGTATACGTGTCGGCTGGCATACGGGCAATGTGTGTGTGTAGAGTTTTCTGGAGGTTTCCCCTAGCAACGAGCAGCAGCACCAGCACCAGCACCAGCACCAGCCACAGCCCGGCTTAGGGGTAGCTACGAACCCCGCGCGAGACCTCGCTCTCTCTCTCCTCTGCTCTCCTCTCTTTTCTCTCGTCTCTCTGTTTCTTTCTCTCTCTCTGTCTCATACCTTCTTTCTCTCCTTGCTATTCTCTCTCTCTTTGGCCATTTCACCCGTTCTCGATTCACATCCACACGCGAATCCGTGTTTCCCAAAATCGAAATCTCCTGCTAGACGACGCAGTTTTCCCGTCGTTCGATACTTCCGCGGAAAAGGATGCCGGACGAGTAGAAAGACGGAATTTTGTAGAACGCGCCATAAAGAGAGAGATATATATGCTCGATTTCCATCGACGTCCCGCAAAACAGCGGCGAAATGTTTTCGAACTCGTCCAGAAATTTTCCCCGCAAGAGAAAGAGAGGTCGATCGTCCTTGGATGGATCCGACCGCGATCCATCCAGTGATGGATCACGGTTTTCTCCGCACAGAAGGTGGATTTTATTTCGAACCGTCCGATAGAAAGCACGGGGCTCCGGTTTCACGAGAAAAACGCGTAACACAATCCTGCAAGCTTCGCGGTGGAAAAGCGCTGGCCAAGCCGAGCCGATCCCATCCCGATTCTCTCTCTCTCTCTCTCCCTCCCTCTCTCTCTCTCTCGTTTCTCACTCGCTCTCGTTCTACCTACACCCGAGAGATCGTTTCGAACCGTTCCTGGTCCGAGCCCTGGAGCGTCCGATGCGCGATAGTGATTCCTTCGAATTAGAGATCCTCTGCGTTCGCTGATACCGATACCGATATACCCTCGGTAGATATCAAAGACGAAAAACCGGTCGCGAGCTTACCGATCCCTCGGAGACTACTCAAACTACTCTGAAAATAACTCTGAAACTACCAGATACAAATCGAGCGATTATATCTTGATTCTGAACCTGCAGATACGAGAATATAAATGAAGAACAACGATAAATGGAGTCTGGTTATGATCCTGATCTCGGTTACAGGTCTTTTAAGAGGGTACTCCTGATTTTTAATATTCTTTCTAAAATCGTGTTTGACGTCGAACCAACAACTGTTAGAGTTCTGGTTTAGATATCGAGTCTGAAATCGGTTCTACAACTCTTTATGCAAAATAAAAATTATGTGAGTCAATTACAAGAAGCAGAATCTAAACGACGATGTGATTCGTCCTCGAACAGTTTCAATAAATTATTAACGGTCACAGTTCTATATTTCATTTGTTAATTTTTCCCATAAATGCAGAAAATCCGCAGTCTATCAGAACTAATAACTATGCAACGGTGTCCGGAACCAACATTGGAACCAGTACGGGTTGCTTCACAATTGTTATATATTTTATTGTGGCTGTTCGCAGTCAATCCTTGGTTTGAAAGAATATCACGAAAGACAATCCGCGATTGGTGGTTCGAAGCTTTCGCTACGAAAGAGGAGGGAGCGAAGCGAAGAGAGGCGGACGGGACGGAGAGAGAAAGAGAGAGAGTGAGTGAGAGAGAGAGTGCAAGAGTGAGAGAGCGCGCGAGAGAGAGAGAGATGGATAGAATCTCTCCATTCCCTTGCCCGCCTCCCTCGCCTCACCCCCGTCGACAGCCCTAGTCGTTTCCAGCAAGTACTTCTATGTACCAACCATCTCCTACACGCTACCCTTATATACCTTGTATATTTACCTTGGTGGCATATACGCGTACCTATGTATGTACATCGGGGCCCGCGATACATAGGTCCGAGCGCCACATAAAAAGTACATAGGGTAGGTATAGCTCCGGCTGAAAATTATTCCGAGTATTTTCGAATTAGCGTGCAGAAACGAGCAACGGTGCGCGCTCACGCTCTTGCGCTCTTTGCTCGCGCATAGCGAGCATCAGAAAATGCGAGCGCAGAAAACGAAAAATAGAGAGTGAGAACGGTGTTCCCAGCTACGTCGTCGTCCTGGTGTTCCCTTGAATTTTCCGCCGTTCAAGATTTTCCCCCCATGTTCGAGGGAAATTTTCCCGATCCCGGGGACCAACCCGTCCGAGGGGAAATCGCGTCTCGTTGGTTCGAGAGTAGATCGATCTCGACGAGCGTGTGTCGCGCAGCTCGTCGATCCCGAAAGTGAAAGAGAACGGAGAAGGAGAATACAGGATGAAGAAACGAGAGGAGAGAGGAGAGACGAGAGAGAGAGAGCGGTTTCGCGCGGAACCGTGGCCGGCGCTGCTGCGCCCGACTGTACGTCCCGGCGGCGGTACTCTCTTTGGACACATCTTTTTATTGTCGTTCCCGCTGGCTCGGAAAACTCGAGGAGCCCACGCGAGGACCGGTTTTTTGCCAGTCCTTTATCCTAGCCGGGCAAGTGGAAGTCTCCCAAGATCGCTCTTGGAAATTACGGCGCTGCGAAGCACGGCCGCGGATTCTTTTCTTTCTTTCTTTCTCTCTCGCTCTCTCTCGCTCTCTTCTACTGCCTTGCCTAAACCCTCCCAAGGGAAGCAAGAGTCACCTTTGTCACGCCTACGCACGGCTTTTTCGTTCGTACCCGGTGCGAGAGGACAAGCGAGATTAGGATGACTGCGGTACAACCCGACACGACACAGAACTATCCTGTCTGCAAGGAGAACCGTCGTTTCGGTCCAGACGCGGATCGTAACTCAAATCGTTGGCTACTTTTGAAGAACTCCACTTGGGAACTATGAGCCAGGATAGAGGAACGTTTTCTGAGAAAGTGCGTTCATCTCGAGGACGTTTGTGCGGTGGGAGAGTGCTCCTTCTGGACACGCATGAACACCGGAAACCTTGAATAAATTCTTTTGGACCATTGCAAAAGTTCGTGACCAATTTTCGGGGACCTCGAGATCTTTCTCGAAGTCTTTCATCAAATCAAATAATTGTAGTATATTAAGTTGGAGGGAATGTTCTGCAGTTTTCTAAAACAAGCTGGTATTTGTGCTCGTAAATCAATAACACACGTGGCTAGTAAGTCATAACGAACGTAACATTTAGCAATATTATAGTGATTTATAGAACCTTCACTGAATTCCTCAAAATTCCTCAAAATTCATGAAAATGTAATCGCTCGTCGGACGAGATTCAGAACAATTCTCGTTCGATTAGGAACTCGTGCCTCGTTTTCGGGAGAAGAGAGGTTAAATACCTACTCTAAATAAATCTCTTCGATAAATTATAATGATGCAAATTAGGATTATTTTGCTCGCGAGGAAGCTTCTTGATCGAACGAGCACAAGCAGAAATTGGCGCAAGTCGTTGCCAGGGTCGGTACACGTTTTCTCGCGGCGATCGCGCGGCGTTAACGAACGTCGACCAGGAAGACACCTGCAACGAGCTCGTGCGAACCTGGCTGCCATAGAAATTCCCTGCAATTTCTCCTTGTATCCACCATGCGATCGGAAACATCGAAATTTTCTCCGTTAACCCTGAACGGGACGGGGAACTGCCCAGAAAATCGATCAATCCTCTAGCCTCTCTTAAAATGCTATGTTTCTATTAGGTGTGCAAATAAGTTCTTTCCCCTTTTTTCCCCAGGAGTCTGATGACTCCCAATCTTTCTGGCAATTCTTCTTGCATCTGGGTCGGATTTTCGTTGAGCAATTCCTCTAACTCGCCGTCATTATACTTTCTCGGTGCACCTGAACGATCGTCGTCTTCCAAAAAAATTTCCGGCTTTAAATCTTTGGTACCACTTTTTGCAGGTTCTGTAAGATACAGCGTTCTCTCCGAGTGCCGCACAAACCATTTCAGTAGCTTCAACAGCTGATTTCCTCAGCTGGAATGCAAAGCGTAAGCAGTGACGCTAATGATGCTTCTCGCACGCCATATTGTTTCAAATTGTTGCATAGGACTGGAAATTCTTAGAGCGCTCATCACGACTCTTCTTAAAACTAAAAAAACGCACTTTCAGACGACACCAATATCGGGAAATAATTCGAATTCAGTCAGAAGTTATGATCGTAGAAAAAAGGGGGAAGGAACTTATTTGCACACTTAATAGCATTGGATTCCCAACTCACTGAGAAACATCTCTCCAAATTTTATCTACACATTTTTGCATATATTTCCTCGAGATCAACGTTGACTATTTTATCTAGCTGGCTATCAAAACTTGAAGGTAAACTTGTCGATGAATCGATTGTTTCATCATTTGGAATGACGGTTTCCTTTAAATTTTTGGCGGTCGGCTTTAGTTTACTTACGAGATAATCGCAAGAAATTTTACTTGTAAATTCATGTTGTCAAGGTAATCATAGAATAAAAATGATCTGGGTCGAAAGAAATGCGTTGATTGCGGAATTAAAATTGCTTCGAATCCAAAGGGTTAAATTTTTCTAACGAAGCTTTCGAAAGCGGAGCGTTTCGATCGAACGAGAAACAAGCCGAGAGCGTTGCCGAATTTATTGCCGATTTAATCGCGAATTAAAGACAATGCTCGTGTCCGTCTGGACTTTCGCCTTTCTCTCGATTTCGGATGCATTTTCGCGCGATGATTCGGATCGATCGAGCAGGTCGGCGCGCGGCGGGCACGATCTCGCTCGTTTCTCCTCGCAACGAAGTAGATTACCCGCGCGAGAAACCACAGAATGCCTGGTTGGTTTTCGCGACTACCGCGAAGAACCGTTACGGATTCCGCTCTGTGTCCTCTCGCCGAGTGAATTCGGCGCGCGCGACGAAAGTCATTGGTTCGTGTTGGGTCGAGATCGCGAGAACGAAGAAAGTGGAAGAATGACAGAGAATGGAGAGAGAGAGGAGGGTCGATAGTCGCCGAAGCGACAAGAAGTATCGCCGCTACTTCCGAGTATTCCGCGTTAAATATCGGACCGGGTTTCGCTCGAGGGATACAGCCGAGACGACGTTAAAGTCAGCTTGGTTCGCGTGGGCGACGCGACGCTCGCCGGGCATTTTCTCCGCATTAAATAAGCGCGGCTGCCGAGAATAAATTTCATCCCGCCTTTTCGAGCGTTTCCATTCGATCGTAAAACCTAAGCGAGGCCTGTCCGAGAGGCTTTACGTAACTCTTTCCTCCTGACGAGCCGCTTCTTTCCTGTCTTCGACAGGCCCCCGCTTCCTTTTCGAGAAAAACTACCCTCTCCTCCCGGCAGGTCACGTTCCCTGCACGGTGGTCCAGGAACCCGAAAAATGTGTTCATCAACTCTGTGAACATTGGTTATCGACGGTTTTTGAGAAAGAAAACTTTTGACAAAATTCAAAATAGCCAGTGCGATACTGTACGTAATCTATCGGTTCTTTCTGTGCACCCAAAGAAAATGGGAAAATACAATATTAAGGGGGAGTTCTCGTTTCCAGGATTGCATTTGTCGATAATGCAAAGATTTTTCAGTAGTCAGAAACCCTAGATAAAAAATCAGTCTATTTTTACGTTTACGAGGCGTTAATTTGTATTGTTCGGCAGCGTAATTTTCGATTTTCATAAAGCTGCGACAGCTACATGCTGCCGAATAATGCAAATTACGCCTCATAAACGTAAAATAGAACTTTCGAGGGCGACTGCGGTCTAGATTAGGCCACGTTATATTGTGCGGCCCGCCGGGCGATTTTATATTTCTATCGAAACTTTTGTTCCTCGTTGTATGTACAAAAAATATTAAATAAATGAAGTGTCATTGTAATAATGTGCAAGTGTGACTACGAACTCCAGTTCTACATATATTTAATATCTTTGATATAATTGAGTTACAGTTCAACAAAGAAATTAAACAAATTTCTGCGTCCACATCAAAAATTAATTTTTACAATACTTATATTACATCCGAGAGATATTACAACTTAAGATATTTTGCACAACGAGTTGTAAGTGCTTTTGGATCTTCATATGTTTGTGAAACATTTTTTTCGGAGGTGAAATTTACAAAGAGTTCATCACGTCCCTCATTGACCGATACCAGTTTAGAAAACCAGCTAACAAAAGATGTGCAACGTCGAACATAAATATAGATTTACAAAAACTAAGTGAAAGAAAGGATAAACAAATATTTCATTAATAAAAACTCGAGAGTTAATTATATTGAATCATAGTATAACAATAAAGCTTTATTCATTTTGTATTTGCATTACGTTTTTTAAAAGCATGTTTACCTAAAGTGCGACCCGCTGTAACGTTACGCATCATCAAAGTGGGCCGTGGAACCATTTGGGTTGGCCAGGCCTGGTCTAGATCGAACTTTGACTACTGAAAAACCCAATCCCTGCATTATGAAAAAATGCGGAGGCGTATCCCGCATCCTTGCAATCCTGGAAACGATCCCTAAACCTACCAACGATCCAACGAGACGCAATTAAGGCGTTTCTGATTTGGACAGCGAGCATTGTACACGATAGCCACTTTCTTCTGTGCGCGTCGAAGCGATAATGTCACCACCGGTGGCAGTCGAAATCACGTGGCTCATAGTTCGAGAGAATACGAATTTCGGCCTCGCGTTCGGTCCTATCGCTCTCTCCTAGTCGATTCGATTCGATTCGATCGAGTATCCGAGCAAAAGTCGACGGAGTTGTCGCCGTCCGGTCGCCATCGACGCGACGTCGAGACGAAGAGCGTCGCGAGGGCGAGGGGTTGTTCGATTGATCGACAGAGCCGCGACGAACCACGAGGGGAGACTATTTTTCCTAGGACGAAGCACTATTGTCGTCGTGCACTATTAATATCACCGCCAATCCTACGTAATAGTCGCGCGTCGTCTACTCTGTAATTTCGGTCGACGACGAGGACTTTAAAATCCACGCGGCTCGTCGGCGACCACGTGTGTTTAGAGTGTTTACACGCGAGCGGATGGCGCACGCCGGGCTCCTTCCATCCCCCGATCATAGTGATTACAGTGTTTAGACACTACCGGTTATTACAATCGCTGCTATTATCTTGTCCCGGGCGCTCTTCCCTTCTTTTTCTTCGAACCCCTCCTCGCGCCGAAGACTTACGCAACAACATTCCCGCGGGAAGAAGGGGAATCGGTGTCGCACGACACAAACGAGGGAAAAGAGAGCCTGGAAAAATTGCAAGAATAAATACCGGCCGAGGGTGCACTCGGACAAAATGCCTTCCGGTTGTGCTCTCGAACGCCGCGCCGTGTCGCGCCGATTCGAACCGCAGAATCATATTCTACTTCCTGCAATTGCTACACGCAAATTACCAAGCTTCAAATTCAACCGTTTCCTGCTTCTGCATACTGTGCACTCTACGAACTCTGGGGGTCGTTTTAGAATCTGCAACTACGATGCAAAACATAGGCCTACCGGTTTTTTTTAGTCTGTGAAATCGAACAGTTGTTCTGAAAATGAATTATTAACACCCAGAAGGTGGATGGCAATCTTTTATTCTATGCAAACAGTTGTTCAGAAATTTTTTTGATTATGTATATTTCCCACGGAATTTTATTTAGATCCGCCGATCTTGAAGTGTCCGTGTGGCTTTGGCGAGGTTACAGAGTAACAACGCCTAGTGTAAACTGTACTATTGCTGGCACTCCAGTAGTTATTGGCACTTTTCATTTAAACGGCAAATATTAAGAATTCCTGGTATAGAAAATCATTTTATATTGCTTCTTACTTGTATTTCAAAGCAACGCTGTAAGTTTTCATAACAGAGTTCCACATATGACTGTTAGTAACGCTGGTACATCCAGTAAGACCGACGGATGACCACGGTGCAGTGTAAATAGTGTTTTATTAAAATTTTCGTTACGAGTAAGTATACTTTATCGCTGTATAACTTAATTTCGGACTGTACTACAGATGTAATAAATGCGTATATGCTTCATTATAAAACAAATAGCCTGTTTAACGTTTACTTCTTACTGTGCCAATGACTGTACTATTTGTCTTACGATTGTTATTCACTGAATATATTTTATAATAAAAGATTTATGACTGGTGAAACTGTTTGATTTTGCTGAAAAATCTCTATTAGCTTATAATAATAGCAAGTTAAGCTGGTTTAAACATTTCGAAAAAAGATAAAAAGATTTTTACTACGATTTTGGCTTAGAGTGCCAATCATTGTACAGTTTACCCTAGGTGAAATAAAGTTTGAATTGTGGAAGACAACGCTTTTAAATATATTTTACAGTTAACAATACATACGACGTTCTTAAGGATTCGGCCATAGTTGGTAGATACATAATTGTGAAGGGTTACCTTCGGTTTGTCGACAACCCATTTCACCGACACTGTTTTCATCGGCGATTTGACCATGACGATGAAGACATTTGTCGACGATTTGACCGTGTCGATGAAAACATAGTGTCGACGAAAGTTACTGTTGGTCAAATCGTGTCGATGAAAACAGTGTCGGTGAAATGAGTTGTTGACGAACCGAGGGTAACCCAGTTGTAAACGGTTCGAGATATTGTCGAGTTCTTTTCTGTATCGTGTCGCGTATTACGTCGGCTCGAATCCTTTTCTATTGGTTGGCTGTAAACTGTATAGGGTAACTAAATGAATTCTAATTGGTGAGTGGGTGGTGGCGATTTGGTCGTCGAAATGGGGCCGTGCTTTAGTAAAACTATGTTTTGGCTAGGACGAATTAGGTGAGGAAGATATGGGAAATTACAAGTGCTTGTTTGGCTAAGATTGCCCACGAAGTGGTGTCCGATGACATCCAAATAATCTTGAGACCCTGTCGGACGCAATTAGACTACTTTTAATTGAAACAAATCCCCAGGACATTAGTACCTAGGTGATTAATTCTTCGAAACTGCAGCTACGTTTCGAAAAATGCATAAAATCCGCAGTCCGATTTATGAGTACTTCAGTTGACGATCGATTGAAGTCCATTGCCCCTCGCGCGAAGAACAAAAGATAATTACGGAAGGACGCGATTCGCGAAGGGTTAAGAAATCGGAGAGGGATCGTTTCGCACCCTCCGCTAATTCGAGCGGGAACGAAACGATTTTTCACACTTTGCCGAAGCGGAACAGGTTTGAAAGTGGGAAAGAGAACCAGAAAGAACGGCTTGGACCCGATCTCGTGGTAACTCGGAAATATTATAAACGGGTCGCGCGCGTGGGCGGTGCGTGCGCGCGGCTACGCAAATATTGATTTCATATTTTGCCCCCTTTTGTCGGGGCCTCCGACAAACGGATCCGGGGGTCTGTAATTTTCAATTTTAACGGAATCAACGCAGCTGGACTGCACGCTACACGCAACTCCGCTCTCGGTTCCGTTGTTTGTATTTAGTCTGGAGCGTGATATTAACGGTCCGGAGCGGAACAAGAGGAGAGAGAACGAGAGAGAGAGAGAGAGAGAGAGAGAGAGAGAGAGAGAGAAGAGAAGTAACGAGAGGAGAGGAGAGAAGCCTAGGACCCGTTACGCAAGCAGCATCGCGAACCGCGAACCAACGAAACGGTCTCTCGCCCTTCGCGGTGACGTCCAATGACTATACCGGTGTCGAGTAACAACGGCTTTTAGACTCCATCCGCCAGCGGACCGGCCCGATGACTGTAAATCCAATTACAGTCGCATCTATTCTCGCCGTTCCACTCTCGACCGAGTTCGCCGAGCGTCCCGACGCTCTACGACGTCGAACCGACGCGACGCGACGCCCCAACAACGCCGCTTATACGAATCTCGAGTGCTCGTTACGATCCTTATCATTCGTTTAACGCGGCCTTTGCCTTGGTCGTGTGAGCATGAATCCCCACTTCTTCTTTTTCTCATCAAGTTTAGAAATTCATTTCTACACATTTTGTTCTATCATCTTTTACGACTTCTCAGACAAGTTAAAGATTTATATGACTTTTTACGACTTTATTTGAAATGCAATTTACACCGCATAAAAAATGTTGAGAAAAACGAGAAACAATGGCAATCCGATGGTACATCCTCTCCTTAACCCCTTGCCTAACAATATCGTGACTGACTCGTGATGGAGATACTGAACACATTCTGACAAAAATGTATGTTAATAATTTCCTTTAAGCCGAAATAAAATTCTATTTTGGTTTTGTTAATATACAGCTATTGGAGAACATATAGGCATCGAATTTATGTCAATTTTCTCCTCTTTTAGGAAATTACGATCTACAAACAAAGTTCTAATCACTGGAAACGTAAAATAAATATAGGGCAACGGGGTTAAACAGCACACAATTTTATGTTTCGCGCACTGCATTTTTACCCTTGCGGTAATAAAGCAGCAAAAGCTGATGGAAATGCGTACTTTGATTTTGTATATTTGATGCGATGATAAAAAGAATACTTGAATGGTTAACAAGCACTACAAGAAAGAGAATGACGTCCGAAATGTCGTCTGTCAAGATTACTCAAGATATATCAGGATTTTCCGATTTAAAATAAGGTTACGTAATAACTAGACTGCGAAACATTTATGCAAAATGAAAATTGCTTGCATCAATTACAACAAACAAGGGCCGTGTAATAATTTCTTTAATTCTTTAATAATGTTCATAAGCTGCAACTAATACATTGATGTTGTAAAATTTTTAAAATCTGTCCACTGTTTTAGCATAAAATCCGCAGTCTAGTAATAATAAATGGAAGCAATGCCATCTCTACACGAAAAACGAAATTGCTTTCCGAACGACCTACTATGTTGGTCCAATAAATACTCTATAATAAATACTCTGTAATAAATTCATTAAACGCACAGTTACGTAACTGCAATCGCGGATCGAGGATACTGCTCGTGAAAGGAGGTTGATAGAAAGAACTGAACGATTGTTGTGCAACGTGCGTAAGTAAAATGGAGAAGTTCAAAGTCTTAAAGTACACAGAGGGATGGTCTCGGGTGTATCGATGCTCCGGGGATAGGCGGGGCAAGTTCGAAGAAAGGGAAAAGGAACGGCGGGTCGTGACTTCCGGTCCGCGATACGAGTTTTCGATTCCGCGAGCGTGGAGCTACTTAATCGATCCAAAGCGCGCAGCTGATCGTAATGGTTTCACTTGCCGGAGAAGTTTATGCGAGCGGCGTACCCCGTAATCTCTACTGGCAGAGGCAGGCAGGCAAGCAAGCAAGTAGGCGAACACAAGACCACCCTCGCGACCCGAACCTTCGACACCGAAACTTTCGGAAGCAGCGCGATCATTTCATTTCCGGCGCTGTATATCGGCTGGGAACCGTTGCTACAAACTTTTCGTATCCATCCCTCATTCTTGGCGAGTCGCCGACGATTTCCGGTTTGCGAATCAGTGTTACGAATATACTGGGAATACTCGATGAACATGCAAATTGGCTGGGTCTGTACTGACCCTCGCTGATTGAATATTCGGATCCGTTCGAATGCTCAGATTGTTCGAGTGATTTCCTTTTTTTCATGCTGGATTATGAATCAAGTGGACAGCGGATTTTATGCATTTATGACAAAAATGAGTAAATGTACTTTTATAGTATTTTTACTACTTCACTCCAATTCGTTGCAATCCATGTTGACAATTTTGATTTTGCATAAAAGTCCGCTGTCTATTGACAAGTTGCAAGCACAATCAACTTATTGTTCGTTGTCAAAAATGAGTAGAATGTACACTACTGTGCAAAAGAAAGGAGCACCCAGTATAATTATAAGATATAATGACAAACAATATCTTTATATATAATTATATGCATTTAAAGTATTAGATAATCCGTAATAACACATATATAGGTACATATATTTTCAGTACTATTCAATTAAACAACAGAATCCTTTTCCAAAATTTATTGTGTTATTATTTGATTTTTTACGCTGTTCTATTAAATATGGCCGGGTGCCTCTTTCTTTTGCACAGAGTAGTGTATTTCCACGAAAAATCAAATCAATGAATGAGGCAATATAAAGCATGCAGTACAGAACAAAGCAAAGAAGTTTGTTTAGTTTTCAATAAGTTGAACATATTAAGAGACAAAATTAATTTCTATTTCACTCTAGGTTGTTGCAATTCGGGTAGAAAATTTTTATCTTGCATAAAGACCCGATGTCTAAAACTGACAAAGTGATACGAGAATAGGATCTTCAAGGGCTATCTTAAATAAAGACAGGTAATTCAATGGCTTTTACCAGTTTTTATTCGAAATGTAGCAAGTGCCCTGGTACCAGTCGGTTGAACGACCGAGCACCCCGCGCGAGCACGATCCCCAATCGAGAGTGTAACACGCAGCCCTGAGGAGTCCGGCCGTAAAACTGCGATTCCGTTGAAAATGCGGTAGCGCTGACAGACGGTTGTCTCTGTGGCGAATCGAGAGCGATTCCAGCGGCTCGTAACTCGGCCGAAATGGTCGTGATACAGGATGCACGCTCTCGGTATGCGACCAAGCTCATCGATGCTCATGATTAGCCGAAAGACGGGGTCGGAGGGCTACGGAGAGAGGCGTCCAAGCGAGAACGAGTCTGCCAGTTGAGAGAGCAAGAGAGAATCAGAGGGCGAGAGGGGGAGGGAGAGCCGGGGGGTAGGTAATAGAGAGAACAATCATAATTGGCGCGTGCTTATAGGGAGCACAATCAATTAAATGGGGTGCACGCGGGCTTATGCGCTCTAACGACGCTGCGGCTGATTACGATTCTCCGCCGGTTTTCTAGCTTGCCCTCACCCCTCTCTCTCACTCTCTCTCCCTCTCTCTTTCTGGTTTTCCTCCTCCCCTCGCCCACTCGGTTTTCACTTTTCTAATTAAATAACTGTACTTTCCCCCTCGCACCTTCTTTTCCTACTTCTTCTACCCACGACTTCGAGAGCCCAAAGGAATCCACGTTTCGCGTCCTCTCGGAAAGCAACCCTCCACGACGATATTGAAATCCGATCGGGCGAACCTCTGTCGCGATCGATATCGCGCGACGAAAAGCTTTCTTCGACGATCCCGCCGCCGCATCGCGTCAATCATGCATGCCTGACACGATTCCTTGTCCGCACTTAACCCTCCCGAACCAACCCCTCGCGAAAATCACGGTCGACATGCTCAACTGTGATATTTTGTGGTTCCATTATTCGCTAGCTTCAAACACCGACCGGCAATTATTTTATAATTTTTGTGTGTGGGCCGATTTTTTAATTGGTAGTGCGAATAGAACGAAACTTTAATCGTGAACCAGTAACTCTTATGTAACTGCTGAGGTCCGGGCATGCCAGAACAGACTTTACTATTTTTGGTTTATCGTCGTTTTTCCGATTGAAGTGACACCGAACACGATACATACAATTACGATTATAATTACTTGTGTAACAATGTTGCATACTTGAAATTTACAGAGTTCGCGCACCTCTACCGTAAATGTCAAGTCCGAACCTTCAATCGCGTATCATGTATCGTGTATCGTGTAACTGTATCCTTTATTGTGTCATTTCAATTAGAAAAACGAGACGAATACGACGGTAAACATTTCGCAAAAATAAATAAAAAATTATAAAAAATGCAATCGTCGCAAAAGTGCGAGTCGTCGATTATTACTGGATTTACGGTTCTCCGTTATTGCCGAACACTGAGGCTAACAGAACAAGTTGCTCATAAGTATACAGCGGATCTTGATGCAAAAGAAACATTATCTACATGAATTTCAACAAATTGGAGTGAAATGGAAATTTATTTTCTCTCTTAATATCATGAAATTCCTGTAATATTTTCACTGTTTTAAATTACATCTACTCATTTCTGTCATAAATGCATAAAATCCGCTGTCTACTTGTAAGACAAATCAAAATTGAGTGGAACTAATATTTAATGTTGGATGATTGAGGAAACCGATTTGAAAGAGTTCGAAACACGATTCCGGCCAAGTTCGTCGCATCTCCGCCGTAAACAAGGGTGAAAGAGATAAGCTGGCGTAAAGTTTCGCTGCAATCTTCCGCCGAGGGCCGAAACGCTGTAACAAGGTCTCCCATTCGAGCACACGGCGATAATTCAGCGAAATTTCCCGCGAAAAAAAAGGTCGAGCCGCGGGGAAAACTCTGCTCGACGATATACATAGTAAGCGGAAGAAATTCTGTCCCGTTGCAGCTGTTCGTACTCTCGAAGGGTACAACACACCCGACACGTATTCCCGATCGAATTAATGGTCGCGTAAACGACTCGATATTGGGCGCATTAATTCGCCGAACGAGCCATTAATATTCGAAACGACTTTCCGCGTGCCGACGAACAAGTTCACGAACACCGCGCTTCGAAACCTGTCGAAAATTACCTGTTGCTGGTCGACGAGCGAAGATGTTCCCAGTAGCCCGGTCCCTGCACAGAAAAGACGGCGGTTAATGACATGGCTGACTAGGACGACGCTGAAAATGAAGACTTTAGACTTTTCAAACAATCTTCGCGTCTTTTATTCCGAACAAATCGTCCGGCACATGCATCCGAAGAAGTGCGAACTCGCCTTGAGGGTGTAGACTCGTTTCTAACATTGCAAGGGTGCGGGATGCGCCTTCTCATTTCTTGATTATGCAAACATGAGGTTCTCTGAGTAGTCAAAAGCGCTAGATAAAATATCAGTCTATTTTTACGTTTACGAGGCGTAATTTGCATTGTTCGGCAGCGTAATTTGCATTATTCGGAAGCACAAAGCTGCGCGTGTAGCTATTTTCATAAAACTGCGACAGCTACACGATGCCGAATAATGCAAATTACGCCTCGTAAACGTAAAGATAGGACTTTTGGGGGCGATTGCGGTCTAGATTGATCTTTCATTTATTTATTATTGCTTCAAACCGACTGGTTTATTTAGCAAGTACAGTATTGTTACATGTAGCTTACATTACATAGGTGTTACATTGTTTTTATATCTTCACGGAAGATTGTTCGAGGAAATTATAAATTATCACTTGCCTTTGAGAATCGTTTGCAATCGTGGAGACGAGTCTACCCCCTTAAGATACGATAAATGAAAATAACGTGCGAGAGACGCTCGAGCCCATCTCTCCGGCAACCTCGAAATATTACACGCCAATACAAACGTTGATCGGTGAAAAATATTTGATCGATCGATCGGGTCCCGACGAACAATGAACTTGGGCTTTTTTTCCGGTGGAAAAAGTTGCGTAATGGATGCCCGTGCTTTCATAGGAACGAGGTCAACGGATGCGACTGCGGAGAAATGATAACGCAACAATCGCGGAACAATAAACGGTGTCTTTTATTTTTCTCCGCTTCTCCTCGCGGATATTGCGGCCGATTAAATATTTAGCAGCGAGATTGTACATATTAATGAAAGTGTACATATTAATTGCGGGATTTGCGCCAATTCTTTTCTTCGCTTCTGTCGTTTCTCCTGATGGTTGCGTGAACGAGTTGGCCAATCGAGCGACAGGAACTGTAACGGTTAACCGATGAATCGGAGAAGACGGGAGTTTTCTGTCGGAAATGAAATTAATGTTTCGAGCAAAAATTCTAATTCATTACAAAAACAATTTCAAAATCTTTTTGAATAAAGATTTAAACCCTGATACGTACATGGTACTGATATTTTCCGATACTGAAACTAAGATAATATGTTGAAATTCAGAATATCTTTAATTGCATATGTAGGGCTTTTATAAAAGTAATTTTTAAAATAAAATTTATTTATATTGGAGTCCAGTTGTGGAGAAAACTGAGTGCAAGTAACGGAAGGCTAAATAGAAAGAGTGACGAGCGCGATCTACATGCAACAAGGAGTGAATATGCTAATTTAGGTTTGTCCGTTTGTTTTCAGGTCGTACCCGTCGCCCGTGCAAAATGGAGGACCAAATGGTACGACGATGAATTGCGGGGGTTCGCAAGGTAAGCCTTTCGATTTTTGATCGCGAAATAGACAGACTTAACAGACAGTTAATCGACTCGCAGCGATTTGATCGGTAGAACTGGCTCGTACGGGCCAGAGCCGGGGCAAGAGCAGGAGTCGGGGCACGCGAGCATCGCTCGCGGGGGTCCAGGGACGGAATGGAATTTCGCAATAAAGGGAGTCCTATGCTGATTAATTAGCTCGGGGTAAAAAATTCACGGGAATTCCGTTCCGCCTATTGAATTAGCGTTGCATTAAATTTATTGGCAGAATTCTCATTGAAAGATCGGCCTTGTATCGAGGCCGGGAGGCCGTCTGCTCTGTCCACCTGACTCTGTCCTGGCTGAATAATTTTCCAACTATCAAACGTCGAGGACGTATGAAAATACCGGCTACGATATTTCAGAGGAAACTTTCGGGGAAAAAATTCTCCCACCCCTGGCAATTCAATATCGCGCGATTACGCGGACAAAGGTATAACGAATCAAATATCATTTTAATTTTGTATATTGTACCTTGCAAATGCGAGCACGCATCCCCTGCTGTCGCGTCTCTCTCTCTCTCTCTTTCTCTTTTTCTCTGTGTGCGCTGGTTCGTCTACGTACTCTACACACAACAACCGGGACCCGCTCGTGACTTATGCGTTTGGCATCGCGAAAAACCTGCTCGCTTATCCGGCCGCGTTCATTTTCAGATTCGGCCCCGCTGTCCGCTGTTTTTCGATGGAATTTCACGCAAAAGGATTCCCCGGCAAGATAAACGGAAATTCGCCGAACGATCCGATTAAATTTAACGTCCGGCTAGCGATTCCGGCGGATCGCCTCGAGCCGCGGACCGTTTTCCGCGCGTTAATCGTGATATTTATGGTATTCCGTTCGATTCGATCCGATCCGAACTTTAATTTTCAAAAGGAGCGCGGCAAAAAGAAACGCAACAGCCGCGTGTTTATCGTAGCTCGATACGAGCATCTCTCCGTGTCCGGACTTCTCTTTCACAACGGAAACTCGCGAACACGAGCGCGATGGCGAAACCGTCACAACGACAACGCAATAAAACACCAGCAAGATTTCAAGCGTCACGCCGCGTCGTTGATGGGCGCGGAAAAAAAGTGTTTCCGAACCGTCCGGTCCTGGCAAATCGCTCGTCCATCGGTTCGCTATCGTTAGCAGACACTGTTTTTACGAGGGACAAACACGTTGATCAGGGCAGACGAGTTAATTTGCTTCGAATGCACATTCTCACTTTTGTCTTGTTTCTTTATTGTCGAATAATTCAATCATCGATTAATGTTCAAATTCTATGTCACGAGTTTACCTCGATGAAGAGGTACATATACTCAATTCCATTGGTTTTTAGACGATTTCTTCGATCTAGAATAAAAGAGGGTAATTGTGCAAAGACTACACCTCAGCGATTTCGATGATTTTTCAAAATGTTGTTCCGGGTGAAGATTCTGAACAACTTTTTCCAATACATGTGACCGCCACTCAGCCTTAGAGCCCGTTCACATTGGAAACTGGTGATTTTCTCATTCTTCATCATCATATCTTTTCTACCTGTTAAAAAACGATCCAACGACATTTTAAAAAGATCAACGAAGTCAGTGTAACCTATTATGCACAAATACCTAAAAGAGCGCGCAAGAATTTGTTAATATTTCTTCAGGAGAAAATCTAAGAAAGTTTCCGAGTTGGATTGGCCGAACCCGGTTATAGTTAACGAAGTCGGCGTGGCGTTACTGTTCGGAATCGAGGAGCAAAGAAACAAGTCGCGAGTTCGCGATCGTTCGATCGTACGACGAGGAAGTCCGGATAAACCAGCGATATCGTTGCTCGTGCGATAACCAGGAAACTGGATAAGAGGGAACCGAAAATAAGGCTGGCGAGTAAGCGAGGAACGAAGCGGATTGCGCCGCGCGATTTCCCAACCGCGATGCGAGCGAACGAGCAGGGAGAACCAGCTTTCATTCGAACCGGAAAGATATACACGGCGCAGCCCTGTCCAAAAATGCCTCCCGGGAGAAAAACGCCGATATCAACACTTCCCGCGAAAATAATAATATTTTCT
This sequence comes from Lasioglossum calceatum, assembly GCA_963966675.1. Taxonomy (NCBI): domain Eukaryota; kingdom Metazoa; phylum Arthropoda; class Insecta; order Hymenoptera; family Halictidae; genus Lasioglossum; species Lasioglossum calceatum. Next base: position 13,085,671 of record OZ016540.1, read on the forward strand.
TTCGTTTGACTGTCACGGCCCCGGCACTTGCGACGGTCTCTCGAACCGGAAAGGAGGGGCTGAGGGGAAATCAGCCGGCCAACGTTGGACAGCACTGATATACACTTGCGAAAAAGTTGACTCACGCCGTGAAAATATATCTCGAATGATAAGCTCGCCGTTGGAATAACGCGTTCCGAGGCGTTGCGTGTCTGTAAATGATCGATGCGCGGGCTGGTGGCGATATTGTATCGAAATTGTTGAATATTCCACATAAGTGTTCATACTTTAACCGAATCTCATTGAACACGTGTTCCTAAAGCGTTATAGCTAAATTAGAATTTTTGGTAATGCTGCGAGGTGCATCGTACGTAAATTGTGGATCGAATTGCAACATCAAGATTTTGTGGTAGGTCTGGTGTCTTCACAATTTTGAAATTGTTGAATATTCCTCATAAATTAGAATTTTTGATAATGCTGTGAGGTGCAACGTATGTAAATTGAGGATCTTTTTGCAAAATCAAAACTTTTCTGGTAGTTCTGTTATCTTCACAATCTTGAAATTGTTGAATATTCCACGTAACTGTTCATACTTTTACCGAATCTCGTTAAACACGTGTTTCTAAAGCCTCGTAGCTGAGTTAGAATTTTTGGTAATGCTGCGAGGTGCATGATATCTTTTCAAAATTTTCTAGTAGCTCTGGTATCTTCACAATTTTGATTCAGTAATAAATATATCTCTGGTTACGAACGGAGTTCACAGTGCAATAAAGCGCACCAGTAATTTACGGAAACGTTCCACATCAGCGTCAGAAACCGCGATGAAATCGCATGGAGGAGACCGCCAGAGGCCACGAAACAGTCGCGGAATCTAAGAAAATTCTGCCCAACAATTCAAACAAAGGAAGTCGTCTTTGTACATCGCGTTCCTGATAACCGAATCGTGTGTTCATGCATGGCCAAGCAGTGTATGGTAAACAAGAGTTGCAAATAGCGGCGAGGAATTGAAACATGCGAAGCGCGATACCTGGGAGGTTCCCTACGCTTTCATTTTTCCCGTTATCGCGTTTCTAGTTGTCGAACCGTCGTGAAAAATCGACTACGGAACGCTGCGAGATTAAACAATCGTTCCAGCGAAAATAGCTAGACCTACAAAGAAACTCGTCTAATTTAACGAACGGCTACTCTTGCCGCTAAAATTTCTATTGACTCTTTGGTGATATTATTTTAACCTCCATGCTCATTCTTTAAAATTCTATCTCTCTTCTGGTTAGCGCGAATACATAAAGATGCTCACATAAGGCCGAAAATATGCGGCTTTCACCCATTTTTAAACGTTTTAGCTCATTGCAATGTTGACAGATTTTGATCAAACTTTATCGTTACAGGCTCACAATCACATAAAAAAGTCGAGAAAACACAATTTTTAAAATTTTTCACGATTGCTACAAATTGCAAACTAAACAAATATTTGTTCGCTCATTTTCTAGCAAATTAGTTGATCTAACATTTTAGAAACATTCAAGTCGTTTGGACCAATTTTAAAAGAGTTCTGCGATTTTCAAGAGTGTCCCCAACTGTATACGCAGAAGGAACCGCAACCTGCGCAAATTCATCAGTCTAGTTCTATGTGCGTCGAGTAAGCAGCATTGCCACAAGACATGGTCTAGGTCCTCCAGTTCGTAGCCACACTTGCAGTTGGTACGATCAACAATGCCTACGCGGACCAATGAGGCGGCCAAGTGATAGTAATAGTTAGGGAGGGGGTGTAAGAGTGATCGGGAGGTGAAAATCGCTGCGAGTTAGTTATCGGAAGGCGGTCGGAATAGCGCATGTAAGAATTGAAAGGACACCGATGCCTTTTTCCGTGCAGGTGGGGTGATGGTGAAGCAGGAAGCGAGGGATGACGGTTACGAGACAAGTCCGGATCTCGAGATGAGGAGCACCGGTGGTGACAGCAGTCAGCAGTACCACACGCCGCTGACACCGCACACACCGCACACGCCACACACGCCGCACACACCCCTCACGCCGATATCGGCGACAGCGCATCAACCCCAGCAACCTGGCTCGACCGCTTCCACCCTCGGACAGGTGAGTTTTTATCTTTCTCTCTCACGCTCTTCCTCTACTTTTCCTATTTCCACCTCGAGGAAACCGACGATTAGGTCACGCGGCTCTATTTCGCGCCACAGTCTACCGCGCGATGCCGGTAGCCACGCAATTTCCTTGACGCGCTACAACACGGAAGAACGTCTCATTGTCAGTCCATACTTTGCCGTGTCACCTGGCTGTTACCTATTTAACACTAAACCTACCAAGCATTAAAAGTATGTATCTGGTAAATATTGCCTTATAAAATTGGCAACGCTACATTTATTAACATCGTCTGTAATTTTGCGATATAATAGACGCTTGGACAAGGAAATTTATTCCATTATTTTCCATAAATGGATTTTTATAATTTCGATATTTGGAAAACATAAAACCGGTCATTTGACTGTGGTAGGTTTAGCGTTAAATAGGCGATGCTAGCTGTAATGAATTTACCAGTAAGAATTACACATTCAGCTCGTAGCCAAAATCATTATTTATTAATAGATTGCGGATCTTTATGAAGAAATAAAAGTTTCCTGCATCGATTGCAAATAATAGAAACTAAATTGAACGTTACTTTTCCCCTTAATGATTTTAGTATAGGAGAAATCATATATTGACATCTTCAATTTTTAAAATTTTGCAACAATTTGTCTCAGACTCTTGAAATAATATAGAGACAATAAATTATTTAAATAATCACCGAAATAAAAATTGTAAGGAGCCGAACAGAAATTTTCTTCTTCCTCTAATTAAAAAATCGAGGATTGCACGTCGACATCCTGTAACACTTTTAAACTGTGCACCGGTTCAAGTGGTTCTCTGATAAACGCGTAAAATCAAATTACGAGTCACGCGTGATTCGATCATCAATTCCCACGCGTAAGGGTTAATCGTCGAGGCAATTGCAAAAAGTAAAGACACGCGCGGAGATGTTTATCCCGCGAGGAAACGAGCGGAAAAGTTCCGGTTTGCGGTTGACATTGCAGAATCAATCGCGTAACCGTAACCGATCGGCGCAGCGGCCGGCGCGGCGCCGGTAATCGGCGATCACGAGGGACAAATATCGGCGGATAAAGCTCGGGAATTATTTGTCGGTTAAGACCGATGATCGTTACGGTCGGATCCGGTGATTCCCGATCGGAATAACGAGCGATAAATTGCGCGATAAAAGTTGCGCTCGCACCGCGCGTCGCGTCGACTAGACCGCGCACTTTCGTAATACGCCGTACGATCGATTTGCATTTGGACGCCGCACCGGCTTCGCGCGGCGCGATTATGCAACGCGGGCTGATAATGACATAAGAAACCAACCAGCCGAGTGGATCTGGATCCACGGGACGAGATCCCGAGGCCGCGAGAGATCGCGATCCAAACTTTTTCGAAGACCGTTCTCGCCGTATCCGGATGACAATTCAATCTTTTGAGTTATTCTTTTGACTATACAATTTTTATGCTGATCGATTATATTCAAATGAACGACTTATGCTCCCGAAGCAAGAAAACCGACATTGTACACAGTGTTCAAAATTATATGTCGTGATCACTATAGCGTGATCCTATATCTCTGCAAAATTCACCTTAACAATGAATCCCAAGTTTTTTACTTCATCGTTCTCTCAGAAAATGACTAGAGTTTCGTAAACTATTTTATTTCATATGTCTACAGGGTGTTCCTAGATGGTAGAAACGTGGACGTGATGATTCTACATGAGAATCAGAGAGTATCAAAGAATATTTGAGTTTGAAAATTCGGCGAACGCGTCTGTTCAACACCGACTCATTCTACTTCTTTATTTTGAAACACCCTGTACTTTGCAGTAACCAACCGACGATCATTTGTCAGTTGAACAATACAAAAATGATTGAGCACAGGATGTGGTCCTCGTTCCCGAAAATTCGAAGTCGTCGCAATAGAAGGCAACGTTTAGTGCTCTGTTGTTGAAGTGGTGAAGCTCAAGGTGAACCGGTGCGCCGCTATAGTAATCGTCTGATGGTGAAAATATACATTTAAGCAGCGCGCGTCGTCCGAAAGGATTCGTCGCCTCGATCCGTGATATCCGTGACTCGTAAACGGTAACGAGAAATCGATGCACCTCCGTGACGATTCCTTCGGCTAACCGTGGACACGTCTCGGATTTATCGTCAACGCCCGAGATCGAGGGCAGTCCTTTAGCTCGTTGCCACGCGAGCTGTTTCTACTTCGTTCTTTCTTTGCTTCTCGTTGACCTGTCTCCACCGATCCCTACTCTCTTCGCGTCCAGTCTTCTTCGTTCTCCTCATATGAATGGACCCGTAGACAGTCTTCGTCAATGTATAATCACACCGTGGATCTTCATGCATAACAAAAATTTTATAGAAACGACCCTGATTGTCCACGAAGGGTTAATAGATCGAAAACAATGCGTTCGCATCATTCAATTCTCTCGATCTTCCCACTACATTGAATTTCATCTACTTGCGTTTCCCAGAAATGCATAAAATCTGCATTCGAGTATCAGTCGCGTTTAGCATTTGGCAGTGTTTACTCTTAGTTGCTGTACAGGGTGTAACTTTAGTGTCATGGTTTTGGGCAGATGGTTCTACACCTTCGGATCGGTGGAGATTTGTTAAAAGAAATTGCCGCAAAATTGAAATCCAAGGTCAAATTTTTTTATGCTTGTATCGCATTCTACTCACCATTGGGACTAAACCTAACCTAACCTACCCTACGGCTCCTTTGACAAGTTTGGTCCCCATGGTGAGTAGAATGCGATACAAGCATAAAAAAATTTGACCTTGAATTTCAATGTTGATTTTGCGGCAATTTCTTTTAACAAATCCCCACTGATACGAAGGTGTACAACCATCTGCCAAAACCATGACAATAAATTTTGTTACACCCTATACTATTGTTCAAAATATTGTTTACATTATTAAATACGAGGTGTGTTCAAAAACTAACGAGAATTTTTCGAAATAAATTTTAATTCTTCGTCTACGTGAATGTTATCCCCTTCAAAATGGCCTCCATTAGGTAGTACACACTTATGCCAGCACTTCTTTCAATCCCCGAAACGCTTTTGGAGCTCGATCTTTAGGATAACTCTTTCAGCGATCCGCTTTTAATCTCGTCTACGCTTGAAAAACGACGTTCAAAGGGTTTCTTTATTTTTGGGACCAAAAAAATGTCACACGGTGAATATGGAGGCTGGCGCATTATTACAGTGTTGGTTTTGGCCAAAAAATCACGAACAAGCAATGAAGTGTGAGCAGGTGCATTATCGTGGTGCAAAATCCATTAATTGTTTTGCCACGAACTGACAATAGAGTAAATATAGAATACGATTACCAATGCACAGACACTTTTCAGACATGTTTACGATCGCAATAAAAAAAATGACGTGAATCGGACTAATACATCCCGCGAAATTACAAAATTCTCGTTCTTTATTAGGTTGTGAGAAAGAAATGCAGGATTTTTGTTCCTTTGTTTTAATTGGAATTTTATACCAATAAATATTTACCTCAATTTAATGAGTTATACGTAATTTTAAAGCTTGTTTTACGCTCTATTTAATTATGCTTTTGATATTTAATTTTATTAAATTATTTGACTTTTATTTCAGGATGTCAAAATGCGATTTTCGTATTATTTTTTTCTATCAGCGTCTTTTCTCAATTCTCATTCTCTCGGTTTCATTTAAAATCTCGTATTTCTTCTCAAGCTGCTCGGAGTACCAATAATAACCAACGATTATAACCTCGGAATAACCAACGAAGTATGGGACAAAGGAAGTGTCAACGAATGCACAGTGCAGCTCTGGTATCAGAAGAGTCGCGCTTGCAACAACAGCCAAATAATTTAATAAAAATTTGAAGGAAATTAAATATCAGAAGCATAATTGAATAGAGCGTAAAGCAAGCTTCAAAATGACATATTACTCATTAAATTAAGGTAAATATTTATTGGTATAAAATTGCAATTAAAACAAAGGAACAAAAATCCTGCATTTCTTTCTTTACAACCTAATTGTATATATCCATAAAATTGAAAAAATCATAGAGAATGGAAATATTCTAGGTCGGAAGAAGTGTTTAATTTTCGAGTTAAAGCAGCTTCGAGTGCAAAGAGTTAGCATTCTAACGCTCGGCATGATTGAATAGCCGTTCTACCAGAGAATTTCCACGAAGCGAAAGATATCTTTGCGATCGCGAAAGGTGTTGAACGGGAAGAAAATAGCGAGGTTGCTGTTCCGCCGATTTTTCCGCGCGATCATTCTCGCGAGTACGCGCTGCTCGTGCTCCCAGATAACCCTAGACCGAGGCTACGAAACTGACAGATAATCGAGCGCGGCGCCTGCCACACTCTCGGACACGGGATATTGCTTTCTTTCTCCCCCCAGCTTTTCTCTCGGTCGTTTGCCCGAAGGTCGCGCGAAATATCGCGGGAAATATCACCGATCTATTCTAATTCGCTCCCGCGAAAACCACCGCGCGAACAAAACAAAAAAAAAGAACTCGACTGACCCCGTAACTCGCCGGGAACAAAAAAAAACGGAAAGCGAACGATAAACGCTGGTTTCTGAACACGTTGTGCCGCCTGTCACGTTGCAACAAGTTTTTCGTTCGGCAGCTTTGATCGGCCTGGGATCTATGTAAATGTTCGTTCTTTCACATTCTGTAGACCGGGAAATAATGGACCGACGACACCGATTCCACTAACTTGTAAAACAGTTTTTAGGCCGTAGAACGTCGCTTTAATTGCGCTCTTCCTTTATTAGCTACACGTGACTCACGGTGTTTAGGAAAAAATCGTGAGTCACGCGCTATCGATGCTTTTGCAGATACCGTCGGGCATAATTATCGGGCTGTATGCATTTATAGCGATGCTAGACGAATGATTGTTTTTCATGTGCAGTTTCCGTGAACTGCGTCTATTCATATTTATAGTCATTGGCATTAACCCCTTACCCTACGATTGATTTTACGGTTCAGTGATTAGAATTTTTTTTAGTTCGTAATTTCTTAAAAAAGGAGAAAATTTATGTCTATTGTATGCCTGTTATATTCTCCAATAGCTGTACATTAACAAAACCAAAGTAGAATTTTATTTCGGTTTAAAGGAAACTGACAGCACACATACTCATTAAACTCTGTTCAGAATCTTCAAGACGAGTCAGACACGATATTGTAGAGAAAGGGGTTAATATTCGGACACTCCTAAAGAAGAATTTTGAAATGATTGCAACAAAAAGTTGCTTTATACAACGTTTTTTATGTGGGCCTGTCAAGAAAATTTACGAAACAGGTTCTGTAGATCTGTGCCGATAAATATACAGTCTAAAAATTTCCATCGTATTACATATATCGAAAGAGAACTGTACGTACATGCAAGAATCTATAGTACAACACGTTGATGCATCGTCCGTCATGTGTGCGTGACACAATTCTTCGTCTCTTTATAAAAATTCATTTTTTTTCATGATGATCCCATTCTCACGATCACTGCGATGAATTTTACTTATGCACTTTTCAATAGAACGATTACCTTTACTTTGGTTTTTCCAGGTGACAGTTCGAGAGTCAATGTATTCAGCAATTGCTCTACAATTTTTCTCACAGCTACAAGAAATTTTTATGTATAGTATACCTATCGTACTACAGTTGTTTTCAAGGACTATATTTTTCTAACAGACTGTGTCCCACATTTTCATTGAAATCAATGTATCACACTTAATTGATGCCCATTTCTAATGAATTCTGTTTGAGACTTTCGAGTCCGAGAAAAATCATCGAAAATTTCGATCAATTTCCTGACTGTGAGCCTGAATCGTTGGCAGCAAAACGATTAGACAGTCGTATTAATATATTTTTAATGTTGTTGAGGGTTGGGTTCACCCTTAATACAAGGACTATATTTTTCTAAGAGACTGTATCCCACATAAATTTCATTGCAATCAATGTATCACACATAATTGATGCCCCTCTCTAATGAATTCTGTTTGAGACTTTCGAGTCCGAGAAAAATCATCGAAAATTTCGATTAAGTTTCCCCTTATAGTCAGCCTGACTCGTTGGCAGCTAAACTATTAGACAGTCGAAGCGTGAACGCTGCGAGATTTTCTTTCATTCGGACCGATCAAGATCACGCGACTCATTACTCGCCGGTGGAAGAAACAAAGGTAAAGCTGCCATCGATTCTCAATAGCGTCGCTGAACATAATTGACACGATTGCTTCGAGCGTAGCCGCAGCAGCAGCATTGTGCGCAGCAATGTAACAAATCGGAAGGGTTTTATTTCGAAGGGAATCGCACCCGTCGCGATACGATTTGTCAATGAAACGAGCTCTAACAAAGGGCGTTACCCGAGCGACCCCTCCAATTTTTGTGAAAGTTAACAAGTGTTTTCTCGCGGCCTCTGTTCTCTATAACCCTTCACAATCGATGCTGTTTTAATTCTGGAAATTTTAGCCGAGCCGGAACATTTCTCAAATGTTTTGTAATTGGATATATTATGGGTTCACGGGTATTATCGTTTCCAATGAAAGCTTAATTTTAATTTCAGTAATCGTAGAGAATAAATCATCTAGCGCGAATCGGTTTAACCATGGATCCATTTGGTTTACGAACAGCGTCACATGCTGTTGGAAATGTCTTTATGTGCGTATGTTATTCTAAGAAACTACACTTTCTACTGTATAGTTATTACTATTATAAAGATGTTGCTCTAAATAACGACACAGTGTTTCCGGGAATCCTGTATTTGACTATTTTCACATAGATCAACGCCTTTATAATACTAATAAATTCACTGTTACTATTTTCACATAGATTAAAATGAAAACGGTACAATGTTGCGATCTGCTCAGGCTAGCTGCTTCTACCAGACTGACGACTGTTTTGACTTCATGCCTCCGCCTAAGCTCTTTCGACTTTGGGAAAACAGCCCCTTACGCCTAAACCCTTATACCTAAGAGCTATGGTATCGTTGAATTCCAGCACATTCCAAACAATTTGGAATTAATTATTTGACCCGGTCCAAAAAATCGAAGTAAATCGTGGAGAACGAAGGTGAAGAGCTCCGGCTGTAGAATCGAAGCGCCCGCAGCACGAGAATGATTTTTTGACCTGAGGATGATTGATTTTGATCTGCGGAAGGCGTCGCAGACGTTTTCCCGAGGAAAGGTCCGCGACGACGGAAAATTGGGAAAAGGATGACGAGCCCGCGCGTTCGCGCGCGACCTCTATTTTCGATGCAAGCGGCAATCGCTATTACCCCGACAATTTTCAGGCCGTATACCAACGGGAATATACATTTTACGATTGCCGGTCTACGTGTTCATGATGGCACGTGCGCTACGTGCCGCTTCAAATTTTATTTTCCGAACGAATGAACGCGTAAAAAAAGCCAACAGGAATTCGTAATGAATTCCGTGGCGGTTTCCGGAAAAACGTCGAGACTTGGCCAAAAAAAAGAACGTCTCTGGGAGGAAGGAACGCTTTTTCGATCCCAATCTTTAATTCGTCTGTGCGTTGCACTTCTCCGGAACATGTGCTTCAGCTAATTTCACACTCGACGTAGCCCTGAAACAGTGCTTTCTATTCTACACGCGCTCATCTATTATCCATGTGCTCCTCTCTGTGCTGGCGTACCCTTCACCTCGTTGCCTCGGTTTCGCGGATTTCAGCGAGAACACCAACATCCACGATTGCCGAAAATGTTGCTTGTTAAACGGGATCGCTGAATTTGTCTCTATTGTTTCCTGTTGTGTATAAAGACTTGTTAGGTTAAAGTTGTATTGTCTCAAGGAACACATTAATCTGATCATTTCGTTTGATATGCAGTTTGTATCGTTGGCAGACCTCAAGGTGTATTCTATACATAGTGATAATATATTTTTTAACAAGACCTGATGGTAAATCTTTGGAGACAACATACATTTTTACTTCGACATTCTTACAGAGCATGAAAAGGCGAATCCAACGAGTACCATGATCATAATCTTACGACCCTCCACTCTCGAGATATCTCTGTCTGAAAGGTAAAATTTTTATACTTTCGGATACAAATATCTCGAGATCGAATGACGGTAAGGCTACGTTCATGGTACTCGTTGGATTCGTCTTTTCACGCGTTACGAGAATATCGATGAAAAAATGTATGTTGTCACCAAAGAAAACATCCGTGACCTTGAAGTCTTGTGAAAATCAAGTTATCGAGAACTTCTAGAGAATCGATAGCATGCTCGCTCGGTGGGTTTGGCGTTAGGGGAGCGGAACGTCCGTTCCGACGTTGAGACTTTTCTACAGTGCAAACGAAATTGTATTCGCAGGTGGCGATCAAGTGCGAGACCCCGGTGGACCAGTACTCGTTCGTCGACGAGGACATGTCGATGGGTGGTTTGAGGACGGCCAGCAGCCCTGCCGGCAATCCCGAGAACATGACGTGTCCTTCTGGGGCGCAATCCGCCCTTGCTACACCTACGTCGACGCCACCCGGCCAGCTCTCCGTGCCGCAGCACCTTCAGATGAACCTTGGCGTGATGAACGGCAACGTGAATCCCCAAATGGCGGCGCATCAGCCGAAGAAGAGGGGCCGCAAGAAAAAATCCGAGATGATCCTCACTCCGGAAGAGTAAGACCTTTTTCACTCTTACCCCGCCCTGTACGCTTTCTCGCGAAATTCCCAATTGTTAGAAAAATCTCCGTCGCCGAGAAAGAATCAGCGGTCGAAATGGAAGGGGACACGCGTGCCAAACCCTCTGCAAATTCGATAATCGCGTTAACGAGCCGACCGGAATCGGTTGCATATTTACGGCCTAATTTTGGTGGGTAGGCCGCGCGCGCGACGAGTGTTCGCGGTCAGCGCCGGCTACAGTTCATTCTAAATAATAATATGTATGCGGCTGGGTCGATCGCGTCTGCGGGTCGATGCTAGACTCGATTATCGCCCTCGTCTTTCGGTTCTCGAAGAACTATTCTCTGTTTTTAAACTGGATGAACCGATGAATTATGCATTTCTGACAAAATTGACTAGGGTGGAGGTACCGGTTACTGGATATTTAGCGACGACTTGGAAGTTTTTTATTAATGTGAAGGCATTTTTGTAATTTATTTTTCATTATTTCTGATAAACGATCGATCATCAACCTGTCTTCTGTTATTCTTGTTCAAACCAAAGAAATATTAATGAAATTTTGGTGCTATTTACCGGACACAAGAAATTTGTGATGCCAAATCAATTGATTCTTTTTTATACCGTAGCACAATAAAATCATTATTTTATTAATCTGTGATGTATCACAGTCTCTGAGCATTTTCTATAACACTGTCCAACACCAAATTTGTTCCCAATATACTGTTGGGTCGTTCCTACAGAGATTTTTGCGCTGATTCCGAATCTGTCCTTAATTTTTCTCCTATACGCACAGTTTTCGAGGAAAATGGCTTTGAAAAAAAACATTTTTCAACTTTAAACAAATATTGTGATGTTATTATAAAAGATATTGCATTGTTCTTTACAGCAAAAGATTCTGTAGACTTTCCCGAATACAGTGATATATAATATTAATGCATTATGATTGTTTAAACAATTGTTAAACATGTATAGGAGAAAAATTAAGGATAGATTCGGAAACAGCAAAAAAACTCTATAGGAAGGACCCAACAGTATATTGGGAACATAAAAAAGGTGAAATTTGTTGGACAGGGTAATCGGAAACGAGAAATTGCGGAGAAGCATCAGTTTTATTCTCAAAAATAAAGTAATACTAGGTACTTCGTGTTATTCTTATTAATAGACTGCGAATAAAAAAATATATGCATTGATTGCAAGACACAGGAGCCAAATAGAAATTTTTTTCTTCTTTTAATTACCTTACTAACATAAAACTAATACACTGGTGGCCTCTTTTTAATATGCCCATCGTTTTAAAATGTACGTATCCATTTTTGTCATAAATGCATCAAATCCGCAGTCTACTTATTAATTTGGCAAAAGTTTGTTTTGTGTCGGATAACCGAGTGGGGCACGGAAACTGGTACCTTTACCGTACTTTTACTTAGTCCCCCGACAGAGGTTGTTTCTCGGAAACAGACGATGGCAACAGAGCAAGATCCAAGGCCGCGATTAATCTGTATCGAGTCGCGCTAGCAACCCCTGCAGTCTTTTTCGTGAGGGGAAGGTGTTCGAAAGATACCTTCGCCCTCCGAGAAGAGGTCTACGGGAGGGATTCGAGTACTGTGGGACTCGTACTCGGCGAAAACTCCCACGGTGGTCTAACTCGGACTCGGGAGGGCTTTGGAACTCTTACGAGCACGTCGCCCTTCCAGTCAGATAGCCCTAGCCCTCGCGTATTTTCATTATTGGCTGAAACGATCGCGTGTCAAGGCGAGAGTGCACGAAACTGCGAGAGCCAGTCGAGTAGCCCAGAGGTGTCCCCTTTGGTCTAACCAACTTATCACCTCCGCGATCTGCTTTTCCCGAGGATGATCGAGCGAATCCGTACTAGGAGTACCAGCCCCGTGATCGTCATTCGATCCCGACAGAAACTGCGAAACGTCGCTGCCAGTCGAATGAAGCGGGTAAAGCGGGTACTTTGTCGCGTCGACGAGCCGGTTAACGACTGAAGGGCAGGACTCGTAAATCCGATTCGATCAGGCTGACCGCGCGCACTCGCTGTCTCTCTCTCTAACTTACTTTCTCGAAGTACCACATTACCAACGCGATAATGGAGAGCCAAGGCGCGACCGAGTTTCTCTAACTTCTCGACGTAATTTGATACAGGGCGGAGCTGGCCGAGGCGAAGAAGCGGGCGAAAACGTACAAAGAGAGGAAGAAACACGACAGATTCGACGGCATGCCGGAAGAGGAGGTCAGCAAACGCGTTCTACCCGACCACCTGACCAACAACCTCGACATCATCATCGTAAGTTACTCCAGCCTTCTTTCCTCGGGTCACTTCCAGTACAGTTCCATTTTTCGAGTGGTATGGTGTCGGGGTTAGGTATTTCTAACACGTCCCGTGGCCAGCCGTTTTTGCTCGACGATTAAACAAACTTTCGTGTTCTGTTCTGTACTGCATTTTTCGTAATGCCTCGTTCTTTTGGAGGAAATATATTCTACGGTGTTAAGCTTGTCATGAAATAGTAGATTGGAGGGAAAGTTCTGTCATGTTTTAAAGAAAACGTTTGAATCAATTTATAGAAATATGTGTTTGATATAATTTCCATTATTTGTAACAACTTGTTGCCATCTTTCAGATAACCTGTCAATTCCTGTTTTTCATTTACAATCTTTTCCTGCAACCTAATATATGTTTCTAGCGCATTAAATAATTATGTATACCACCAGTGGTACACGCGGCTTGAATGGTTAGTTTGAACGTGTTCAACAACGTGCTCAACAAAACAAGATCATTTTTGCGAACAGAAACGTTAACGAATTCGTAAAAAGAAATTGCAAGCGAGTACTCGGGTACCGGGTTATTGGCACACAGGGGAACGCGGAGCACTTTCGTCCCGAAAGCGGTGAGGTTCCGTTCGAAGCGGATCCGCGCGTGCAACAACACGCCGCCCTGTTCCACGGTAGCCGAGCTCCTTGGGGCCGTAAATTTCCGAGGAGAATCTCCTAGGCTGCTCGCGATTCCGTCTCGCGTCGTTTTTCGCGAAACGGAGAGGTGGGAACGATTAATCCGATTAGCCGTTGGCATAACGGGCGTCTAGTTAGCAGGAAAATCCATCTCGAAGGCAGCGAGACGGTAGGGAGAACGTAACTACGACAAATGGCCGTTTGTAGCGCGTTCGTCAGGTGTCGTAATCGCTTTAATGGTCCATACCCAATTCGGTTATCACGCTTGACGTTGGTAACGAGCGCGAACTCGTGCGCGCTCACGTTCCCGCCGGTCGTGCCGTTTCATCGAACACCCCATCGATGCGGATTGTTATATTCCCGGCGATTCGTTACGGTTTCCCGCGGCTCACGATTTTTCTTCTCGACCGACCACCCCCACCCCCTTTGCGTCCCGGTTTCCGCGGCTCCCGTATCGTCGCCACCGATTTTTCCAGGGAAAATCATCAGAGAGACGCCGCGCCGCTTCGAAAACGCGAGAGAAAAGCCACGGGAAATATAATAACGCGAAAAAACGAATCGTGACCAGCTTAATCGTCCGCGAGATTTCAGGTTTTATCTTTGACTCTAAATCTTCGCAGTGGGATCATTCGAGGGAGCATGGCTTCGTTAGTTGTGATTATTTTCTTCTACAGTCTAGCCAACGTAAACACTGGACGGATTGTAGATCAACACGCGAGATCGTTAACTGAGAAACCCGTAAATATTATTTGATTGCGTACATTCCAATTAACCCTGCCGTCCGCGAAGGTGGATCTGTATTACGTGGAGTTCGTTTAGCTTGCGTCGCGTCCTTCGGAGGGTTCGCGACTAAAAAAAGCACTCGGTCAGGGGTTCGAACGAGGAGGGGAGAGAATTTAAGGAGATGGCGGTGGTTGGGGGTTGAAAGTGTTCGAGGTTGGAGGGTATATCTCGGAGGAGAGCTATGATAGGGTGGGGATTGTGATTCGGTGACGGGAGAGTCCGTTAGCGGCCGGTTCATATTCATATATTACGCGGAACGAGTAGTCAGCGTGGTCGATCATCCGTCAAACGGTGTAAACGCTTTAACGGGCCGTGGGCAATTCGGTTATTACGGGCGTCGTTGTAATCGAACGCAACGGGACACCGGTGTCGGGCTCTGCGTTCCCTCTTCGCCGTGGACCTCTGGTCCTCCCTGGTCCTGGACCATCCCCCCGCTTTCCCAACCCCTCCGGACTTCCTCCGCGTCCCTGTCGGCTCTCGAACACCCACCCCGTGTGTCTCCCGTGACACGAACTCGCTCTCTCCGCCGCGCCGGTGGTGGTGTGTTGCATCCGCGTCGAACCGGGTCGCGCTCGCGTTTCTCGGCTCGGGTTCGAGTCCCGAGACTAGCCGGGTCGAGCAGAGTCGAGCAGAGTCGAGTAGAGTCGAGTAGATGCGAGTCGAGGCGAGTCCCATGCCGAATCGACGCGCGTTGTTTTCAATCGGCGACAATTCCACACTCTCCCCCCACCCACTACCCCTCGCCGCGCATCCAACCCCCATCATTTTATCCTCGTTTATCCCGGTCGTAGCGCCATTCGACGCCGGCCGACCGGCTAACGCATTGGCGTTAACGCGCTAATGCGATACGTACTTTATGTACGGAGGGAGAGGACTCAACCACCCGTACGCGACAAACGGTATAACGCGATTTCGACCAAAGAACTGCGACCCTACACCCCACCCTAACCCCTCTCTCTCTCTCTCTCTCTCTCTCTCTCTCTCTCTCTCTCTCTCTCTCTCTCTCTCTCTCTCTCTCTCTCTCTCTCCCTCTCACTGTTTTTCACTGTAGCCGCGATTATTTTGCAACTCGGATTAGTGCGAACCATTCGCCCCGGATAAGTGCGAATCGGTTTAATTCGTACTCGTTCCGCCTTTTTAATCCTTTGTGACGATTTTTGTACCTTTCCGTGTCGCAACTGACTGAGCATTATTCATATAACAAGATCTTGTTAGCCGTACACACGAATCCTCTTTTTCAACTGTACCTGCTCCGATTATTCTGCTACTCGGATTAGTGCGAACGATCCGCCCGGATAAGTGCGCACAGATTTCGTTTGAACTTGTTTCACTTTGCCAGGTTACAGATCGTTGACTACTGTTTTTGCGGCAAGATCTTGTTAGGTGCTCGAATCAATTTCCTTTTTCGCAAATGATTGCAAAAGTTTTACCGGCTTGTAGATTTTAAGGATCGTAAAATGAAAAATATCAAATCGGTGAGTTGACCGGCGATGGTAGATTTACTATTAAAGAAGGTCTTTTGCAGTCATCCTCATGATCCAACCATCATGATAGAAAGCCACGAATTAATTCGCCTATCTACTATAAATGTCCCCTGCGAATCCCTTATCGTTCTACAATTTTTCAACCGTTCCCTCGGCTTCGCGTACCCGATTAGGCGCGAAAGGCTTAAGTAATCACTCGCTACCGTTCTACGCTCTCGGATTAGCGCAAAGGATTCCCCAGCTAGAATATCTTTGAGCCGTATTCTACTCATTAGTCAGGATAGATAAGCCCGGGAACGAGGAACGAGAAGAGATGGGACTGGCCAGATATTCTCTCTTGAACTTTGTAAATATTCTTAGCACGATACTCTCGCAGATAGCCGAAATTTTCTAACTCCCATCTCTTCTTTTGTCGTGGAGATGTTCCCGGTCCGAGCCAGTCTCGCGCTAACGAATGGAACTTACGAACTATGTGGGTTCTCGCGCTGTGCACGAACAATAACAATAATATCTCAAAGACTGGGGAGCTGGGAATTTGAGCTGGAAACGCCAAACCTACCGCGATCTTCATTCTACAGCCAGTGAAGTTACAAACACTTCCAAATTATAGATAGAGGCTCGCAAAACATTCCGAATATTTTGGTAGGTAGCACCTGTTTTACACTTCGGAAAGCAATCCTTTAACGGGGCCCCTTGGGAAACAATTATCGGACCACAATCGCTCCGTAGGAGCGGATTACTCCCGTATGACTACTTAATGGGTCCCTCGGAGGGAACCCTTCGGCCATCTTTAGACCTTCGTCTTCGCGGTTCTTTGGCCGGAGTCCCTTCCTTTGGGAGCGGACAGGCTTTGATGGTCACGGGGATCTTCCGAAAGGGTCTCCGTCCAAAAAGACCTTCTCTCTCTCTCTCTCTCTCTCTCTCTCTCTCTCTCTCTCTCTCTCTCTCTATCTCTCGGTGATCCTTGTGCATCTTTGAAAGGACCTCGTCGGTTAACAGGCTCCTACCAGGCGAAGCCAAGAAAATTCCCGGTGAATTCGCGGTTGCGAACTGTTCGGCGTAAAACGATTTCCGCGAAATGGACGGCCGCGAAGTCGCGTTTCCTTGTCGGAAACGAGCGGTGCGCAGACCGAAAGTTGCAGCCAGTCGAGCACACAAGCAAATAGGCTAGCGGGAGCCTAGCATAGCGAGGACACTCGGCTACCAAGCGCGGCGTGTCCCTGTCCCGTGTCCTTGGACTTTGTCGTTATTAATTGTCCAACCGACGGCGCGAAGAGCGAAGATAATGTGGTTGTGCAACAGGTACTACCACACCTGTGTCTACCGCGTTGCATAATCGCGGGTAAGAACGGTGTATAGTGTACGTGAAATCTTTGCGCCTGTACAGCCTGTGTCGGGAAAGGAATTCACCACGGTCCACGAGCGATCGACACAAAAACTAACGATCGCACCCCGCGCACTTTCTACTCTTTCTTTTTATCTCGCTCTCTCTCTCTCTCTCTCTCTCCTTATCTCTTTCTTCTGCCACTTTTACCCGCCCTCTTCGGCATTCTTCGATCCCCGAGTCCTGGCGGAAACGATCTCCAGGAGCCTCCTTTGTATCCTCGCGATTGTAGATCGTCGCTGGCGGCCGCGATCGCGCCTGCACGAGGATAATAATTCTTCGCGTGGCGAACACGTGACGCGATAACCCGTGACCAGGCAACTTATTTCTCCGGTAATTATCGTGCTACTCTGTAGATATTAGTTACATTGCTGCCGACCCGATAACCACTTTTTTTCCAATTGTTAACAAACTCTTATCGCCACTGCCCGTCCTTAAACGACGTCACCAAATTGTTTCGGTTGATTTACGAACACCTTACCAACGATTTTCTTTACCGCTTCGTTCCTAACCATTTCGCAGAAGATAAACGGAAACTTTGATTTAACGTGTGTCTAAATATACCTCGATGCTTCAGAATTAATTACAGGAAAATAGAATTTTCAACATTCGTGTTTAGTCGATTCTGGTAAAACGGAAGAGTTCAAGTTCTGCACACTTTTAATTAGAATGAGTAAATGACTGCGTTTTTGTGGGATCTTTTGGGGAAGTTCGACAACGATTGTGTGGACATGTATATTTTTCCATTTAAAAATGGCTGTCTCTGTTCAAGGAATATGTATGCAGTTTTTCTGTGCTACGAATAATATAGAATATTTCTATTTTACATAAAAACCTGCTGTCCGCACATGTCAATTTCCGCTGATGTAAATTCGTGTCGTTTAAAATCCAGTTTCCGGTTGTCGTTTAAGTAGAACATCTATTTATATCGATGGACGATTTCTTTGCAATCGCACGCTGTAGAAGTATAGTTCGTTTTTAGCTAAACACAAGCTTGATCGTTTCTAACTTAAATACAAGCGTGATCATTTTGATATGTGCCGTAAGACGTTTGTGACTGATCAACTTTTGAGCTTGTTCCTCTCAACTGGTTTTCAGTGTTAGAAGAAAAAGGCACCGAACTACATAGTATTAGATCGTTCGGAAAGTCATTTCGTTTTATCAAGGAAAAATAGGAGTCAATGTTTTACCATTTAGAATAAGTTTTATGACATTTTGTTCTATTCTATTCTATTCCGTTGCGATTTTACAGGCAACTTAAAGATCCCATGCTCGTAGAATTTCTATTTTTTAAAAGGAAAAAATGAAGTTACATTACTTTTTATGACTTTATTTGAAACGAGATTTGCACCGTATAAAAATGTTGAAAATACCACGATTTTGCGATTTAAAATAAGGATAATTTTTGCAAGCAAATTTCAAGAAAATGGGAACGAATAAAACCTTATTTTCAGTGATAGTAGCCTTTGTAGATGTAAAATAAATAAAAGTCTTATTCAATTCTGTGGAATTTGATGTCCTAGCATTTTTTGAAACTTTTTAGAGGCCATAATAAATTACTTTCTGAACAACCTAATACGTTAGGATTTAAGTTTCGCGAAACATCAGGGATGTGGTAGGGCAGAGGTAAGTTTCGATCGCGGAACTCCTTTGAGTCGACGTGTCGAATCGGAGATCGAACGCGTCGAGGATTGTCGATTGTCGAGAGAGAACAAAGCTGCCGGGAGAATAATCCTATCGCCGGGCACGGAAACTAGTTGGAAATAAGCCTGCCGCGTAATAATTTCTAGAAGATTGGAGCTGCTCGAAGCCGGGAATCAATCGATGAACCGGTGGAACAAAATTAACCGCGTGGCCATTATTTCCGTATCGCGCGCGTTGTCCCAGTGCGGTACAACAACTCGCGGCTATCTACAAGACACGACTCTAATCGCGTTCTCCTCTTTTGTTGCAGATTGGAATCAACCCCGGACTGTTCGCGGCTTACAAGGGCCACCACTACGCCGGACCCGGAAACCACTTCTGTGAGTTCAAATAGCTTCTGTTCTTCTAATAATGTTTATTTACGAGCGGTGCTCTATTGTTCGCCGATTGACGAGCTAACAATGTTGTGCAACGGTGTGCAGGCGCGTCCCTTCGACCACAGAACTCCGTTTATGGTATAAACTAAATTTTAAACGGAGACTGGAACTTCATTCCACGTGACTTGCTTTATCAAAATGGAGGCAAAGTTTCACCTAGATGAAGCGAGGTACATATTAGTCCACAGAATTCCTAATTTTCGGCGATCATTTCATGTGCGTTGACGGACCAGTCTGATTAAATTAAATCATCAGCACCATTTTATAAGAAAACGTACGCTGTTACGAGAAAGATGCAATAAAATGTCGAACAGAAACGATCGCGAACAGGAGTTTAATCAATATTCCACGGAAAACTGAGTAATTTTCTCTACCAAAATGGAGGGAAAGTTTCACCTAGATGAAGCGAGGCTGTCAGTCCACAGAATTCTTAATTTTCGGCGATCATTTCGTGTATGTTGACGGATTAAGTGAATAAGTGATTGATTAAAGTACAAGGATACACTGTTACGAGAGGGTTGCAAGAAAATGTCGAACAGGAACGACCGCGAATAGGAGTCTAATCAACATTCCACGAAACACAGTGTAAATACTAAATCCCATGCACTAGAAATTTTCCAAAATTGCAGAGCAGGTAGAACTTGTAACACACTCGCCAGGTTTCAAGGTGTCTAATAGAATGATAGCTGATGGAAGTGCCCCTTGCTATCGCGTTGTAGTTATCGGTGTTACGAGTCCGCGACGCGTGAAGTTATGTTCGTCGCGGCTCGGCTCGGATCAGCGCCGGTTTTCGTTCTCGCGATTTCCACTCGGACGGTCGCGATCTCCCGAGCCGGTTAATTAAGCCGGCGCAAAGCGGCGATCGACATCGAGCGTGACTCGAGGAGTCGTCGATGAACGCGATGAAGTTTCATTCGACAGAGAGAACCCGAGAGATCGAGAGAGAGAGGGAGATAGAGAGGGGGCCTGGTAGGAAAAAAGGGAAGAAAAAATTCGCGATAACGCGAAGTACGCTCGACTGGTTCGGCGAAAGAACGCGCTCGTTTCCACGACCTATTTTTCACCGATTCGAGTTACGAGCGCCGATAACTTCGACGGCAAAACGCGATTACGATCGAGCACGGTGAAGAGAGAACGCGAGAGAGGAAGGGAGAGAGAGAGGGTTTGGCATCGTTCGAGGGAAGAATAGGGCGGGCAAGGGCCACTCGATCGCGCGTAATCGGCCCTCGCCCTTCTAGCGATTTTCCGAGAAAAGTCGCGGAAAATCGCGCGCGCGATCCGCGGACTCTCGCGATTATACAGCCGCGAAACTGATGCTCGCTTGAACCCGCGGTTCCAGCAATTTCAGCGCGGCAGCTGATCGAAAAAAATTCGCTCGTTCTCCAATTTGCTTTTTTTATCCGTGCTTGATCTCTATCTCTCTCCCTCGCGCTCTCGAGTGGCCAACGCGATCGACCGAGACAACGATCATCGTTTATTTTTAACGCGCTCCCGGCGGAAACCAGAACGAGACTCTCGATGTGGCCGCGTACAAGCATCTTGGCGCCTGTTCGCCACGATCATGGTAGGCAATGGTTCGCGATCGTAGGTGATGGTTCGTTCCCACTCGATTCGAAATTCCGAACGAAAATGCAAAAATCAAATATTCATATGTGAACACACTCGTTGCCGAAGATACCCCGAGCAATTTATTGTCGCGTTATTATAATTCATTTATTGTGAATTCGCAACTAAATGAACCGACGACGCTGCGTACATTTGTAAATGAAGCTCAATAATGTGCAGCTCAATCATGCGCGCGCCATTAATTCCCCGAGATTTAAAAACACAAAGTAATTTTTAATATTGGATTCCCGTGAAGATCGCTCTATAATTTTATTATCCTATTTTGAAGTAGGGATCTTACGTTAGCGAACTCGGTGAAGATCTTCGATAAACAAAATTTCCCGTGGAAAATGGGCGGACGTGTGCGGCAAAGTAGGCAGAAGACAAGTTTGCGCACCGTATAATCGACGAAGCAACTCGGAACCAAGTTCCTAGAACCAAAACACGGTATCTCTTTCTCTCTCTCTCACTCTCTCTGTCTCTCTCGCAGCATTCTCGTCGCGCTTTCGAAACGACGAGGCGCGTGCTCTCGCTTTCCAGCCCGATAGCGATCGCTTCGCGCCTTCTCGCGGCCACTTCGAATCGCGGTTCCGCCCACTTACTTAGTTGCTTATGTTTCTTCATCGGTATCCGCGAATTTCGACGCGTCTCTCTGTTCGTGGCAGTTTCCTAACCTTTTTCGGCTTCCGAAGATTTCCTGGTTTCATAAATGTATGAAATCCGCGGGCTGATATCAAAACGTGATCAAATTGTTGGGATTCACTCGTGGAGCAGTCTAAACGCGAGTTTGGTGTCTCGATGGAAGATCATTAAACAGCGAATCTTTATGCAAACTAAGAATTGTCTACCTGAATTGCAACAAACTGGAATCAAATAGAAAATTGTTTTCACTCTTAATATGTTTCGTAGATTGAAAATAATATAACGATATGTTTAAATTCTTCGAATGTTTTTACTGTTTTAAATTGCACTTACTCATTTTTGTCATAAATACATAAAATCCGCTGTCGGAAGATCATGGTGTAAAACTTGGACAGTTTCAATTGTACAAAACAAAAGCTGGGCTTGTGGACTCGTGCAACAATGTCTTCGTGTTTCGAAGACAAGAAAATTCCGTGATTGGTTTAGCCACGTCCACTGGCATTTCGAGGTTCGTCTCGTTCCAATTTCAGAAGGGCTTCAACAGCACGAGAACGCGTCGCTCGTCATCTCAGTGAAATCTCGTCCTCCACGGCATCATTATTCTCGTTATCTTACGCGATAGTTCAGTTCTCTTCGTTGTTCTTTTAAACAGTCTTAACGAATGTGTGCGCAAAAACGACGGATTATTTATCTATTCGACGAGACGATGCGCTCGAAAGGAACCGGAGAAAATGTAGACATAGTTATCGCGAGAGACGCGAGCAGTGCGAAATCGAGTTCAGCGTGAATAGTGATGATTATAGACGGCGGATCGATATGCAAAATAAAAATGTTGTACCCGAATTGCAACAAACTGGAGTGAAATGGGAGTTTAGTTTCGTTCTTAATATATTTTATATATAAGAAATAATGTAAAAGTATTTCTAAAATGCATAAAATCCGCTGTCTAGTGATGATTCACAAAATTGATCCAAGTTCAACCAGACGAGAGGGTTGATCATTTGAAAAATCGATCAAATACAAACGAAGTTAATAACGCAAAACATATTCCGAATAATCATACACCAATATTTGGTGGTGTCTCAAAGTCTGCGATGCCAAGTCTGAACAAAGAAAATCTCTACTTCCCTTCAGCATATTGCGGTTCGATTAGAAAATTTTTCTTCCGCATAAAGATCCGCAGTGTAACGGTACCGATCGCAAGCGGAGGATCGCGCGTTGTCGGATCGGGAGCAGGAGGATCTACGGTGTCCTGCGGCGATTTCACGATTGGAAATCGAGATGCAGGTTCTCGAAGTCGCTTGTCCTCGCGAGCGCGATTTCTCGATCGGCCTTTGAGCAAACAATTTTGCGCGCTTCCGAGCCGAGAGGTGGTTATTACGCGCGCGTGCATTTTATGCCCGCGTCCGTGCGCGTATGTACACCGGTGTACGCGTACCTCGCCGTGTACATAGGACCGTGGCACATAACAGTACGCTCGCGTGTACATACATTCGTGTATATACGCGTCCGTACGTACATACGTGGAACCGTGTAGCTATCGGGGGAGTGAGAGAGACATAGAGAGAGAGGGAGAGAAATGAAGAGAGAGAGAGAGCGCGAGCGGCCGCGAGCAGCCGTACGTTCACACATAGGTAGTACATACAGGGTGAAGTTAGGTATACGCTGCTGGATTTTCCAGGGTTTTCCCGGGGTTGCGGTAGAGCGGTGGATGGGGTGGTGGAGGAGGGTGGGGGTGGTGGTGGTGCTGGCGTGTAGAAGGGAGGGCAGGACGAACGCGGGGATGGTGGTAGTGGTGGTGTCGGGGGTGTACGAGTACGGGAACGGGAAAACGGGGATGGGATACGAAGCGGGTTGAGTTGGACTGCGAAGAGGAGCGAAAGGGGTGTGGGAGGAGGATGGTTGCAGTGGAGGGAGGGACTATAATGAGTGGTGCGCGCGTGAGGGAGAGCAGGATAAAAAGGGGGTGAGTGAGGAAGGCGGCAGGGGGTTGGGATGGTGGAGGTGGAGGAGGAGGAAGAGGTGGAGGTGGTTCTGGGAGGTGGGGAGGGAACGTGGGCGGCAAAAGGAGGAAGAGGGAGGCGGAAGCAGGGTAGTACGGGGTAAAAAGGTTGGAAGCTGTGGCAACCGGCGGGGCGAGGGACGTGGCCAACGGGGTGACCAGGGGGCGACGGGAGGAGGACGGCTGGTGGTTGCCAGTTACGGTGAGAGAGAGAGAGAGAGAGAGAGAGAGAGAGAGAGAGAGAGAGAGACGAGAGAGAGAGAGAGACGAGAGAAACGAGAGGGCAAGAGCAACGGAGAGAGATAGAGAGTAGAGAGAGGGGCGGTTTGAGTGGGCCGTCGGAGGGAGGGGGAGGGTGGCCGGATCGAGAACGACGGGTCAATTTAAAGCACGGTGGGAGGGAGTGGCGGGCCGGGCCTAAAGGCAGTAAACGCCGAAAAATTCAGCACGGTTCAGCCGGTTCGATCGCTCGAAAGCGAACCGGCCCAGTGATCGGGCCTCCCGCGTTACCCACCGACGCGGCTCCACTCGACTCGAAGCTGCGCGACGCAGCCCGCACCACCGTACCACCGATTCGAAACGGTAACGGGAACGGGAACGCAACGCGACGCGACGCAACGGACCCGAACGGAACCGAACCGAACGAAACGAGACGAGACGCGGCGAAAGACGTCGCGCGTCTTCGCGATCCGCGATAATCGACGATCCTAGAACAGGATCTAGTAGTTTCTGTGTCCTCGCGCGAGGTGACCGCCCGGTCACCGGTGATCGCGCGACTTTCCTTCGTCACTTTCCTGACCGGTAATCGGCATTCGCGCGCTTTCCGTCCGGCAATCTCGTCGTCCAAGGGAACCAGAGGGAACCAGAGGAGAGGAGCCACAGCCACCGCGCAATCGATAGAGGTCTGCGAGCTGCCCATCCGCCGGAGACACGCCGCCGACCGCCTCGATCATTGATCACCGGGGATCAAAGGGAGAAGACTACCCTGTTGTCTGTCCATCGCAAGGTGGTACGAGTCGACACGTGTTGCCAGGTGGGAATCGCCGAAAATTGACCTAGCGATGTCTGTTTGTTGTTCGGTAAGAACTATCTCTATCGCGCGAAAACCGTTCCAAGATTCGCGTTTGTTTTCCACGTTGCAAACATTTACGCGAAAACGAACCGGGTCCGTTTTGATCCAAGCTGTCGAACGACAGTCTGACGATCGTGGGAGATAATGGTCAGATCGGAATTGTTCTGTACCGTTTTGAGAGGATAGAGGACTATAGGTACAGTGCTGTTTCTTGGTACATAGCTAGTAATCATCGTGATCCATGCATGGATGATGAGTCTGTGAGGACGTGTCAGTCGTGGGTAACCAATCTCTATTTGTGAGTAACGTTGGTACAATGTACTCGTGAAAACGACGACGCCCATTAAAACCATTTCCATCATTTACCCAGAATGATAGTCTGCCTTCTAAAGAAGCAGGATCAACGAAACTAGAACGTTACGTTCGGTATCGATTCGTTCTTTGTAACATTTCGAACAAGTCTAACTCGCAGTCCAACCAAATCCTCCATCGTTACGGGATCTACGAAACGTAGTTACGCAGGGTTGTATCGCAGAACGTTTTGCAAGTCGGAGAAAGAAGTTCAGTAGTCCAGGGTTAATGTTCCGTGGTTGCTATTCCCGGGAACGCGCCGCGGTTTCGCGAACCAGTGTTTCAACGACTTGGTTGTATCGCGGTGTTTATCGACGGCGACATTGACCGCAGCGATCCATTCCGCGGAGGCGATTACGGTGAAAGGCCGCGTACGAAAACTCTGAATAAGCTGAAGAAGACTGTTGCAACTGAGAACGAGAAGGGGGTGGAAGAGAAAGGGGGTGTTGGTGTGTCCGCGGGAAGTTCGGGGGCGGAACGCGCGCGCGGCTGGCTCGCAGGGCTCGAGACGGCATTGTTCACCGTTCGAAGGGGGCGAGGGTAAAAAAGTTTGGTGCCGCGGCGAAAGGGTGGTCGCGAGAGTGTAATCGAGAAAGCGGGCGCCGGAGAGGAGGGTCGGTCGGTGACCTAATTCAGGCGGCGGGGTTTTTCGAACGGCGCGAAAGTTGAACGTGACCGGGGAAACTTTTCGTGGCCGTGGCGAACAATCCGCGTCTCTCGCTTGCTGCTTGCCTGCTTGCTTGCTTGCTCCTCCAGCCCGCCTCTTTCGCCGCCCCGCCCCGTTTCGGCTCCGCGCGACGGCTCCTCGAGGACCGGATCGGCTCGACTCGACTTCGCTCGGCTCTCTCTCTCTCTCTCTCTCTCTCTCTCACTCGCCCGCGCGACGGAGCCCCGCGACCCCGACCCCGACCCCGAGAACCAGAACCCCAGAGCCCCGATGGATACGACTCGGTCCAACAGACCGTTCGAACTTTACCGCGCCGCCGAGCCGAGCCGAGCCGAGCCTCGTTCGTTTCGCGACAGCTGCGCGACCTTATCCTTATCCTTATCCTCCTTCCTCCGCCGCTAACAACCACGGTCGACGATCCTGTCGATCTAACGCCGCTCCATTTCTCCAAAGCCACGCCTCGGCGCAGCTTCTCCGTTCGCCGAAAAACCAAAATCTTCCGCACTTTTCCAGCGAAAGAGGATTTTGAGATTGGGAAACCGAACATCTGAATAGAATCGGGATGTTAGAAAGAACGCAGGCTTTTATATCTCCTCTTAATAATTGCAAGCGGATTTGAAATGTTTTCTCTGTTTTTCATCCAGCCATTTCTATCGCGAATGCATAAAATGGGAGTATCAAGCGCAACCAAGTAATCGTTTCGGGGAGAGTAGCTGAATTAAGTCTTAATTGAACTCGATTCGTAAGACACAGGCATTCCATTTTACCAGTAACAGGAAAGTTTCGCAGAAGATCGAGGGAAGATCGTCGATCCACTCGACGCCATAATTGGTTTACGCGCATGACCTAGAAATTTGCTTCACCCGGAAGAAGTCCAATTGATTGCCGAGAGATAGAGAGGGGGAGGGAGTGTCGACCAGATTGCTATTGGGGTTCGTGACACTGATTCCGGAGGGCCAGGCATATAATCTGAATAATAAAGTATGCCTGGTCGAACGGCGAAGCACACACCTAACTATCGAATTGCCAGTTCCCGCGACGACAAAAGCCATGGCTTTTCGTGTCGTGACGGGTAAATGTCGCGGTCCACTGTCACTTGAAAACGTGCCTTAACCCTGCCCCTATCCTTGAGGCTATATGACCCGATAAAATGCTGTCTATTTATACGCTGCGAGCCCCACATGCAAATCCTACTGCGTCCATCCGAAAAAGAAATCCCCACTGTCCCCGCTCCCCTGCTAACCATGAGGGTGCAGTTTCCTGATGTTGCCAATTACGAGTTAGGGCAATTGTTCCGACAGCTCTCTCGACCGTTCTTATATTCATACGCTTTTCCGACATCTATGAGATTCGCACCAAGCCTTCGAGAACCGCGTGGTGTCCTGGATAGCTTGCGAACGTGCGGAGGTTGTTCCCCGCGGCGGGAAGGGATCTCACAATAAAGTTTGACACGCGTTCAACCGGCTCAAGAATTATAAAGTACTACAGCTTTTTAACCCTTATTGCTTGAGCGGTGACCCAGAGTCGCCACTAAAAATGGCTGTGCCATTATTCAAAATATTGTGCACATCATTGAATATCTTGGTATCTAGTCAATTACTGAACATTTAAGTATTGTGTGGTATAATATCAATTTCATATCTATAAAAAGAAAATAATCATATAGAATGGAATTATTCTAGGTCGGAAGAAATGTTTACATTATTAAGTCAATTACTAAATCGTTAAGTATTGTATGAGGTATTATATTTATAAAAAGAAAATAATTATAAGGAATGGAATTATTCTAGCTAGGCAGAAATGTTTAATTTTCCAGTTAAAATATCTCCGAGTGCAAAGGGTCACGCCTTGATGGTGGACGTCATCTTCGCATAGCAATTTTCTTGTATTTTTATCGAAGATCCTGCTTCTTCGAGATCCACGTAGATCATAATGAATTTAACATAGAAGACCAATTGTTCTGTTTAGTGATAAATTTGAAGTTTCGGCGGAGCGTTTGCAATAATGGTTTGTACGTAGGGTTGCAGGAACAGGATCAGAAGGGACGATCGCGTTTAAAGAAGCGATCTCGATCGGTCCCCTGTAAGATGACCGATTTTCGTCGGCGTCGCGGCCGTTCCGCCGCGCCGGTGTCGTAAAGTAGGAAGTAACTCTCGACTCTCCGGCGCTCGTTAACTTGAAAACTGGAGTTTTGACTTCCGCCCTCTTACTCGAGATTACGTCCTACATCGTTCGCCGGTGGTTGGCAGCGTGTAGTTCAGTTCACCGGCGCACGATCTCCGAAGTTTTCCGCCCCCGAGAAAACTTTTCCTCCCGGGAGGAACGTCCCGAAAAGGATGGCGTGGCTCCTCGGTATTTCCGCGCATCGGGACACGCCGTGTTTCGGCCCTATCGATTTTCGATGATCTCGCGTGCGAAAGTTTACGCGAGAGTTTCAGGGACACAGAGCCGCGGCCGCCGAGACCATCCTTATTTTCAACGCGGAACACACCGCTCCAATAAAAACACACGCGAGAGAGAGAGAGCAACCCGCTTCGGCGGAGATCCGAGCGTACGCGGAAACCGTTCGAACTAGACCAGGGGAAAAAACTTGGCAAATTATCGGGGAACGATCGACGGAAGAACCGTCAGACAACGACGAGGGGAACGCGATGAATGTATTAACGCATCGAACCACAGGCCCAAAATTTCCAGGAAAATTCAATTGTTTATGCTCCGGAAAACCGGACCGAAAGAGTTCGGACGTGACCCTTGCACCATCTTCCGGAAATACAGTGGATGTAAAGGCGTACACACCTTTTAAAAACGAACATGTTAGCATTTTTTTCAAAACAGAATCTTTGGATTTAGGATTTGTGGTTCATTTAAATCGCACATTCTTACAATTTTTGCAAATTCTGGTTCGTTCAAGATTTCTCAAATTAATCAGATCCATTTTGTTGAAATTTCTTTAAAATCGAACTGCACTCTAAGCAACTGTAAAGAAAATTTTGTTTTAATTGTATTTAGCTGGAATCGTGAAGGGAATTGTAATTTGTTGTATGTTGTTTTTTACTAGTTTTTTATCCCGCAACCTGTAATGAAAATTTAAGAATTCCTTTTTGTAAATGCGTGTTATACAGAAAATTTCATCGAAATCGGTTCACGTCGTTATGAGCTGCAAACGATTAAAAATGCTATTAAAAATTATAGGCCGAAAATCGCAAAAAATTGTAATTTTCAACGCCGTTTGTAGGAAATGTATTTTTAAAATTTTCATTACAGGATAAAAAGCCTTTACAACCTCTCGTCGATCTAAAATGTGTAATCGAAACATTTAGAACGATATTTTATGAATTTAAAAGAGGGAAACGTTGAAAATATGCATGTCACATGGAAAAGTGTCAAAGGTCGTTTCCCAAATTCAGAAATAAGTTTTGATGTTTGATATCTAATTGAATTCGTTAAAAAGTAATTCCACATAATTTTACGGTTAAACTTTAGCGTTAGAAACATGATATAACTTATGAGAAACGGAAAGACAACGACCCTCTTCCATTGTTTGCCACGTCGACAATCGTGCACACTTTGATAAAACGTTTTTTACACAACCGTGAATGAGACGCGTGTTTGGACAACGACGCATCTGTGAAACAACATACCGTGCACTGCAAGAACGACACAAGTGAACTTTTGAACTCGTACAAAGTTTCGGAATAAGGGATGCATAAATATAATTTCAACATCTTGCAGGCAACTGCTGTAGACAACACAATGTTACATCGTAGTAACGGACGGACTTCTAGTCCCCTTTTTGTCACTTCGACAATTCTGCAAACTCTGCTAGAACTTTTTTACACAATCATTAATTAAACCGCGACGTTAGACAGCGAAGTATCCGCCAGACAACAACATACGACACGCACGAAGTTTCACAATGGGGGATGCATAAATACAGGAGCAACAACTTGGATCAAACAGGAGATATCACAGAATATTCTATTTCTCCTTCAGGTTTTGTCACTTCGACAATTCTGCAGACCTTGGTAAAACTTTTTCACACAGCCATGAATTAAAGTATCTGCGAAACAACAACATACAAAACGCGCGAAGTTCTGGAATAAGGGATGCATAAATATAATTTCAACATCTTGCAGGAGACTGGTGTAAACAACACAGTCTTACATCGTAGCAACGGGCAGACTTCTAGTCCCCTTATTGTCATATCGACAATTCTGCAGACTACGCTGGAACTTTTTTACATAATCATGAATTAAACCGCGACATTAGACAACGAAGTATCCGCGAGACAACGACATACAACACGCACAAAGTTCCGGAATAAGGGATGCATAAATATAATTTCAACATCTTGCAGGAAACTGGCTTAGACAACACAGTCTTGCATCGTAGCAACGGGCAGACTTCTCGACCCCTTATCATCACTTCGACAATTCTGCAGACTTTGATACAACTTTTTTACACAATCATGAATTAGACAGCGAAGTATCTGCGAGACAACCACATACGACACGCACGAAGTTGCAGAATGGGGGATGCATAAATACAGCAGCAACATATTCTACGATATTCTACGATAGTAACGGGTCTCTGCTCTCCTCCAGTTTTTGCCATCTCGACAATCTTGCAGACTTTGATAGAACTTTTTGCGAGACGGTGGATCGAGCTAGACTTTGGGCAACCGCGAAACAAGGAAGCACAATAGAGTTGGGAGTGCGAGGAGAACGTTCGCCTCGGATGAAAAGGGAAGAAGGAACCAGATTAACGTTCTTCCTTCTGGTCGAGGGTTGCTCGAGACTATCTCTTGTTCCCGCGAGCCAGCCCATCGGAATATCTCGGCGGATTCGCGGGATGAATTCGTGCGAGCCCGAGTCTGCGGAAAAATTTGACGAACTCTGCGCGATTTCTCTCGACTCTCTCTCTACGGCTATCGAGCGGGGAAAAATATCAGGAACGAAGAAGGGAGATCGTCTTTGTAAGAGAAAGGGAGAGGTATGGAGGAAGTCGACGATGACGACGACGACGTAGAAGAAGAAGAAGACGAAGTAAACTGACGTCGACGAAGAAGAAAAGAAAAAGAAGGAGTACACGGCGTCGAAGGGTATCGTAGTGGTGACCTGCGAAAAGATTGGCGAAGCCAGCCAAGTGCGTGAGTGGAAAAGGGATGCAAGCCTGACGGTTGTCGATGCTGGTGGAGGTGGGAAAGGAGATGGCGGAGGTTGGGGTTGGTAGTGGTGGGAACTATAATGAGTGGCGGCTGTGTCGGGCGAAGGGAAGAGGGCGAGGACGAGGGCGGTGAGCTCGAGGGTGTGGGTGAGGATCAGGGCAGGAGGGTGAGAGGCAGAGCGAGAATGAGCGCGCGCGAAAGAGCGAAAGAGAAAGAGAGTCAGTGAGTGAAACAGAGAAACAGAGAGTCGGACGGAGATACGAGAGAAAGAGAAGCGACGGGGGTCGATGGGTTGGAGAGTGTTGGTGGTAGTGGAGCAGCAGAGCAGAGCAGAGCACAGCAGAGCACAGCAGAGCAGAGCAGAGCGGAGTGGAGCAGAGCTGAGCTGAGCAGAGCGGAGCGGAGCAGAGCAGAGCTGAGCAGAGCAGAGCAGAGCAGAGCAGAGCAACGGCAGCAGCACGAGGAGGTGGAGAAGGAGACGGTTGTACAGAGGTGGGTAGGGTAAAACGAGATGGGCGAAGGGTATAGGTGGCGAAGGAGGGTTGGTCGGTGAGTGTGGGAAAGCGTGTAGCCTCTGCCTCCTCCCTTTTCCCCCCGCCGGCCGTCCTTCTGCCAGCCTGCTGCTCGGTCCAAAGGGGAGGCAGGAGGGGCCAACGGGGCCAGAGGGGCAGGAAAAAGGGAACTAGAGCTGGCCGAGGGGGACGGCAGAGAGCCGGGAAAGGGGTTGTCGCACGCCTATCCGCTCGATAGCAGCTTACAGTACGTGCACGTTCGCTGCCCCCTAGAATTTTCGTGCCCCATCTTTTCGAGATTCCATGGACAAGATTTTTTACCCTGGCCACACGTGAACACCCGGCCACCCGAATACCCAGCGAAAACGACCAGCCGCTCCGCACCACGGCAAATGAACGCTCTCTCTTCACTCCCGGACCGCTCGAACTGGCCCTTGGGAGCAACGCCGTGGGTTGAATGACTTGGAGCTCTACAGAAGATCAGGATGGTCTTGAATCTTTTTCTTCTTGCGATTAGGTCTGGGCTAGGTCGATCCTTGCTCCAGGAGCGATTGAACTGGCCCTCGGGGGCAATGCCGTCGGGTGAATGACTCGCAGCTGTACGGAAGAAAATCAAGATGGTCTTGAATCTTGTTCTTCTTGGATTAGGTCTAGGTTAGCTCCTCTTTGCAAATTGTACTGGCCTTTGGCAGCAATGCCGTGGAGTCCAAATGGAAATCCAAAAACAGGAGGGCGAGGATCACTCTATGCGTTTCGAGGCCATGGAGGGGAAGCTCTTCGCAAGAAAAGTATAGGCTGAAAGAAATCTTTCCGTGGTAATCGAGACTCTGGCAATCGTCAATTTTATTGCCCGTACTCGAGGTCGACCTCGTACAGTGTGTTCTTCAAGAAAAAGGGAAAACATCCTAAGAAAGGACATCTTTACTAACAGAACCACGCCATAGATGTTTGAGTAATGAATCAAATTGATAATCAAGTATACAGTATGGAGATAATGAAGTTATTAAACTCAACACATTTCGGATGAAACTAGAAGAATTCACTTTTTAGTATGGAGCAGTCGGTCATACAGTTTCGCAGCGCTGGCTCCCAGCGGAGCTTAGAGCTGTGCCCCACAGGGCAATTCGTCGATCTCAAAGGTTCATCGTTGTCTCCTAATTTCTTTTCCCGCAGGAAAGAGAAAATCGTGAACCGATGTAAATTTTCTTCGACCCAGTGCGCAAGCTGTGCAGATGAGAAATTTGCGGGGAAAACGCTGCCGCACGATTCTACGCACTTGGCTCCGAGCGCCGGGCATTTTAACGAGGCTGTAGAAAAAGTTCCGCGGCTAGAATTCTTAGGAGAGTGTCGTTAAACGCGTCTACTAGGCGTTAATACGTGCTCGCTCGCAAATTGTGGCAGTTGGCTGAAACGACGACGACGACGACGTCGACGATGAACAGGGAGCGATAGAAAAGAGAGCTCCGCGGAGCGCTCGTCTGTTTCCTAGGTCTCCGTGAACGGGTCTTCGTCCTGGAAAACCCTGAAAATTGATTTTCCAGGCGCGGTCTCCCGCGGTACCCACGCACAGGTTTCCCTCTCTCTCTAACTCTCTTTCTCCCTCTCTCCCTCGGTTGCATCGATTTTCACCTGGCTCTCCTCTCGCATCCCCTGCAGCTCGAACATGAACCAGCGAGGTTCATTCAGACACGAGCGCGTACGAAAAGAAGGAAAAATCTGGGTCAACGAAATTTCGGGAATTTTCGCAAAGGGGAGAGAGAAAATGTGGGGGGCTTGAGAGGGGAGCAAGAGAGAGAGAACATCAGCCGAACTCACGCCCTTTTTCCACGGAAATTTTCGGATCGGTCGATCGACGTTTTCGCCCACACTCCCGGGTCCGGGTCCGAAACGAACGACGTCGCCGGGACGACGAAAAGCCATCCGCCCCCGCAACCGCCTCCCCAAGCCACCGAACGGCCACGAACGCCTCAAATTACGAGGCGTGGAAAAAATATCGCAACCGATAAATTCCCCGACGCGCCGCGTCGCGTCGGCCAGTTTCTCTTTTCTGCTCCGCTCCCGGAGCCCGAGAGCAACGATGATATCTATCGAGGGGGTGGCGACCCGGCCACGAGGAAAAATGTAACGCGGGGTAGGTCCTGTTGCGCGTTGCAACGCGCCGCGCCATGCCACGCCGCGCCGGAACCTCGGAAACTCGGTAAAACGAGCTAAGTCGGTCGGACAGAGGGGAAACCGAAACTCTTTCGACTTTGAAACTTCCGAGCGCCACGACGACGACGCGACGGGACACGAATCTACCAACGTCTCCCGCATCGAGTTTGCTCGCGATCCCTGCGATCCATATCGCATTCCGCGAGCGTTTCGCACAAGTCTACCATGCACTCGAAACGCTCAATTAACCATGGATAAACAGATAAGCTTAGTAATAGAAACGTTAGTTTGAAAATCTAGCATTAGGTCGTTCGGGAAGTCATTTCGTTTTCTCAAGAAAAAATGAAAGCCAATTTTTTACCATTTAGAATAAGTTTTATGACGTTTTTTTGTTTGCGACCTCTCAGGCAACTTGAAGATCCCAGGCTCGTTGAATTTCTATTTTATTCGACAAAAATTTAGATATATAACTTTTTACGACGTTATTTGAAATGAAATTTGCACCACAAAAAGTGTTGAGAAAAGCAAAGAAAATGGTAATCCGATGGCACATCCTCTCCTTAAACAGCACGCAATTTTTTCTTTCGTGCACTGCATTTTTAACCTCGCGTATTATAAACGATTTTGCGATTTAAAATAAGGTTAAGTAATAACTAGACTGCGGATCTTTATGCGAAATTAAAATTGTCTGCATCGATTGCAAAAAATAGAAACTGGATTGAATTTTTCTTCCCTTGATGATTTTAATAGAGAAATCATGCATTGACATCATCAGTTTTTAAAATTTTTCATCAATTTTGAATTTCATCCACTCAATTTTGCTATAAATGGATAAAGATCCGCAATCTGGTGATAAAAACGGAGGCAATGCCATCTCTACACGAAAATCGAAATTACTTTCCGACCTAATATATCTGCAGTTCCAGTAGAGGTAGGTCATGAACAGAATGTTCACTCGATTAACTTGAAAACGAGGTGTCGAACAAAAGCAATGATCATTCTCTTTATTATTGTTGGATCAATCAGCGAATAAGGTGTGAAACATTTCCTTGCTTCCCTTTTTGCAACATTTCTTCTCGAAGCGTAAAGCTCTGTAATTGGTTTTCCGGTGTCACTGTAACAGCGTTTGGTGTTACGAGAAACGCTGCAAAACGTTTAAACGTTAGTGCAAACATTTCTTTGCACTCTGCAAATTTACAAACGCCACGAACGCATGAAACGGAAATACATACCATACAATGGATAGAAACATCGATTCGATACGCGAGCTGTCCTGTAAACGTACAATTACTAGACCCGACAACTTTGTGAATCTATGGTCTATAAAAATATTTGACAAATTATAAAATAAAAACGAGAATTTATTGTGGAACCGCGTTGCGCCAGCACACGGCAGGTTTACGTCGCTTTGTGAAAGTAACAATGGTTGCATTCGTTCGGATCTCTGGCGAAGCTTTAATTATAATTTGTGCTCGAGTGAGTTCATTCAATGAAGTGCCACGAAGAAAAATCCTTACGGTCTCGAGAATTTTTATGATCCGGATACGATGTATCCAGTAGTTTTAACTGTGGAAGGATTTCTCCGAAGGAAGTAGAGTTTCGTTTACTTACAGGTTCCACGAATTAGCGTTTTATTTGGGAGCAGCAAGAGATCAAGGAATAGCACCGGTGACAAAGTTTGCACCTGTATCGAGGCATTGCCGTACTACATATTCGGAAAGGTACGAATAAGTGATCGTACAAATCGTGTTGGGTTAGGTTAGCCATGTGTCCGACGGTTTTAACTGTGGAAGGGTTTCTCCGAAGGAAGTAGAGCTTAATTTACAATCATCTTCCACGAATTAGCGTTTTATTTGGGAGCAGCAAGAAATCAAAGAATAGCATCGATGACAAAGTTCGCACCTGTATCGAGGCATTACCGTACTATTCGGAAAGGTACAAATAAGTGATCGTACAGGGGTGACGAGGTAAACGCGGACAGGTCGAGGGAAGTCGCGTTGGGTTAGGTTAGCGTCGTGAACGACGGGGAAGGGTCGGTTCGCCTCGATAAAGTTTGTTCGATCGGTCGTTAGTCTGGTTCGGAGGGGCCAGCGGCGTTCCTTATGCGTGTAACGCTTGTCGGGTCATCCGACGAACGACCCGCAGTTTTTCTAAAGCGGGGAGGAAAAAGAGTTTTCCTCTCGGATCCTCTCTTCTCCCTCTGTGTGTGTCCTCTATCCTCTATCCTCTTTCTCTCACCCCTCTGTCCTCTCGCTCTCGATTCCCCTCGATATCGCAGTCGACTTTAACGGCGAACGAGAATCGGCTCCCGGATCGGATCGAACGGGAGAGCAAGCGTGCAACGACCACCACCGGCAGACGCGGGAGCGTTTAACTTTGTTCCGAAGTTCTCCAAGGTCGTGTGATGCGGCTGTAGGTCGGTGGCGCAAGAGGAGGCGAGACCGGGAGGTGGATAAGAGGGAGAGAATTTCCGAGGCCGCGTCATAAATCTCTATCTGCCGCTGCCGGGGGTAAACGCTCGCGGGATATACTTCGGCGACGTCTGTAATTTCGCGCCATCAGACCGGGCATCTCTCTCTCTTACTCTGTCTTTCTATCTCTCTCTTCTTCTATCTCTCGATTCCCTGTTTTCGCTCTCACCTCTTCTTTCTCTCTCACACATGCACTGCCCCGTTCTTTATCCATCCGTGTTCGTTCCTCTGCCAGTCTCCGGCACGAACCCGCGATTTATTTCGCTCGCACAATTTTCCCTGTCGACCAGAGAGTTTAGGGTAGCCCGAGAATGCTACCGTGCACAGGGTTGCTCGGATCCCGGAGAAAGGTAGCAAAAGGTGCCCCACCTAGCTGTCGTACAGGTTGCCCCGGATCTGGCCTAGTTTTTAGGGCTGATGATCACGGTTTTCTCGCACCGTACCGCCTTCCGTATCCATATTTAGGGAAACAAAGTTTCCTCCGTGCCTCGCAAATTGTCTCCTGGCAGGAATTCGAAAGGAATGCGACAGCAAGCCGTTCGATTGGGTCATTCCACTCGCAGTTTCGGTTCTAGCCGAATTATTGGCCAGAGTGTGTAACGTCACGGCCTAACCACTGGTTGCGAGAGATTGGAAGAAGAGGGACAACTTGTGAGGCACGGAGAGTAGCTTGGATGAGGAACACTCATTCCTTGTATTCACTTGTGTATGCATACTTTGTATTAATACGTTGACTGCCACGTTAGTGTACATGAGAACCACTTTCTTCATTTACTGGCTTGTGTGCGACGCGTTACCGCCAAGCACCCATTGCAGGCTTATCCCGACTCCCAGTGCCGTAGCAATGCGTAGTGTAGTCGATGACACGGACCAATCGGAGCACGGCTACAGCGGATGAACTCCGGCTCGGCCAACGGCAACGCCACGCTTAGTGGGACCTGTTGCCGAGCCGGAATACACCCGCTATAGCCGCGATTTGATTGGTCCGCGATTCTCGTTAATAACTCCTCGGCAAAACCGCGAATAACAGTTTGGTAAAGAAAAAAGTTACTTCGAGTGACCTCGGGAATAGTCCTTTTCCAGGAGGTGCAATTTGAAACAGTAAAAACATTAGAAGTATTTAAAGATACTGTTTTATTATATTCAACCTATTGGACATACTAAAAAAGGAAATCAATTTCTATTCTACTCCAGTTTGTTGGAATTCTGGTAGAAAATTTTTATGTTGCATGAAGATCCGCTGTCTAGTAATAGTTTATAATATGTGGCTGTTACTAAGACATTCAGGACAAGCCATGTTAACAAACGGAAGACAGTACCTCGCTGATTGTAAATCAAGCAACGCGCACATATAATAAAGAACTTTTATAAAAAGCTCTACAGTTATTACGAGGCAAACCAAGCAGTTGCCCAATCTACCAAGCACCTATCGACTAGCTACGGCACTGGCGAGTCGAGATAAGCCTGCAATGAATCCGCGCCGCGTGGCGGGAACCCGTCGCACACAAGTCGTCGATGAATATTTTCTTGACCTGCTCGTATACCGAACCAAATACTTTTCTAAATGGCTCCTTTGCCAGAAACATTTGTGGAATTTAATACTGTACGTGTATTGTAAATTTCTGTCGGATAAAGGATTTTTCACACGAATACAAAAATTATACGAAACGTCCAAGTTTCTGTTATTTTCCGAGAATCGATGATACTTTCATCTTCGGGCCCACCACTCGTTTCGTCGGGTATTTGCGTAATCCTATTAAAATTAATTATGCGCATTTTCGATCAGCTAAGTAATCGTTCGCCAATTGTCGGCCGCACGCCCGTCTGGGCTTATCGTCCCTAATTTATAAATGAAACTCGATAATATATGTATACGCGCGGGATGCACTATGTGTAGTGTGTATGTATAGTGTTCTCCACTATCCGCGGTTTCAAGTATCCGCGGGGGGGTTTGGTGTGTCTACCCCTCCTTCCGTGGACATCGAAGTCCCCTATTGTACTCTGCGCTCTCAGTCGACAATTATTACGTTCAATATTATTTACACGAGATTGCACTTCAATTAAACGCTGCATCGTTAACCCTGCAGCACACGTGTGACCTTCTGAAACGAAAGTATGTATCCACTTTCGGCGCCCATGGACCTCAGTGAAAAGTTTGTTCTTAATGTTGTGTAAAGAAAACTAG
Organism: Lasioglossum calceatum; assembly: GCA_963966675.1. NCBI lineage: Eukaryota > Metazoa > Arthropoda > Insecta > Hymenoptera > Halictidae > Lasioglossum > Lasioglossum calceatum. The sequence continues at coordinate 13,123,876 of OZ016540.1, forward strand.
TATAAAATATACGTATATCTAAGATACATAAAGACGTACTCGAAATTAAATGCCCTTTCTTTCAATACGTCTGCAAATAAAGCTACACAAAAGTGACACATACATGTGGTATCAGTTTTTAATAAGCTAGAACGAGTTGCAAAATGGTAGCGAAAGAAATACGACGAGCAGATATCATATTTCAGCGGTGAGGGTCCGCTAGACCCTCACGTGTGTACCGCCGGATTGAAGAATAGTCCGATGACCGTACACGAGCTACAATCAGCGGAAGTAGGTGGTTTTGTAAAGTACCCCTGGCGGAAGGATACTTCGTCGCTTCTAACGAGCTCAATTTTCGATTTTTTTCGTGCACAAAAATTTCTGGACTTTGTTGAAACATCAGTGAAAGAGTACGCGGAATTTTGGTTGTCAAAGGTTCGGTAGTTTCGGGGTAAAAAAATCTCAAAGTGGAAGAAGAATCCCTGTTTGCGACGGGTGAGCATTTTTCATTTTCGCATTGTATGTATCAACATTTACCCGAATAACGTTTCACCTGAGATCGTGACGGATCAGATTCATTCACTGCCCAGCAATTGTGTACGCGGCGCGGAAAAAGAAGTTTTCACTTGAAAAAAAGAAGCGACGAAGTTGAAGCAGTTTTAGAAATGTCTGTATTTCGTGAAGAGACAAACGGAACGACCGAGGAAAGTTCGACGATAAAACGTTTAGCAGTCTGACGGTGAAAAAGGCGGCAAGTTGGCCGAAAGTATCGCGCGATCTCTTTGTAGAATGGCTGGTTATAAGCCGCGCGGGAAGAAAGTGAGGCACGTCCGAGGGAATTTCCCCGCGTCGGACAATAATTTTCAGCGAGGCGCGGAGGAGAACGATTTATGAGTGAACTTCCGAGGGGGCGAAGTAAAAAGAATCGACCAAGCTTGACCCAGACCTATTTAAGCCGTTTGAACGGCCGCGTTTTGTAACACCTGCTGCACCATCGCGCGACCCCTGACAAATAGTTCCTCGAAATTGCCGTGACGATACAAAGCGCGGCGCGCGATGTCGTAAACATGCCTAAAATCAAATTTTTCCGAACGATGGATTCGCGTAACACCGTGAATTATGGCAATTGGCGTGCAAGGTGTACACGGTTTTTAAACCGCGACACTTGTCGTCGCGCCGCGCCGTCCCGCGTCGAATGCCTTTTAACGCGTTCGATTGAAACCGAGCCTCGTTTCGAGGAGACACTCGAGTCACTGAATACGATACACGTTGCTCGACAAAACAAGCGCCCCTTTGTCCCCCCCCCCTCTCCGAATCATTTTCTTTGCCAAAAATCTACCCACGGCTGTTTCAACCCTTTGCTCTCCGGCTGCCGTTTCAACGCTTTGTCTACCGAAAACTTGTTCACGGATTTTCGAACGCCTGTGCTTTGCCGTGAAGAACGGCATTAGTTCTCTTTCACTAATTAACTGCGAGTAGACGGCGGTCCTTTAAGCAAAATAAAAATTAAAGCATATTTCTTAAATATGTTTTTACTGTTTTTCCGAATTTCGATCCAGTGATCTCGAGTAATTTTCGATATTTCTCATCAACTTCGCAGGCGACCAACTATTTTTCATTAACGCCGGAATTACCGGGAAATTCTGCCGACCGATTTATATTGCCTCGCGAAAACAAGCAGGAGTACATTTATTTTGCACCGAGTTTTATTATAAAGACTGACTTGTTAATTGATAATTCGCAAATCAGGCAAGAGGAAATCAATTTGCCAGAATCTCTGAAATGATTTCACTGAAAATGCACCGCGCAGAGACTCGCCTAAACAGTAATAAATAGCGGTTTTACGACAGAAATATTGCGGCATTTCAATCGGAATTAGTGAAGACAGTTGCCGATGCAACTAATCAATATATCACCGATTAATAATCCCGATAACTAAAATATTGCTTTTGTCAATCCGCGTGCAGCAGGATTGAATAAACGCGGGCACGAATAATAAATCGAGTTAAACGAAAGCGATTGAATAGGCAAACGTTAAGAATAAACGATCGTTTCCCAGTGGCATTGTTTTCCACGCCTGTCTCCTATCAAAACATGTTGCAACGTCCCTTTTGTCTACCGTATTTATACTAACCGGCGATTTTTAACGTTTTAACCACCCGCGAAATGCTGTCTATCGAAACGGAGCTTAATCTGTTTCTCCTAAACAACGATCTCAAAAGAAATTATTGACGCTACGAATTAAATTAAGGCAGATTCTGATTTCAGTTTAGAAGGAACTGTTGATATTTTGTAAGAGACTTAAATCATGGTTGATTGCTAGAGCGTTAGTCACGAGCAATGACGTACACTTCCGTCCATAAGTCACGGACATTTATTGGATGCAGACGATATTTTGTTATTAAAGGGCCTATATTATGAAATAAAAATGGTATGTACTGACTAATTTTTTGTAATGTAGAGAACATGTAAATTAAATTTGGCCAGAATATCCTATATTTTCTAAATTTTATATATTAATTTATATTAACTTGCCGTGTTGTTGTATGCGTCAAATCTTGTAATCGAATTTTAAACCTCTTCCCATAGTCCAATCTTGCTGAAATTTTATTTACACACATGCTTCCGATGACAATAAAAGTTTTAAATACCACGCATATTTTATACTAAAATGCACTAAAAAAGAGAAAATAATTTTTTTCCTGGTTCTCCATAAAATACCGAATCCAGTTAAATGATTAATAATATTTTTCCCCAAAATTTTAAGCAATTAGTTCAAAATTTCTACTGTTATAAAATTAGTGTCGAAATAGATAGAAAAATTTAATATAAATTTAAATAAAATCATGACATTAGTGGCTATAAATAAAAGCGTGGAGCGCCCACGAAGATTACGTCAATATAGTTTAGCGCTACACGCTTTCATTTTTACAGTCACTAATGTCATGATTTTATTTAAATTTATATTAAATTTTTCTATCTATTTCGACACTAATTTTATAACAGAAGAAATTTTGAACTAATTGCTTAAAATTTTGGGGAAAATATTATCAATCATTTGACTGGATTCGGTATTTTATGAAGAACCAGGAAAAAAATTATTTTCTCCTTATCAGTGCATTTTAATATAAGCGTGGGTTTTAAAAAGTTTTTTTATGTTTTTTAAAATTTAAGTAGGGTAATTGTTTTCCAATTTATTTTAACAACATTTATTCTAGGATATAATCCAAATAAAACAATAAAATCAAGCTGGAAGCTTATACTCTTTGATTATCATTTTGTCGAAGATAAGTAAGTGTCCAGTGATTTATGGACGGGAGTGCAGGACGCGATTAGAGCAGAATGAAAATGGAGCGATTTGTGTCGCGATTAGGCGAAGGGACATACAACAAATGTCCTTGGAATAAACGAGTGGAAAAAAATTAATGGGACAAGAAAGGACAGTTGAATGATGGCGACGAGTTAACTCGTCTTTCCTGGTTACGTAACAGGATAATAGGGGGCGCCAGGGGCTTGGCCGTGGGAGCACACTTTCCATTTTGTTCGGCTGATGACGCGGCCGATTTATCGTCACGAGTTTACGGAACGAAGTCAGAAGTTCCAGACAGTTTGTCGACAATGTTTGACCCAGACCCATTGAAATTCCTCTCCCGTGGATATCGGTCGAACTTAAACGGCAAAGATTCTTGGCGCGGTTCCCGCGAACCTTGGAAAAACCGGGCGCTCGTGCGACATCGCCGCGCCGAGCACGCGCGCCGAGCACCAACCCGGTTCTTTCGACATCTCTAACGTCCAATTAAACTGGCTTTCTTTTTTTTGTTCTCTCCCACAGGGAAGTGTTTACACCTGAGCGGACTGACACCCGAACCACTCACGGCGGATGACGATTACAAGCTGTTGCGCTTCGGTATCGGTTTCACAAATATGGTGGCTCGCGCCACTAAAGGCAGCGCCGATCTCACCAGAAAAGAAATCAAAGAAGGTCAGTACAACATCAACAATACACCAGTTAATTAGTAACTTTTTAACCCCTCGCACTCGAAGCTATTTTAATTACGAATTGTTCGACATATTGCTTCGAGGGTACCAAAAATTTTGGCAAATATGCACAAAAACCCCGATTTTTCGAAAACGAATAACTTTTTCAAAATTGGAACCAACAGCTTGAGCTTTTTTGAGACGTTAGAAAGAAATAATTTTTTTTTATTGTTATATGTGTTGTATTCAAAAGTTAAAGTAATAATTTTTAATGGTCCCTCAGAGTCGCCACTCGAGTGCTAAGGGTTAAATTCTCCGTTTAACATTAAACCTACCGAGCGCAAAACGTGGCTGGTCTATGAGACCTTATGAAGATGAAATGACTGAATTTATATAATGTTTGTACGATTTTTTTATAAGCATCTTTATAATTTGAAAAATTATACAGTAAAAAATTTCAGACCGGACATTTGAAACTGAGAAATATGTAGTTCTTGCATCTTGCAATTAATGCAGACAATTTTTAGAGTACCGTAAAGGTCCACAATCCGGTAGAAACGTTATCCACATACATAGCTTAGTTATCTAGGATTAAAGCATAGACCGCGGAACTTTTTTTAAAAAATATTCTTACATTATAAATTCCGATGAGAACAGCTAAAGAAGTGCTCTGAAAGTTAAAATTATCGTGGGATTTTGATGCAAATACGGAGGACCATATGCAAAGCACCCAGGAAATTAACCGTGGTCGATTTTTCTTAGACTTTGCACATTGACACAGTAGAAGTCTTGATTATAAAAAATCAAATAATAAAACTAAATTTCTGGAGCTCCATTATCAACAATATCGCAAGAGCAATGTCTGAGTTAGGTGTGTCGCTTCAGGAAATGCTAATAAACATCGGCGATAAAATTCGTTCGGAAGTGGCTAGTTATGTCGAGCGAAAAATCGAAATTCGACGTAATATTACGTCACCGATAGTCAGCTACAGTTTTAATTAGAGTATCCCGTGTACTAAAAAAAGAAACGTCGATCAGCATTTGTTTTTAAAAGAGAAGCTTTTTTCGTCGCTCAGTAGGTTCAACTTTCGATAGAGATCGATACGATATTCTACTAGTTTGCCATTACGGGTTCAAACCGAATGCTCGCGTTTCGAAAAGCATCGGAAAAAAATTCAATCCTCCCCGGCGAAGAATACATTAATACAGAAATCGTTTAGCGTTAATTTCCGAGAATAGTTTCCATTACCTGGCGTACTGTGTTCGGGCAATTTCGAATTTTCCCGGTAAAGGATATTCCAATTTTAGTAACTCTCGTTTGAATTTTGGCGCAGTTTCGCGGGGAGAGCGCAAATGTAACCCCTACGCACACAAGCGGAGGGTGAACCCTCCGCATGATTTTCATACACCTGCATATAATCCTCTCTGAATTCGCAGGTACGCGAAACAATGCTCAATTAATCTAATTTGAATTGTGTCAGCCCTTTGAGGACTAAAGTCGCCATATTGGCCACATCAAATTAGACCTATGTTGTATTACACCTACACATTTTTGTCATAAAATCCGCTGGCATTTATGACAAAAATGAGTGGACGTAATTTAAAACAGTAAAAGCATTAGAACAACTTCAAAATACTGTTACATTATTTTCAACCTATTAATCATATTAAGAAAGGAAATAAATCTCTACTACAGCTTGTTGCAATTCAGGTAGACAATTTTTGTTTTGCATAAAGATCCGCTCTCTACTTATAGCTAGACTGCGGATCTTTATGTAAAATAAAAATGTTTTGCGATTGTGGGCAGCTGGAGTTAAATAAGAATTTATTTCATCGCCTAATAGATTTTTTTACATTGAAAACATTGTAACAATATTCTTAGACTTTTCTTTTTTTTTCCACGGAGCGTGGACGAATACGAAAAATTCAATACAGTATTAGCGATAGTTTTTTGCAAATATCTCGAAAACTAAAAGCGACCCCCCTATATTGGAACAGGAAAAAGTTGTTCAAAATATCGAAATCTATAAAATATTAAAATTTCATCAAAATCGGAGGACGCAGACCTTTTGTAAACAATTACCAACGAACGAGATTCAAATGGCCACATTCACGTGAATCTCCAAAAGCAAAAAATTTCTGAATTACTTTGCAGTGGACACGCAAATCGAGAGCACTCTGGAGAGCAACTATCGACAGATACTCTCAGATGGACACCTTTTGATACATAATTTAATCAAGCGAGTATAATGCTTCGAAAAAAGTGTTGGTCCGCGACACACGCGTCGGAGTCGAGTTTAAGACTGCGAGCTAAGCTCGAAAGAATTTTTCAACATATCGTGCACACATGGAGGGCAGGAACCAACTCATTTCCAACGCAGACGATTACGTTACGTTCCCAGTGGAATGATCCAGAAAAATCTCCTCCGGAACACGCGTGAACGGAGACTCGACGACTCGTACCAACCAATGAAACGCAAAGCTTCGTCGAAATTCGAAATCGAGAATCGAAAACGCGACCTATCAATATCAATTCGCGTGTCTTTATTGTCGAAACGTCTTGTACTTTATGCAAATGTTCGTTCGTTTACTCGTTCTTCTCGGTTCCTCTCGATAACTCTGTTTTCTCGAGATAAATACCGGTTCCGTGGATCCGCCCGTTGTAAATAAAAAGCTGTCTCTTGTTGATATAATCGCGACGGAGAGAGCAAAAAGTCGAACTATCTTTTTCGATTCTGCGGTACGCAATTTGCATGAGAATGTAAATACTAGCGCTATAGTCTGTTGTTGAAAGGAAGACGCTGCTCTTTGTCTGCAACGTACAAATTCTACCACCTAACTATTTGAAGTAATTAAAAAATATTACAATTATTATATCACTAGACTGCGGATTTTATGCATTTATGTAAAAAATGGTCGCGTATGATTTAAAGCAGTGGACACGTTAAAAGTATTTAATGACATTAATGTATTAGTTTCAGCTTAATAGAATAATTCAAAAAGAATACAATTTTTATTCTGCTCCTGTGTTCTGCAATCAATGCGAACATTTTTTATTTTGCATAAAAATCCGCAGTGTAGTTATCACATACCATTAAAATAAACAACCATTGGTACAAAAATATCGACATAGAAACACGCAGGATTGTGATAAGGTTATTGTCATAATCAGGGCTTCGGAGTCGGAGTCGGAGTCGGAGTCGGAGTTTGGGAGTAATTGCTAATCACTAGAGTCGGAGCCGGAGTTAGAAAAAGCTATGTATCGACTCCCGGAGTCGGAGTCAGAGTCGGAAAAAAATATATCGACTCCGACTCCAACTGTGGCTCTTTTGTTTATAAATCATTAATAGATTTAAGTATACATAAATAAATTGCTAATATTCGATCTATAGTATCGACGTATTGTATATGTATATACCTCGGCACTATGTAGAGGAGAAACAGTTAAAGTTATGGTAGTAGTATTTTCTAACTATTTCCTGAAAGTGAGAAAGTAACAAACAAGTGTTGTGTTGTATCAGAGTTATCTATTCCATATTCTCAGATTTTAATACAATATTTCAACTATTTATTCAGTTTTATTACAACTCTTGATTATTTTGAGTACATATTTTTTTCAATTTGGAGAGTCGGAGTCGGAATCGGTGTCGGAGTCGGAGTTGGAGTCGGATTCGGAGTCGGAGGTAAAAAAAAGAGGAGTTGGAGTCGGAGTTGGAGTTAAGAATTTTGTCTACCGACTCCGAAGCCCTGGTCATAATAGCTGTCCACCCCACTCCTGTCGCTTCAGGCTTGTAACATAGGAGTAGGGTGGACAGTTATTATGACTGTCCGTCTCGGATTCCTTTTTCAACAAAATGGTGCGTAAAAACTGTTTCATTAAATTCGAAGCTACTTTCGAAGCAAGTTGCAAACAATCGAATAAATTGATCGGTTTTGTAATTCGTGTTTTTCGGATCCTCGAGAAATAACAGTTTGCAGTTCGCTCGCGGTTTCGTCGCCGTGAGCGTTTTCGCCTAACAAAAGACGGTGGCCGCCGCGTCGGGTCTCGTTAAAACGTTCAAGGCCGCCTGATTTATTCCCTCGCGACAGAAACGATACACTGTTACGAACTTCTCGCGTTCGTTGATCGATACTTTGTTTTTTCGTAGTCGGCGCCGCGCCATCGCGCACCCGATAAACGCTTTTACTATGTTTTCCCATAACATTTTCCACGATAAACGGCACGCCGAACAGAGACAGAGACCAGCGGTGCGTTCGATTCCGGTCGGGAAAAACTCCGGCAACCGATTCAACGTGACAAACAATCACGGTTTACCACCGAAGAGTTTACAAACAGAAACTACAACAATGTTGCGGTTCAACTACGGCTCTATTGTCCGAAAACGATCTCTTAAGACGATGAAAACTAGGTACGGCGTGATCAATCGCGGTGATTTTTCACAGTGATTCGTGATTTTCGTGGTCGCTTCTGATTGGCGGAGTTAAAGCAATTGCGTTTTAACACAGTTAATGCATAATTGCAGTTACATCGCATTTTTATCACGTTTATTAGATTTGTAATTTGCGTTTCCGTATTTTGCAAAACTTTATACATACAGTGACTGCCACAAATATTCGGACGCTCATAACAAGCCGACAACTTTTTAAAAATTGGACTATACGATTTGAACTTTTTTTGGGAAGTTACATTTTTTTAAAAGTTGCAGTTGTTCGGAATTGTATACAAAGTACTAAAAGTTGCGTTTGACAGCTTTTTAATGTGGGCCTATATTGAAAATTTAAAAAATACGTTTTGTAGATCTCTGTCAATTATATTAGGTGAAGTAAAATGTTCTGAGCGTTTTTCGCTTTATTTCGACGATGAAAAACGCTCAGAACTTTTTACTTCACCTAATATTTAATGTGAATGTATCATCGAAATCGGTTGATACGGGAAAAAGCGACAGGCATTGAAAGATGTAAGAATCTGCAGTTATAGGCCGAAAATCGTGAAAATCTGCAATTTTTACCATCTTTAAACGTTTGTAGCTCATTGCAACGTCGACCGATTTTGACGAAATTTTCAGAATATATTTAATTCACAAAGATCTACAAAACTTATTTTTTAAATTTTCGATATATGCCCGCATAAAAAAGTTGTAAAATGCAACCTTTAGTATATGTTCTACAATTCCGATCAATTGCAATGTTTGGAAAATTTTTTTTCACATCCTCCAGTAAACTAATTGCTCTGGCTTCCCAAAAAAGGAAAAATCATATAGTACAATATTTAAAAAGTTATCGCCTTTTTAAGAGTGTCCGAATATTTGTGGGAGTCACTGTAGCTAATTAAACAAAAGAAATTTTCCGCACTTTTATACTATTTAGATAAATATTACGATTTTGATAATCGAGAGGAGGAATTAATGTTTCCCTTTTTTACTGAAATAAAGTACGGTAATGAACATTGAATAATTTTTATTGTCATCATTAGACATCGGATCTTTATGAAAAAAAAACTTTTGTACCTGGACTGCAACAAACTGGATGGAAGCGGAAGTTTATTTTCTTCCTCAACATGTTTAATAGATTGAAAATAATGTAACAGTGTATTTTAAAATTTTGCTACTGTTTTTACTTATCTAAATCACTAATCTAATCGATGTATTTCAAAAAAGAACTAATTCAATCGAGATGAAGAATTAGGACGACAGTGAACAAATTCACTCGATTGAAACAAAAAAACAGATAAAAATAACACGATCACGGCGTGAATAATTCTGCGATCACTGTGATAGATCACGGTTAGCGATTTTACACTCAATCGCTAACGAAAACAGGCTCCGGCATTTTCGCGGGAAACTACATATAAATGACCTTGGAACCAACAGTATAAGTTCTCGGTAGAATTCTCGGCGTCTAGTTTGGGTACTAACGAATTACCAAGCGACGACGGAACGATAAGAGCTGTTGACCAATTTTTTGTTTTTATGAATTAGGGTTTGAGTACAATGGAGCTGCGAGACACTAGCGAAGAATGCGGTGCTTTTGACGATCGACTGCTAACAAGTGTAGCTGTACACGCCGTTTCAAAGCGGACGGTTCCATTTGTATAAAAGTATACATTCTGTCTGGACGGTTTTCTTCGTTAGTATCGCAACACCAATGTACTTCACTCCGTTGTACCTTTTAGGAGTACAATGGGACTGCGAAACTACCTGCAGCACTAGCGGATAGAGCGGCGCGTTTGATGATCGACGGCTAAACGGAACCTGTATTCGTCGCTCCTATGCGAACGGTTCCACCTGTATAAAAGTGTACACTGTACTTCGAGCAAGTATCCGTGTTGTACCCTTAGAATGATAGTATATCTAAGAGATCCGAGACTTCCGGTGGTTCGGATGCGAGGACGAAACGCGGCGAGACGAACACACACGAGCTTGCCCGAATTCGAGCCGAGCGACGCGGAGCGCGGGACACGTGGTCGATAACGCGGTCGACGATCCTGGTTTATTGATAAAAGTCGGAGTACTTACCGTGTATAGGTGTTCGTCAACGGCGACAAGTTACACGACGAAAACTCGGTGGCCTCGATTCACGATCTATCCGTTCGCCGGGATCGACGGATCCGTGTTCCACCGTGGCCGAGCGAAACCCGATCGTCGCACTTCCGATCGACGGAAGATATTCGCGGGAATGATCTAGAGAAAGACCATCCTATGTAGAATCTATTCCCGATCGGCGTCGACGTTCAAGCCGGTTCGTCGTGCGATCAACACTGCGAGAAGACTAGCGGGCACGCGGCATTCCACTGTTGCCAACCTCGACGCCTGAAATTCTCTCCCGCGCGCGCCAATCGCGATCCACGCGTCGCCTCCTAACGGTGCGTGCACCGCTAGCGCGCACAGATCACGGAACGAGAAGCGTTCGAAACTTGTTCGCCGACTAAATCACTAGAATTACAATGACCGATGCACGACGACCCTTTTCTGACCGGTACAGTTGCTACCTTGGCCGGCTGTGCGGGTGTTAGCGACGTGAACTCGTCGCGGTTCTTTTTTTTTATTGTAGAAAATCTCGTAAGTAGAATGCGGATCTTTAGGTAAAATAAACATCCTCTGCGTCGATTGCGAGCAACAGAAACAAAGTCGACTGTTATTTGTTCCCTTAACGGTTTGAATAGAGGAGAAATCATTCAACAACGCCGAATTTCATCTACTCAGTTTTGCTGTAAACGCATAAAGATCCGTGGTCTACTCATACGAGATTTATTTCAACATAATACAGCAGGGAGTTCCAACTTGTAGCTCGCGAGTCATAAGCGGTAACTTCCTCGCTGAGGTTCTTCACCCACTCTTAGATTTTATCGTTACATGTACTTACAATAGAACACGCATGCATTGTAACAGTTGAACTTCGTCGGTGTTCCTGAAGAGGTTCGAATGGTGGGCACCTTACGGTTGTCGGAGGGTGAATAAATTGGAACCCCTGTAATACGGAATTCGATGTAAGAATGAATAACAATCAAGAAAAATATTTACAGAATAAGAATATACAGATACATAAAGATTGAGATGAATGATTCTGAGAACTGGGACAAGTGATTGCTTTTTTTAATGTAACGGCAATATCTCTTCCTTGCAACTACAGATATACAAATTACTGAAATATAACGAAACATCTTTTGTTTCAAATTGCTCTTTTCAGATTTAGAGATTGTTTTTCATCCTTCCTTCGATGCAAATGGGTTAATGGCCATTGAAACTGATTTAGGGTCGAGTTACGCTGGACCGTATAAATATTGGCCGCTCCGGGGCCAGACTTTCGTTTGTTTTTGTAACTATTGTTTAGATCAGTGATGAGCAACCCCATGGCCCGCGGGCCGCATTTGGCCCGCTAGCAAACTGTCTGCGGCCTGCCGGAATCCGGCGCAGCGCGACGCAACAAAGTATTTAATATTGCGTTCGTTGTCGGTTGCGGCCCGCGCGTAGTCTTATGTTTCCACTTTTGGCCCACAATACGCCGCGGGTTGCTCACCACTGGTTTAGACATAGCCATCCGTGCGGTCGACTGAATTCGTTCCGATGTTTCTTCCAGGGCTTCGGAGTCGGAGTCGGAGTCATGGAGTCGAAGTCGTAGTTTGAGAGTAATTGCTGATCACTGGAGTCGTAGCCGGAGTCAGAAAAAGCTATATATCGACTCTCGGAGCCGGAGTCAGAGTCGGAAAAAAATATATCGACTCCGACTCCAACTTTGGCTCTTTTGTTTATAAATCATTAATAGATTTATATATACATAAATAAATTGCTAATATTCGATCTGCAGTGCAAACGTATTGTATATGTAATACATATTTATATACCTCGGCACTCGGCACTATGTAAAGGAGAAATAGTTAAAGTTATGGTAGTAGTATTTTCTAACTATTTCCTGAAAGTAAGAAAGTAACAGTCGTGTTGTGTTGTATCAGAGTTATCTGTTCCATATTCTTAGACTTTAATACAATATTTCAACTATTTATTCAGTTTTATTACAACTCTTAATTATTTTGAGTACATATTTTTTCAATTTGGAGAGTCGGAGTCGGAATCGGTGTCGGAGTCGGAGTCGAAATCGGCGTCGGAGTCGGAGGTAAAAAAAAAGAGGAGTTGGAGTCGGAGTTGGAGTTAAGAATTTTGTTTACCGACTCCGAAGCCCTGGTTTCTTCACGACCAGCAGTTTCGTGAACGCCTGATCATTTCCAGATGTGCTTTCGAAAGAGAGAAACAGTAGATGCACGCAGGGCTTCGGAGTCGGTAGACAAAATTCTTAACTCCAACTCCGACTCCAACTCCTCTTTTTTTTTACCTCCGACTCCGAATCCGACTCCAACTCCGACGCCGATTTCGACTCCGACTCCGACTCCGACTTCGACTCCGACTCCGATTCCGACTCCGACTCTCCAAATTGAAAAAAATATGTACTCAAAATAATTAAGAGTTGCAATAAAACTGAATAAATAGTTGAAATATTGTATTAAAATCTGAGAATATGGAATAGATAACTCTGATACAACACAACACTTGTTTGTTACTTTCTCACTTTCAGGAAATAGTTAGAAAATACTACTACCATAACTTTAACTGTTTCTCCTCTACATAGTGCCGAGGTATATACATATACAATACGTCTATACTGTAGATCGAATATTAGCAATTTATTTATCTATACTTAAATCTATTAATGATTTATAAACAAAAGAGCCACAGTTGGAGTCGGAGTCGATATATTTTTTTCCGACTCTGACTCCGACTCCGGGAGTCGATACATAGCTTTTTCTAACTCCGGCTCCGACTCCAGTGATTAGCAATTACTCCCATACTCCGACTCCGACTCCACGACTCCGGCTCCGACTCCGAAGCCCTGGATGCACGGCAGAAAAAAATGTGTTTAGAATCTCCATAGGCTCCTTAGATAAGGACTATCGATATCTCTCCTCTGCAACGTCACGCAGATAACTCTGTGCAGAAAAGCACCACACATCCTACATGTATATGTACCCCGTTCTATTATTATGAAACAAGAAATGTCGGTGCACATTTTCTTTGCAGTTAAAGTGATCCCTACAAAAACATCCTGTAAGCAGGAGCAAAGTTCCTATGGCCGTAAAAAGTTGTGAGATCAAACAAAATACGGCCAAGTTCGTTAGCTTAGAAATACCACTTGTAATACTGACAAAAGCGTTCGTTTATAATAATTTTTACAAACGCTTTTGTCAGTATTGCAAGAGGTATTTCTATGCTAACGAATTTGGCCGTATTTTGTTTGATCTCGCAACTTTCTACGGCCACAGGAACTTGGCTCCTGTTTACAGGATGTTTTTGTTGGGATTTCATCAATTTTTGTTGAATTGTTTTTTTTTATCAGTATTTGTTGCGACTTCGAAGCTGATAAAACGTATACTTATGTATGTTATGCTGCTATGTTCTATCCTACGTACTTATTTCGTAATGTATTTTTTCAATACGACCCCTTTCATGTGTAAAATTTTTAAACTTTGATCATTATTCCTTTGAGTGTTTGTTATGGTGGACCTATGTACCAAATTTCAAGCTTGTAGGTCAATGAGAAGTATCCAAAAAGTTTTGATGATCTGTCAGTCAGTGATAAAAGCGATTTTTGAGGTCCTATATCTCGGAACCTACTAATGTTGGAAGATTAATGTTTTGCCAATATTGAGACATGATAGCATTTAACAAGTGTACGAAGTTACATCTCTCCATCTGCCTCCAGTGCCGAGTTATAAGCCTCTAAAAAACGCCTAAGTTGTTTCGTGTAAAAAGAGGTAGTGCGAGAACTTGACTGATTAAAACGTCTTCATCCCCCAAAAATGTCGTACAAGAGAAAAGAGAAATTTATTTTAATTTTATTTCATCTAAAAAGAAAGACGTAGCATTAACAATAATGGATACTTGTAATTTGAAACAGGAGAAGATTTAAAAAATCTAGGTCTAGGTCATTATGTAGGGTCGTAAACGTTTGGTCTCCTCGATCACCTGTGGGGCCTTGCACCTCTCTGCGAGGTGGATTTGGTAGGGTCGTGCATAGGCATCCCCTGTGTAGAAGGGTGTAAAAAAGGTTCTGGGGTGTAGGTAGCAAACGACACGATGGTCGACACTTTGCCTTTTGTGCGAGCATTACGAGGGCCCCTCAAGTAGCTTCCAAAAACCCACGGACCTGTATAGACACGGAAAACGGGCCCGTAGCGTGATTTACACGCGGAGACAGGTGTGTAATTTCCTGGAAAGCTTCCCCCTCTACCACTAAGAGCCCGTTCAAACACGACGGGAACCGCGCGATTTTTGTTTTCGATTGTTCGACCGCGTGGACCTTATTTACATTAGCGTCTTCATATTCGTATATATTCGAGATATTTAAAGGAAAAGGATATCAACATTAAATGAATTCCATATATTGTTGAAATAACGAGCGCTATCTATCGGTTCATTTTTGACAATATCGTAAAAATCACATTGAATTCATTTAGTTTAAAATTCACATGATAAACTCATTTTTAAATTAATAATAATTTATAATTATGGGCACATATGATTAATAAGAAAAATCTCACAAATACGTTGGTAAAAGTTTTGTAAAAAGAGAATAAAAAAGAGGAAAGTTCCCCATATGGATTCACATTGTCATTGATACGCAGCCTTTTAAACTGGGCCGGCCACCTCGATCCTTCCATCCGTCCCTTTTTGTTCCCTGTCCTTCTCTATGTTCGGCAAACTTGAAATAACGATTAGTGATACTTCAGAGCACCGAGGTATGATCTCGAGGCGACGGGAAGACTGTATCTCCTTGAGCCACTGATATGTGTCTCGTGCAGAGAATCGCAAGAGGGGAAGCTGATGGTGGAGAGGGGAATACACGAATTAGAGAAATCGAGTCTTTAACTAAATCATGATTACGTATGGATTTCTCCAAAAACAAATTAATAACATCCAATGGAGCAGTTTGTAGCAGAAAAGATTTTGACACATACGAATTGTTTTCGCCAAGAAATCAAAATCTTGCAAAACAAAAATTGTCTAGATCAATTGCAAGGAGATGGTACCAACCAGTTTCTTTCCTTTTTTAGTAATTTCCGATACTTTTGCCAACGTTTTTAAATGATTGCACGAGCGAGTATGTTCTGATGTATGCTAAAACTTGGTCTCGTTTTAATTAGAGCATGTCAGGTCTAATCGAAGTAATGATTAACATACAAAGCGAGCGTTTCGGAGCGTGTGAGACTTCGAGTGTACTCTCAACGAACCCAGTATGTGAAATCGATTCTGTTTTGCAGGTAGTCACATTCTGCTAGAGAAATTACGGAAATACAAGCCGAAGATCGCCGTGTTCAACGGTAAGCTGATATACGAGGTGTTCTCTGGAAAGAAGGAGTTCGGATTCGGTAGACAGCCCAACCTGGTGGAAGGAACCAACACGGTGAGTCTGAACGAAAAGAAATGAAACAATTGCAATTCGTTTATAGTGAAACATCATTGTATATAATAATTTCAATTGCAGTACATGTGGGTGATGCCATCGAGCAGCGCGAGATGCGCGCAACTGCCGCGAGCGGCGGACAAGGTGCCGTACTACGCGGCGCTGAAGAAGTTCCGGGATTACTTGAACGGTGCGATCTCGCACCTGGACGAGTCGGACATCGTGTTTGCGGACTCGAAGTTGAAGAAGAAGGATCACGATGCGATCGAGGATAAGAAGCCCGGGTTCTGCGACGATCTGACGAGCGAGGGGGACAGCAGGATGACCGAGGTGAACGGTACGGTGATCAAGCAGGAGCCAAACTCGCAGATACCAGGCAAGAAGAAGCGAGGCAGGCCGAAGAAGATCAAGAACCCGGAGGATCAGCCTCCCCCGGATCCGGAGAAGTTGGATGCGAACGGGGAGGTGATCAAGAAGCGTCGAGGACGCCCGAAGAAGATTCACCAGCAGCAGAAACAACAGGAGAGGGAGATGAGAGAGCGGGAACAACAGCAGCAACAGCAACAGCACCAGATGGGACACTTAGGGGACGGTTACGGCGTGGTGCCTAACTGTTTCTCGCCGCCGAAGACGTTCGCGCACATGGCTCCGTACCCGCAGCCGATGAACGACTCCGGGTTCTACGGGCAGGGGATGAACGACAGTCCGTACAACATGAACGCGAAGCAGAGCCCTGTGCATTTGCAGCACTACAGCCAGAGCCCGAAGTCGATGTCGCTCTCGTTCACGCACTCGGACCTCTCGTCGGAGATCAACACCGCGATCTCCTCGGAGAACAACCTGGAGCCTTCGCCGTTGACCTCGCCGAGCGTCGAGCACCCGGACTTCGAGCCTCCGACCAGCATCTCCCAGCAGAACATGAGCAACGACCATCGCCAGTACAACCCGGCCGGGAACGGCGAGAACCCAGGCCACCACGGGAGCCCGGGTACACCGTCTCACCCGAGCTACACCAGCTACATGGGCTACCACGAGCAAGCCTCGGAGCCGCACAATCCGCATCCACATCAGACCACCCCGACGCCGTTGAGCCAAACCACCGACGAGCACTCGCACCATTCCCACCCGACTCCGCCGCACACGCATCCCCACACGCCCACGCACTCCTCGATGTCGCCGCATCATCCCCACGAGCAGTACGGCATCAAGAGGAACACGGGCCAGGACGTGGCTTCGAAGAGTCTCAGCGATCTGGAGTCCTTGGTCGACCAGATCCCGAGTATAGCCGATGGAGGCAGCCAGCGGCTTCAGCACGGCCACCCGGGCATGAACGACGACGGCAGCCTCGCGGAGAAGATGGACGCGCATCACCAGTCCTATCTGTCGGGTTTCGCCGGCATGGCCAACGCGGGAATGTCCAATTATAGTCCGCCCCTGGCACCCGGTGGCTCGATCTACCCGAGCTCGTTGCACAACTCGCCGAACGACGGCTACGGGTCCCTGTACGCGATGAACGGTCGCCAGCATCAAGACTCGCAGCAGCAGCAACAGCAACAGCAACAACAACAGCAGCACCAACAGCAGCAGCAGCAACAACAGCAGCAACAACAACACAGCAAATCCTACACGGTGGAGAACCTGGCGTCGAGCAACTACACGCCCAGCATGAACCACGGACACCCCGGCAACTCGTACCCGAACATCATACCCGGGCCGCACTATCCGGTGCCGATGGGTTCGACGAACGGATACCTTTTCGGCGGCCTCGAGCCCAGCCTGATGCAGCGCACCTACGGGATGGGCGGTATGAGCGGCATGGGAGGAATGCACCCGTCCCTCGGTCACATGGCCAATCCTTATCCTTACAACGGATCGTATTCTAGTTCCTTCGACGCGTATCCGGCACCACCGGCGGGTATACACGCGCCAAGCGCAAACTATCCCGGCGGGTACACGAGCGTCGGCGGCACAACGCCTGGCACATCCACGCCGCCATCTTACCTCCCGTCTCACCATAGGCCGCCGGTCGACCTTGCTTACGACGGTGTATGATAATCGATGTAAAGCTATTCAACGAGCGATAGCGTCTCGAGGCGCTGCGTTTATCTTTTCTACGTATTTTTACACGTTTAGGATCCGCCGCCGCCGACGCCAACGTCGCCGTCGTCCGAACGGAACGAAAGCTTCCTTTCACGTTCAGGACGATCTCTGACGCGACTTTGCTGCCGCGATCACGAGCTCGCGAACCGCGCGCGTTTTCTTCCTTCGTCATTCTCTCCTGTTTCTATTCTCTCCTCTCTTCCGCTTGCATCTATCCTACTCCGACCAACGCGACTCCTCGAAAAATCTTCGTCCTGTTTCTTTAAAGCGATCCCCCTCTCCTCTTTGTCGCTCGGGATCCGAGATCACGCGACAAACGAAGAAAACGCCGAAGAACGAGTCGGATCGGTCGCGTTCGAGCCAATCCGTTTCAAATCGCATGGAATTTGGTCCATACTAACCGGTTGCAAACTTGCAAGATTCGTTGGACGCCTTTAGAGATTAAGATATCAGTCATATAGGTGAAATGATTCCGAAGATACCGGTCGTGGTCCAGAAATCAGGCGAGAAAAGGGGAAAACCTTCTCCGCAACCATTTTTAAGATGAATTCGAAAACTTTGACAGTCGGTAGGGTATTCTTGCGAACCGTTTCGACTAGCTGGCTGAAAGGCGAAACATTTGTGTCTGAGATGAAGCAAACGAATTTCGCGAGATTGTGTGAAATTCGTGAGTATGCGACGAATTCTGCGTGTTGAACGGTGTCTCGTTATTGGGCGTGCTTGCGATGCTATCGATCTCTCCGTCGAATTGATGTCGCGATCGTCTGTGGCGAGGAAAACGGTCCCCGTTTCCCTCGTTCCTCTGTCGATTCTGTTGATTCTCTTGTAAGCGCGTCCCCGCGCGCACCGTTAACTGTTATCGTTTCGTTGTTGTTGAGAATATCGTTTCGCTGGGTCGACACACCTGGCAAAAGTGCAATCCGTTGTCTCGGAATGGGTCACCGTCTCGAGGACGTTCCTCGCGACACGGCCCCGTTCGAATTTCAAAAGTCTCTCGCGCATTCGTTGTTACTTTCTTCTCTCTCGTTATCTTCTATCCTTCCTCATTTTTTTTAAATGTTTGTTTAGTCTGTTGTAGCAGAGGGAAAAAGCTCTTTCGTTGGTTCGTCTTCGATTCCGCGTCTCTGTACCGTTTCACGAAAATCGTCCGCGAACGAAACGCATCTGCGAATTAACGGGACGCTCGTGCATGTACATACATACCACACACATAGACAGACGGACACACAGACACAGATCGCCGTGCTGTAATTTCGGAGCTTGCACCGGAAACCGTAATCGCACGTGCTCATTACGTGGAACATCATTACGCGGCGTTAGTCGACGAATTCCGCTCGTCTCTCGCGAGACCGTCCCGCAAAAATTTGGAGATACTTTCGGTTCGCGGTGTGACGAATGCGGCGTCGCGGTCGCAACCGATATATATGTATATGTTACAGAATACATTATTATTATTATTATTAATATTATTACGTGGTTATTATTATATTATTATTATTGAATGAGAGCAATAACGCGGACGCGCGTGTACACACACGATTAATTGCGAGCTGTACATGCTTAATGCGAATCTAGTCAATTCGATTCGTTGAATCGTAGCACCGTTCCAACACGATAAGCCGAGTCCCTTTGCGCGCCGATTTAATCCGGCAATTCCGCAACCAAATCGGTTCGTTATTCACGAAGAAATCCCACGAACTTCGTGAACCTTGATACACGTCCTCGAGGGTCCAACATTCTAAAGAGAACCGTGGTGGTCGTCAGTAACTTAAAAATCATTGTCATAATGCTAGTAGCTCTGAATATCAATTGATTTGTTCTGAAATCAACTAAAATTATAGTGTAAGTTGCAAACTTCATTGTCAAGTAACTAATAATAATTGTTCATCGCTCTGATCGTTTACACGAATGAAATAAGCAAGACCTGTACGAAATCTTCTGAGCTTATTGATCAACTGACAAACACGAGAGAGAGAGAGAGAGAGAGAGAGATGCTCTTCGGAAAAAGTCTTTCTCGTTGCTCTCGAGGGCGTAGATCAAGATGGTTGACTTCGTTGGGAACAACGCCTTTGTGAATAATTAGCTGAAACTCGTATCGTCGGGATCCAGAGGTCCGCCTGTAGAAGACGCTGGCGGCTGCGACGATAATTGGAGGTAGCCGACCGTGAACGACCGACCACGCGGCGTTCCTAATTAGTATCTCGTGCGAAAGCTCCGTGAGCGCGCGCGATTCGTCGAGGAAAGTGAAAAATGCACAGGCAGGATCCACGGCCGCCGAGGAACGATCGTAAACGCGCCTCGCCGCACAGCGGGCCAGACTGACGAATTCTCTGTCGAAATCAAAGAACCTTCGACAGAAATCAGATAGAGCGACGATTTCTTTTTTAAATTAAAACTGAAATATTGCGGAACAAGGGAGTAGAGATTATAATTATTTCAACGAAAGAATTATGATTTCATAGTTCTTTTCACACAAATTGATTCTCTCCAAAAAAGAAATGTTTCATAATATAGGTCCTTTAATAATTAAGAATCGTCTGCATCCAAATTTGTATTGGATAAATCACAATTTTCTTGTAATTCCGCTGGTTTAACACAGATTTTCAAAGTTAAAAAACGCCCGTACCGTAATCTCTTTATTTTTCCATACTCTGCAATATTTCAGCTGTAATTTAAGAAAGAAATCGGCGCTCTATCTCATGTCTATCGAAAGTTCTTTCATTTTGACAGAGAATTCATCAGCTCGGCCCACTGTGCGCCGCCTCTCTGCTCGCTGTTCGCGTCGACGAACCTCGGCTATCACAGAACATCGAGAGTTTTTTCCATGTACAGACTGAGCCACGCGCCGTTAACCTGTTAAACGAGCGACGACATCACTCGTCCCGTTCTCGTTAATCATATTTCCGTTCATTCGTTTATTCCGCGTACTTTCCCTTCGTTGTCATCCCGATGGGCGATCGGAGAGGAGCGCCATTGCAACGCGACGCTAACGAGGGAGAATCCTGATGCAGTAGTGCTCGGTTTCGCAGGATATCTTTCTTCACGTTGTGTTCATTCGTTGAAGTGTGTTTTGCTTCCAGCAGGCCTGTCTGTCAGTCCCAGAAGTTTATGCGAACACGTTATGAGAACGTAAACATTGAATTTGCCCTGGCAACTTTTTCAAACCAGTTTCGGACAGCAGATTTAACTCTTTCGCTTCCGTGGAAGAGATATCTCGTCACCATGATGTCGTGCGTACGATGTTACGAAGTCTTCTCTTTGTGAATTTGACACGAGTAATCAATTTTTAAAACATGTTGGTAAAAGATGATAAATATAATATACTATATATTTGACACAATCAAAAATCAAAGTTTCTATTATTTATTTTGTATGGAATGCTTGAAAGCATGGTGAAATGCATAATGTGACAGAATAATTTTTCACAGAAATATCTGGTTTCTATCTACACATTCGTGGGTTGTATTGTTGTATATTAGATCTTCTACATAGATTACAATTATCCCTCTGCTAATTGTGTAAAGTATGAAGTATTTCATATTCATTCCTATGTGACATTCCTTAAAATTCGATTACTTGTGTCAAATTTTGTCAATGAAAAACTTCATATGAATAATAAAGATACACGAGATTTCGCATCGTTCATTGCACGACGAAATCATGGTGACGAGATATCTCCGAAACGGTTGAATTATGCACCTCGAACCGAGTGCTACCGAGACCAAAGTATCGAATCGTTTTCGTGAAGGGATCGAGCGAAGTTAGAGAGAATCGCTCGTTTAACGGGTTAAGCTTCTCGCTTATGAAGTTTGTAAAGCTTTTTTCTAACGGAGTGCATATTGAATAGTTCTATTATATCGTAACCGCGTCGTCGAAGGACACTGCACGGGATAAATAATTTAAGTGATCCGACAGCCTGGACGCGTTCCCGATCGATTCCCGGATCAATCGCGTAGGCATCCTCGCTGTCGCAACCTCGCACCCGCTACAGCCATATATTATAGCCGTTCTCTCGTTGCAGATTCCGTTTTATCGTCAGTCGTCCGCGAGTGAGTAGACGCACCGGCGTTGAAAACACGCGCGACTTCTCCGGGAACTCGCGCGACACCACCGCTGTGAGAATATTTCGTACGTTACCGTGATTTTTACATAGTTATCGCGTTATTATGTTGTCTCGTTGATTATATTTGATTGCCGCGTTTCGAACAATCGAGGATCCACGGGTGCCGGGCGCCGCGCCGATCGACGCGCGAACCAGTTGATTTTAGATGCATGCCTGATGATATCGGCGCATCCTTTTTTGTCGCTGATCGACGCTGTACAATTATGCATCTGGCATGATTATATATATAAATAAAAAAAAAACCGAAACGTGAGAGCGCTCGCGCACGCTCGTTCCAACGAATCACGATCGACAGCAGCAACAACAACAACCAAGAGAAACGAATCCGTAGTGATTCCGCTCGACACATATATACATAGTTTGTTGGATCGCGTGCGCGCGCGCGAGCGCTCACGGTTCACAAGAATTATACATAAAGTATAAATATATTATATATTGACTATCTACGATAAGCGAGAAACATTTATCTCGAGTAATCACATAGAATGTGTTGAAAACATTTAAAATGATGCACAGGGTATAGATGAGAGAATCGTTGATATAATAACTGATGTCTATATAATGAATGTTTCTTTTGTTCTCTATCGGCCTCAAGGACACAATGCCGCGTACGATCGACAATTACTATAGTAGATGTTTTTTCAGAATCCATTCCGATTCCGAGGTGGAACAGTTATAGCATAAGTGTCTGTCGGTGTTAAACGTTTTCATCGATGATTAAATGAAATGAACCGAACAAAAGGGAAACATATGTGACAGGAGAATTTCAAAATGAGGGAGTGAGAGAGACACAGTGTACGTGTGATACAGAGAGAAAGGGAGCGAGAGAGAGAGAAAAAAAAGCGTGTGTATGTGTGTGTGTTTGAGAAAGAGAGCGAGAGCGAGAGCGAGAGAGAGAGAGAGAGAGAGAGAGAGAGAGAGAGAGAGAGAGAGATGCAGGCGTGAAGGAAGCGGAAACGAACGCGTTGCCGTGCCGAACGGAACCAGCCATCGCTATCAACTAATTGAACATTTCGTCGATTAATCGAATTAACTTGATTGTAAATTGATCGCTAAGGATTAACTATTAAGTATAAATATATTATACAGATTTAAGTGGTTTCGCTGTTGATCGTATCGAAATAAACAAACAAACAATGAAAAAAAAAGGAAATAATAATAATACAAGCAAACACGAACGAAAGAAATGACGAAAGAACGATGACAACGGGAGAGTAAGAGAGCAAGAAAGAAAAAGAAAGAGAGGAGAGAGAATCGGGAGAGAAATTGCACGAGCGAGTTTGAAAACAGCTCGGGCCTGCAAATCGGCCTGCCAACGTATTTTTTAATCGCTTCGCTATTCTACCTAATCGAACTTAGTATGCCAAACATACACACAAACACGTGTTATGAAAAACTTGTGCGTACAGACGATCAGATATCGATGTACCACCGTCGTGACAGATCCGAAACGTGGTAAAAACGATCGCTCGCTCAAATCAAACGGTCGCTTCTACCTTTCGCGAAAACGTTTGTCACGATTCCGATTCGATGGAGAGAACAATCTCCACAATTCGACCAACTCGATGTAGCTTTAACGAGTGTTAGAAAGGAGGGCTGGTCGATCACGCGTTCAATGATTCCTCGCAGATCTTCTTTCTCTTCTTTCGTTGCGACCACACCTACCTAGATTCTCCTCCCAACATACAGGTGACTCACACTAATATTCGGACACTGTTAAAAAGACGATAGGTTTCTTAATACTGGACCATACGATTTAAGCTTGATTAAGAAGTTAGAATAATTGGTTCACTACTCAACGTGAAAGAAATTCTTGAAAAAAATTGCAAATTGTCGGAACTGCAGAGAAAACACTGAAAGTTGTATTTTGCAGCCTTCTGCAACAAGACACGTTTCGTAGATCTGTATCAATTGGATATATTCTGAAAATTTCATGAAAATCGGTCGACGTTGCAATGATCTACAAACGTTTAAAGATGGTAGAAATTGCAATTTTTCACAATTTTCGGCCTCCAACTGTATTAAATCAACCGATTTCAATGAAACTTTCACAATTTTTCACATAATTGACACGGATCAACGAAACGTATTTTTTAAATTTTCAATATAGGCTCACACAACGAAGTTGTAAAATGTAACTTCTAGTATTTTCTCTGCAATTCTACCAGTTGCAATTTTTGAAAAAATTTCTTTTCACATCGTGTAGTAAACTAATTGCTCTAACTTCCCAAAAAAGTTCAAATCGTATAGTGCAATATTAAGAAGGTTATCGTTTTCTTGATAGCGTCCGAATATTAATGGGAGTCGCTGTACATGCAGACACTGGCATTGGTATCGCTAGACTGCGGATTTTATGCGTTCACAAGAAAAATTAGCAGATCCAATTTAAGGACCATTGTCATTCTATTTATTGATGGAGAGAGGTTTGATTTTGCATTCAGATCTGTAGTCTAAATATTACTGTGCAACACCAAAAATAGTTTGCCATGTCCACTGGGCGATTCTTATAGAGTTTGTCATTCTAAAATCAAATCCGGATCAGAATTGAAAAAATGAAAAAATGGTAATGTATGAAAGTTCGGGTTTGAGTCGAAAGATAGAAGAAGGGACTTTCCAGAAGAATTAGAGTAGTTCAGCTTCCGGATGTGGTTTTCGAATGAGAATGATCGTTCGCTCGAAAATGGACTCGCGATGATACAAAACCGGTGGGTGGATCACCACACTTTTCGTTGCCTGTTCCTGCCACGACTATCATAACGGAGTAGGACTAGGGCTGGAGATCCAACCTTTCGATCGATAGAGTTTCGCGGATCGTTTGAAGTTGAACATAGCTACTGGATCGCGTTGGCGCGCGCGCGAAATTGATTCGGGAATAATAGAGAGAACAACGAGTACCGGGAATATTTCGAGGAGGAACATTTCATCCGATCACGGAGAGTGCATCGTCGTTTTCAAGGGTTCGCTGCAGCCATTCGTGAAGGGTTGATTGCTGATCCGCGGCCAAAGGGTGCGCCAGCTACCCCGAATGTCCACTTTTTTACCAACTGCGTTCTCTATTCCGAATGCGCGAGTTTCTCGCTCTGGTGCCAGTGAACGGCACTTTGCAATCGTTCTCGGTCTCGCCGAGAGACACGAAGAAGAAAACTTCGATCTCCGATAACTGCTCTAAATCCTTCGTGATCGTGTGGATCATCGAGAGGCAAAGCTGTGCTCGAAATCGAGCGAAAAATGTTCGCGTATTTGTAATCTCGCGGTGTCCTGACTCGAATCCGATCGTGAGATAGAAGCCGTGTACACCTGTATTTATTTCGTGGAACCGCAATTAGCCGTACCCATTCCTCCGGAATGATCTTCTCGACAATGATCGTATTGTAATCTTCTTTCGCTGTAAACTGTCCAAAGATAAGCGCAACGACTTTATAGAGGGGAGGAAGTGTGTGATTGTATTGTAGAGCGTCGCGCGAAACCTTAGCTAGAAAAGAAAGGAACACCGAGGCCATCAGTGTATGCGTTTCAATTGGACGGTATACATGGATGAACGACATCGCGACGCGCGATACTTCTTGTACATTTTAAACCGAACGGAAACTGTGGAGACAAACTTTTCTCTTTCTCGACTTGCATTAACGGGGTAATTGGCAGTTTGTGTCAACAAATAAACTGATTCGTTAAAACAAAACGACCCAGACCCTATTATTTCCACTCCTTCTAACTGAATATTGTGCGTGACGCGTCCATGGCTGGAGATGACAATTTTCATCTCCACGCTACTTTTCATTCAAGTCCCATTTGGAATATGCAACCTGTGCTACTTCAACGAGTCGGTAATTGCATTTTTAATTTTTATTACAGTTTCGGCGCGTGGTCGTTAGATGACGCCGAAATTCGGGCTATGTGGGGAACGTTCTCAAATAAACAAACGTGTTTTTTCTTTGAAGGTTTATTCAAATCTGTTTCTTCAATAGAAATTCGTTGGTAGGAAACCAAACGAATGAATATTATCAAACAAATGCATATATACAAATTAATCGAAACTATTTTACAAAATTTACAATGAATCAATATTTCAATAGGAATTTACATTATCGACGTCTGTCTGCATTATCAACATTATCAACATCCTCCACAGCTGTAGCGAATGTCGCTAATGTGAATTCATATTTTATCGATGTTATTGGCTTTCTGTTTTACCGACAACATTGATATTTGATTTATTGATAATATTGATTAACTATATCACCGACGAGACAGCCAGCCTTACGAGAGTTGGTGAACACCGAATATTTCT
Source organism: Lasioglossum calceatum (assembly GCA_963966675.1). Lineage (NCBI taxonomy): Eukaryota > Metazoa > Arthropoda > Insecta > Hymenoptera > Halictidae > Lasioglossum > Lasioglossum calceatum. The sequence goes on from OZ016540.1 coordinate 13,150,296, forward strand.
GTGTTCTCATACGCCCTCTTGAATGTATTCTGGCTGGAGTAAGAAACAAAAGGCCATCGACGTGATCTCGTCGGTGCAGAAGGCCACTGAAGACATTCTCGTCGATGAGAATGATGAGAACTATGAGAAGGCAAATCGTCACGGAACCATATTGATGTGAATTGTTACATTCTGCACCGAACGTATTGCAGATATTTCAGACGATGTTTTAAGGTTTAAAATATTAAAAGCAAAACTCAAGGACAAAAAATTTCTAGATATATTAATAGAAAGTAATGTGAAGCATAATTTTAGGAAAATCAACAATTCCTACTTCAAATTTTATACGAGATACCTCTATTTGTAATTTCAAAATATTTCATAAACGAGAATTATTACCTTCGACTTTTTTATGCATAAATGTTTGAAGAATCTGAGGGAACAGAAATATGTTGAAAAGACTACTGTAAAAGATTAGATGGAAAGGTGGTCAAGGGAGTGCTTGTCCACATCGTTGGCAAAAGGAATTATTACAAACATGAAACAGCTAGAATTAATACATGTACCATCGGGTTTGGACGGATTACGGAGTTTGAAATTAAACGAGTAGGATCGCAGCAACGTTCGTTAGGGTAATGACCTGATAAACGGTGCTGCGGAGGAGACAAAGGAATAGGGTAACGGAATTGGCCCACGAGACTATTTGACGGGTTCGACGAACTGTCGATCGACAACATTAAACAGTGAGAAATAATAAATTTATCTGTGAATTGTATTGAATAAATTAATGCGTGCGAATGTTCATAGTTTAAAAGTTATTCCGTATCTCGAATACTATTAGCCACTTTTACTAAAAAATTAGGTGGTCAGATAGCCAAGGGATTGCATCGCTGTAAAATGGAATTGTTATAAACGTTAACCAGCTAGAAACAATAAAATCAATAATTGTCAACGGCGATCGACATCGATCGATATTCGGCGGAGAGGGGGGTGCCGCGAGCCAGCCGTCAGTCAGACAGTCGGGGCGGGGGGGCCGGAGTGAGTGGTCGGGCGTCGCGTCGGGCTCCGGGACCACGAGGACCAGAAGGACCAGGCACTCGCCAGAGGTGGACAAGGGGTCATCTACAGCTACCCTGGCCTATCCCGCCCTACCATCAACAATGCTGTTTTGTTCTTCAACTGTTCATTCAACGAACAACGGTAAGTTTTATTAATATTCATATATTTCAATACTTCCTTTGTCTACCCTTGGCCCAGCTTCAACGAACCTGTCCTTCAACTGTTCATTCAACGAATACCATTGAAATTTTCGGTATTGAGTCTTGTTCAAATTTATATTTCTTGTTTAAAAATGGTATTCCTCCGATCGGTGGTCCCTCAGGGGCTCACTCACGGTTGGGACCGTGAGTGAGTACGGGGAGTTGCGTCCCTGGGGCTACCCGAATCGCCTATAGGCCGCACTCGTGTGCATGGTCAGGTTTGCGCTTTTGTGCGCGGTTATAATTGCTCTCGTGAGCTCGTTCTTTGATTGTATTCGCACTTCTGTGCGGGGTTACAATTGCTCTCATGAGCTGGTTCTGTCGTTGTATTCGCACTCATGTGCATGGTAGGTTTTGCGCTTACGTGCGCGGTTATATTTGTTTTATATGTAAAATTGGTATTCCTCCGATCGGAGGTCCCTCAGGGGCTCACTCACGGATGGGGCCGTGAGTGAGTACGGGGAGTAGCGTCCCCGGGGCTACCCGAATCGCCTATAGGCCGCACTCGTGTACGGGGTTAGTTTGGCTCTCGTGAGCTGGTTAGAATCGCACTCGTGTGCGGGCTTAGTTTGGTTCTCGCGAACTGGGCTTAGGTTTGCTCTCGTGAGCGGATATAAGTGTGCATTATGTATTGTTATGTCTAACTATTATTAGTCTGTTTCAGTTAGGATACGCCAAGAAGTGGACACACCAAGAAGTGGACATACCAAGAAAAGGACACACCAAGAGGACACAACAAGAAGAGGACACACTCAGAAGAGGGCAAACCAAGAAGACTGCGGCATATTCTTAAGTTAGTTTTATTTGCCGAGCAATTATTGTATTAGCGTCACCCCCGAACTTGAGCCTTCTGCTCAGGTTCATGTTTCTTCTTTGCGAATCTAAGCCTTCTGCTTTGATTCTTTCCTCTTTTGCCATTTAGTCTTTTGGTCCACATTAATTGCTCGGCTTGCGTGCGTTAGTTATTAAGATTGTATATCGTCGTTGTAAATATGGTATGTCGAGTAATTATTGCTTTAACTTCACTTTGCTTGAGTCGTATTTTTGACTCCGACACAGCCCTCTGCTGAGTCGGACCTTGCTTGTATGTACCAGACCGGTTGGAGCCGGTATTCGGCGTCGATTCATTGAGAAGGATGGTTCATAGAGACCTGTTCACTCGTGTAGCCATGCTACAGTGTCCTCTCTATTCGTAATCCTACCCATGTTCATCATAACTTGTGTTGGTTGGTGACAGGTAGTTGGTGGAGAAATGGGATATCGTTTGAACACTTCTCATGGCCAATCCTCTCGGTGAGGACACGTCGGGTATCGGTTCTGGCCGGTGCTGGGCAGCAAGCATTGTACACGCCGTGTCCCCTTCGAACCAGAGCCTTCTGCTCTGGTTCGCTTGCAACCTGCATAACGCAGATCTGTTACGAAGCAAACCCCTGTCAAACCTCCACCCGTCGTACACGCGATCCTGAATCGCGTAACGTACCACCGGCGTTCCTGTCACAACAATAACACCGCCCGTACCGCACCAGTCCCGCACCTAGAGACGTATCCCCAACGGGAACCCAAAACCAAAAACCAAAATACGAAATAGAAAAAGGGATACGTCACCAACTAATTTCCTCGCCGCACCACCGCCCCTCGTCGCCAAACTATCCCTATAAAAGGCGCCCGAAATCAACTAAAATCACCGGAGTTTACCAGTGAGTTTCCTGGAAGACAGAACATTCCCGTAGACCAGCTGTAAGTATTCTACGAGCACCCAGTATCCTAGTTCCCGACCGCCGACTACGGGCTCGTTTGCCGTGCAAACCCCTGTCAGCGACACCCTGGTTCACCCTGGTGAGAACCGTGTTCCATCGAGGGAAATATCCGGTGAGTCACCGGTAACTTTTCGCGAGCCGCGTCGCCTCCGAAAACCGACGGATAGGAAGTGGTGCGTCACCCTACGACTCCGCCGAGGAACCTCCCGTCCTGAAACTTCCTCCAGAGCGAGCCGTGCTCCTCCGGTCACCCCCGGTGCGTCACCGGTATCTTTCGTACGACGCGTCGTCTACGAGAGCGACAGGACAAGAAGCGGTGCGTCACCCTTCAAATCCGTCGGCCCCTGTCCTGCAACCTGCATCCTGCCGGTGAGAACCGTGTTCTACCGTAGCTACCCCGGTGCGTCACCGGTATCTTTCGTACGACGCGTCGTCTACGAGAGCGACAGGACGAGAAGCGGTGCGTCACCCTTCAAAGCCGTCGAACCCCTGTCCTGCAACCTGCATCCTGCCGGTAAGAACCGTGTCCTACCGTAGCTACCCCGGCGCGTCACCGGTAGCCTCGTACGACGAGTCGTCGGCGAGGCCGGATGAACGAAAAGAGGTGCGTCACCCTTCGACTTCACCGCATAACCACCTAGCGAGTCCAGAACGCACGGTATACCGCCCGCGCCTCGTGAGACGAGTCGTCCACGAGGACGGTTGAGTGGAAACTAGGTGCGTCACCTGGCCGAAACTCACCCCTGGACCGTCCGGAGGAGACTCGACGATCGGTGCGTCACCCTACGACTCCGCCGAGGAACCTCCCGTCCTGAAACTTCCTCCAGAGCGAGCCGTGCTCCTCCGGTCACCCCCGGTGCGTCACCGGTATCTTTCGTACGACGCGTCGTCTACGAGAGCGACAGGACAAGAAGCGGTGCGTCACCCTTCAAATCCGTCGGCCCCTGTCCTGCAACCTGCATCCTGCCGGTGAGAACCGTGTTCTACCGTAGCTACCCCGGTGCGTCACCGGTATCTTTCGTACGACGCGTCGTCTACGAGAGCGACAGGACGAGAAGCGGTGCGTCACCCTTCAAAGCCGTCGAACCCCTGTCCTGCAACCTGCATCCTGCCGGTAAGAACCGTGTCCTACCGTAGCTACCCCGGCGCGTCACCGGTAGCCTCGTACGACGAGTCGTCGGCGAGGCCGGATGAACGAAAAGAGGTGCGTCACCCTTCGACTTCACCGCATAACCACCTAGCGAGTCCAGAACGCACGGTATACCGCCCGCGCCTCGTGAGACGAGTCGTCCACGAGGACGGTTGAGTGGAAACTAGGTGCGTCACCTGGCCGAAACTCACCCCTGGACCGTCCGGAGGAGACTCGACGATCGGTGCGTCGCCGACGTCGGGGACTCGCCAAAACCCGGCCTAGGAAGGGCGATCAGGGCGACAGCCACGATCGAATCACGTCCCCCGCTCGCCTCGAATCCGTCCTCCACCTGCGACCTCTCCAAGCCGCACCACCGCGTTCGTATCCTCGAGACCGCGCACCGCGACACTCTCTCAACCGCGTACCTTACGCGTTCTAAGGCAGCGGGCACTATTGTGTCACAAAGCACCGGTCTCACTTATTCACCCCGCTACGACCCCGCTATTCGCATCGAACACGTCCCTCGCCGTATAGGACCCTGGCTCGGCGAGCCATTCAGCAACGAGGGACACCACGACCAGGAGAACGCACGCGGAAAACCGGACCCGTTACACGCTCTTGTTGCGTCTCACTTTGAAAGAATCAGAGCCTTCTGCCTGATTCGCCTTTCGCCTCCTGTGAATCGGAGACTTCTTCTCCGATTCACACCTTTTGCTCCGCGATAATTACTCGACATACTTGCATAATTTAGTATAAGTCCGTCGTTGTAAGAAAGGGAGCCAGAAGGAATTATTGCATTCGTTCTGACTCCCTTTCGGGTCTCTTGTGCAGCAACCTCCTCGTGGTGAGACCTGGGCAATCGGTATTATCCTCTATTTGTAAGAACTTATTTTAGTGTCTTATGAATAGTGGATAATATCGAGCTAATAGCTGCACATTTAATAAATATGTTGATTTTCATTAAATTCTATTGCTATACCTATTGTCTTCCATAACATTTTGCAATTTCACCTTCCTTCAGAACAAGATATATATATATATATGTATTATTCAAGCTGGTTCACCCCGGGCGTGAACAATGTCATATATTCTCTGGTTCTATTTAGGGAAAGAGTGCGGAACCACCGACACCGACGAGATATAGTATCTCGTTGGTGATAGTATTATAAGGTAATTACAGAATGGGTAATTTGAGCATTCTACTATATCATTCTTCTTCTACTTGACGAGTACATATCTCGTCTGTGATAGAACTTTTACCGATGTGGTATATCAGATCACTGTAAGTTCCACGTTATCCCCGCGCCCGGTTACTGGTCTCGCTGAATAGCACAGGGGCTGGCAGTCTTTAATAGTATCTCGTCGTTGGTAGTGGCAGAGAGTATATGAGAGTGCTCACGCTCGGGTTTTGCCCGTGCCACTTTTGGCTGCCATCATTCTTTAGTCCGGATAAGAATCCGTTTCGACTTTCAATCCGGGCAACCACCTATACCGACTTTCAGACCGGACAAGAACCCGTTTCGACTTTCAGTCCAAACAAGATCTTACATCATCTTTGGCCTTGATCAAAACGAAAAGACTATATTGTTTGATTCGCTGCACCCGTATTATATTCTCTTTCGTATCAAACAATATCCTGTATCCAATATCATGTATTAAAATAATTGCAAAAAATAATTATTTAATAAGGTGAAATAAAAGAAAGGATCGCAGAAGTAGACACATTGTGCGGAATAACAAATTTTATTTAAACAAAAAAGAGATCGAACTACATTTCAGCTCTACTTACAACGAACTATAAAATTTATAAAAGGTACAAATTTACAATTCCTTAGGACTTGTAGAAATTATGTTCAGTTTGGAAATCGGAATTTAACTGTGGAATGGTAAATTAAAGAAAATCGAAACAAAACAATTAATCGAAAAACAAAAATCATTTATTACACACATAAAAACAAATATTATAATACATATAGACAAATATAATACAAATATTATAAAACAAATAAATAAATAATTATTATAATACATAGCAACTATTAATAGGAATTTAACAACAATTAAATAGGTGAATGCCGGTGGAGGAAGTAGTGACCTTTTGGCAGGCAGCGATGACAGCGATGACTGTGCAAATAGGAAAATGCATTTTATTATTCAATTTGAAGGCTTTTTTTTACTTTATTTAAATATAATCTATTTAAATCCATTTAAAAAATAATACAGATTATTCATATGTTTGTTTAAACAGTTTTATTTGCCCGGAAAATTCTGTTTATAAAAAGATGGTTATTAAAGAAATTATTTGTGAAAAAGTATACTTTGTTTAAATAATTATATTTGTTTAAACAATTTTACTGTCTTGCAGATTGCCTTTAAAAAAAGGATGTACACTAATAAAAAAATTTTGTTTCAAACTTAATTCGTCTCAAAACGATTGTTACAAAATTTAACATATTTAAAAACTGTACTTGTTTAAATATATTGTATAGACAGGAAAAATTGAATTTATAAAATATTTGATTACCTAATACATTCAAATGAAAAATATATTTCATTGAATTGTAAATGATTAATTAAACTTACATTAGCGGATCTCGATCATTTCCATCGTTGACTTAGCTTCTCCCGACTCGCGTTTCAGCTACTCGGTCCACCGAAACGCGAGCTCGGAGAAGGGTGGAAAGGCGACGGTGGAGGACCAGTTTCGTCACACTCAATTTCCGTAACCCACTTCCGTAATGCTAGAAAATTGTAGCCCCTCAGCAGAGACGTTTCACTTCAAAAATACTAAACTCGATGAAATTTGGTAGGACTGTGTCTAAGTGGATTTGTTCGTGAAAGTATCTTCGAAATTTGTATGTATTTAATTACAATTTTTGCCCATCTCTGCTGGCTAAGGCGACGAAGCGTCGAGGACCTCGGGAGCCGTGGCCAAGTGGTGCAATAAACACGGCCGGGCCCGAGGCCCGAGGCCCCTCGTCGCTTTGTCGTCCTAGCACGGAGGATGGGCAAAAACTGTATCTAAATACAAATTTCGAAGATACTTTCACGAGTAAAACCACTGGACACAGTCCGAATTCTATCGAGTTTAGTCTTTTCTTAATCGGAAGAACGCCACGCACTGGCTCGTGTCACTTTCATGAGAAAATTACGAAAAATCAACAAGTTTAGCATTCACTTGCTAGCGGTTTCATGTCGAGATACCTAGCTGGCCGGGGGATTGCCCGGCGGTTTTTATTGCACCACTTGACCAAGGCGCCCGAGGCCATCGTCGCTTCGTCGCCCTAGCACGGAGGATGGGCTGAAATTGTATTCAAATACAAATTTCGAAGATATTTTCACGAGTAAAACCACTGGTCACAGTCCGAATTCTATCGAGTTTAGTCTTTTCTTAATCGGAAGAACGCCACGAACTGGCTCGCGTCACTTTCGTGAGAAAATTACAAAAAATCAACAAGTTTAGCATTCACTTGTTAGTGGTGTCATGCCGATATACCTGGCTGGCCGTGGGGTTGCCCGGCCGTGTTTATTGTACTACTATTATGTTCTGGTCTCAGGCCTCGGTACGTGTTCATTCAAGCCTCGAGTTGGTCAAAAGGATCTTGAAGGATCTTTGAATTAGATAATTTGTTAACAAAAATCGATTTTTTGCAAAATCCTGAGGTATAAATCCCGAATATAAATAAATGTGTATGCAAAATACCGATATTAAGAAACATATATTTTTTTTGGTAAAATATTCTCAAAAAACACTAGAAAAATGAAAGTCTAGAACTAGAACAACATGAAAACCAAATTTTTCGACGAAAATTTAGAAGGATAACTTTGGGGTACGCTAGCGTGGATGTTTGGTTTTCGTCTATCTGTGTCAACGATGGGCTAGTGTTGTAGGAATCAGGGCTTCGGAGTCGGTAGACAAAATTCTTAACTCCAACTCCGACTCCAACTCCTCTTTTTTTTTATCTCCGACTCCGAATCCGACTCCGACTCCGAATCCGACTCCGACTCCGACTCCGACGCCGATTTCGACTCCGACTCCGACTCTCCAAATTGAAAAAATATGTACTCAAAATAATTAAGAGTTGTATTAAAACTGAATAAATAGTTGAAATATTGTATTAAAGTCTAAGAATATGGAACAGATAACTCTGATACAACACAACACGACTGTTACTTTCTCACTTTCAGGAAATAGTTAGAAAATACTACTACCATAACTTTAACTGCTTCTCCTTTACATAGTGCCGAGTGCCGAGGTATATAAATATGTATTACATATACAATACGTTTGTGCTGCAGATCGAATATTAGCAATTTATTTATGTATATATAAATCTATTAATGATTTATAAACAGAAGAGCCAAAGTTGGAGTCGGAGTCGATATATTTTTTTCCGACTCTGACTCCGGCTCCGAGAGTCGATATGTATATAGCTTTTTCTGACTCCGGCTCCGACTCCAGTGATCAGCAATTACTCTCAAACTCCGACTCCGACTCCACGACTCCGACTCCGAAGCCCTGGTAGGAATACGGTTGTAATAAGAGAAAGGAAAGAAAGAGGATGAGAGAGAAGAGAGTGAAGAGGACGGTTGAGTTTTATGAGTGGGGAAAACCCTGCGTTTGGAAAACTACCATCATCCGTGCAAATCGGTCGACGATGGGATTCGCTGTAATGTGCAACATAGAACTATTACTGAGAGATTGTCATTTACAAAGAGTGGACACCGAAGGGGGACAACTTTGAAAATATGAATGATTTAAATTTTATTTCAGATATACACAGGAAAATAGTAAAATGTTCATTTTGGGGAAATCAATTGTAATTAGAACTTTCGTCGGATGGAAGCAGATGAACGTATGCAGAGTTGTGCTAATTCAATTACGCAATTGAATTACATTATATTTCAATTATACAGGGTGTCCCAGCTAGAATGGGACCCAAGGGATACACCCTTGACCACCTTGAATATCTTTGTTGTTTTTCAAGATACGTCAAATGTCTGAAGGACGAAGTTGAATGGTAAAATGGGGCTTGTACGATACCAACAAAATTTTTGTTTTCATGTAATTTTTTTAGAGATATGATATGAAGGTCACCTTCATTTTTTTAAAATGGAATGAGGTATTGTTTAATACATCAATCGATGCAGCTGGACATTCGTTATAAAAAGTACTAACCTATGTATGTCGAAAAGTTAGTAGTTCAGGAGATATTTCAATTTAAATAACTCTAAAATACCATTGCGGTCGTACTAAGACGTTAGCGTTTACTTACTTATGTCTCCTATTCATATCTCCAAAAGAAATTGCATAAAAGCAAAAATTTTGTTGGTATCGTATGAGCCCCATTTTGCCATTCAACTATGTCCTTCATACATTTGACGTATCTCTAAAAACAACAAAGATATTCAAGGTGGTCAAGTTAGCTGGGACACCCTGTATAGAAATTCAACTACGTCGTAACTGAATTAATAATTCAAACCTTACAATTAATTTTTTCAATTACTAAGAATTTAATCAGATGTGTAATTGAAATACAATATAATTAAAATACAGCTCTCCAAATTATAGCACAGAACAATAAAGAATTGCGGCATATTTTTATGTTTTTCTTTCATTATACTTGTTTATAGTGTTTGTGCGGCGCGGCGTAGTTTCTATTCCTCGTCCTCGTTCATAATACGTAACGCTATTTTATGTAATTTAATTACAAAGTATTTTATAAGTATATTATCCAATTGCAATTACGAATTACATTGTAATAATAACAACGTGTATTATAATTGTACTCCATTGCAATTACGAATTACATTGTAATTTAATTGAATGAAGATCTGAATTATAAATTACAATATGACTGAATTACAATGTAATTCAATTACATCGTAATTATAATTCCTGGAGTAATCCAATTGTAATTCTGCACAAATCCGGACGTATGGGATCAATCAGTTATCAAACGGCACACGAATATTTACGAGAGAATGAAATGTTTTGCCTTTCTTTTATTTCCCATTTCACAGTCCAAACTGAACATAATTTCTACAAGTCCTAAGGAATTGTAAATTTGTACCTTTTATAAATTTTATAGTTCGTTGTAAGTAGAGCTGAAATGTAGTTCGATCTCTTTTTTGTTTAAATAAAATTTGTTATTCCGCACAATGTGTCTACTTCTGCGATCCTTTCTTTTATTTCACCTTATTAAATAATTATTTTTTGCAATTATTTTAATACATGATATTGGATACAGGATATTGTTTGATACGAAAGAGAATATAATACGGGTGCAGCGAATCAAACAATATAGTCTTTTCGTTTTGATCAAGGCCAAAGATGATGTAAGATCTTGTTCGGACTGAAAGTCGAAACGGGTTCTTGTCCGGACTGAAAGTCGATATAGGTGGTTGCCCGGATTGAAAGTCGAAACGGGTTCTTGTCCGGTCTGAAAGTCGGTATAGGTGGTTGCCCGGATTGAAAGTCGAAACGGATTCTTATCCAGGCTAAGCACTAGACTAGGGGGCAGCACTATAATGGGCACGGGCAAAACCCGAGCGTGAGCACTCTCATATACTCTCTGGTAGTGGCTACAGTCTGTTGTATTTCATTTTGTATAAATATTTATGGAAACTGTAACTGTAATGTTTATTTTATTTATTAAATAGTGCTAACTCGTTAGATGTTGATAATATGAAATCTGTATTCATTTCCTCACAACTTACTCTATTTTAAAAAAAGAATATAAGTGAGAATAATATATGCGATATTAAATATTAAATATTTACTTGTGAAAAGATGTATTTGTATCACGGTTTTGCCGTTCCTTACAATTTTTTATGCATCAAGTTAGCACCGTTTTTCGTAATGTTTACGAAATAATGAATAAAAATAGTTGAATATGTACCTCGCTTTTAGATCGCTATCCACCATTTTGAATTATCTTGTGGCGTTATTTGTGTTCACCAGATAGTCCGTTATCTTGTCTACTGGACCTGTGGATTAAACAATAGAAATTGGGAAAATAAGAAAGAAATCAAAGTCCACAATGAAGTCCACCAAGATCACACAATTTGCTAACTCAAATTACTCAACTGCGAACACACAGAGCCATTTGCAAAAATTCCTGAAACATGTAAACGAGTCTTAAGAATACTCTACAACATCGCGTCTTGCTCTCTACAAACTCTGCATAGTCTGTGCTTCAGGACAGGATAAAGTGTCGGTTCATTGTGTCCATTGATAATTGTAATTACAATTTTAGTTTATAATGCCGCTAGAAAATCTTGAAGAAGAGGGTTTGGAGAAAAACCCAAATTTGGAATTGGCGCAAACGAAGTTTTTGTTAAGTTTGCCCGAACACAAAGATGATCCTTCTTTAAAGAACAAACTTTTAGATGCCATCAAAGCAGAAAGTGAGATTGCATCTTTTTCATTGTTTTGAATACTGCGATATATTGACATATTTGGTTAGCTTCGGTTACAATGCGCTATTATTGAATATTATTGATTCAATTATTACCTTTACTAACGCATCCTCGTTTATATAGAAATATGTTCGATACACTGTTGAGACATTTACCCTAACCTCTTTTGTCTTCTATCTTCTGTAAAGTTACTGTGATACTGGCTGTTTTTATTACTTCATTAATCCCTCAATGTTATGATTGATAATTTTATAGATTTATTTGTTTAATATATAATTTATATTTGCGATTTTTGTAGACATGGCTCCATTTTACGAAGACGTATGTAAAGATTTGGATTGGCCAGTGGACGAAACCCTTCTGGCTGAAATGAAAGCACGCAATGCGCAGAAATTGAAAGAGCTCGATGACGCGATCGAGGACGCCGAAAAGAATTTAGGAGAAATGGAGGTTCGCGAAGCGAATCTGAAAAAGTCTGAGCACCTTTGCAGAATAGGGGATAAAGCAGGTGCTATTTCTGCGTTTCGAAAAACCTATTATAAAACTGTGTCTTTGGGACATAGATTAGACATTGTATTTCATAACATTAGGATCGGGTTGTTCTATTTGGATCACGATCATATTACAGCAAGTATAGAGAAAGCCAAGAGGTACGAAAACATTAAAATTAAGTTCTTGTATAACGATACTATGTAAGATACCAAAAAACATTCTTGTAATCTTATTAATGTAGTTTAATAGAAGAAGGCGGTGATTGGGACAGAAGAAACAGACTGAAGGTTTACCAGGGAACATACTGTATAGCAGTGCGAGATTTCAAAGAAGCTGCAAATTTCTTCTTGGACACGATTAGCACGTTTACGAGTTACGAGCTGATGGATTACAATACGTTTGTTAGATACACAGTATACTTAAGTATGATCAGTTTACCACGAAACGAACTCCGTGATAAAATTATCAAAGGCTCTGAAATTTTGGAAGTACTTCATAGTAACCAGGATGTAAAAGTTTACTTGTTCTCTCTGTACAATTGTCAATATGCTGATTTCTTCAAGAATCTCGGTACTGTAACATTCTTTCGAATACATAAAAACCTGCTTATTGTACAAGCGAGAACATCTAACTTCATGATGATTCTTTTTCAGCACACGTCGAAGGTTTGCTGCGCAGGGACTATTTAGTATTTCCTCATTATCGGTATTATGTTAGAGAAATGCGTATTCTTGCATATACACAACTTTTGGAATCGTACAGATCTCTGACGCTACAGTATATGGCAGAAGCTTTTGGCGTTACAGTGGAGTACATCGATCAGTAAGCTTTGCAAGCTAATTAATTGCAATCAGATTTGGACGTTAGACGTAGAATTAATTGATTTTAATAAGCTGGAAATATTACATTGATGTTCTTTAATCCTTTTAATCTGTCTAGTTTTGTTATAAATGCATAAAATCCGCAGTCTAATCATTAGTTACGTTAAATATTGCCCAATTCTGATTGAAAAATATAATCAGTCTTTGTAACATAATTTGTTTTCTTCCAGGGAAATATCACGTTTCATTGCAGCTGGAAGACTGCATTGTAAAGTTGATCGTGTTGGCGGAGTAGTCGAAACCAATAGACCGGATAGCAAAAATTGGCAATATCAAGCTATGGTCAAACAAGGGGACTTACTGCTTAATAGGGTGCAAAAATTGTCACGTGTTATTAATATTTAATTATATACAAAGAATAAATCGTGATGATTCAATATCAAACCACAAAACCTACTCATTTTTGCGTGCTTAAAATTCTTCTAGATTAATTTGTAACATACTTAATATTAATTTTGTATCAAAGACCCTCATTATAATTATTCAATTTTATGGTAAAAATACACATTAAACATGATTATTCATACACGTCTTTCTGTCCTTACCTACAAATAAAGCAATATTATATTTCGTAAAACAACTAATTCAAATCTATATTATGTAGAATAACATATATATGTAATAGCAAAATAATCGCAACGATTTGCGGTTTATCAGATTACGGTCATTTGATATCTTTTTCAATATGGCTTTAGCCGTCGTTCGACTTCCATCAATATGTGCGTGAGTTCTTGATAAATATTTATATATTTCTACAGAAAGTTTATTCTTAAAATAAACGTTTATTTCGGCTGTGCAATATTTAATGCGATTAACGATTATAATTAAAATATTTTATTATGAATCACAGCTGACGATTCAATTTACGGTTGAAGGAAGATTTATACTGTTCCGTTCAGCGGTCGGATAGGCGGATAGGCAAAGAATGTTTGTCTAACTGCTGAACGGAACTCGGGAACCGTTCCGTGTCCTTGATGGTCCTTGCTGATAGCAGCGATAGTAGTTTCACAAAAAATGAAACAGTTATTTTTCAATGTTTCTTTTTTGTTCAAATTCATCTCAGATCGGAAGTTTCGGTAAAATTTCCCTTACAAATAGCAAAACAGTGGCCATTTGACTTATTTTGGGAAAATTTCCCCTACAAATAGCAGAACAGCGGCCATTTTACTTATTTCGGGAAAACTGTATCAAGTTTACTTCACACTGTTCACACCATGAAGTAAATACTTCATGGTTCACACGTGTTCACACGAAGGGCGGACGAAAAATATTCGAAGAATTTAAAAATATTGTTGTATTATCTTCAACCTATTAAACATATATTAAGAAAGAAAATATAAATTTGTATTTCACTCGAGTTTCTTGCAATCCCCAGGTAGAAAACTTTTATTTCCCATAAAGACCCGCTGTCTAGCGATCCACCATTGATGTTTTCCGATCGGCAAATGGAAGATTTTAATCAATCGATGTCAAAACTACAAGGTTAGCGTTACTTTGAACGAAATTGTGCGTACAAAAGTTTTTTGAGAAACCCACGCAACCAATTTCGGTGTAACGGTTCATTCTACTGGGGCCTGATACAGTCTAAAAAGTAAACATCGAAAATGGGCCGAAGAAAGAGTAAACGACAGGCTCCTCAGAAGAGAAAAGCCATCGAGCCGATGGATATACAATTCACGTGTCCATTTTGCAACCATGAGAAATCCTGCGAAGTTAAAATGTAAGTTCTGTGCTTCGAAAGAAATCCAACACCTGCTGATACACGGTATAGAGCATTATTTGGCGTTATTATTATATATATGGCGTTATTTGTGATTTCAGGGATAAAGGTCGAAACACAGCGAAGATTTCCTGTCGCGTCTGTTTAGAAGATTATCAAACCACCGTCAATGTGTTGTCAGAACCGATCGACGTATACAACGACTGGATTGACGCGTGCGATGCCATCAATTAAACGTTACGTTATGTGCGTGATCTCAAGACAAACCGACATGTGCCTTTTTTTATACGCTTGAAACTATTGTAAGATCGTATCGATGTTTACGATTAACCTTATTCGTCGATAACTATTTTATACTTTTGACTACGATGAATTCTCGACGATGTTGATCAGTATTTTGTACATTATTGTTATATATGAAACACACCCTGTTTTTTGATCTGTTCGAAACATGATAAAAATAAAGAAATGCTGTGATAATTATTTACAAAATGCGTTCATTCTCAAACTCTACGAACCATTTTATAATTAGAAAAAAATTTTAGAAATAGAGGAAAAAATCATACGTAATAATACGTCCTAACTTTTATGTGGATGCACTGATGCAATTACACTTTATTCTTTAATGCAACCCAATTTTTTTGTTCAACTCCTTTCACAAGAGATCCTTTAAATTTTCTGACGTATAAAAGTATATATATATATACTAACCCAAGGGTCCCAAGGTCATCGAAATGTCAATGCTTCGCGAGATATTTGTGTCAGAAAAGTACTTTATTACAAGAAGTATCTAAACTTTCTCGATATCTCGTATTGCAAATATTGCAATTGCACCTGGCGGGTGCATCGGTGCATCCACATAAAAAATAAGGTCATCGGAAGTTACAACGTATTCTGACATATGATGTTTGCCTCTAAATGTCCTTACCAGTTATTTTTGCGTAGAAGCCAAGACGACGACTAATTTTATCGACAAATCGAATCGTTAGCGATTCTCCGGAAAATTTTAATCAACCCGCGAATAAAATCTCATGGTTGACGTTGGTCTGTCAACGACAATCACTTTTAAAATACGCGCTCCATTTGAATTTCCTGATATAGCTAAGTAAATGACGCGAATCCTGTATTGTTCTCCGATACTTCGCACTTGACAGTAGATAAGGAAACGCGCTAAGGAATTCCATCTGTTTTTCGGACAAAGTTCGAAAACGTTACACTTGGTGGTGCGCAATCTTTATGCGAATCCGAGATATGGAAAGCTTTCGATCGACGTTCGTATAAACCTGTATAAACCGTTCAGATTGTCACATAAATCCATCTATAGTTTAACGCCGATCCCGTAAACATTACACGACACTCGTCTTATGGTCGTCATTATCTAAAAATAACCGAGGAGGCGAAATAGGTTGACTATTACGCGAGTGTAAGGACCAGACTTGTAACACGATGGATGCAGCCAGAGCACTGCACGATGGTTGTAAATTACCACCCCTTCGAGGTTTGAAAGATTTCTTATTGGAACCGTCGGGTTTCCAATTACCCAATTTCAATGATTTCGAGAAATGGGGTAATAGAGTGGTAAATAATCTCATATACTATCAAACCAACTACGTCTACATGTTACTCTGCATTCTGCTTGTCATCGGGTAAGTATTTGTAATAGTACCTGAAAGATTTGATCGTGACACACCCTCTGTCTCACATTATACTATAGATTTATATTATATTATATTATATTAAGGGGGTAGACTCTCGTTTCCAGGACTGCAAGGGTGCGGGATGCGCCTTCTCATTTCTAGATAAAAGATTCTCAAAGTCAAGTACTATATTCCTCTTTGTATTAGTTTCTTCTTATGTAAACCTGACAGAAGGCCTGAAAATAATTTATAATTTTCTCAATCAATTTTCCGTAAGGATATAAAAACAATGTAATACCTATTCAATATAAGCTACATGTAACAATACTGTACTTGCTAAATGAACCGACGGTTTAAAGCAATAATAAATAAATAAATAAAAGAATAATCTAGGCCGGATCGCCCTCAAAAGTCCTATTTTTATGTTTATCAGGTATAATTTGCATTATTTATAAATAATACTGCCGAATAATGCAAATTATGTCTTGTAAACATAAAAATAGGACTTTTGAGGGAGACAACGGTCTAGATTGATCTTTTATCTAGCGCTTCTGACTACTAAAAAACCCCATCTTTGCATTATTGAGAAATGAGAAGACACATCCCGCACCCTTACAATCCTAGAACGGTTCTAGAACGGTTACTCACACTCTACTTTCTACATCAGGCCTGGCCAATGCTGGCTTGTGGAACAGATGTGGCTGCTTCTCCTCTTCGTCTGCTTGACGAGTCAGTCCCCACCATGTCCACTCTAACTCTTCTGTCAGTACGAGCCCCACAACGCTGCACCGACAGGTTACTCACCATTATTACTAGACAGCAGATCTTTATGCAAAATAAAAATGTTGTACTTGAATTGCAACAAACTAGAGTGAAGCAGGAGTTTATTTTCTTTCTTAATATGTTTAATTAGTTGAACGTTATTGAAAGTTTGGAACTGACTTGCCGAGCAGGCGAAGAGGAAAAACAGCCACATCGTAACTGGTTACGTGCAACTTTATACCACTCCGACATAAATCAATTTATATTCAACGACTAAATAACTACTTTAAAACAAAATAGATATTTTCTAATGTAGTCGATACTAATTAAAAGTTTTTTGATTGCTTAGATGTCTGCATCCGAGAGAGTTGCTTCTAGGAATATTATGGGGGCTACTCGTGTATCTTATTGTACTTTGCGAACACGAGGAAATGTGTAAACTAAGGAGAGAATATCCAGTGTTTCAGACGATATGTGTTATTATTTGTATAGCTCTTGCTTTGTACATTGGATCGTCAATATTTTTAATACTGCTGTTTACCGTTTTATTACTAGTTAGCGGTAAGTTTTACAGTTGATTTGGTAAATATACCATGTTCGACCGACTTGTATTAATTACTTTATTAATTTCAGTGACTTTTATACACGCGTCGTTGAGATTGAGGAACATGAAGAATAAGCTGGTCAATAAAATCGAGGGTATCGGACTTGAACGTACTCCCATGGGCGTGTTATTAAAATATTTTGGTATGAAAGAACAATTTCTTACCTAAATTTCTACTATTCTTGTTTGTCAGAAAATGAAAAGTACATCTGTATGTATTTTAGATGTCACTTTCAAGCTTAATTTATTAATTATTAAAGCCAGAAATTCGTTTATTTATTCTAATATTATGCTTTTTCAATGAAAAAGAACGAACCATTCGAGATTCATAGTAATTCTAGGCTTGCATCGTTTTTGTAGCATATTTATTTATGGATGTAAATTTATATGAAATGTTATTTATAACAAATTTACCGCGTACTACTTAAATTATGAATGACTTAGTGTTTCAATGTTAAAAATGATTCATTAATGATATTGATATTTAACAGTTTTTGAGACAATTGCTTCCCTTCCCTAAGAGTGGACTAAAGAAAATGTTGGTCAATAAATAATAAACAGTGGACTTGTGTGAAATTTTGATAAAAATAAAATTAATATTTTTTTAAAGTAATTCTGAGGAGATAATATATTTCATTTATTGTACATTTCATTTTATTTACCGTAGTGGCCAGCTACTTAAAACTGCTCCGAAATTCTCATGTAAGTAGCTGACCACCACAATATGTATTCGATGTATTTGTTGAATAGAGTTATTACATTGTATATACATACATATTTCTTTCATGCGTCATGTAACGAAAGAGAAGTATTGTTTTACAAATGCTCTGTGTAAGTGTAAAATATTAATTCAACTAATACCTTCATGCAATACTAATTGTTCTCTTACATTCGACGATTGTAATTTTGTATCAGCACATCGCTTATTATTAGCCTAATTTTTTCTTATATTTTTCTTATTTCATAGAAGTGAGAAACGTGCGTTCTAACAACCAGTGAATGTACAGTATTAATTAGTGGGTGTCGTCTTAATTTGATGGAGAAGTGTCTCTGGAGATAAACATCATGGCGAGGGCTGTCATACCGTTCAGAAAATTTATAATACAAATTCTTTTACGTCTAACAAACAATATTTGTGTGCATATAAATCGTGCATTCAAAGCTTTGATATTAACGATATGTTTATAAGCATACGACGATTGTACTTGACTTATAACGTATTAGAAAGCTAGTTCCGTAAATACAGTTGATCTTTGTTTAACGCGTTGACTACCGAGTCAATAAAATTACCACAAAATTTCAGTAAATGTATAGTCATTACAGTTTTTATCCTTCCCGATTTATTTGTAAATCTTGGCAGATAGTTGTGCGACTCGTACACGAGCCACGCGGTAGTCCACGTGTTAAGTATATGTATTAACATTCCCATGACTTGATGTAAATAAAAATAGCAACATATATGTATTTTGTTATTCAGCATTTATTGTTGTAAAATTTAAAGTTCCTTTAAGAAAGAGGTGTCTATACTTAAGAATTAGTATATTTGCTTACTTATCTTGAGCATGTATTTAAAGAACCGAACTTAAATAAATTCTTAACAAGTAATCTACGTTTGTAAAAAGAAAATATGTAATGCCTTGGCAGTTTACATGAATCATTTAGTGATGTTTTTAATCATAGTGTCCATTAAAATATCCGCAGATTTTTTCGCCGTTTTCTCGTAAATAAATCTTAATTATTTCGTTTGTTACATAGTAGACTGTAGTCATTAAATATATTTTAAACAGATTACATACAAAACAGAAAGTTGATCAATTATGAAATATATAATGGTACATACAGAACCTATAGGAAACACGATTAAAACGATAGAACTTATTTTATAAAGAGAAACAAAATCTCTCTCTGGAAGTCATTTGAAACTTATATTCTATCCTCGTTATTGGAAGTACAATTTTCTGAACAATTACTCTTGAAACAATCGATTTTCTGTAATCTTGTCTTGATTAATTCCTAATTTTTTACTTACAAGAGTTTCAGACACATTCTAATATCTTGATATTCAACAATGAATATGCAAACGATAATTACGTTCGAATGTTAATTAAAAACATACGGCGTGAACAATTTTAAATGTACCACTTGTTCTTTGATTGCATAAGATGCGCCCCAATTTGTAGTCGAAAGAAAAATAAATACAGTACGTTCTCTTGGTCTGTAATAGTAAACGAAGTAGGTCTATTAATTAACAAATAATATCTTTTTATATAAAAGCAGTACACATACCATATCACTATAACTTTGTTATAAATACTGTATTTGCTGGAGATAGTATTGTGTCTGATAAATGTGTTTCAGGAGAAAGCTCTCCTATATTTGTTTTTGGAAATGGTACTAAATAACTATGATCAGACGGTGGATAACCCAGACTTTCCATTTGATCTATGAACTCCTGAAATGTAAAAATATAGATTTCATAGATACTTTGCAAGATTAAAAAATCACACGATCGTAAAGCTTACTTCTATTGTATTCGCTGCATACATGGACATCGTTTCTTTTTTACCATTCGGCAGTCTTAGGCAGAGTCTTATAGTTTCGCTATCTGTGTACAAAAATGTATAAATTTATATAAATTTGTAAACAATTTATCATTCTATTATAGCGCAATGAGATCTTACTTGTTTTATCTTTGTTCAGATCGAATTTCGGCTTGCATGATTCATCCTAAACAAATTATCATTAATTTATTTATACCACATTCAATAGAAACAACAATGTACGAAAGATTTGATACCTTCGAACGTTTTTGGATCTTTTCTTTCAAATCTGGCTCGTCGATCCTTTTCTTTTTGTTTGTATTTTGAGATTCACTGACTGGCATTCTCGAACTCGAGCTCTGTACGTCGTCTATGCTATTGGAACCGTCTAAGTCTTTTAAACTATCGATCAAATGTTTGGAAGTTCTGGTGTTATTATCATGATTCTAAAAGTACAACGAGTCGCATGAAAAACAAGTTGTTCATTTCATAGTTTACAGGATATGTGAACACGCGAAAGAGCTTACACTTGTTGAATTAGTTGCAGAATCTTCGTTTGTTGTTGTCGCTGTTGCGGTATTATTGCTCCATTTTTTAGGGCTGACCGATTCGCTCGATACACACTCTGGAGATGGATGAGTACTTAACATATCGTTCAACGCAAATATTAAAATATCGACGGTAATATGATGGTATGTCTTCATACATTCCCCTGTTCTGGGATCTATTACTGCCACATAGGGATACTTAGACACATTGTAAAAATCTATATAACGCTTTCCATTGTTAGTGTTTGACAAAGCCTATTAGCAAACGTAATATATATCATGCCGTTTACTTTTCATTTTCAAAATCAACAATAAAGAACAATCGACTATTGATTACTACTTACTTGCCAGAAGATAAAATGATCTTTCACAATCTCTTTAATCTGCCGATTCGACCATACGTCTCTATTCAGAACCAGGCAAGCGAATTCCTGAGGATTTTGAATATTTACAAGCAGCCAACGATTCAATGACTTGGCACGTTCGCGGGCTACGAAAAACGATCCTAAGCAGAGAATACTGTACGGTCGTAGAAACAAGTCTTCGAATCTGTTAGATTTGTGTTTGGAACTCGGTTTAAGCCCTGCTACTCTGCGAGCCATTTCTTCTTCTTGTCGTCCTACACAGAATACTCCTTGTTATTCTACGCATTTTATATGCAGGCTTGGGTATGATTCTCTCAGTCGAAATAAAACCAATCGCACTGTAGTTATGAGTGCAGCATAAACAAAAAGGTAAGCAAAATAAGCTAGGCGTGAACGTGTTTATTAAATATGTCTTACGTGTTTCTATCTTGAAATCTCTAAATCTGTCTTCCGACATTCTGGAGAAAGAGCAAGCTGGATCGGATGGCACCAATATCTCTTGCGTTGGTAAGATAGGGGGCCTTGTTTCCGGTTCGGTATCGTTTAGATCTGGTTCAGGATCAGGATAGGTGAGTTCTGGTTCCGGATCAGGATCGGCATGTTGCGGTTCAGGCGCTTGCCCTCCCTCAAACATTACCGTTATTGCAGCTTCTACGTTACCATCGGTGAGAGTTAAATATTGACGAGCAACATCTTCAGTTTCTCCTAATAACAAATAAAGTATATTTAGTTGTACATAACGTGGATACATTACATCGCACAATAAAATGTTTCACAGAAACGTTAAAGCATCGAACGGCATTGAAATTTAAAGAATACTAACCAGTCACTTCTATGAATTTTTCAATAAGTTCTGGATCCATCGTGTCTCCAGATCACAATAGTGTTTTGAAGAAAATTTACGGATGTTGGTTGCAAAGTCTAAGGCAACGTCAACCGGCTGACATCTCCGAATATTCAGGAAATTCTTCGTACCATTGTGGAAACTTCGAAATTTACTGTTACAGCATGAACACTATGAAAAAACTGCAGAACCAATAACTCTCTTTAAATTACAAGAACGCGACGCAAGTGTACTTGTCGATGAGTAGACTGTAAACAGTTGTCCAGGTCCAGACTGCAGTTCAATGTTTCCCCGAGCATTAGAATTTTGTTATGTGTGTGCATCAGGCGTCGTGCGCTTGCGCGAATAAAACACAGTTCTGAATATGCGACGGAGTTTTACGATTCGCAAGTTGCAGACTAGCGAATAGTTGCGCAATATTTTTCTGTTCGGTAGCCAATCGGTGCTGAGATTGGCTGAGATATTGGAGAAGTTTTCTAGCGCATGCGCGGCGATTTTAGCATCAGTAAAGTAAGATTCTCGATGAAATAGTAGGGTGCCTTGGTCGCCTTGTAAAAGTTTTAAAAATTGTTACTATTTGATTGTAAAAAATGAATGTATAACATGTATGTGTACATGTATATGTCTATATATCATATACATGTATACAGTCGGGGACTTGACACTCTAAAAAATCGCATAACACTTTTTAAAAATTGGTTCGAAGGACTTGAATTTTTTAAAGATGTTAGACTGACCAGTTTGCTAGAGAATGAGTGAAGAAAAATTTGTTTAGATTGCAATTGGTAGGAATCATACAAAATTTAAAAAATGATGTTTTCTCAACTTTTTTATCTGAGGCTGTGACGATAATTTAAAAAATACGTTTTGTAGATTTCGGTAACTTACGAAACGCATTTTTTAAATTATCGTTACAGGCTCAGATAAAAAAGTTAAAAAACATCATTATTAAAAGTTTGTATGATTCCTACTTTCCCGCCAATATCACTACCCCACCACCTTTTCATCATAATATAGATACGTTACTGTAGCCAATCACAGACGAGATATATGTAAATATTAGTCTAAGAAAGTAGTCAAGGAAGTGGCGCCGCAGAGCGGTGACTCTACGTATTAATTGATCGAGATATCTGTATTGATTCTCAATATCGACGTTTCGATTCTCGCGGATCGAGATTATTCGAGATGTGTTTGATGGCGGTGTTTTTTCTTCGAAAGAAGACGAATTTCGTGGATGAGGAAATCTAAGTAAGGAGTACGGAAATGATGGTTTAAGGGTCAATGGAAGTTACAGAATAATGAAAAAGGAATGGATAAGGTGAAAAGGAAGGAAACAAAGGGAAGGATGTTCCTTAGGTATCCTACATATAACTTCTCCAGGGTCCATCAGGTTCATCGACTACCTACATAAGTCCTGGAGCTGCGAAAGGACAAATGCCGAAGGACTCTTCTGGAGAGAGGTCCATCGTCTCCGACAGCTCGCGAGAGACTGACAATTTTTGGCAGCGCACCTTGGTAAATAGTTGTTATGATAAACGTTGATTAATAGCGCTGCGCCGTCATTGATCGATGAAGCGCACCGATATTCACGAAAATGGTTTATAACAATCCAAACCAATACCAAAGAGCAGGGATACAACAAGAGGCGACACTAGCAGTGCCTGGGCCGGGATCGGGCGGTACCTTTGATGTCAGTCGTTCATCAATCGTGATTCAAATAATATATTTACTTTATGCCACATATTAGACCAAAATCTCCCGAATCGAATATACAGGGTGAACCACACGAATCGTGATTAGTAGATGAGACTGCTCTGTTATTAGCAGTCCGTACGAAAATGTTTTTATTAGAAAATATAGCATATGGTTTCAAGATATCTTTCACGTGGTTATAGCAAATTTAGGATAGATATTCTCTCATAAATTGAGGATAGATATGAGGATAGATACGAAGATATTACATATTTGCAAAAAGTTGAAGGTGACCTTGAAAAATCATGACAAAAAAGAATTATCAAAAAATTTGGCATAATCACGTAAAAACTCTTTTGAAACCATGCTACATCCGATAAAAACAATTTCGATCGGGCTTCGATCACGATTCGTGGTTCACCCTGTATATTATTAATATTTTTCCAACTGTACAAGTGTTACGCTCGCTGCGGCGCCCTGTACAGTATCCCTGCAAGTCGAACGCTTATCTAAGCTCTCCTCCATATGGAAAACGGAAGCGATTAATAAGAGAGAGAGAGAAAGAGAGAGAGAGGGAGACTGCTCGACAGCGATAGGCAACGTTCGCGAAACGTAGTTGAGGAAAAGCGGTTTCTGGCTCGCCGTGAACGGTGGGCAGTAAATTATCGGGAAATTAACCGATGGGGAAAAAATCTGGAGGAAGGGAAGGCGAGCTTTCTGGCGCGAGAGCTTTTGGTGGGAGCGAGAGGGCTTGACGGGACTCAGAGAGGCGCGAGTGAGAGAGAGCGCGAGTGGCGGACATATATGGTCGCGGGGTCCGAGAAGCTCTCAGGTTACGCCGACGGCGCTAACCGTTTTCACGATGATGCTCGCCCTCTTTGTCATTCGTTGCCTCTCGTTCCTCTCTTTCTCTTTCTCTTTCTCTCTCGTTTCTTCACTAGAGTAGTCTCCGTACGCTGCGATCTCCTTTTCTTTCCGACTGCTCTGACTGTCTTTCTTTTTCAGCAACGAATCGAGATGACGGCGTCTTCGTCGCGCCACGACCAAAAATATCGATGGTCTGAGCAACTGCCGCGGGTGAGAATGAGAGGCGACGACGAGGATGCGAAACACGGCCAGAGAGAAAGAAAGAGAGAGAGAGAGAGAGAGAGAGAGAGAGAGAGAGTGAGAGAGAAGCGTGTATCTTCGTGAGCGTGACGATGCGCGCGAGAAGGGGCGAGGTTCCCGTTATTTCGAGATTATCGGGGATTGCCTGCTTTTTGGAATCGTGCCGATCGTCTCGTCTCCACTCTCGATATCGAGTCGGATTCCCAATCTCACGATACGCTACCAACGAGAATACCTTCGCCATCACTTTTTCCAAGCGACCAGAGAACCAACGTCGGTGCCAGCACCGTTGGGAGAACTCTGGCATCGTGCTGCTTCGGAGCTTTTCTTTCGACGAATTGCACTATCGAAAAAATTGATACTCAACGCGAATCTTTCGTCGGATTCTCGGTGAAACTCCATGAAATTGTACGCGTGTATTAAGCTTTGGTAAGTTTATACATTGCTGTCGGTAGCCTATGCATCTTCCAGATTGCTAGAACCAGAATGGAAAAACATTTCTTTCGTTTTGTTTTCCCTCGATCAAGTTGAGAATACAATAATAAACGTTGAATTCTCCTAGGGCGCAACGACACAATAGAATGATGAAATATCAAAATCTAAAAGGAAAGCGCGTAATCGAGGTACACCGTCGATTCGCTGATTCGTTGCCAATAAAATGGGAGCGACAAATTTTCAGCTGTATCATTGTTGCCGCAAATCGACGATATACCTATCAACGTGTCGGTAGGATTGTGTGAAAGCTGTTCGTCCGAAATAGCGCTTGCATCTCTCGTATTGTACAGCGCGTCTTAACGTCTCATCCACCGGAAGACAGGCTTTTTAATTCCCGCATTAAATCCGAAAAAGATCTCGATGAGTAGGAGACAAACAGAAATGTCTTCTTTTAATTGTTCTAACCAATTCTTCTAATCTCACTACTGTTTCAAATACGAAAATCAGTTTACAAATAACATACGATTTTCTCAGTTGAACCGTGGGACGGGCTTGTTCGGAGTCGCGTATTTTGGGACGGCCTGTAGGCCTGTTATAGAATTGTCAGATTGTACACTGTCGGTGAATAATACGTGTCTGAGGATATTGAGTAACCGCGTAGGAGTTGCGGTGGTCCGAGAATAGCCGGACGAGAAATGCAGAATCTCCGAATTTTGATCGTCGAAGTTTATCATTTTCTCGCTTGCGTTGCCCGACGCGACACGACGATTCGATCGATCTTTTGATCGAATAAATCGCCTGAATGAAGAAAGCCCAAAACAGTTCCTCGGCTGTGCTTCTTCGATGTCGATCAAAATCTCGAAATTTTCCCCGAAGATCGTCGGAGCCGTTCTCAGTTATTTTTTCTGGCCTGCTCGGCCCCGGAGCGTATTTATTTTCGATAAGGCTTTACGTTGGTCGGCGAGGGCCACGTTTCACGATTTTTCTCGTAAAACTGTTCTCCGCAGCGTGTTTTACGGGACAGGACACGGACATTAAAAGCCCCGTTCCTCGAGATTGCAACATCCCCGAAGACGACGACGACGACGATACCAGTTGCGTGTCGTTGTCCCTGTGTGTCGCGCGATTGTTGACGGTGCCGCTTTCGAACGCGTTATTCGCAGATGCAATTTCTCTCGAAATAGATGTCAGCTCGCTAAATAGATCGGTCGACACACGCGGCAAAAATCCCCGACAACGTTTTCATACCGTACTCGCGTGGCTCTAACTTCGTTGACTTTCGCAACCGACAGCTTAGCGAATTTTACAGCCGGAACGGCGCGGCGCGCGGAGGCGACCACGTTTCGCTTCAAGCGCCATGCGCGCACACCGGGTCAATGTTAGATATGGCAATTTATGCTTCTATAACGTGACAAATGATTCCACAGCCGCTAAAGCTCCTCGTAAACCAAACTATGCTGCCGACCAGTCAGGCCTTGGGGAAACTGAGCAATCTTGCCAATTTTTTACATAATTAACCCCTGTGTCAACACCGGGATACCCACTTCCAACTTATATTTCATATTTGTTCTCCGTTCGTTTTGACAATCGGCAAAATCGATGTACGCTTGATCTTTCTTGAATAATTATAAGCTACAACATTGTTGTAAATGGGGTAATCTTCAATAATGACTTTAGTCATGAGAAAAATTATTTAAATTTGAAAAATATCCGGAAGGAAAAGCGTCCCGCATGGTGCACAAATTTTGATATCAAAAATCGAACCAGGAAAAGTGAAAGTAGAGGTTTCACGTTTTAAAATGTGCCTAGACTGATTGCCCTACGATTTTATGTCGCGAAGTTACAACAGTTTAAACTCTAAACATCAACAAATTTCTGTTGAATATGCAGCTGAACCGAAGCTTAATTGAAGCAGGATTAATGAATACATTTCCCTAAGCAGTGGAGCAACTCTTTCCCAAGTAGAATTGCAAGGGAATCTTTTTGGTATGTGTTCGCGTTTCGCAACGACTCGCTTTTTCTCGGAGTGCAGGTACGCGCGTTGAACTTGTACTCTCGAGAAGAAAGCACAGGTGTTCAAAGAGGAATTCGCGGGTTTAGGGTGGAGCATGAGGTGGCGGTTCGATGATACGCAGTTGTACGCATAATAGGGGCCGGTATCTTGTCCTGTCCTCGCACTCATAACATCTATTTCCAGAGCGGACCAACGACTAAGTTTAGATCGGCTGTTCCATATACTCGAGCCATTCGCCTACTCGGGTCCACTCGGTTGAACAAAATCTGATAAACGAACAAATAACTGAATCGCACCCACGCGACAAATCTTCGCAATCCTCACTTTCTCTCTCTCTCTCTTTCTCTATGGGTCGATTCTGTAGTTTGTTCCTTCTTGGCGTGGCCATTGAGAGGTCTTCCTAGTTTAAACCTTTCACTACCGTGGACGAGATATCTCGCTCCCACGATGTCTTATAGACGACGTATTATCGCCTAGGAAAATTCGAGTACATTCTTTGAATATTGCTTAAGAAATGGCTGTCTCTAAAAAATGTCCAAAATAGCCTTATTTGTTTTTTAACTGTTTTTAAAAATGAACAGCTATTATTGACCAATAACATCGACTTTCTTGATTTTCGCAGATCACAAGGTAACGAGCGACGTGCTCGCGATTGGTCGGCGATGCAACGATAACAAATGGCGTCGGTGCGTGCCACTGAGAAGATGCGAGGCGATAAACAGGGTTCTGCTGGCGATACTGTATTTAGGTCGGCGCAGGAGAGCGCAGGACGCGTTACAACCGAGATAAACACTCGAGCCCGCGATTCTCAAGATCCCCTGTCGGGCTCGGCCAAATAGACAAACCGGAAGCATCGCGTTTCGTTCCACACGGTTCCGGCAAGTTTCCTGCCCGAGCCGCGAACTCTCGTTTCTCGCGGGACGAGAAGCTCTCGGAGAAATCCGAGGATTCCTCCTCGAATCGCTCGAGTGGCGTGGCGGCAGGGCTTCGATTACATCTGTTTTTTCGCATCTCGGGGCTAAAAGTAACGCGCACTAAAAATATTTCGAGCATAAAGTACCAGAAACTTTAGCGACGCGGTTCATTCGCTCGGTAACGAATGCGCCGCGTTAAGTTTCGCCTCCTCGGCCGTACGTCAAACTGGGAATGCCGAGCAGGAGCGTCATCGGTTTCACAATTTTTTCTGCTTTAATCGCAGAAGCTGCACGAACCGCTCTTGCGCCAAACGATTCCGCGTATTCTCCCGAACACAACGGGGTACATACAGCTTTTTGTAACATCGGAGACGTTTATGCGCGTCTGAATCATATTTTAGGTGGTACGGTTCGCGCGTCAATCAATTTTCTCAGATATTGTTTTAGATTTGATTGATTTAGATGAAACAGGGATGCGATGCGTGTTGAACTTGAACTTGAAACCGCTGAACGGGTAATAAATCCGTGTATTATCGCCTGAAAGATTTATTGGCGAATAATGGCTGGTTAGTAGGTTGGAACGGATACTGAACATAATTGTTCGAGCTGTTTTAGCACTTCGTTACTGTTGTTGTTATAGTGTACTCTCTCTCTCTCTCTCTCTGCCTCTCTCGAAAGATAGTCTGAGCGTCTATGGCAAACAGCAATGTGCACGCGGAAAATGCATGTGTAGAAAGGCGACGTTTAGCATTCCGCAGTTATGACGCGTTAGATTAGCGACTAGAAGGACGTGGCAGGTGCAAAAATATTCGGTGGTCATAGACGCGTGCCTGAGGAACGTGTCTGAGCGCCGATCCATCGGAGTCAGCTCGAAAACGCGACACGAATCCGAACCACTTGCGAAACCGAAGAGTGCCATTAACATAACGTAAACCAGCAGGAGTGTTGCTCATCGTTCTCTCTTTCTCTTTCTCCCTTTCTCTCGCTCTATATCTCTGGCTCTTCTTCTCTGGCATGACGTTTCTCCTTTGACCCTCGAGCATTCCAGTTCCCGCTCCCATTTCCGCGAAACCGCGAGATTTACGCGGCTAACGCGAATCTGCTTATTTGCCCGCTGCGAACCGTGTACTCTTCTACGCGTATCACTGGCTGGGATCCGATTTTGCTACATCGACGCTCGCTTTTCGTTCTGCAATTTTCACGGTCGTCGTGAACGTATTCGTTCCTTTTTTATCCGTAACGTGGCCATTCAAGTGTCACGATATTTTCGAAGAGCACAAGCGATTGTTAAAGGAAACACACTAAACGGGTTGTTTTGGCTCGCAGCCTCCTTTCCGAAGTTGTTTTCGTTCAACGCCTCGTTTAGTTTTCGTTTAGATCGAAGGTAAAGAAAGCAAGCTGACTAAAAATTCAAATTTGAACGCCCTCCACATTTTACTCCACATTGTAAAACTATGACTGAATAGAACAGTAATGGACAATAGGAATCATCATTTTCGTCACAAATGCATAAAACCTGACTTGACGGTGAGTTGCATAATAAATCGTATATGGATTGTTTTAGATGGAACTGTGTGCCAATGGAAAGTAATCGGACAATAACGAAATCAGGAGAATCTGGAGAAATCCTGGAAGTGGGAAAACGGCGAAACGTATATGAAGCGTTCGCTAAATGTTTGTTGGTTCGTCTATTAGGCGATTTGATCGTTCGGAGAAAGCCGGTGACCACAGTGAAAGAGTCGATCGTAGAAAAATGAAGCGAAGCTCTTGGGCCGATGGCGAGCCATAAACAGATCGACTAATTCTCGAATAACGTCGAGGCGATCCGTGGAACGGTGGAAGTGCGAGTGTTCGGGTCGTTAGGTATAGATTCTAATACGCAAAGATAGATTCACC
The DNA here is from genome assembly GCA_963966675.1 of Lasioglossum calceatum. NCBI lineage: Eukaryota > Metazoa > Arthropoda > Insecta > Hymenoptera > Halictidae > Lasioglossum > Lasioglossum calceatum. Next base: position 13,180,296 of record OZ016540.1, read on the forward strand.
GGTGAGGGGCGATCGTGTATATTTAGAAAAGTGCCTCGGCTTGCCAGAACCGAGAGAGACTCGAATCTCCGCGCGCTGAGCCGAGCATCGCGCCGCGTGCGAGATTTCTCTCTCGAGCCCGCTTTTTCTTCTCTATCTGCCCCTCTATTCGTCTTGTCTTGTCTTGTCTTTTGGGTTGCTTGTCTCTTGAGCGAGTACGCACGTGACTCGCGCATTCGGGATCCCATTCTGCTAGCAAGCACGCTGCGAACCTGACAGGACTAGCATCCTCCTCTTTCTTTATCTACGAATCGCGAAACGATTTCGTCATTCAGAGCGCCTGGGAAATACGCTACATACTGTACCGCAAGCTTGAATACATTTTAAACATTCGTGATTCATAGCTGAGAACATCCTCCTGTCAATTATAAACACATTTTACACTGGTTCCGGATGAGTAATATGCTTAGGTTTATTTGTTGTCTCAACAGGAATAGATCGAGTTCCTCTATTTCCTGTTTAGGGAATGGCCCGAGGTTTTAATGAACCTGATCAAATGATTTTAGTATTTTTGCGTGACCACACGATCATTTTATTTGTCTGGATGCAATCGAGTCGTCCGGTTGAATGGGTTGTTGCGAGGATGATTGTTGTGATACAATTGTTCAAGAAGCAATCTCTGTGATAATTTTCATTAGAATGATTAAATTATTTTGAGTTTGTGGGATTTTTGGAGAAACGCATTGAAACAGGTGAGGTGACCGATGTTGTATCCGATGGAAAATTGTATCGAGTGTAATTGCAGCTTTAGCCGGACGATGCCTCGAATCGCGAAACGATTTCGTCATTCGAAGTGCCTGGGAAAGATGGCCCCCTACCCGCGGAGTAAGTCTGAAGGATGGCGTCTTAAAAATAATGTTTGCGCGAACGGTAAACACGTTCCGCTTCTTCGAGCTTCTCGGGGAAGAAAGTCTGCCCGAGTTCCACAAATTCGATCAAATTTCGAACCGATCGAAACCGTTCAAATTAACGCGCGAATTGAAAAGGTCAACCGCACAGTGGGCCAAACGGCAATTCTAGCGACGAATAATTCAACTAGATCAAATGAATGGGGCTGAATTACTCTTATATCATTTATTTTTTTATACTTAACTGATAAATTGATACATCTTTTGCCCCACTGTACGTGATTTTTAAGAAGTGTATTTATTTATAATGCTCGCAATAATAGTAGTAGGATTTGTTTATGTGCGTGACGCTTTGTCACGAACCGTGCACAAGGCAGGCATTAAAAATGACCCAGGGTCGGTCAAAGGGTGAAAATGACCTAACCTTAGACAAACATGATTAGACTAGCTTACTGTGAAATCGCCAGCTAAGATGTAAAGGTATGCCCGCAGTGGTTGATCTGTTTCGAAGGATCGACTTTGAATCATCGATTGGGAAACGCTTGGACGAACGCGAGCTAGTTTGGGACAAAGTAAACGTTTATAGCGGATTAATGTACGTGCTAAATTGGCCTCGATTAACGAGGCAATCGAGATAGAGAGAGGGAAGTCGGCGTGCAAGAAATTCACCTGCGTGTCCCCGGATCGAAATTAGACTCTTAATCGATGATCTAGCGCGTCGTTTCCCTGACGTTCCACACGTTTCTAAATCGCGTGGGCGTGGAATAGTTTAATCAGCCTCGACCGCGAACATTGTTGTTACCGCGGGATCGTTTTGAAACGATCGATACAGAGCAGGGGCGACTGCATCCGCAACCCCATTATTCAAATACCTGAGCATTCTATTATCTGACAGTTTCCTGTTACCTCCAACAATGTGCACTTCTCTCCGAATCCTTCAGATCTGCATATTTCAATACAACACTGAACAAGAACCAATCGAAAAACACGAATAATGAATTTAAAAGATTGTTTCACAAGATCCCAAACGGATTCTTAACAATTACGACTTTTGGAAATTTTCAAAAAATGCTAGAATGTAAAATATGACAGAATTTAGCACGATTTTAATTTATTTCAGATCTAAAAAGACTACTACCACGGAAACTAAGATTCTGATCTAAAAAAATTGAAAATTGCATAAACATCCGCAATCTACTCATAACATTGAAAAGAGCATGGCGGACGCTTTCATCGAGCGAAAGCGAAGAAACTAGCGAGCAAAACAGAGCAATAGAGTATCCAAGCAGCTGTCACCGCGTTGCGTAGGATACCGGAATAAATGTGGCAACAATGATGTAATGTAACAATTTCGATACGATATAAACAATAACCCTGACGGAGTCGTATAATAAACGACACATAAATTTTCCACGAGCTGAAACAGCAACTGAAACCATCGAAATACTTCAATGATTCGAGATACAAAAAGAATGTGATCAAAGTTGAAGAATGTGATCGAAGATTGTATTTTCCGCGAAACGGGCTCTATTCTGGAAGATTCGGGGACCGGGGGTACAAGTAGAAAGATGCGGGAGCGGAGATCGGGTAGGAAATAGAACACCGTGCGAATAAAAAGTGGGTCTTGGCCACTGTTCCCGACGAAAATAAGTTTTTCGGTCGCATCGGCGATCCGAGCGGATTAATCGACTCTTTTCTTCGCGTCGGGGAAGAACGTCGAATCTCGGAGGCGACCGGTGACTCGTTCGCTTCGAAAGTCACGGTAATCCCCGCGACCCTTCATGCTCGAGAAGTTACTCCGACTCCTGTGAAACGTTTTTGGCCGACACTCAAAACAACGATATCGTTCCTCGAATTTCCTGCGACCATTGTCTGACTAATACGGCCCGTTTCCACTGCCGGAAACTACTTTCGCGAAACATGTATCCTTGGGCAAACTTCACGTGCCCGATCCGACCGTTTCCGATCGCTGATTCGAGATCACACGGTTACTCGTGATTATTATTCAACGGGACTCGTGATTTTCATCCCCGGATTGCGGAGAAGATATTTTCGAGCAGCTTTCCTCCTCTGTAGCTAATTTTCAAACTACTCGTTCATTTTACGATACGTTTGGCGACGGCGTGATCATCTAATTCGTGAAGTAATTATCATTAAATTTTCAGTGTGTGTACGTTATGGGCAGACTGTGCAGATGTTTATGCAGAACAAAAATTGTCTGCGTCAGTATCAAGACGCAGGAACCAAGTCGAAGTCTTTTTAATCTTTTTGTTCTGGCATAGTGCACACATAATTTTTAACAAATGCATAAAATACGATGATGTGGTTGTCAACGCACTAATTATGCAGGGTGACTCACGAATCTCAGCATCCCCTAAAAGATGGTAGGTTTACCTATAAAACATTGAAGATGACCTTGATAACTCTGGAGAAAAAGGGTTGACAAGAAGTTTCACAAGAACCATGTTATTTTAGCTAAAAAAATTTCCAATCGAACCGCTAGCAACAAAGTAAATCTAAGCTGATCACGAATCGTGATTCACCCTGTATTTACCACGACCAAAATTCCGACCAAATTACGTCTAGCTCTAAACTTTTCTCCGCATGTTACACCCCCGACAACACGATTCCCTGGGGGGGAAAGAGAATTGTCTATGGAATCGTGGTTCACGCGAGGACCGGAGTTGCCGAACGGTGGGCATCGTTATTTCCGCGGCGCGTGTTTCAAGTTCATCAGTAGGGAATATCTGCGCGTCCCCACTAATTACAAGGTTTCAAGTTCAATAGCGTGCGTGGCAAAAAGGGGGTCGCGTTGCGTGGTGGTGGGGGGAAAAGCGGTGCGTAAAATGGTAAACGGTGTGTATGCGTTGGTAACGCGTTTCACGATCTCGCCGCGCAAGATCCTTTCGGGTGGTGTGTCCTGTGGTGTTCTGCGCTAGTGGAAGGCGTCTCTGCGTGGGTGTGTAAAGCGGTGTGGTGGGGTTGACGTATCGAGCATCGATTGGCCGACAAACCCGCGCCGCCGCAGAGGCTGTAAGGTCTCCGCCTCGAGGTGTCAGGACGATATTTCGTGCGGTTAGTTGGCGCGCGGGGCCCCGGTGACTGGGACGGCCACAATAGGCGCTCCGTATAAAAGGGTAGACAGGAGACAGGGCCGAAAACAACAGGATAAATCTGTAGGAAACGGAGTGACGACCACACAGTGACGACGACGAACACACGACCGAAATACACACAATCAATTCGCTAGTTCTTTTTTTTCCAATTGTCCCCCGACAAAGAGAATTAAAAAGTGCGCGGGAGGATCTCGTCGAGCAGGAGCCGCGAGCTCCCGAGGACCCAGAGAGAAAGAGAGGGCGAGATTAGGATTTCTATATCGTGATCAGCCTCCGTTCCCTTGGATAACCTAAGGAGCTGCCTCAAGTAAGTGTTCCACTACCTCCCCCTGTTTGACACACATACACACATACGTTGGCTGGATGGTTGAGCGAGAGAACGAACGATTACGGTGCGAAAGCGTGCAAGTACGAGCGACGTTGGGTTTTCTCGGGGACACGGTGATGACCGCCGCGATGATCGTGTTGTTGTGCATAATATCTCTGGTGCATCGAACTGCAGTGCTTCGAACTGTGTGCTACGATCCTCTGGGAACCCGATCCGGAGATCTTGTTGTCCAATCCTTATCGAGTTGGAATTAACACACAGAGAGAGAGAGAGAGATAGAGAGAGAGAGAGAGAGCGAGCGAGAGAGAGAGAGCGAGTGTGAGAGAGAGAGATAGAGAGAGGACTGTAACTTCTTCAGTGTTTTCGAGAGGTAGACGTTCCCGTGCGATTCGTTGATCGAGCATAGTGAGCCAAAAGATCGAAACAGTGGGATCGATCGAGGATTATCGAGAGACCGATGGTGGTGTTCGATGACGAAGCTTCATTCGATAGGGTGACCTTGACACGGGAGTACGTTCAATGGCGCGGAGGGCAAGGTGGTCGCGATCGTTGGAAAATCTGAAGAACTCCTCTTTCTCGATCGTTCGGACGATGCCACGGCGGTTCCGTGAGTAATCGCCACGCGACTCTCCTCCAACCACCAAGAACTATTCGTAGACTGCTATCTAGGTATCTAGGCTCGAAGTCCACTTATTTTTAGAAAGACGTAACGGGAGGAGGAACGGGTCGTCGTTCCACACGACGCTTCGATCATCCTCGTCGCCCTCGTCGTCTTCGTCTTTCGTAGTCGTTGTCGGGCACGTTTTCTTCGGTTTTGTCCTCTCGTGTCTCCCAAGACTGGCTCCATTTATCATCCTGTTTCACCGAGCGTTTTGCTCGATCGACTCGTTATCACGTCGTCCCGTCGTCTTCATCTATTATGCCCCCTCGCGGCCACCATTTTGTCCCCGTTACGATGCTCTCTCCTGGCCAAATCTTTCATGTATCGTTTCCACAAGGCATGAAAACGCTCAATCTTCCTATCACACCGTACTCTGAAAACACAAAGATTGCTCCTATATCACGATGCGGTTTTAACACTCTGCACTCGAAGATTTTTCCACCTAGAATAGTTCCATTATGTTTCGCTTAATACGTTTTCGATACAATACAGAACGAACCGTGTTTGTGGAAGGGTTGACTCAGGATGGATGGTACAATACGCAAAAATAAGTATAACAGCGCGTCCTAGCGTTCTGAAGTAGAATTGGTTGGCCATGGTCAGACGCGCCTGCCGATTCCTGTTCAACAGGGCGTATTTCAATGTCTGTTCCTATTTCTGCAGGTTCTATTCAGCAACTCGATCTTTTCTGAAAAGAAACATCAACTAAACAATGTTATTCATCTGTATTTGTTTACTTGTTTTTGCAAATCACCTGTATATCGCACGGCTCGCTGCGGACGAACGTAGACGATCGTTCTTACAGAACAGAGGCTAGGGCTTCGTGTATATCCACCGAAAGATTGGAACTGAAAGTTCATTAACCCTCACGCGTCCCTCATTTCAAGAACTGAATCTGTCCCTCGGTGTCAAACTGACGCAGTGGTGAATGATCGATGGAATAACAAGGTACACAGTTATTTTTCGATGTTTTTTAAATTCAAATTGATGAGTTTATAAAAATCACAAAGTTTCGGGCAAATTTGCCTACAAATAACAGAACAGCGCAACTTATTTCGGGAAAACTGTGTGAAATTGACACGTGTGACGGATGAGGGTTAAAATTGACATTTCACTCTTACCCCGTGGATCCTACATATATTTATTTAATCCAGACAGGATGCCTGAGCGATCTTTCACTCGGCGTACTTGAGTTTCGCGATATTTATAGAATCCACGGTCAGCCAATCGGTAAAATGCACCTGTTGATCGTTAAACCCTGTCGAAATTAGCGAGGGATGACTAATTTATTGTTTCTGGCCGCGGCTGTCATCGTCGAATTCATCGGCGCGTGCCGGTTCGATGTGTTGTCCGTCTTTTTTTAACCGCGACCATTTCGCTGGGTCATTCGATTAAAGAAACCGTGATTATCCAGTTTTAAGATCGAACGATCTTTGACGTTTGGCGGTCGAAGATGACGTTAGAATCCAGGCATTGGTCATAACTTCAACAGCAATTCGGATCTTAAACTTTTACGTCCGCTTTCCATTGATATTATTGAATTCTTGGGTGTTCACGAGAATTCTGATCGGAATGCGACGGTGCCGGTGAACGGAAGAAAATTGAAAAAAATAGCGGGCGGTAAGAGGATTCGATGCTCGCGTCGGTAAGGAAAGGCTTTCGTCGACTTCGAGAATAAATCGGGCGCGTCGATATAGGATTTCGGTGGCGTCGACTCGCACGCGTTAGCGTGGCTTTGAGTCAGTCCACGGAAATAGATGTCGGGCCGCGAGTGATGCCGTGAAAATAGTAGTATAGACAGGCGAAGAGTGCGCCGGAACGCATGCCTCGACTAATAATTATAACTTGTAGGTCGGATATAGTGCGCTCGGTAAGTTTATCTCGGCATTAGCCTCTCCGATGACCTAATATTCTTCCCGTCGCCGCAATTCGAGACGTGAATCACTGCCTCGTGATGGATCCGAAACGTTCTTGGGTTAGAAACCTCTGTGCGAATCCGTTCACTGCCAGAGAATCGACCAGACCTTTGTTCCCTCGTTTCATCCATTCTCTGTTTTATTGGACGATCCTTCGTAGAATCTGGCGAAAAATTTGAGAGAATCGAACGGAAAAGTCGACCGCGGTTTTCGCTGCAAAGAACGCCGGCGGCACCGTTTCGCGTACGATATTTTCGTCCCGTCATTGCTACACGGTGTTCCATTCATTCCATTCTTTTTATAACCGTACGCACATTGTGCTACTTGTTATTGGGTCAGCTTGTCATCGAATGCATTACATCGCGAGAAGACAATAAAATTATGCCAAGTCGCGGCGCGCAGCTAGCCGAAAATATTGAGTCCGTCTCTCTGTGCAAGCGTTGGCGCGAAACACCTGTTCGCCCGTTAATTATCACGACGATCGTCGAGAGTAACACCCCGTTCTGCTGTCCGTTTGTATTTCGCTCGTGCAGACGCGACACGAACGCGACAACTTTGACGAAAATTACAGTATCTCGACGAACGAGACCCAAAAGACCGTTTTAACTTTCTTTCCTCACTTAACACTGTCAATCTTCGTTTCTTGTCTTCTGAAATCGATCACTGCCATTCAATCTGTGCCTCCGCCTTTCCAGAAAATCGAGAAAATATGCTTTAACGCTAACCGAGCTCTGAAAATGAACGATGTATATGTGCCCATAATTATGAAAGTGGTCCAAGTGAAAATTTAAAAAAAAAAGAGCTTATCAGTTATTTCACATCATACTATTTTAAACTAAATTAATTCAATGTAATTTTTACGATATTGTCAAAAATGAACCGTCGGAACTTTAAATGTAATGGTTCAAGCCTAATAAAAGCTGTCGACTATAGTGGCAAATATATATTTTGCATTAAAGTAGTTATTTTGTTGAATAAAAATTTATCTGTATTTAGAATCATATAAAATTCGATGTAGCAAATAATTATGTAGAAAGTGCAGTGCGAGTAACTGAAGGTTAATATCTTTGGATCAATTTCATAATTATGGGCACCTATGGTCAGAATACGAACTTGGCAATTTGTATTGTAATGTGTAGTGGGTGAAAACGAAAACGGAGGACGTTGTCTTTGATTTCGAGAGACGAGCGGTGAATAGAGGCGCGGATGGTTGGATTAAATAGCACTATTTTCGCCCACGATGCTCCCTGTACCTTGATTTCTGCAGAACACACTTTTTCTTGGACCCACAACCACGAAACAGAGCGTGAAGCTGATTCCGAGTCGTTTCCCTGCCAGGGAGCACACGCTCGAGTCACCGAGTTTCCGATTCACAAGAATGCGTGTTCGGTGGAACAACAAACTATTTTTATGGCGAGCAACCGCGACCTCCGATCTAGGTGATTGCCAAAGTTTCCACCGAATCGAAACGCGGCCATCGTTAACTCCGTCGGGCGATCTATCTAGGCTATGAGGACGGGGCGATCTCATCGTCGTTTGATTTGATGATTGAGGCGGTAAAGGCAGCCCGTTGCAGCTTCGAATAACCTAATCTCCGTTTCCAATCTAGACTTTGTTTATCCGATCTATTTTCGATCGAAATATTCAAGATTCGTAAATCACGCTCGCTTGGAAATTCAGACGATAGAGTTTACTAAGCGTCTGGTTAAATTTTGGAAATGGGTCTGTTGACTCAGAAAAGTTAACCCCTTTACCACGATCAATTTCATTTTCTTTTATTTTGTAGGGGAAGAAGGAAATAGAATTTAATTCCTGTTTAAATTTCCAGATTTTATTCATTTATAACAAAAATAGGTCGCTGTACTTTTCAACAGTAGAAACAATGATTCCAATACCTTTTAATCGATGAAGAAACTTTTTAATTTGCGTATAGATCACGCGATGTTACAGTGCAAGGGGTTAAGATATCGTGATCTAGCGTTCTCTAAAATCATGTCCCTTTCGATCTTCGGTCATTCCCTTGTTAACTTGGCACACGCGGACCCTCCTGTCAAAAGTATATCTCGAAGAAAGAGCAAGGAACTCGCTGTTTGGAAAGGCCCACCGAAAATCGAGGTCGTCGACCCTGATCGCCTCTCGATAGATCGCGATATCATTCGGCAATCTCTCCAAATAGATCACTCGAGAGTTTCTTCGTCTCCTAGATGCCTTGTTCTGAAAATTCTCTTTCGTTGATTTGGCGATTTGTTGATCCAACGCATCAGACACGAGACACAGTTCAATAGAAATCGGCTGACACGATGTTTCTCAGACCGAAACGATTTCATTCATTCTCTGTCGCATTTAGTATGAAAATGCCAGCATTGTCGTAAATTAGCTGGTCTCTCGAGCCAAGAATAACATCGATTACATTTCAAGAGCTTGAATTAAAATGCGTGTACCTGTTCGATCGCCAGTTTCCCAATTTTCTGCAGAGATCAATGATCAAAAGAGATAGCTCGAATGGCTTTTGAGAGTTGTAGGCGGATGAAGTTAGTTTCGCGATTAATTGGATTCCATTTTGGTCGATTTTATGCTACTACGGATTTTATGCATTTCTGACAAACATGAATAGTCGAAGCTTGATCAACTTATTAGAATTATTGCAATGAGCAACACATTTTTTATTCGACTCCACTGCCATGTAATGGACGCAGAAAAAGTGATTGTGGTCGATTTCCTTTCGATCGGTTCGAGGAAATTGGTCGGAAATAATTTCGCGCAGATGAAACGTCTGAACCGGTTTAATTAGATCGGTCGACGCGCTGCGAGGCGAGGCGATGCGGCGCGCTTGAAATTAGCGGAATCGGACGAAAATGAAAACGAAACGAGGGGAGATAGAAGGGATAGAATGAGAACGGTTGTTACGAAGCGCAGCAATCTCGGGAATGCTTTAGGGCTCGCTGCCAAGTCTTACCGTGACGTTGTAACACTTCGCCCATTCGTTCTGCCTTGCGTCTCTGCGACCCATCGGGGCGCATCGCGCGCTGCACCAACCGGTCTCGATCGAAAATCGATTCCCTTGATCTTTCCTGACTGAACAAACATTTACGTTTTTCCTGAGAATGAGGGGAGACCCCTTCTTTCGGGACGACCCAAATTCTATGAAATTCTGTCGACTCGCGTTGCTCATTTAATCCCAGAACGGTCCAACATCAGTCCAGAGTTCTGTTGAATTACAATTGAATTGCTTCACGAATTATAATTACGAAGTAATTCAATCACATTATATTAGTTTTAATGAACACTCTTTATTCAAACATCTTATCGCATAAGAGAACATCTTCATAAACATAAACATGAAATTGAGTTGTCTGCGAATGTGAATATTTCCCACATTAAGCGAGTAACGTGCACATTGGGTAATTTACATTTTATTGTATTTCAATTACATTGTATTTTGATTACACTCATGATTTGCATAATTAGCAATTAAATTTAAAGTGAAAGGTTCGAATTATGTAATGCAATTACAATTCAATTAAAATACTGTGTATATAAAATACAATGGAATTCTATTACGTAATTCAATTACAATGTAGTTAAATTAGCACAACTGGATGTCAGTTGAAACGCAGGTGAAGCTGCAGCTGGCGATCCCTTCAGCCCTTAAGCGCACCCTTCTCTCCCCGCAACCGTTCGACTCGCGACTTGTATCGCGACCTAAATGTCTAGGTTTCTACGGTTAGATGCCAAACATAATAACCGATTACCAAGATAACTGGTCCACCTATTTTCGAGCCAAGAGCCGCATTAATAATAGAGGTGTTGCGTCATTGTGCGACCTTGGACGTCTTGGAAAATATGCTTGGAGTCTCGGATTCCACGAAAATCCGCCGCTCGCCACGCTCAGGTCTCTTCCATCGTTCGTCTATTGTTCCCCGCGACATCTTGTCTGTCGCCTGTCGCTTTCGATATCATCTTGAGCCCCTTCATGTCGCATAAGCTGTAACATTGATCTATCCTGTGATGATTCTACGAACACAATACGGCTCATGCTTGCGTGAACACTGTACACGTGCGAATCTTTGCGCGAACTGCCAACTTCAGAAATGGGCTCGGTTTATTTTCACGTTGCGTAGTTTGTCGATCTTTTCATATTTTTACTAGTTATGAACGTAATTCGTCGTTGGAGAATTTGTTCTTTTTAGTTTCCCCTCTCCAGCTTCTCGTACGCCAATGCTCATAAAACTCGCACAAATTCGAAACAAGTTACTTAATAATACAAGAAATAAATAATAAAGTGCTTAATAGATTGTAGCAAAAATTGATTTTCATGTTTGGAAGATCCTAAAGAAAAATTGTTTGTAGAAAGGTCGCGATTGTAAGAAGAAGTAGATTCGAGTAGAATCCGCTGGTTTTCGTGTAGCAGGAAACGCGTCCAGTTCGAATTACATAAAGGTTCTATTTTGAATGTGTAAGAGGCGATATATCATTTCTCGGATTTGGATGTAACGCGAGGAAATATAATAATTTGGCCCGCGCAGCCCTGCGATTTGGAAACGAGAGGAGCTATCCGCGTATCTAGCCCCGACTTCTTAATCTCTCGGGCGATTAATCTTCTATTCGGCGACGCGGGCCCGTTAACGACCGTGAGAGAGACCGGTGAGCGAAGCTCGTCTCATCTCTTGCTCCTCTCTCCTCTCCTCGGGAGAACCGACTAAAATTGATACAGAAAAGCCGAGGACAGAGTCGTCCGTTGCTCTAAACTTTCCGTAATTCGACACCGTTACGTAATCGACGCTGCCAAACACGCTCGACCGTGTATCTTTGTTTTGCATTCCGAAACAACGAACCGTGAATCGCCAAACCTCCTGGCGAACCGCGCTTCTCACGCGAAATTTCGTTATTCGCATTCAATTAATTCCAATAATAATACCGCGAATATTTTCCTTCTCCAAGCTGCATAGTTGAACCAAACTCAAAGCATTGTTCATGATCAATTAATCAACCCGTCGAACTCGACATCGGTAAAAATTGATTACTAGACAAAATAAAAATTGTTTGTCATAAGGAAAAACTGTCATAAGGAATTTTCTAATTAATAAATTGAATTTGTTCCTCATCCCGATTTCGATAACGTAAGCCATAAAATTTAGAATTTGCTAGAAGATCCACGGTCTTAGCGAATGAACGATTGCGATTAGACTAATACAACACATATCTTTGAGAGTTGGCACACTCTGTGATTGGTCCCAAATATTAATCACGTTAAAAAAAATGCACAGTCTTCGCGAGGACGCAAGAGATGGGGAGATTGAAAATCAGGGATGGTACGTTCGGGCATCGTCGAATTACGAAACGCAAAAATAATAAACGCTGTTTATCAATATTCATCCGTTACACCACTCCCTCCACCCCACTACCCCAAGATACAACTTCCGTTACACATTTGTGTGACACCCAGCCGTCACGCTTGTAGCCGAACGAAACCTACAAGATTTTCAATCTTAAAAATAAAAGAACTCCAAATCTCGAGACTGAGCTATTCCAAATTATTTGGGACCGCCTCTGTGACAACTTTCGAGCTGACAACACACAGAAAAGTTTTAGGAGAATGAACGGAAACTAATAAAAGTTATTCTATCTTTCAGATCGAAGAAGGAGGACTCCACATCGAAAGAGGAGGCTTGATCGCGATCCTCAGGATCGAGGTGAAGAACGAGAGGTTGGATGGTGCCGCGGGTCGGCGCCGTTTGAACCAATCTCGAGGAGTCCCGGATCGGTTCGGCTCACAGCAACGAAACAAGAGGGGAGAAGAGGAGGTGTGTCCCGTAGGAAGGGCTCTCTCGATCCAGAGGGGGAGGAGGGTGGCTCGGCACCCCCGTGAGATTTCGCGGTAAAGGGGGAATCAGGTGCGAAGGCGACCCGTCGCCATGGGGGTCGCCGACGATTTCGCGCCGAGCTTCACCCAGAAGCCGCAGCTCAGGCAGGAGGACGACGGGAACCGTTTGATCTTCGAGTGTCAGTTAGTCAGCTTACCTAAACCGGAGATATCATGGTTCCGAGGCGAGACAGAGCTGAGCCCCGATGGCAGGACAAACTTCAAAATGCAGAGCGTCGGGACCAACAAGTTCCTGGTCGTCCTGGAACTGGACGACGTCATCGAGACGGACGCGGGACTCTACAAGGTCAAGGCCAAGAACAAAATGGGAGAGGTCGCGGCTTCGATTAACCTTAATTTCAGCCGTGAGTACCTTGCACTTGACTACCGATCTAATTTAGGTACAACCGTGTCCCCCACCACCCCTTTTTTTCATCCTAAACGACCCCGTTATGCAATGCTGTCGTACTTGGAAGAATCGATCTTATTATAGATGACGCGGTCTTGACCCTTCCGGTTTCCGTTTCGGTTTCGAACACCACAGTCGTCGGGCCGAATCAGGATTTAGCAGTTCAGATGCAACGAACTCGTTTAAAACTTTCATCGAATTAGTTTATTTATTTGATTGCTTATCGACAAACAGAATTTATTTTCGTGCGAGTCCAGAACCAAAATTGAAACGAAATTTCGTTGTTTTACAGCTGTCGACGAGCCTAGGGAGAAGTAAGTCCGTCGTTTTCGGAACATTTCAATCGTGTGTCGCTTCTCTCGGCTCGATTTTTATTATTTTCTGCTAATCCTTAACCCTTGGACCATCGTCTACACATTTCTTACGGATTGAAGCGTAACGACTTGACCGTCCTTCTACAAACTAGAGATGCTAGCGAAAGAATTGATTACTAGTTAAACTTGAAAAGATTTAAAGTCAAGGGACAATCGAAGGTTCAAGGGTGTACGCTTACGACATTTTGATTGACCGCGATTTTGCGTTTGGCTCGCTTTATCATTACGCTTCTTTTCTGTTGTTGCTTTTTAGCTGCGGAGGAACCTAGTAGGCGAGGGTGAGTCGCGGTTGCTCCCATTGCTAACGTTTTCACTGTGTGTGTTCACATTTGTGTGTTTTTAACGATTTTAGCCCTTTGACTGCGGTTTAATAATAAAATACATAATAATATAAATAAAAAGTACCGACTAAGAAACTTGCAAAGTTTATGAGGATTACGGATAAAGCACAGACAGTCTAATTAAACATTTCAAAGTGATTTTAGACTCTATTCACACCTTCAATTAACTGTTGATAAGAGTGATACACAGTCAAAGGGTTACTTAGAGTGTGCCAGTCGCGTCCCAGATTGTTCGGCAAACTTTCGAGCGACGAGCGACCGTTTTCATCCGCTAGAGACGCAGGTCGAGCGTGTTACAGGCGCAACGAGTGGTTTCGTCGATAATGTTTAGGTGCACGTCAAATGCGGTTGGACAAAAATAACCGTCGCGGAATGCTCGCTATTCTTGGGCGCGTTCACGTGCGCTCGAGAAAGAGCGCTAGAAATGAAGGAGAGAGAAAGAGATAGTTAGCGCGCGCCCGATAACAGCAACGACACCACCGCCTAAGCCTCTTCTAAGCTGGCTCTGATCGTTCAATTTTCTTCTTCTGCCCACGCATACACGGGGCTGACTGGCCCGCTTCGAAATAGCATCGGGAACCACTCCTTTTCTATTTTCATCCCTAATCGCCTCGCCGGCCGTACGATTCAGGGCACACGCGATTTTCCGCGGTACTTTCGCAAGATCCGCGCGAAAAGACCCACGCAAAATCGAATGGAAACTTACAGAGCCGCTCATTCGCTCGATCAATCCGCTCTCTGCGAAAACTTTCAATAATCTCGAAGACTGATTAATCGATTCTTCTATTATTTTGTTGGCATTGAACGCACCCCACTTTTTCTCTAAATGCAGGTCTTTAACAAAAATCAAATCGCTCAAATTCGATCAATTCCGTATTACTGAATCAGATTCCCCTTGCTTTCTATCTATGAGGGACGTATTCTATTTTCTATAGAGGTTGGAAGAAGTCCACGAACGTCCAGTTCCATTATCGAATTAATTGAAATGTTTCCGAGGCACTATACTAGAACTTCGGCGTAGTTCATAATTTCCTGAAAGGAATAGAAAATTTGTATTTATTGTACACATACAAGTCAATATAAATTCGTGGAGGTCTCGCCAACTTGAAAGACATGGAATATTATCGAGTTTGAATATTTTGAAAGTGGAATGGAAACGATTCACGTCTACCTAGAGGCGCTATGTTGAAGTCTGTTTCGCTGCTTCGTTTCGGATTCGTGAAGTTTCGTGCTGAAGCAGCAGGAATTGGGTCGAAAGTTGGTTCTCCGGGGACCATCGCGACGAGACGTTGTATTTTCGGCGCGGATCGACAGACGTGATTCCCGTGAATTTCTAAAAGTAACGCGAGCCTTCGACGCATTCTCACCGCTTCCGAATATTAGCCTCTCTCCCTCGCGAAAATCGCTTTGGCGAACACGACAAAACGCGTCCGCTCGAAACTCGCTCTCGATATGATGATCGAGCGAATCGGCCGATCACGCGACCAACAGAGTGAACAGGGTGAACAGAGTCGGAGGAAACAGCTGCAGCCTACTTCTTCGCTAAAGTTAGGCTCGCCTCTGCGCTCTCCTCTCGCGCGGTCATGCTCGTTTCACCGTTCCGAACGATCTTTCCTCCCGTTTCTTTATTTTCCCCGATCTGCTCGGAACGAACGAGACAAGGGGCGACACAGAAACATACTAAATGTTATTCTCGGTTAAAAAAGCCAAGATTCGACTCGTGACAGGAATCCGTATGAAATGGAAATATCTTAGGTAGGAAGAAAAATTTATTGTCAGAATGAAAATAGATTCGAGTGCGAAAGGTTAACGCGAAACGCCGTATCATGGAATGGTCTTCAATATATTATAAATGTTATTATCGGTTAGAAACAGTCAAGATTCGACTCCTGGCAGGAATCCGTATGAAATGGAAATACTTAGGTCGGAAGAATAAAATTGATTGTCAGAATGAAAGTAGATCCGAATGCAAAGGGTTAACGGGAAACGCCGTATCATGGTCGTCAATATATTATAATTGTTATTCTCGGTTAAGAACAGCCAAGATTCGAGTCTTCGAAGGAATCCGTATAAAATGTAAATATCTTAGATCGGAAGAAGTTGTCATAATGACAATAGATCCGAGTGCAAAGGGTTAACGGGAAACGACGCGTCATGGAATGGTCCTCAACATGTAATGCGATGGTCAGTAAGTAATATAATGTGTTTGTACGTGTATCAGAGAGAAAGAGGAAATCTCGGATGATTTTCCGGGTGAAAATTCGTTTCTCGCGACGCGTATCGCGGCTTGAATGAACGCGTCACGTCGGCCGTTGAACCCTGGTTTTAAAGGGGCTCTTTATTGATGAGACGTCGCTGAGACCGGCCATTAGCGATTCTCTTCCTGCTAGGTAACAACGAGGCCGCAGTACGATACCGTTCGTTCGTAGACAGGCGCTGTCTAAACAAAACAGAAAAGTTATTCCTGGCGTCGGCCACCGCATAATCGAGCGGAGATCCTCGTCTAGCGAGTCCGTCGTGCGTAGAAAATGGTTCGTCCCCGTCTTGCCAAGCGACCGAGCCTCGTCGAGAAGGTATTCTGTCTCGCTGCGACGATTCCTTGACAGCCGGGTGACAATCGCCGACGAAACTCGACACGAGACATCCTTGCGACTCCAAAACGCAGCACGCTCCCTCGGTTTTTCGCGGTCCGACGCTCTAGCGGCTTAATAAATAGAACTTTTGCAATATCATGTTAGAATAACACGGGACCAGGAAACAATCGAATAAGCACGAGGACAATGCTCGGAGGCGGCCAATTTTTGCTGACGATGACAGTTTTTGACGAGATATGAAACTACAGACTTTTGAGAAACCGACAGCGTATACACTCCCGTCCATAAATCAATTGTTTTGATTAGATGTAGCTATGATACTAGAAAATTAAATGTGTACATATACTATTTGAATAAATGTTGGAAAAAAGAGATTGAGAAATTGTGAGATGATTACGGACAGCTCTAGAAGCCAAATTCGAAAACAATTACCCCACTTAAATTTGAAAAATGTAAGAACAACAATTAAAATTTAGAAAATATAGGATATTTTCGTCAGATTTGTAAGAACCATTTTTATTTCATAATATATAGGTCCTTTGATAACAAAAAAGTGTCCGGTGGCTTAAGAACGGGAGTGTATTAGCGGACTGCAGGTGTTCATGCAAAATAAAGATTTTCTGTATCAGTTGCACGAGGCAGGAGCCAAATAGACGGTCATTCCAAATGAACTGTTAATCAATGTTCTGTTAATCGTTCTTCTGTTTGAAATCGCATCAATTTCTGTCATCGGTCTTCCCGAAATCGAGAATCTGGCCGCGTCTGACCAAGCGCCGACCTATTCCACTGCCTGCTCGAACACGCACTAACTAATCGTCTGCTCGATCGTTTCGAAAGTGTTGCAACGAACATAACAGCTGTTGTCGCGCGTAACACGTAGATACGGCTGTCCGGTGTCTCTCAGCTGTGTGCGTGCCCGTGTGTTTTTGCGTGTGATATTATGGCAGCAAGAATAACAGCTTCGATAATCGGCTCTTGTAATTCTTGATCGCCGGTTGCAGACAAATCGACGGCATCGCGCCAACTTTCGCGAAAAAGCCCGCAATCAGACAGGAGGACGATGGTAAACGACTACTTTTCGAATGTCGCATCACAGCCGATCCCACGCCAAAAGTTACGTGGTTTCACGATGGAAGTATGGTCAAAGACTCACCGAGGCACAAGGTTAGCCAACCCGCTTTGAATTCCCTTCCCTCTTGTTTCACGAATCCTTCGAAAACCTCTTTCAATTAAACAAAACAGTTGGCAAGATATATTGCTACAGATATTCGATTTTTAGTGATTTATTGAACGGAGATTATTTCGTTCGGTGATTTATTCGCTTTACGAACAACTCGCTGTAAATTAGAAATAAGCTACACGTGTCACCGTTAACTTTGTTTTCGTTGCGTTCAAGCGACTCTTATTTACGCGATGATTTTAAAGATGTACTTGCACCGAGCAGTTGTTAATATAATCCGCTGGAAATTTCAGCTGACCGTCGACAAAGATGGCCACTCGTACTTCGCGACGCTGGAAATTAAAAATGTGACCGTCGAGGATGCTGGTAAATACAAGGTCACCGCGAAGAACGAGCTCGGCGAGTCTAACGCCACCATTTCCTTAAACTTCGACAGTAAGTACCATATTAGTTCAGCAGATTTCTTGCTACCTGTGTACTCATACGCCGACGACACGGTTCACGTTTCTCAAAACAGTTATAATTCATTGTACAATCTCGTGGTAATATTTTATGCATCGCTCGAGTCGATAGTTTCTATTCTTGTATGCAGATTTTTATGGACTACTTTATAGAAATCAGAATAGGTAAAAATTATTTCAACACGATGCTCTCTTATATTTTTTAAACTTGAGAACACCATTTTGTAGAAATTCGCGTGGGGTAAACGTAAACCGGGTCGATCGGTATTCATCACTCCACTTTTCGTTGCCTTCACTCATTCGGGATGTATATCGATGATCCTCTCTCTCTTTCTTCAGCCACACACTTTCACTTCTTCGTTTCAGTCTCACTCGCCCCTGTTTCACGATTCGTCCACAGTACAATCATGGTCGACTTATCTCGCAGTCTTTATTACTTATTTTTTCCGTCCAACCTTTCTTTCACTTTGCCTCTTTTTTTCTCTTTCTGTCTCCATCTCTCTCTCTATTCTCCGTATATCACTGTTTCCATCCGTACGTACATTTATTTTTTAATGGTTTATCTCGGTCGAGCAATGAGCACGTATCGATTGTTTAGCTCGACGGAGCGACGATATACAGCCCGGTTGATCGTGGTCGATCGACTAAAAGGAGCATAAGCGACCAAGGTGTATAACTATAATCGGAGAATAACGATAATTCTAATTCAAAGTTCTGTATAATAATCAGTAACGAACACGCTGCTTTTGTCACGTATTAATATCGATCGATCTACGTGTCGCACGGTCAAGCTTCTCCACAAAAATCTCAACCGATCATTTCCAAAGTGATCGAAGAGCTCGACGCGAAACGTAGATCGATATCTCACGCTGACGCTTCGTTAGGTTGCTGCAATCGCGCACATTTTTTTTCTATTTCGTTCGCGCGCAACGTTGTTTCCAATGTGCAACACTGTTCATTCAGACAACAGTTCAGAACGCGATTATGTCATATTATTTGAATACAACGCAACCAACACTCGCGTGGATCGCTCGCAGATGTCCAGCCATCGCATAGTTTGCACTACTAAATCGATACAGTCACTCGATCTTTCATTAGACTCGTTAGACTTGAACGTACTTTCGCTTCTTTCACGACCCCTCTGATCGTGATTTTTAAACATGTTTCGTCACAGCAGTGGCTTCCACTTTTCCGAAGACTGCGAAAATGCGTTCGAGTTTGTAATTGTTTGCAGAGCTGTACAACCTTCCCTCGCAGAGTGAGACTTTCGTCTCTACGGATAGCGTTACTTTTTATCCCGTCGATTGCAATGATAACGCAAACACAAAACTTTTTTATTTTTTATTCTTTATTTGCAGGACTTTTACTAACGTATTTGTGAGATTTCCCTGGTTAAAAGAAGACCAAACTCGACAGAGTTTCAATCATATTTACCTAAATCGGTAAATATGGTCCAAATTATGCCGCATGTAGACTTATTTTAATTAGAAAAATCTCGCAAACACGTTGGTAACAGTTCTGTAAAAGAAAAGAATAAAAAATCTTCGGCAAACGTCAAAGAGCGTAGTTCTACGCTTTCTGAGCCTCCACACCCCTGAGGCAGTAACACTATGCGAGGAAAGACTGTGCTTCGCTCTCGGCAGTAGACGTTTAACTCGCTTAACAAACAGTTGTTGTTCTTTGTCTTTGTCGTGGAAACACTCTAAACAAACTCACCAAACGATTAATTCTGCGCTCGTACAAGAACCGATTTCGTCGCGAGAGCATCGGCCATATTGGTTGAGGTGTTCAACAGGAGAGAACGGATAAAGGAAAAATGTCGACGAGAGCAACCTAAGTTAGTAGATGTCGTTTGTAAGATCTCGAACCTAGGGAAACGTAAGAGGTAAATAATGTGATTAGTGTGAGAGGATAGTGTCTAATGGCAGGATGGGAGAGCAGCAGCGTGAAAATCGAATCGATACGTGGCTCTGACCTTGCATCGAAGGGCTTAAACCTTCCGCAACCAGGTCGAGAACCGATCGTGATGACTGCGGCGGGATTAAGCGACCGTATACACACTTTAAACACTATGACAAAAAGGGATGTATCGACACGTAGAATTGATTTGTGTGAACGTAGGCGACGAGGCGCCCGTACCCGACGACGGTATTAAACCGACCTTCACCGAACGACCGGTAATAAGGCAATCCGACGACGGTAACACCATCACCTTCGAATGCCGACTTGTCGGCGATCCGAAACCGAGTGTCAATTGGTAAGATCATGCGTGTCCCCGTGCACGAGCAACAGATAGCTAGCCGAGACGCGAATACCGATTTGATAGCCCTCGGAGATATTCTCCGGTTCAATTCGGGTAGACTGGTCTCGGAGATCGGTCGATAGGACACTGGAATCCATTCGAATTTTCCATAATTCAGATTAGTTTCCCTGCTAGACAAAAGTGAGAATTTCGATTATGCATTTACAGATTTTTCAATCCAAATTCACCCTCTTGCTAATCAATTTCAACCATTTTACGAATAAAGTATTTTTAAGTAAGTTTTTGTAAAAGAAATTACACTCCGGGACGGAAAGATAGCACACTTTGAAATTAATGTAATTTCTGTTTATTGAACATTAGAAATTCAAGTTTTTTTATACACATATTTTTAGTGTGTCTTTCTTAACATGAAACGGAGCTTCATTAACATATCTATTTTTATTGAACGAAGTAGAATTATTAACGAAATATAAAGGTGCAAAATGATAGCACACTTAACGATAAACTTTAAATATAACAGAATTAATCGATAAAAATCAATGCTCAATATTTTGTAGGACCTACTTTACAGCTAACGACTTTAATCGTTCGGTTTGGCAAATATTTATACAATTTTTTAATACTGTTTTGGCTAATATTCTCCCATTCGTCCTAAATGCTCTACTTTAAATCGTTAATATTTTGGAACTGTCTGCCATTTTGGTACACAGCTCTGGCAAGATGTCCCCAACAATTTTCAACAATGTTGAGGTTGGAGATTTTGCTGGCCACTCCAAAACACGAATAATTTTTGAAGAAAAGTATTTCTTGACCGCTTTCGCCGCGTCAAGTACTGTTTGTCCCGGAGTGTAATTGTTAAGAAATTCAAAATTTCATTTATATTGCAGAGATATATCTCCCCTGAATACTTAATTTCGAAAATAAAAGTACATATGTATTTATGGAAGCGTATTGAGTGTTGAGTCTTATGTTTCCCTCTCCCAGTAATGACACCGTTCTCGTGTGTACAATAAATATATAATTTAATCTAAGTGAAATTGATTTGCAAAAGGGTAAAATTGATTTATAAAAAGGTGAATTGGGGGTGTAAAATCCATCTAATGAAAGTTAGTAGGTGAGATTTGAAACAGTGAAAAGATTGAAAGAATTTAGTTTTGAACTTAGAGAATAATTTATTAGAGAACGGACGAAGTAAATGTGCATTAGCAAGAGCAACAAAATATTCTAATAGGAGAAGGTTAAGAGAAGAATTGAAGTGTCCTATCGGCTCTTCTGCAAAATCCAGCTACCCCGATTTGTCGGACAATACCCGGACCCGCATGCTCTTCGAATAGCCCTCTCGATCCTGCGAATTCTTCGTCGTTGCGTATTATCCGAAAAATCGCGCGTCGAGAAGCATGGCAGCAGGTGTTCAGACCCGTCCGATGATTAGGTATCATGGTACCGAAGAGGTGAAAGAAGGAGGAAGATACAGCGTGTCGCTGGAACTCGACCAGAAGCTGTACCATCTTGTCCGTTTGAAGATCGACAACGTGGCGAAGGGAGACGCCGGCGAATACAGAGCCGTCGCGAAGAATAAACACGGACAAGGAGTGGCGACGATTAATCTCAACTTCGAAGGGGGCGATAAATTAAAGTATGAATCCGGTGACGTAAGCCTCGTGGTCGTCGTGACGCTAGAAAATTCTTTTTTCATTTATACTCATTTTTCTACACTTTCCCACCCTTGTTCCTCCTCCGAGGAAATTACTGGCTTTCGAGGGGTCACTTCAAGTTAACTTTAAAATGTATTGCAGTAGGAATTTTGGAATGTTTGACGTCTGAAATTGAAGCTAAAAGATCGCACTTTATGATAGGTTCGTGTAGGTTTAAAAGATAATTCGAAGCCGTGTCAAAAAATTAAGAAATCCCGACCGGAAGCTCGGAACAAAATGATTTGATTTTCAGGGATGACTTCCAATCAATTTTAAGATATATTCCTGTGAGAATTTTTAAACAATTGAGGGCTTAGATCGAAGAAAATGCATTAGAAAAATGTGATAAACTCCTGAAAGAATTTCTAGAAGAGGAAACGGTGGGAAGTGTTGAATTACGATGGCGTCGCGACGACAGTAGGCCTCGTCGAAGAAAGAAGAAGGTCTGTCCCGTGCAGATCCGGTCTCCGGACAGAGAGAAACGGAGAACGGAACTGGCGGACAGGGATGGTTTGACGAAAATCGATTACACGCAGAATACCGGACGGTAAGCCGCCGCGTTTCCCGAAGAAACCGACGATCCGACAGGAGGGCGACATCCTGATTATGGAGTGTATCCTGGAAGCGCACCCGGTACCGGACATTACGTGGTACCAGGGACAGAAACCGATCACCGACAGCACGCGCGTCAAGATGTCGCGCAAGGCCACCGGAAAGGACACGTATTTGCTCACGCTCGAGATCTCGAATCCGACCAAGGCCGACGGTGGAAATTACCGGTGCAACGCGTTTAACAACTTCGGCGAGAGTAACGCCAACATCTCCCTCAACTTTCAAGGCAAGTCCTTTTCCACCGATGCAACGCGACCGGAGTCTCTCGTTGGTTCCTCCATCAAGTTTCGACTTTCGATTTTTGCCCGATTTTTTGCACCGTCTTTCAAGATCGCACAGCATCTGATATTTTTGCAATCTGGGTAAACGCAATCTTATATTTGTGTATTTTTTAATTGTTTAACATCTAGACGAGATCTTTTTAATCGTCCATTGCAGGCTGTTTCTTAGAACAATTTTTTTTGCGATGGAACGAGCGTTCTGTTATCCGATAAGACCGGATTACTATCTAAATTCGACCGCGTCTACCAAGATTGCTAAAATATGTACCACGTGTACGTGGCCTGAGGATTTTTTGGAGTTGCCGCGCCTGTTTTGGAACCATCAGAGAGACCAACGAGACACAAGCCCGTCGAGAGCCCCTTCTCTACACTCCTAGCACGTTCTTCCTGTCAGAGTCGTTCGAACCCGCTTCCCAGAGGAACTTGGCTTCTCTGGACCCGCGTCTCTTCTCTTTCTCGCGTCGTTCGTAACCGTAAACGAACGAAGTCGTTTCTTTCGTGTAGGTCTCTTGTCCCAAGATCAGGTAAGTAAGTACGTAGCGCTGATGCTGGCTAACCTTTGAGTCGTTCTCTCATCGCTTTCTAACTCGTGCGCGATCCCGTCTGGATTTTCCAGCCGGGTGTCGCGATCAATGCATTTCAAATCACTAATCTCGAAGGGGATACCCAAAACCCTCTGTAACTTCCACGAACTGGACCGCAATTCTTCTCGAGGTGGAACTTGGGAAATTGCGATCCGGTGATGATCGTTTCCGGTGGGATCACTGCTGGAAACGATTGTACGTTGAAGGCTGATAATGTCTAACCGTGGATCTTTCCAAGATGCAGAAGAGGGGCCTGGTTTCGCGCCGACGTTCGTCGAGAAACCGCGTATCATTCCGAACGAAACCGGCACCCTGATCACGATGAAGTGCAAGTGCAAGGCGAACCCGAAACCGGACGTGACGTGGTTCCGGGGGACCAACGTGGTCAAGGAGTCCTCCAAGATCTCGATCAAGATCAAGACCGTCGAGGAGGATGTGTACGAACTGATCATGGAGATCAAGGTCAGTGGTGTCGATTGTTCACGTGGACTACTCGGGTAATTTCTTCGAATCTGATAGTTTGAAGCAGAACTTTAGGGATTCAGGAAGTGTATGTTAGCTTAAACAACAGATGGAAGTTCGCACTTTATGACAGATGCATTTAGGTTTGCTGGTTCGAAATCATGTCGAAAAATTCACCAATCCCGACTTTTAAAATAATTTCTTAATATAACATAATCAAAAAATGATTGCAGGATCCTTCAGCACCGGACGGTGGCACTTACAGGTGTCACGTGCAAAACGAATACGGCGAGAGCAACGCCAATCTGAACCTGAACATCGAGGCCGAGCCAGAACCGGAAGGCGATGGACCGACCTTCGTCGAAAAGCCGCGCATTCAATCCCAGGACCAGGGCAAGCTGGTAATAATGGACTGCAAAGTGAAAGCGAATCCGAAACCGGACATCGTGTGGACACACGCGGGCCAGGTGGTCAAAGAGTCCTCGAAGTTCTCGATCAGTGTCGTTAAAGAAAAGGAGGACATCTATTATATTAAGCTTACCTTGAACGACCCCAGTCCTGAAGACTCCGGCCTGTACAAGTGCAACATCAAGAACGATCTCGGCGAACTGAACGCCAATCTCACGCTCAACGTAGAAAGTGAGTCGATCATTTCGAGTCCGCAGTTCAATTCGATCATCACAAATGTGTGCCCATAATTATCACATTATTCTAAACTAAATTACTTCAATGTAATTTTTACGATATTGTCACAAATTAGCCGTTAGATAGTGCTTGCTATTTTAACATTAATTAAATAATAAATATGTATATGACTTAGATCACTTTCCTAATTATGGGCATAACTATCGGATCAGTGCAGAAAATTCGTGCTCAATTTCTTGTTGTATTTTACCACGAAATCGGGAGCTAACTTTTGAACTGACAACATATTAATGCATATCGTGTGATTTTGGTGAATTTACCAAATAAATTTCCGATTCGCCATTGCAGTTGTACCTGTGATCAAGGAGAAGCCAAAAGTGATCAAGATAGTAAAGAAGAGGACAGTCGTGGTCGAGTGCCACGTACTGTCGAAGTTCACACCGGACTGCACTTGGTTCAAAGAGACACAAGCAGTCAAGCAGGACACCAGGCATAAGGTGCACGTGGAACAAGTCAAAGAGGTAAGCGACAGCTCTCTTGAATCTTGAAGAAGAACAAGAAGAAGTACCAACCATAATCTTGTTCGCAGGGAGAGTTCGCTGTTAAATTAGAGATCGAACAAGTGTCGGCCACCGACAAGGGTGTGTACAAGTTGGTTGCCCGTAATGAGAAAGGTGAGGCGACGTCTCAGGTGGTTGAGGTCACGGATATCATGGAGGAGGGTGAGAAACCGAAGATTGCTTCCGGTTTGAAATCAGTGGTACGTTTATTGGGGATCTCAGGTTACCGTTTGTAATCGTTGGAAGGATTCTTAGTAATATTTCTGTCAAATTTCAGACGATAGAGGAGGGCAAGTCGGTCGAACTTGTCGCCAGTCTCTCGAAGGTGGACCGCAAAGTGACCATCTCGTGGTACAGGTACGTAATAATCAGCGGATCTTTATGCAAAATAAAAATGTTTTGCACCGGTTGTGGGCACCAGGAGTTAAATAAAATTTTGTTTCGTTTCTTAGTAGATTTTTCCCCTCCAATACATAATAACAATATTCTCAGATTTTTCTAATCTTTTACTTTTATAAAAATCCGCAGTCTTGTAATAACAGATTGGTGTAGGACAGTGTGATTAATTCGTTGACTACTTCGCGTGTGTTCAGAGATACCACGGTGGTGAAATCCTCCAAGGACGTCATGATATCCTTCAACGGTACGGACATGAAGCTAACCATCACGTCCGCCTCCACTTCGTTCTCCGGAACCTACAAGGTGGTCGTCAGCAACGAGTTTGGCGAGGACCAGTCGTCGGCTAAAGTAGTCATCAAGGTAAGTAATTACTTTGAAGTTAAACCATCCTTGAAGGAGTACAATGCCACTTCTATGTCGCCCCCTATGTTACAATCTTCCCCTGTTGAAACCAAGAAGACTATTCGTTGAGATCCCCCTTGTAAAATATTAATTGAATATCAAAATTGAATGTCACAAAGTTCCCCATTGTTGACGGAAGTTCCCCATTGTTAAACTCCCCTCGAATGTTGCATGGAATGTTGTTGTCCCATTGTAGAAGAAAGAGGAGGAGAAGAAGGAGGAGGAGGAGGAAGAGAAGAAGAAGAAGAAGGTCGAGGAGAAGAAGGAGGAGAAGAAGAAAGAGGAGAAGGTAGAGAAGAAGGAGGAAAAGAAAGAAGAAAAGAAAGAGGAGAAGAAGGCGGAAAAGAAGGTCGAAAAGAAGGAGGAGAAGAAGGAAGAGAAGAAGGAGGAGAAGGTAGAAATTGTTGAAGCCATCGTGCCAATTCTGCTATCGAAAGGGCTTGTCCCTTGTATCTTTTGTGTCCCCCTTGTTTTTACTCCCCAGTAGATCAAGTGCAGCGTCACTAACACTTGTTAGTTGTCATCCCCCAGTACATACTATTATACGTACCCCATGCCCCATGTACACAATATACACTCGAAACATGATCATTCAAACGAAAATTTAATTCGATTGACAGAGAATTGTAAAATGAACGAGTCTCGCAAGGCCTTTAAAAATTATTTGAAAAATGTAAAAATAGGGAAAATTAACTTTTCGTTTGGTTCACACGACGATCCGGCTCTCTTGAAATTTCGATGTTGCGATACAAAAGGTAAAGAGTATCTGGAGCGACGAGGAAGAGTCCGATTACGATGAAAGCATCCTCGAAGAGGAAGTTGAGGAAGAAGAGGAAGAAGAAGTGGTGAGTGTAATCGAATCCAGCTTCGCGGAGCCGATTATCGAGGAAACTGAATCAGAAACAGTATCGCAGATGGAGGTACACGATCACACAACACGAACACGCATACTCGCTCTTTCCTTTCTCGAAACACTTTACTCTTCTACTCTATTTTTTCGCTCGTTCGAATTTTTTATTCGATTCTGCTCGAGTCATCTTTTCTCTACGCTTTCTCTCGAGGACAACTATTTTTGTTAAGCATTAAAATTCACGTGATTTTTTCAATATTTTCAAGGACGTACCCGACAACAAACCGAACGGTATCGACAAACCTGGTCTCAAGAAGGTACGAACAAATTTTTGGTACTCTCGCGGATTTTTTCCGAAAATAGGAAACTCGTGCACACACTGGTCCACACCATTCGCACATTTGCGAATTCATTCCCCCTTTTTGTGTGCACCTTGTATAGACCTTGTGATCGTTCTATGGCCCTTTGTTTCGATCCTAAGTTGTAATTGTTCAATCGTGTTGCAAAACGTAACAAGTCGTCGCTTAAGTTGTGTCGATTTTTAATGTTAAAAATATGGCAAGGATAAAATACGAACATTTATATATATATGGATATTAAACGTGATAAGAAGTAATGCAACTTATGGGACGATTCAGCATTCAACAGCCACAGTGAATAATCTACTAATCGAGTCGTGTTAATATTTCTGTTTCAGAAACTGGAAGTAATTCAGGTGAGTCACAAGGACCAGCTGCTTTTTCTCGAAGTATGCGAAGTATGCGCTCGAATCGTTTTATAGGCTTTTCCATTGCATTGCGAACAATCGTTTCTTTTGCGGCATTCGATGGCGATTCTATCGCGTGAATTTTATGCGAACGTTTATTTTCAGCTTTTTCTAACTAACCACCAGTCTTCTGTTTCAGCAATTTTTCTATCTTTTGCATTGTGGCCACCGCGATCACTAGATTTTATTTCGTTTCAGCTAAGTGCAATGCGTACACACTACCTTGTTCACAGAAAATCCATACTCAAGCTTTTTAGCATTTCTCTGTAGAAGAATGCGTACACACTACCCTGTTCACACAAAATGCATACTCGAGCTTTTTAGCATTCCTTTGCAACCAATGCGTACACACGAAATGCGATATTCAAGCTTCTTAGCATTCCTTTAGAAGCTGGGCTATATTATTTCTCCCTAAACACCCTGTCCCTCTCGCATGATCTATCTATACTTTGTTACTTTCGCATGCTTTTATATTTTCTGCGATACGAATGAATGAAAGAGAATGTGTGGAAGTTTAATCGATGTTTCTTCTTTCACGATACTCGCTAGGATAACAGCAGGTAAACCATTTATGTGAAATGTGCTTGTGTCTTGTTAAATATTAAATATTTCTTACCGATTGTTTTTCTGTCCTCGCGTAGAAGAAACCGGAAGAGAAAATCGCGGAGAAGAAGGAAGTGGAAAAGGTAATTGTTCGGATTCAAGCGAGAAAACACATTGTCGATGATTTTTTAACTAAAACGGTCTTTATATTTTTGTTCACAGAAGAAGATCGTGAAGAAAGAGGAAGAGAAGAAAGAGGTAATCTTACAGTTTTGTACTGATTAAGTAAAAAAACTTACTCTTTATGCTAATCTGATTCTTCTCTATGCCAGGAGGCCACGCTGAAGGCGGAGAAAACTGTGTCTCGCAAGCAGTCTATTAGCCGAGTAAGTATTACGATTCTTAGATCATTCAAAGGTTTCTTAGCGGAGTTATTCATTTTTGTGTTCGATTCGACAGATGGAGGAACTGCGAACGGAAAGCCGAAGGAGCTCCCTGGTCTCGACAGAAGAAACGGTGACACGCTGCTCTCCAATTTCATAAGACTGCGGATCTTTATGCTTTTATGGCTTATACAAATTTTCCAAAAATGCTGGAATATCTAATTCAATAGAATTTACGTCCCACTTTCTTCAAGTTTGTCTACGAAACTTGAAAATTCCATAAACATCCGCAGTCTATTCAGTATGCACAACCTGTTCGCGTTTGACACTCGAACAATCGTTATTAACAGCCAGCGAATTATTTATTTATATTTTTTTACACACGTAGATAAGCGAAGACGGCTATACATCACCGCGACGCATTTCGATTCAAAAGGTACACACGCACCCCGATCACGACACAAAATCCAATTCGTTTCACACGAACGCTAGATCGTCAATTCTAAAGCGAACTAATTGTTTGTTTATTTATCGGTTGTTTGTTGTTCTTCTGGAAACAGGCTGAAGAGGAGTACAAGTCGGAGAGCAGACGGTCTTCAATCGTCGAGAAGAAGAAGGTGACGACGGAGAAGGTGAGAGAATTGCAGATTGTAGTTTTCCTATTGTCGTTTTCTCATTTGTTCTTGTGTCGTCCCTACACACGATTGATCGATCCTCGAAATATTGTTATTAACATCGTGCAAGTCTCATTCGTTGACTGCAGATTTTATACATTGGACGAAGAATTTAAATTCATTCATTAATTATATTGAGAAGAAGATTTTTTGTTTTGTATAAAGATCTGCAGTCTAGACATTTTTATACATGTACATAGTGTGTTCCAGCAGTAGTATAGTTGGAAAAGGGATGAATTATTACGAGAAATAAGAAAGTCACAGATTGTCTAAAATTATTACTTCGTCGAATTCACCCCTTTCCCGAATATTTTAATAGTAGTTTTGTGATTTGAATGATTAAAAAAGTTCATTATCAAATACGAAAGCAGTAAGTAGTTTATGTGTGACCTCCTCGCGAACGACTTCAGGAGGCTATAGTAGTAGCTAATACTTAGTTGTGTTCCTTTTGTGCATGCACAAGTGCAGACAACAACGAGTCGAAAAACGAAAAATAGAATCCGGGTAGCGTATGATCTAAAGAAGTGTAGGAATTAGGGGATAGGACGATCAAAGCAGTTTTTGTTTTATTATTTTGATCTTTTAGACAGGTAGAGAGAGCCCGAGATTATGGTCCGCGTACACGGTCGTTCAAGACACGAAGGTACACGAAACACTATACTTACACGCTACACACCACTCATATTTTCTTAACACTAAATTCAGAAACAATTGCACAAGCAAAATTTGATTCGTAGACCAAAAGAAAAGGGACAACGTATTGTTTCAACTATCAGTTACTTGAATATTTATTAAATATTCCATTTAGTTAAAGAATTTCCAACTATTAGTTCCAGGACGAACCATTTTCGAAATACCACATGTTCAGACGAAAATCTGATAACGAGACCAAGGTAGTTGTAATTTTTATTTTCCGTCGAGAATGAGACAATTGTCTTCGACAATTTAAAGACACGATAGAGCACGTTCATTTCATTTCACTGCCATTTTAGGACACGCCTAACGCGAGACGCGTATCCATCACGGTAGAAAAGACAAGTATAAAGGTAGACTATGTTTCGATAATTGTCACAGTGCTGATAAATTTTTGGCCATATTTTCTGCGAGTACTTGTTGACGCAACGATATTATTTTAGGACACGATTAACGAGGCGTTGCTCAATCTTAAGCCGTACAGACGCAGATCTTTTAAAGAGATAGAGGTACACTAGACACTATGCATACTTGCAGTAAACCGTTGCAGTTTTATGCAAATACCTTGTACACGCAATTTCTAATCACGATTTTAGGTCGCTCTTCCGCCACGAGTTAACGATAGAAAGGGTTCTCTGATCAGAAACGGCGAGGTACACGGTTCACACTATTAATTATTAGGTTGTTGCATACGAGCGATTCTAAAATTTATAAATTTATAAGCTTGTAATTTTCACAAAACTGTTCAGTGTCTTGGTCAGAATTTTTACCACAATTTACAGCAATACTGTCAATTGTTTTCATTCGTGTCGTGTGCAGCAGCTTAATTGCAATCACACGAAGACACCCACACGCAGTAATTGTTTTATTTTGTTCACTATAGGACACAGCAGCGCTTAAACCTAAGCAACAATCGCACAAACCAAACGATGAAATTGAGGTAGTTTATTATTCAATTTTTTTTATAACAATCGTAACGATAGGTTTAATAACGATGGGCATTTTAGGATATTTGGGCAGACAAGCCAAAAGATCGCGAAGTAAAGCCTATTAAAAAAGAAATGGTACCGCACGTAAATGATACGCACACACCAAAATCAATACACGCACCGTCTACAAAGAAATTAGATGACGAGATAGAGGTAGTGTACCATCGAGAATTTTTATTTTTTTATTTTTCGGGTCGGAAATTCTCACTTGCAAAAATATTTTTAGGATATTTGGACAGATAAACTAAAAGATCGCGAAATAAAACCTGTCCAAAAAATTGAGGTATTGTTCGCAAATAATTCCAATTGCCATTAAAGCAATGAATATATTTTTACGAAATTGCAATTATTCCAGGAAACATTACACACACCAAAACCAATACACACGCCGTCTTCACAGAAAGTAAATGTTGAAATAGAGGTAGTATATCACCGAATATTTCTATTTTTATATTTTTTGAGCCGGAAAACCAATTGCAAAAATATTTCTAGGATATTTGGGCAGATAAACCAAAAGATCGCGAAATAGAGCCTATTAGAAAAGAGAAGGCGCCGCACGTAAATGATACGAATACACCAAAATCAATACACATACCGTCGATACAGAAAGTAGATAACGAGATAGAGGTAGTGTACCATCGAGAATTTTTATTTTTTTATTTTTTGAGCCGGAAATTCACTTGCAAAAATATTTCTAGGATATCTGGGCAGATAAACCAAAAGATCGCGAAATGAAGCCTATTAAAAAAGAAAAGATACCGGACGTAAATGATACGAATACACCAAAATCAATACACACACCGTTTACACAGAAAGTAGATGACGAAATAGAGGTAGTGTATCGGCGAAAAATTAGTTTTCTATTTTTAAAACTGCAAACTCATTCACGAAAATACTTCTAGGATATCTGGGCAGATAAACCAAAAGATCAAGAAGTAAAGCCTATTAGAATAGAGAAGGTATTGTTTGCAAATAATTCGTGTTCTCCAACTTTTTGGAATTGACGAATATATTTTTACAAACGTCGAATTATTACAGGAAACACCATTTGCATCAGAACCTACACACAAACCAAAATCGTTACACACACCGTCTACACAGAAAGTAGATGACGAGATAGAGGTAGTGTACCATCGAGAATTTTCTTTTTTTTGTTTTTTTGAGTCGAACGTTCATTTGCAAAAATAATTTTAGGATATTTGGGCTGATAAACCAAAAGATCGCGAAATAAAACCTATTAAAAAAGACAAGGTTCCGCGCGTAAACGATACGAATACACCAAAATCAATACACACACCGTCTACACAGAAAGTAGATGACGAAATAGAGGTAGTGTACCATCGAGAATTTTTATTTTTTTGTTTTCTGAGCCGGAAATTTACTTGCAAAAATAATTTTAGGATATTTGGGCTGATAAACCAAAAGAACGCGAAATAAAACCTATCAAAAAGATCGAGGTATTGTTCGCAAATATAATTTTAATTGTCATGAAAGCAAGAATATGTTTTTACGAAATTGCAATTATTACAGGAAACATTACACACACCAAAACCAATACACACACGGTCTATACAAAAAGTAGATGACAAGATAGAGGTAGCGTAGCATCGAAAATTTTAATATTTTTATTTTTTGAGTGTGAAATTCACTTGCAAAAATATTTCTAGGATATCTGGACAGATAAACCAAAAGATCTCGAAACAAAGCCTATTAAAAAAGACAAGGTACCGCACGTAAATGACACAAAAACACCAAAATCAATACACACACCGTCTACACAGATAGTAGATGACGAAATAGAGGTAGTGTACCATCGAGAATTTTTATTCTTTTGTTTTCTGAGCCGGAAATTTACTTGCAAAAATAATTTTAGGATATTTGGGCTGATAAACCAAAAGAACGCGAAATAAAACCTATCAAAAAGATCGAGGTATTGTTCGCAAATATAATTTTAATTGTCATGAAAGCAATGAATATGTTTTTACGAAATTGCAATTATTACAGGAAACATTACACACACCAAAACCAATACACACACCGTCTATACAGAAAGTAGATGACGAGATAGAGGTAGTATACCAACCAAAATTAATTTTTTTCCCATATTGAGGGTTTGAGAGTTCACACAAAAAATACTTCTAGGATATCTGGGAGGATAAACCGAAGGATCGCGAAATTAAACCCATTAAAAAATACGAGGTACATTTGCGAGCTCGCAAATAAAATTTCAAAATGTAATCTTTTTTTTTATACAAATCACATTTTCAGGAGATTCCGACGTCTGAGGTCAGACCGCGCGATCAGAAGATAGATAATGAGATAGAGGTATACAGATCGTATTTAATTAGCTAGATTACACTTAAAAAAAACAAACATTGGAATAAATGAACACTGTCGATCGAATCGATTTTAGGATATCTGGGCAGATAGACCGCAGGATCGCGAAATCAAACCGATCTTTAAAGAGGTACACAGTTTATTCGTTCCCAGTCGAAATACTATATATATCCCATTAAATTTTATTTATTCATATTTTTTTATTTTCTCAATTAATTATTCTAGGACGCCCCAAAACCGACGTTGAACAATTCTACTGACAGAATTGATTCCTTGAAACCAAACTCCAAATCCTCGCTGGCTGAACCCGCAGACACAATAGAGGCAGACACGGTGAACTGAATTAATAGACTTTATTTTCTCTAAAATCCGAATTTCTGAGTTACGCTACTGTGAAAATTACACATTTTTTAGGAGGAGCAAAAGCCAAAATTAAAAACGACTCGTAAAAAAGTTGATTCGAAAAAGGTACACTCGTGGATCATTACACGTACACAGTAACAGTTCATAAAAATTGTAATGCACAACGAAATCTCGACAAAATAATTAATTTCACGATCGTTTTAGAAAACGGAAGGGAAATCGAAATCTACCGCTCGTAAAATCGACGACGCGGGCAAGGTACAATTTATTTATTATTTTTTTTTATTTCTACGGAATTTCTGAAACCGTGGAAGACAGTTTCTTTTAATTTTTTTTACCATTTATTTACACTTTTAGAAGAAAGATACGGTCGCCAGACGTAGGTCATCGACAAAGTCGACCGATGGTTCTCAGGTACAGGGAATACAGAGCACGATAGTTGTTAGCGACGTGTCATCAGCTATTTACGCTATTTGTATTTGTTTACTTTTTATTTTTTCCATGTTACGCTTGTTGCTCGCTCGTGCGATTATTATCCAGGAGGAAGAGCCTGCGGTAGACTCGAAAGATAATGGCGCAATTACCAATGGGACCAAGGTACATACCAGAAGTGCAAATACACACATACGGGTCGAAATTGTTCATTAAAAAATCGTTGACTTTTCTGGGATTCTATAAAAGAAAAAGAACTGCACTGAAATTGCTGTGGCTTCAATTTGTTATGTTAAGATAGAAGTATGGTTGTTATTAGAGCGTGTTTTATCCTGTCCATGTTTTTTCTAGAAGGAGGAAGTCACCGCAAAAACGAAGACCGTCGGAAAGGTGGAGACAAAGGTACAAGGTCAACGACATCCCCCTTTTATAAACAAATCTTAACATTTACACATGTCACAGTGTGCACAGAGTACATAAAAAGACCGACAGTTACATGATTCGTTAATTTTAGGAGGCACCCAAACCTAAACCCAAGGTAGAGGAGGCAAAGGTACAGACGACACATGTACACCGACATGTACATTATTGTTACACTATCGAGTTACTCGCATATTCTTGCAAGAAGAGTCTTACACGTTCCATTGTTCATTTTCTAGAAACCAGAACCCGCAAAACCACAGACCACTCCCGGTAAACCCGCGGAGCCTAAGGTACAATGCAAATCCTCTTTTTTTCGCGTTATCATTTTTTTGTATAGATATCGTAGTATGATATTAACAACCATAATACACGAAACTGTCGTGTTTTAGAAGGAGGAGCCCGCCACGAAACCAAAGACCACTCTCGGTAAACCCGAAGAGGCAAAGGTACACTATATTACACTGATAATTGTTACACAATCCTTACACAAATCAGAGCACACTACACGAGATAAAAACAATTTTTAGGAACAAGAACCACACACCAAACCAAAGACTTCTCTCGGTAGACCAGAGGAGCCGAAGGTACACTACATTACACTTTCGATTTTTATTACAACTATTCACACCAGTTAGTGCATGAATTTAGTGCACAATACACGAAACAACTATAATTTTTAGGGACACGAACCAGACACGAAACCAAAAACCACTCTGGGTAAACCAGAAGAGGCCAAGGTACATTATACTACACTATCAATTCTCTTATACAACTATTTACACAAGTGTTATACGCATCAATGCACTGTACACGAAACATACACATTTTTAGAAACAAGAACCAGAGACGAGACCCAAGGCTACTCTCGGTAAACCCGAAGAAGCAAAGGTACACTATATGACGCTTTTTTAAAAATACAAATATTACAACCGACAAATACATTTTTTAGAGACAAGAACCAGACACAAAACCCAAGACCACTCTGGGCAAACCAGACGAGGCAAAGGTACACGATAATACATTACACAATTACACGAATGACAGTTTCGTTTTTTTTTATACAAATGTTACACCGAGAAATACATTTTTTAGAGACAAGAACCAGACACGAAACCCAAGACCACTCTGGGTAAACCAGAGGAGGCAAAGGTACACTACACACTCAATTTTTTTTTCACATGTTGCTCGACTCAATGCACTATACACGAAATTAATACATTTTTTAGAAACAAGAACCAGACACGAAACCCAAGACAACTCTGGGTAAACCAGAGGAGGCAAAGGTACACTACACACTAAATTTTTCACATGTTGCTCGACTCAATGCACAATACACGAAACAAATACATTTTTTAGAAACAAGAACCAGACACGAAACCCAAGACCACTCTCGGTAAACCAGAGGAGGCAAAGGTACACGATAATACATTGCACAATCACACGAATCTTGCTAAAATCTAGAAAAGCACAGTTAAAACAGACGAATACATTTTTTAGAAGGAGGAACCCGCTCCGAAACCCAAGACCACCCTCGGTAAACCCGTAGAGGCAAAGGTACATGAGAACTCACGTCACATTACACTTGTATTTTGAATACTTTGAATATCTCAAACGATTTTTTGAGAACGTAGAATGCGACTAGTTAAACTCGTCCCTTTTTGTAGAAAGAAGAACTCGCCCCGAAACCCAAGGCTACACTCGGTAAACCCGAGATACCAAAGGTATATTAAATTGGCCTCTCTCGCACTCTAATTCTCTCATTCTCTCTGTGCCTCGCTCATTCTCTTGACGTAACTCGAATATAACTCACGTGACCTCCATTCTTTTTAATCATCCGCACCATTTAATACTTTACGTCATCTTGCAATCATGCCAAACAGAATTGCTGCGCACATCGCGAAGGACTGTCTATATACATGTATTTTTTTCAGCGCACTTCGAGCCTGAGTGATTCTAGCACCGAATGCAATAACATTTTTTGTTTCTACAGCAGGAACTCATTCAGAATCATCGTAACAAGCAGTTTTGACTAATCATTGTATCGCTGCGATACCAACGCTGTTGCACTCATGATTAATCCAGTTTGAAATGAGTGTTTAATTTTTGTCGTATGTTTATTTTACAGACAGAGGAACAGCCGAGGAAGTTCAGCTTGAAACCCGTTTCCAAGGTAATTTTGCTCTAGAGAATTGTATCTTGATGTTTTACCTACTGGCTGATGCTTAACAATTTCTGATCATTTCTTTGGGAATTATTTTGATAGAGTAATAATGAGATAGTTTCCCGGTAGCTAAAGCATTCGTTAAAATAGGGAACAATGTTTTCCCACGGCTAACAATAAATTGTTCTATCAGCAGCTGGAGGAGGAGAAGAAGACTTTGCAGAAGGTGGAGCTCAAAGTGAGTAACAACTATCGAAAATCAATCTAAAACACACTCTGCGTAACTCGATTACGTCGATACTTGTAAATCGGTATACCCGACTCGTGAGAGATCATGCGAAGTAAACGATCATATTGAACACAGCCCACGTCAACGACCGCGGCCGGGGAGAAGTCAGGACCACGTAAACCACCGAAACGCGAAATTAAAGCCGAGAGCTTTCAATTTGTCCAACTCAAACCAGTTGCGAGAGATCCCAAAAAGCCTCAACAGGCTGAGAATGGGAATGAGATTGAGCTGAAGGTATCCCTGCGATAGGGAATCAACATTATATATTTATTCTCTCTGTCTCTCTGTCTATCTCTCGACTGGCTCTTCTTCGTCTATCTTCAATCTACGATCTGTCTACGAAAGATTCATCACTTTTACACAAACTGTTTCCTTCACTCTTCACTTTCTGTATTATAGTCTTTGATGTTCTCTCTGCTTCCTGTACTACTTCTTCGTCTTCTATATTCTCCACTTTTCATAACACTTCTCTCTGTACTTTTCATTCTGAGAGCACCAGTTTCTGTATTCTTCACTTTTCACAACTATTCTCTTTATTCTTCGCTTCCTAGATTACTGTTTTCTATACTCTTCGTTTTCTACGTCACTTTGTTCGTATTTCTACGTATTCTGTATTCTTCGCTTTCTACACTACTGTTTCCTATACTCTTCATCTTCTTCAACACTGTATTCTACACTCTTCACTTTCTGCGTTACTGTATTCTACATTCTTCGCTTTCTACACTACTGTTTCCTATATTCTTCATCTTCTTCCATACTGTATTCTACACTCTTCACTTTCTACGTTACTGTATTTTACATTCTTTGCTTTCCACACTACTGTTCCCTATACTCTTCATCTTCTTCAACACTGTATTGCACACTCTTCACTTTCTGCGTTACTGTATTCTACATTCTTTGCTTTCCACACTACTGTTCCCTATACTCTTCATCTTCTTCAACACTGTATTCTACACTCTTCACTTTCTGCATTACTGTATATTCTACATTCTTCGCTTTCCACACTACTGTTTTCTATACTCTTCGTTTACACTTCGTTTATACTTCTTCTTATACTCGTCTCTATACTGTATTCTATCTATATTCTGTACTTTCTATATCACTGTTTTCTGTGTTGTTCACTTCACAGCACTACTTTCTATACTCTTCTCTTCCTATATTTTCTACTCTCTCCACTCACACCACTGTTTTCTACGTACTTCATACTTCAGCACTGTTTTCACATTCCACTTTTCAGCACACATTCTTCGCCTTCTAAAAAAATCTTACTTTCTGTACTCTTATACTTGGAGCACCAAGCTTGGAGTCTTTCTCGATGTCGCCGATAACCAGTGACACGATCTATCGTTTCTACGACACTGTCTACTATCTATCTTTCCAACGCTTGATCTCTACAAAAGAAAAGGGGATCGTATTGTCAATAACAGAATCTGCGAGGCTGCCTGTTAGCCTCCACTAATCGCAACGATTTCACAGCAAAGCATCTCCAAATGGCGGAGAATCTACCAAATATTGACAGACTCGCTTATAATTGAATCGACTCTCTTCTACAGTGTCGTCAATGTTCTACCACTTTGTATAATACTTTACGGCTTCGATTTTAACACTGTTGGATGTTCCGACGATTCTATTCTGGTTACTGATCCTGTGCTGTTCGATGCCACGTAGAAAACCGAGAAAGCCGTAAAGACTGAAGTTAAAAAGAAAACGGCCCAAAAGGGGAAGGAGAGCACATTCGAGCTTCCGGAGATTCCAGATTATGAGAGACCGGTGCTGGAGAAGCCTCAAGAGTTCGACTTCGGCGATCGCGTGGGTCGTGACAAAACGAAGCTCGAAAGGCCCGTTACTCAGGTACCAGAATGTTGCTCTTACTTTATTCGGCATTTCAAGTCTCAGATCTTTGAGCATAGATTTGCAGATTCGATATTACGATTAGCCAGACTCGAAATATCAGGTTTCCGAGAAAGATAAAATGATATACACGGTGGAGCAGCTTTTACCCACTTTCAATTTCTTTCTAAAACTTCTTTAAAGTTCTTGTGGACAAATAATGAGATTATTGTAGATTTTTATGTTTTTGGATGATCACAGATAGTTACATTTAAAGCATAAAAATATGCGTGGAATATCTAAAGTGCAACATCATTGAACATCGTAGAAAATTTTGGTTACTGACATAAGGCTTGACAATGACAAAATGTAGAAGCGGCAGGAACTTTCTTTGTCACCTGATAAAACGAATAGTGTTTGATTTATTTTCTCTAATTTCAAATAATCTAGAATTTCGAAAGACGGATTTTTAATATATATAAATGTTGAAAGAAATCCAATAGTTATAAGCAGACTGCGGGCGTGTAAGCTGCGAGAATTTATTTATGAGTTTTTCGATGAAAGGTGACAAGCGAGATAAAAGCCTCATTGAGCATTACGACGACAGCAGTCTGATTATAAATGGAGCGTCACAGTGTTGATCGTTACTAATGAGTTTTTCTTTTCACGCGGACTGGCAGAAATTCGACTCTAAGGTGAGCAATCCTCTGTTATTAATACGAAAATGAGAAAGCGATTTTGCCAAGCCGCTGTCCGCCGCTTCACCCAAGAAATTGGAAGAATTTTGCAATCCGTCGGCCAAAAGCGATTCGATCGTGGCTCGTCAAAATTTCGTAAGCTCGTAAATGATCGAGAACGCGGACCGGGATCGGCTCGGCAATACTCGTTAAACACTTATTATACTCTCTTCTCTATAAGTATACACACTCGTATGTCCGTAGATTTTGTAATAACTGCACTGCGGATCTTCATGCAATTATGGCTTTTGAAAATACGACAGAATTTAGTACGATATTTATTTATCACAGATCTAAATGAGTTTCTTAAAATTCGTCTACAAAAATTGCGAATTGCATAAACATCCGCAATATAGCAATAACATTGGGTCTTACTATATCGATTGGCTACATCGTCCTATAATCCCTCTATTATCAAAAAATAAGAACATCACAGAATGTAGTATTCTTTTGTAATGCAAGTATCAAGTATCAGACCATTTTGCAATGCGTCCATTTTTTCCACTGTGGTACGAATCGGATCGATTAGGATCAAGTGACTCACGTAATTGACCAAATGCACTCTGAAACGGAATAGCTCGTAAACTAATCCTTCCAACGTCTCAAAAAAGAAATCGAGCTGTAGGATCCAATTTCGAAAAAGTTATTCGTCTTTAAAAGGTGTACGAATACTTTGTACACCCACTGTAGCTTCTCCAGAAATCTCAAATACGCTGATAGCGAACGCGTTAAATCGTTCGCTCTGTCTTCTGAAAAAGTCTCGAGTCGTCTGGTCCACTTTAAAAGAGTTATTCTGATCAAGAGGGTGTCAGATGAATCACGTGAGTCACGTCGCGTCCTCAGCGGAGACTTGAGCAATATTAAAGTGCATTAAAGACGGGGATTCACGCGGATCCGGAGCACTATGCGTCGGGTGTAGGCGTCGTCGGTGTTTCAGCGTCGGCGTCGATCCTGAGACGCTCTTAGACGTTCGCAAGAAGAGCCCGGAGCCCGCAATTAACGCGACACGAGGGAGAGCTAATAATCGGACTAGTAAAACCACGTTTCGTTTGGCAACCGATGGATATCTCCTTGTGCCTCCGCTTCTATCGCCTATCGCGCATCCGGATAAGTCCGCTGAGAGGGGGAACTATCTTGGCAAATAGCTGCTCGTATATTAGCCTACCCCCCTTTCGGTGGCCCCCGAGATTTTTCGTCGACGCGGGAATCGAGGATGGAGAAAATGTCGTTCGCTATTTTCGGTGTTATTGCGTCCGGCCCCTTTGCCCGCTCTACCCTATATACCTATCGCTTAGCTATCTCGCAAGCTCCCTTCGATCTACCGTGCGATTCGGCAGATCAGTCTCGATCCAGTCTTAATCTACGGACGATCGTGATCATCGGGCTCGCGTACCGCGTTCCGCGTTCACGTTCGAGTTCGAGTTCGAGTTCGAATTCGGGTTCGAGCTGCTCGAACGTCTCCCGTCGCCGTGAACCGCGAGGATCCAGCAGGATTATTGATCCACCCGTTTGGTACGATCGGATTCTAACGAAATTTGATAGGTCTCGCGATATCTGGCAGCTTTCATCCCCTTTCTCTTCCGATGATTTTATATCGGATATCTTCACTCTTTGTAGATATAGATCGTGCTCTTTTTGTTGGGGAAACGATCGATTCGATCTGTTTTGATACGAGGTCTTAAGCGGGGGTGTCAAGTTTAAGGGAGAATCGAGTATCACAAAAGAAATATGAAACTGTTGATTGAACTGAAGACAATTTTTGTTTTTGCTTCTTCAAAGTCATATCGGTTGCAGAATATTTGATTATCCATCGAATTCGTATTCCTAAAAATACAAGATTGTGCAAGATTCAACCCTTTTAATGCCGATAGAAAATTAAACGTGAGCCAAAGATGCCGAGCCAAGTTTATGATACTAAAGAGGAATCCATAAATTAATAGATATCGGTTCTAATATTAGAATAATATTTTAATATGCTACTGTCGCGTACGCGGTTCTCGCAAGTGCAGCCAACGACGATATATCGTTTTCGGCACTGAAAGGGCTGAAGCATAAAATGGGTGAACTTCCACCTGAGAAGCGTACGAGGATTAACCCAAATTGAATTCAATGAAACGAAAGTTGCCTTTAAACCTCGAATATATGAAATTACTATTCAACCCAATACTTTTATCGTCACGCACGATTAAGCTTCAGTTACTCTTACTCCACTTTCTACATGAATATTTGATAGTGTCGTCGACACCTTTGTTTATGCTCGAAACACTAAATTTGAAGTTTTGAGTAATGAAAAGTTAATGAACAAACTAGATTCGTAACTTCATTCTCCTTTGATTACTTTTGCCACCACCGTACCTCGAAGACCGCTCGTTCTACGGCGCTAAAATTGATTTATTACAATTCCCGGACCCGTTCGGAACTATTAAGAGCTGCCAGAGCGACAGGCTCATCCCGCGACTCGTTCTTCCACCAAAGTTCCCCAAAACTGATCTGGTTGGTTTCGTGATCGCAGCCGAAAGTGCCGGAGATCAAAGCTCCCGAGGCGCCGAAGATCGAAGTGATCAAGGACGTGACTCCGGCTGGAAGCAGAAAGGGTTCTCTGATACCAGGCAGCGGGACCAGCAGTCGGCGTGGTTCATTGATACCGCCGGAAGAATTGGGTCGCAGGCCCAGTCTGATCATCAGTGACGAGGTATGTTACGAGCTATCTATCCCCGAGCCGAAGGTATATCGACTACTCTTCTGGGAACCGCATAGAACGCATCACCCGCTGCAACAATATATCTTTTACGAGTTGACGTTCTTCTGCACCTCGAAGAAAAATTTCTGGAAATTCTCTGTCGAACAGGAAGACCATCTGTCTCTCTCTAAAGAAGAGATATCGTTGCAGCGACCTCGAAGAACGGTTCGATTCGCTCCGAGAGAGATCGGCACCGAGCCCCGAGACGAACGTTATCGCAGAAGTTTGTTAATCGAGGTCCCTTTGTCAGATTGCCAAGCAAACGTTCTTAATAGCCCCGCGATGTCCAATGCTTGCCCCAAAAATAATCACGTTCGAGCCTATTTTCGTGTAATTACTCACGAAGAAAATGCTCGGGTTCGCGGGAGGCGACCGACCGTGTCCAAAACCTGAAATCGGCGATGTATCATAAACGACGACCGACAACGTTCTTCTCCAAGAGCCTCGAGGTCCATGTATCATCCCTGGTTTGGCCACCGGTCTCTCTCTCTCTCTCTCTCTCTCTTGCTCTCTTTCTCTCTGTGTTGAAATTGGCTGGGGAAACAGCGAGCTAAGCTACGGAGCGAATCGACGATCGTTCGGACGAGGAGGGCGAGAAAGAGTTGCTCACGGTCACGGATTGCGATCCAGAAGAATCTGGGATCGAGACACGCGATCCAAACCGTAGAAGTTACTGTCGAAATTGACACCTTTCTGAGGCTAGCTACGCTGCCAGAGTTGCCGCACAAAAATAATCAATTCCAAGTCTTTCAGCACGATTTTGAAGTAATAAGACCGAGAGCAACTCCGAGCCAAAGGATTGAGACTACGGCTATCGATTTGATCCAGGAGAAATTTCTTCGGGTAGTATCACCTCCTCTTTTTGCAATGTTCAATTTAACCACGAATATTGGGACCATCTTTGTAACGTATTATCGAGTATTTTCAAGCATTCTATCGATTGACTAGCATTGACGTATTCGCATTATTTACATGTAAATATTTTAATAGAAATCCGTCCGCTTAACTACGTCAACATTCCACTATCTTCTTTCCTTTTCCATTTGATAGTTGCGAATATATCAATGCTGCTCTGAAATCGTTCATACGTTTCTAAAGTCGATATTATCACCTGGATCCCTAGCTCTAGTCGACATCCACTCTAGACCAGTAGCCATTGTAAGAACCTAGGTAGATCAGCGGCTACTGTTGGCCCTAGACCTTGTTGGAGTTTTTTTCTTTCTTTTCTGAGTTCCGTAGAGTGATGTCAATGATACATAGTGATCCCACTTGGGTGATAGTCTCTTAGAGGTAGATGCCGGACACCCTTAGTGTCGGCAGAGCGTGACAGCTAGCCCAGCATAATTAATCCCGTTCGTGAAACGTCCAAGCAGCCCAGCTTCTGGAACAAAAAACAGAACCCTAATCACGTACACGTTCATTTCACTCTCTATCCTTGACAAATCCTTTCTATTCTTCGCGAGACCGTTCCAGCTGTGAACAGAGCCTACGATCGAGAGGATCGATCGAGACCTGTGCGGAAACAACTTGGAAAGACGAAAAAATGGAGTGGTGTTCCTCTGTCTATGTTCAGACAGGAGAGGAAAGCTTTCGCTGAATTTGCGACGAGCAACATGCGCGCGTGATTAACAAATTACGATTATACATACAGTCACAGAATATATATAGATACACACACACACACGCACACACACTAGCGTACTTGGAAGAGGTGCGGATTAGTAAAGGACAGTTTGGTTCATAGGAGAATAGGAAGCTGCGACCAGGCGAGGTGGTGGACGAGCGCAAGGTGAGAGAAATCACTGAGAATCGAAGAAAGCGAATGCCTCGTCTGCAACCTTACTCGATTACTACCACAATCTGCACTTGTCTCTTTATCACTGTTTCTTTCTTTCTTTCTTTCTTTCTTTCTATCTATCTATTTTATTCTTACTTCTATTGTTTTCTTTTTTTGGGATCGATTTTATTTTCTACCACTATTTGACTCACACGATATTTCTCTCTCGCACACACTCACCGATTGGAACACGTTGAACGAAGAGAAAAACCGAGACTCCCATTCAAGCACGTTGCCCCTGTTTCCGGTCTGTGTTTCCGGAATGCGCGACCCGTGTCTGTCTCTTCGTTCAATCCTGCCTGCTCGCCACGACTCATTTATCGATACTGCTCGCTGGATTACGGAACCGAACGACGATCTCGTGGAGATCATTCGTTGATCGGACGAGATCGACGTTCTCGCGAGCCGAGGTTCTCGCGTATCCTTTCGCTGCCTGTTTTCCGTATTACAAGTTGCTCTTGTATGGGTCTGATAAACGGTTCACATAATTTTCTTGTACAATCTGCAGTCTGCATTCATCAAATTCAATTGACTTTTATTATAGTATGCGGCTGAACAAATCAAGTGCATCTGTAGAAATTCAGCAAATAAATTCTCACGTAGCTTTGTGTCTGCAATGATCGAAAAACTCGATGCCAAAATCGAACAAAATCTGCTGTGTCCATTTTCTTGCGCCGACGTACAGTGGGGTAAAACGATGAATTTTGAAAGAACTTTCTATAGAAATGAGGTA
Source organism: Lasioglossum calceatum (assembly GCA_963966675.1). Classification (NCBI taxonomy): domain Eukaryota; kingdom Metazoa; phylum Arthropoda; class Insecta; order Hymenoptera; family Halictidae; genus Lasioglossum; species Lasioglossum calceatum. The sequence goes on from OZ016540.1 coordinate 13,225,108, forward strand.
GAGCCATAATTTCTTTTTTAAATTAAAGCTGAAATATTGCAGAATATGGGAAAACAGAGAGATTATGGTACGAACGTTTTATAACTTTAAACATCTGTGTTAAACTTGCAGAATCACAAGAAAATTGGGTACGGATAGATGTTTTTCTTGACATGCTGTATATCATTTCCCGTGGATTTTGTCACGCTGATTTCAAATCTGGTCGCAAAATTTGTTTACCACTTCAGGATCTCTCTATTTTTCCCGTATTCTGCAATATTTCAGCTTTAATGTAAAAAAGTATCATCGCTCTATCTCATTTCTATCGAAAGTTCTTTGATTTTGACACTTCTCGCTTAATCAAAACGAGTGGAATCGGTGAATGAATTCCTACAGAAGCACCTTCGCGTTCCCTACCAGTCGTAGAACCAAAAATACAAACGTGCCGCGGTATTTTACGAATCCACGAACGCTGTAAATGTCGAAAGATCCGCAGTCCCGACAACGATGTACACCGCGTAAAGCGGTTGAGCTAGAAAACACGACGTTCGTTTGAAATATGGTCGGGTTTGAAATATAGCAGCGTTTGAAATATAGCAGCGTTTGAAATATAATGTTCAATCTCGACGACGATAGGTAGTATCGGCAGCCAAAAGGGTCAAACTAATCGCGACGACGACGACGACAACGACAACGACGTCGACGGTGGGATATATTCGTTCTCTCGAGCGTGTAGAACCTCGGCTCGCGTACACCACTTCTTCTTTATAATATAATAATTCTTGACGTAAGAGAATGCACCACTGCACCATTGCACCAACGCACTACTGCACCTGGCACGGATCTGCTGCAAAACCACGAGTCTATGCGCACTCTCTACTCAATTATTGACACCACGATATTCACATTAATACTCGGCCGGCCGCTCCACGGTGACCACAATAATATCTAATAATAATAATACCACCGAATAATATCGAACAACAATAATAACGGTAACAAATAAATAAGATAAGTAATAGGGTTATGGAGAAGCGACGAAAATCCGAGGCGTGTCTGGCTCGCGAGACGGGCTCGAGACGACCCCTCGACCCTAAATCATTAAGTATACAAGGTTTCGAATTCCCTTTGGCATGGATCGCAGGCTCGTAGATTACATTTTGGCAAGCATTGTCGCGAAAGGACAGCCATCGGCGTTAACAAATGCCTAGACAAGCGACAAACATCCACGGCACGTGAGATTGGTCCGCGGGGCCGTGCCACCGGGAGATGACAGTGTGCAGCTGCAGTTGCAACTCTCTCGGTTGCAACAACCCCCAGGACAATCCGTAATTTTTCTCTCGATGAGAAGTTTTATCCAGACACCTCGAAAATGAATTAGTTCAAGAGCGAGCTCGACCATACACTCGAAACATTGTGCGAAGCGTCGAAATGCGCGACACGCGACGCGTAAGACGCATTCTTACGCGCGCGCGTCTCCGAACACTTGTTATCCGATGCCAACGCTCGGATCCGACTATCAATTTGCCGGACGCGAAGGCCGACTCTGACTTATGGTAGCGCACGCTTAATACCCTGGCGTCGATTAATCAAAAGCGCCCGCGATCCAATGGACACCCTCTCGGCGCGGCGGCCGTGTTCCGCTCGGATTCGTTATTTCTGGCGGTTTTCCTCGAGCTCGTTAGCCCGCAGACCCGCCACGGATTCCTCGACCGATTTTCTCGGATTCGAATTCGGATTCAGATCTTCTCGATCACTCCCTTCCCCATTCGTGTTCACCGTTTCTCCTTCTTGCGAATACCTCTTGTCTTTAGGCTTGTTCGTCATCCGACCGTTGGCGAACCACGAACTGATTTACGCGACTCCGTGTTGTCTAGATCGCTCTCCTGCTCGACAGGCGCGAGGCAATTAACCCTTTTGCTAACGAGGACAGGTAGCATGCTCGCTTAATGTCGGAGACACGACGGCTGTAGATCTTGTCTACCTTTGTTATTGATGCGGAGTGTTCGAATTCAACATTCGCAGCTATTGAAGTAGAAAACCTGCCTGTTGATGGAAATGGCTTAACCCTGGATCATCAATCTTTCGTAATAATGGAAATTTAGATGTCTGACGATTCGTCAAATCTTTCAACCCATTTTAATGTCAAATATAAGCGAATCTTAAAAGCGAATCAGAAAGCCAATTTCGTACATACGTGACAAAAGCATTCAGCTATTTATCAGTGACCAATTTTCCATGAACATAGTTAGTTTGTTTGAATTTTATAGTATGTACAAATCAGATATTTTACAAAAATATTTTAGAATAGAGAACTATCCACGTGCCTCGCAATCGTCAAGCGGAGGAGACTCTGCAAACCATATTTTATTTAACTTGAATTGAATATGGACGGAAGGGAGATTCTCGAGGAACTCGGTCGACAAATTTCACAGCGTTTTTGTTAAATCGTGAATATATCGAACGACTCGATCGATCACCGAATTGTCGCGCACGCATCCGCACTTTCACATCTAATTGCACTTTATGCGGCTGACAAGCACCCGCGGATTGCCACTGCGAACGACCATTGCACCGCCAACACCGCAAATGCACCGGCCAGCCCGGTAAGGCGAGACCTGAACATCTCCAAAATCAGACCTTGTGATCGTCCTCCTTGGATTCCACCAACACCCACAACCTCGTGCCGTTTTTTAACCCCTTAACGCGCGAATACACGTCGCGCGGCTCACCGATCTATCATATTACACTCGCAGATTCACTCGATCACACTCGCAGAGTATTCCTCGATCCGTGTACGGTGTTCTGAAAATTCTGGCGCCGGAGAACTGCTTTTTCTTCGTGAAAAGGCGCGGCTTTTTCTGGAAATTTTTCATTTAAAAGGCAACCTCGTGTGAAGGGGATTGTGTGAACAGCGGATTTTATGCATTTATGACAAAAATCAGCAGGTGTAATTTAAAACAGTAAAAACATTAGAAGAATTTAAAAATATTGTTACATTATTGTCAACTTGTTAAACATATTCAGAAAGAAAATAAATTTCTATTTCACTCCAGTTGGTTGCAAATCGGGGGAAAAATTTCTATTTTGCATAAAGATCCGCTGTCTGCTCATACAATGTAGCAATGAAAGTGTAAAAGAGACTAAGACTTGAACTTCTAAACAAAATTATGATATACATATATTCTGCTTCATAATTTTATGAACCTTGCGTACAAAATTTTTCTTCGACGCAAATCCCGTGAACTTTGATAAGTAGAATGAACCAGCATTGGTCAGACGTATGCTCGAGAATCAATTTACGTTTCCAGCGAATCTTTTCACGAGGAACCGCGCATTTTGCCGATCGCGCCGCAGTTTCTGAAGCACAGTATACTCGGAAACCATTCGCAGAATCGAGAAGCAGTTAGGCTTTATTTTTGAGACGGATTCGAGAGAAACCAGTGCTCTTGACCGAAAGTCGTTGAGGGGTTCCGAGCCACACCGGAGTCCCATTTTTAAGTAGCAATAGAACAGTTTTGTCCTGCCCCCCTTGATCCTCTTGAAACAAAACTGAAGAAAGAGAATGACTATTCTGGATGAGTTCGCGCAACGAACCGGGAACTTCTCGCAGAAAAATCTGACACTCGCCTGTATAATCTTTTGCAGTTGGGAAGGCTACGGCCCGGCGAGGTGTTAGACGCCAAGGTGAGATTTGTGTTCGCTATAACACAAAGCTTACCCGCCCGAATATATCATGCGACATGTTTCTTTCTATGTTTCTCACCCGCCCCCTCATTCACCAATCACCCAAACACACCCTATTCTTTTTATTTTCACGATCTCTGTGTCTCCCAATTACTACTTATTTTTTTTCGCCGAGTCGTTACTTATTTATATTTTTGTACATCTCTTCATGACAAACATCACCGCTCCTCGCGAAAGGGCAGTGTCGATGACGACAGTGCCCCGATGTGGCAATGCACAGTTTGACAGCGAGAGAACTAAAACCAGAGTGTACCTGCAGCCCTCCAAGGGAGTCGCAATCAATACCGCCGCCGGATCACCGATAATTATTAATTCTGCGAACGTACCACTGTTTATTTTTCGATGATTTTGTCGGACTCACGCTACCATCCCCGCTATCGATCTGTATCGCCGCGGAGGCAACCCCTTGTTGTCGATGTCTTGTCCAAACAACAAACTACTGCGTAAGGGATCCGTTAAAAAGTAGTCAACAAATTCTAGATCCTATAAGTGCTACTTATAGAACAGGATTTGCACGAAAAAGTACAAATTGTTCACATTTTCAGGTCCATCAGTATCTTTCTTCTGAATCGAACACTTTAAATGCCAGCTCGGTCTGAAAAATTGCACAGAACAAAAGTCACTTGCAATTTCAACCCCCTTGAACTTTGCAGCTCTGGAAAGTTCGCTAGGGTAAATGTACCTATTACTGCGGGTGAAAGATTTTGCCCGAAATAAATTTTTACAATTCGATGAGAATGTATCCTCGTTGGCGATGCAAACAAAATTGTCAATCATATTCTCATATTTTTATAATCTCTGGATTTGAAAAAGAATTCTTCATAAAAGGTAAAAATAAGACCATTTTTCTTCTATCTCAATCACCAAAGGACTATTCTTCACATGATTATACGTTCTTTAATATTGCTTTAAATTGAATACAGGAAAGTTTTATTATTTTTAATAAATTATTTAATTTAATTTTTAAATTTAATAAATTATTTTTAATAAAACAATGATGAAGCATGATACCACAGTAATCGGTACAGTCACCCCCTACACCCAATACAAATACTATGAAAATCCATTAACAGATCTGGAGAAACAATTCTGTCTCGCATTTTCGACAGCGGTGGCATTCCAAGTGTTAATAGGAGATCTCGAGACCAGGGGTTGCGTCCGCGTCCCAGAGAGCACGCTGACAACCATACTCGATAAGTGTCCCGCCCCGAGCCACGCCCAGCCCCGAGAACAATCTGTTCTCTGATCTTAAACCCCTCTTTCACCTTCTTTCTTTTCTTTTTCATTTCCACGCGCTCCACGTACAGAGTAAGCTTGGCCGTCCCGGCGAACTGCAGGGGAAAGAGGTTAGCGAAATAAACGAAACTGTATCTACACATTTTGTCTCGCTCGTGTATTTGCCGTAATGTTTACGCGCGTGCTACCGCCGGGCATTCGTGTTCTGGACTTTGTTTCTTTTTGATGCGTGGCCGCAAAAAGCTCGCGAATTGTTCGCAATGCGTCTGTATATATTTGGCAAGGTGCGCGCCGACTCGTGCCGGCTGTTTTCACGACGAAACGAACAGTGGAGAAAAGCTCGCGCGTGCTTCTGCCGTGCCAGTTTATTTATTTATCTTATCATTTATTTCTTCTGACCGTCACAAGCACGCGGATGATTTTCTCCACATTCGCAGTCGGAGAGACAAGTCGCGCGCGGCCGAGCGCAGCGTTTAAACGTTTGCTTGATTCGAGCGAATACGGCGCGTATTCGACGAGTAGAGATTAGACATGGTGGTAAGAATTTAATTTTGTTCGTTGTACTACTCATGTAGTTTGCCAGTCTGTATATGTTTCTGTTTTTTATTTTTTTTTAAATTTTTTCCTATCTGTGCATCGATACCATTTGTGTACCACCGGTTCGGATGGGATCGAGATCGATAGATCCTTGCGAATACGCAAGGAAAATTTGTGAAGTGCTCTAAACATGTTCAGAAGAAGTTGGAAACCTGTCGGTACGAGAGCATCCAGTTTTGTTCATTTATTTTTATTCTATAAATTCATTCAATCAAGGTTCGATTATACTTGAACGTTTTTAACTATTTTATATCATTTACATTTTCCGAAGAATTGATCAACTTTGAGGCCACTTGAAAGCACTATTCTACTGTATTTATAGTATACTTTATCCCATCTTTAACCACCGGTTTTGTACAAATAGTTTATGATCGCTCGACGCTGGACGAGCCGCAGTAGTATAGTCGCGTTTTGGTCAGACGTCGCAGTTACTCGTCTTCTCGTTTAGATTTCACTGTGAATATGTTATCTACCTTGAGCCTATTGATACAGATTCCGTATAGATCTTGTTTCACGTAAAAAGAAGTTCCATATCATCATATACATATTTAAAATATTAATTCCAAAAATGAAAAAATCCATCCAGAATCCGCTTTGTTGGTTGTTAATCTTGAATTCTCAAAAGACAGAATCCAGAATCAACATACTTGATAAAAAGAACATGTTACTGCGACAAGTCCAACGTCCGACACTCGTGTCGACGAATTCACTTCATGTATGCTCGATCTGTTTCCATAGATAGTCTATGTATCTGTAAACATTTCACATCGTACTGACCATTGTACTCGCGGACAGAGTTCTCTTCAATGTTTTTTTGTTTTTAATTCGGTTCATCGTGTTCCTGTGAATAATCCTAATCGATTAGTTTGTAGATACTCGCCGGGGTGACCGAGATAACGAGAACGGTGACCAAGTCATCTGTCGGTGGTAACACTAATCGTCGTTATTCGTTCACAACCTCTCCATCGAATCGTTCCCCGATGTTATCAACTGTATCTCTCTCTCTCTCTCTCTCTTTCCCCTCTATCTCTTTCTCTCTCTCTCTATTGTTCTCTATATCCCCAGCCCACTGATTGTGCTCACAAATTGTATCTAAACGACACGCGAGGAAACTTTGTGGTTAACAAATTGTATCTAACAGCGACGGCGTGACGAGAAATCGAGGAGTTCCGGAAACCGTCACGGACGTCCAACACGCTCGTCAACGGCCCGTTAACAGAGAAGCATATTAAAGAACACGCGGGCGAACTCGTTCTGTTCGTCTAGCTGCTTTTGTGGTTAACGAGCACCCGTGGTATATCTACGATATCGGCTTAGTTTTTATTTGCACACGCACCGTACTCATTGTATTGTAATACTCTAATTCGCGCGAGACGCGACCATCGACGGCACACACTGCCCATCGAACTTCGTTCGTCCACGATCAGACCACGGAATTTTACGCCAATTTACATCCCTTAAAACACTTACCAAATCAATCTTTAACCAGGGACGACGAGTTTCCATTTTCCTATTTCTTTCGGTACACTCTTTCAGTTTATTTGATCTCATACCTTCAGGCGACTTGATCAAATGTCTTTTAGTATTTTCGAAACATATGCAAGACTGCATAATCCGCAGGCTAATCAGGAGACTGTGGATTTTTTTGCGAAATAAAAATTGGAGCAAATTGTATTCCATTCACATTGTTCTTAGCACAATTCTCACGACTGTTCAGAATGGAAAACTCCCTTGGTTAAGTGAACAGTCGTAAGAATTTTCCTATAAACAATGTGAATGGAATAAAATTTGTTCTAATATGAATACTGTGATTAGTAATAAATTAATACCTGCGAATTCTATGCATTTGTGACAAAAATGAGTAGATGGAATTTCAATTGGACAGATTAGAAAGATTGAAGATATTAATTTACCGGTTTCAGCTTGTTGAAATCGTTGTTCATAAAAAAAGTTGGAAAAATGGTAATCCGACTGTTCAAAATGGAAAATTTCCCTGGTTGAATGACCAGATGAAAAATGATGTTACCGATTAATTCACTCTACGCATAAGATTCTACGGTCTCGGGCAAAGCGGACGGTCCGTCGATGGCTGCTGACAGCAGTGAACGTTGATAACGTCTCACTGTTGCCAGATTTTCACCGGGACCTCGATGAAACCCGGTGGAAGCTGGACAACTCGAATTAATCTCGTAGTAGTAGGTTTAATCTTGTGACTGATACAAGCTGCCAAGAACAGCTCGCCGAATTCTCGACGGTTCGGCATCCACGAGGCAGAACATCCTCTCTCCACGTAACTGAGAACCTATTGTTTACATGTGTCCCACGTGCAACACCCTATGTGTCACCTGGACCACCCAGACTTTTGCTACTGCAAGGTGTGATCTGTACCAAACGAGCCTCCCAAACCGTCGACTGTGTTCGAGAACATTTCAAGCAAAAGTTAACGCATGGTACCAAGGCTGTTGTTAAAAAACAAATTATGATAAAAAACAAATTTGCACTGCGTAGCTTTTGGTTGAAATGATTTTCTACCCAGTCGATAATCAACGATTAATTTTAGTCGTTGCGTTAGGAGACTCGTCTCGTATATTTTGAACCTTTCCCTCAGCTGCGCGGATTCGAGGGCCTTCTATCGCATGTGGATGCTTTTCCACAGGCTTTTTCTAGATCATAAAGATCTTGTCAGATTCACAAGCCCCCGAAATCGCGTGAAATCAATCCTGAAAAGAAACCCCGGACCCGTACGCGATCGACAGCGCATTGACCGCGCGTCGATCTTGTCTCGCTAACGGAGGCACGCCAAGAAAGACTACTCAGCTGGCCTCGCCTAACAGCTTCGACTCACCTAATCTCGTGGCTAACGTTTGGTTAAATTGATTGAATCGCTTCGTTACTAACGGCCGTGGATTAACCGTGTGTTTAACGCGCGTCTAATCGAACGCACTGCGCGAACACAGCACGTCTGCACCGTGCACAACATGGCGGACACGACTTTCGCTCTGGAGCTTCTTCCGACGATTCTCTCCATCGTGCCATAGTTTCCCAATGGTCCGCAAATACTATTTCGAAGTACACTAGTTCGATTAATATTCGATGGTTACAGTAATTATTGCACCAATGGAAAACGTAAAGTCCTTTTTGAGAAGTGTGCTTCGTGTTGGGAAATTATGGTCGACCGTTTGTAAATTGTCTTTCTGGAGGAAGCTCGAAGGTAAGTGGACGAAAGTCGCGCGTCCGTCGTCGACGCCTGCCCGCTTCTTTTTCGAACGCTTGAGAAAGCTTAACTGAGAAAAAAACGAAACTGCGCGTTCGTGGACGGAGTTTTGTTAACAATGTCGATGATTGATCACAGCGTCGTCGTCCGAGCACGGACGTCAGAAGACCCAGCGTGGCGGACCTCGAGAATAAGATCAATCAACCGAGCACACCTCTTCGAGATGTTGGACCACCGGGACCACCTCAAATCGTCGATGTCCAGGAATCATATTCCGCCGTCGAAGGTAACATTATCTTTCAAAGGAACTTCGACGTCGATTTTATTTTAGAGATTTTTCAACTTGGCTCCTTGATTTTTCTAGACTCGACGGCGTATCTCACGGTCGGGGTGGAGGGTACGCCCGCGCCCACCTTCAAGTTCTACAAAGGAATCACCGAGATCATCGAAGGTGGCCGATTCAAGTTCCTTACGGACACGGAGACCAATACGATCACCCTCTGCATGAGGAAGACGAAGCCCAACGACGAGGGCACTTACAAGATCGTCGTGAGCAATATCCATGGCGAGGACTCCGCCGAAATGCAACTTTACGTTTCCGGTCAGCATCTTCCTCTTTTCTTACCCTAGTCCGATCCATAAGCAATCACTTTCTAAAAAGAACCAGGGACCATAACTGTTATAACCAAAAAGAAAAAAGTGATAGAATAACAAGTATTTCACAGACTAATATCGTATTGGTTATAAATAAGGATTATAAGTAACCGAAAATTTGTTCTCTTGTTGGTAAATGTTATCGTTGAGAGAAATTCATTTCGATTACTTATAACAGTGATCAATGAGAAAATTTATTTCGATCGCGCATAACAGTTATCCATGAGAAAGGTTCATTTCGATCACTCATAACCGTCATCAATGAGAGAAATTTATTTTGATCGCTCATAACAGTTATCAATGAGATTTTATTTCGATCGCTCATAACAGTTATTGATGAAGGAAAGTAATAGTTATTATTAAATAGTACAACTTTCAAATGGTGGACAATCAATTATTTCATAAATTTTTTATTCGTTAAATTAATTGCTACAATGAAAATTTAATGTGATAAACAAACAGATTTTGTGTTGTTCTTATGGTCTGTTGATTCGTCTTGTACGAAACCTTCTCAATGAATTTCACAGGCTTGCTCCATCCGAAAAAGAGTAGACAACTCAATAATTAAATAAGCAACAAGAACGAATTATCTCATCAATAATTATTATGAACAAATGAAAAGAAATTCGCTCCTCGATAACTGTTAATTATGAACGATCGAAATGAACTTCTCTCATCGATAACAGTTATCGAGGAGGATTCAATTTTGGGGCACAAATAACTGTTATTTGTAATCAAAAAGTATAAAAATCGATATTTTTTAATCATTTTGTTCTTCGAATTTTTTTCTTTATATTTTGTGTACATTATCTTAAGTTTCGATAATAATCAACTTTTTTAAAATGATTTTTATCGTAGAAAATTTTAGAATAACTGTTATGTTTGGTCCCTGAAAATAACGGAGGGGTAGATATCCAATTACCTTGATACACTCTGTTAATTAAAGTCGTAGCATACACGAGTTTCTTCTGTTAAATTGTTTTGTAATTTGTAAAGGGGGTGCGTTGCATTTGATCAAATATTTTGGAATGTATTCAAGAAATGATGGTAGCGATCAGTGTACTCTCTATCAAGTTTGAATTCTTCTTAAGAAAATAATTAACGAATTGTAAAAATATAGACGCCAGTGGTATGGACTTCCGTGCGATGCTGAAGAAGAGGAAGTACCAGAAATGGGCAAGAGAGGAACAGGAGCAAGAGAAAGTAGACTTGAAGGAAGTCGAGAAGCCGATGCCAGCGTTGAAGAAAGTGGAGAAGGTGCGTGCTCTCCCTTTGAACGTCCCCTCGCCTCGGCGAACTCAAATAATATTGTCTATGAACACATATCGTTTTATCTCGAAGGAAATATTTCTGCAGCAGTGGTCGACGAGAATACGAAAGTCGATTTCTTTATCGCTCTCGGTCTTGAAACAAGTCAACTCTGTTGTAATCGTAAATACATTTGCATATGTTTAAACAATGATAAAAATCGGAAACAAATTCTACGTTAGAACTTCTCTAAAGGTCCGCTCTATCGAATTATACAATGAGATTTCTTTGATATCCAAAATCAATTCAGAAATGTCCGAGAATCTAGACAGCGGATCTCTATGCAAAATAAAAATGTTCTACCTGAATTGCAACAAACTAGAGTGAAATAGAGATTTATTTTCTTTCTTAATACGGTTGATAGGTTGAAATTAAAATTACACCTACTCATTTTTGTTATAAATGCATAAACTCCGCTGTCTATTCACATATAAAACAGAAAAGATTGGTAAAGTTAAAAATTCGTCTTTTCTTCAACTTTCTCGAGACCTGAGAGTGCCAAAGAAAAACGATTCGCGGATTCGTCGAGCCCACGAAATTCTCTAGGTACCATCCAGCGAATACAAGAAACCGAAGAATATTAATATTGTCGATCGGTGTTATAATCAATGGGCGCATGTCGATTAATCGTGAAGCTGTTGCACGTGGTTCGCGTTCGTGTGTATCTCGTTGTCAGTTGCGATCGTCATCGTGTAACAGCTCGAAACCGCTACAAGCACTGTCATTACCATTATCATTACCAAAGTATTAGGTGTACAACGTCGCTTGAGCACGAACCGGTCTGCATCGGACACGCAACGATAAGTCTCGATTATTCTGAAAAAAACGAAACCGAACCGATGAACGCGTGCATAAACGTATTTGACGCGTTCGGTAAGTATACCTCGAGAAAAGCAGTACGATTATTCGTCGAAGCAATGTTTGTAATCGGCGGTGTTCACTGTTCAGTGGATAATAAGCAAACGCAGGATATCGGTCTGATGCGGTCGCTTAGATCGGTATGACGTACCTACCCGTTGTCTCGCACCTGTGTCTTCTCTGTACGTTTGTCTTCGTAGTCGCTGCACGACAGCGAGCTGCATGGGAGGAGCTGGTATCAAGACGGGGAGGAAATAGTGATCTTGGAGGAGGGTGAGGAGGTCCTTCGAATTTCTCTAGACAAGAAGGGTGAAACTAACTGGAGCTGGCTCAAGGTTTTCAGGCATCATCTCCCTGTAGAATTCTCCCGATCTGACCAACGACGAGACGCACCTACCGACACACTAACCAACCCCCACGCACTTTCTGTGATCATGTCCGGAAAGACGCCCGCGCTCTTGACACTTTGTCGAATTTTATTCGTACACATTTATCAAATATTTCCAATTTACTAAAAAAATTGACATACACTCCTGTCTATAAGTCACCGGACACTTATTCAAATTTGGATGCAGGCGATTTTTTGTTTTCAAAGGATATTAGGAAATAAAAATGGTACTTACTCATTTTTTCTATATTATCTATATTATCTACGCTAACGAGCATAACTGATTCAACACACTTTAAATCAGAATAACTTTTTTATGAATGGACCAAACGACTTGAATTTCTCTGTAAGGCGGGAAGAATTAGTTTAGTAAATGACATCTAAAAAATATTTTGAAAAAATGCATTTGGTCGGAATTGCGAAAAAAATAGTAAAAATTGATTTTTACTACTTCTTTAGCTGGGCCAATGACGAAAATTAAAAAGATGTGTTTGGTCAACTCGTATAAATGATATGCGCTCTGAAAATTTCATTGAAATTGGTTAATTGGTTTACGAGCTATAAACGATTAAAAGTGGTGAAAATTGCAATGTTTCAAGTTTTTCGGCCTTTTTACCGATTTTGATCGTTTATAGCTCGTAAACCAATTAACCAATTTCAGTGAAATTTTCAGAGCGTATATAATTTATACGAATTGACCAAACACATCTTTTAAATTTTCGTCATTGGCCCAGCTAATGAAGTAGTAAAAATCAATTTTTACTATTTTTTTCGCAATTCCGACCAAATGCATTTTTTCAAAATATTTTTTAGACATTATTTACTAAACTAATTCTTCTAGCCTTACAGAGAAATTGAAGTCGTTTGGTCCATTCATAAAAAAAAGTTATTCTGATTTAAAGTCTGTTGACTCAGTTATGCTCGTTAGTTTAACTTTTTAATTTTAAGTGGGGCAATTGTAATAATCGTCCCATAATTTCTCAATCTCTTTTTTCCGGTATTTATTCAACTAGTATAATAGCTACATCTAATTATAAAATAAAACAACAAAATCAAGCTGGCAGCTTGTATTCTTTAATTATCATTTTATTGAAGATAAGTAAGTGTCCAGTGATTTATGGACGGCAGTGTATGTGCTCATAATTATGAAAGTGAAATGAACTCCATGTATAATATTCAAATAGCAATAACTATCTAACGGTTCATTTTTGATAATATCATAAGAATTGCATTGAATTAATTTATTATGTGAAATAGCTGAAAAACTCATTTTTTAAATTTTGACTTAGGTCAGTTTCATAATTATGACCATATGTATGATCAAGTTCCATCTTGGTAGGAAAATAAACTATCCAAATCACCGTGCAACTTTCTGCAAAAGATTGCAGAAAGCCGCGTTCTAATTAATCACACTCACACTCACACAAACACAGTTCGACCGACACTCTCTGGACCGAATATCGACGACCTGACAAATTATATCTCAGCCCCGACACACTCGAATAGAACAGGCACACACGTGAAAAAAAGAACACAATTTGATTTTGTTCACATGTAGTAGACAGTTAGTTTAGAGCTAATGCTGCGCACCGGAGCCGTATCTATCTGGCACTCTCTCTCGCTCTGTCTGTCTGTCTATCACGCTCTCTTACGTCGCACTCGATCATCGCGCCGAACATTCATCATATTTGTGGTCGTTAATCACCATTAACCAGACGAGTTCTCATTAACCAGAAATTAACGAAAGCATTGTCTCGCGTCGTTAACAGTGCATGGAGGCTCGTGTCGATGAAAAGCCGCCGTTCCGGGAAACGGGAATGATTGGCTGACGATTAATACTTGCATTAGAGCTCGGCTGTGCGTCAGTAAAGTTGTGTATAACCCCGCACGGACTGTCTAGCAGCAAGCATTATCTCTAAATGTTCTATGTTCTCACCTGGATCCCCTCGATCGTCGCTCGGAGCCTCTGTGTATGTTCCTCGATCTCTTTAGTCTGAAAAATTACGATTTCCAAAGGCAAATAGATGTTTAGATTTATTTCATAAAATAAAATATCATTCGCGCACTCGGTGCCAAAGGAAAAAATTGTACAGCCGGCAAAATGAGCTGCGAGTTTCGAAGAAAACGAGTTTGAATGGAGATGAGTTTGAATGAAAAGTTTGCGGTCGATTTGAAAGAAACGTGTGTCGCGAGCGGGTCGAGGCGGTTCAGGAATCGATATCGCTGGTCGTACAATAACAGTGGCACTAACGTGGACGTGTGTGTGTGCCGGGCATGCAGGACGTCTTCGACATTCATCGCAGGCCAAGTTTGATGGAGCTAATCGTCGACTGGCCGACACTAGCGACAACGGTCAAAGAGAAGGTTCGCGACAAATCTTAAGCAACTTGTTCTTTGTTCCACGCGCTCGTCTCCACCAATTCAACCCAGACCTGAACGACGCCGATGCCGATGTCGATGTCGATGCGCTTCTGTCCTGCTACGCTTCTGTAGAACCGCAGGATCGCGGATCCTTGTGCATCCGAACGCGTTCACGTTCACTCGTAGCGTACATTCACGAACTTCCACTCTTCTGTGTCGCGGCGTTTCACACATCTTCAGGAACAATTGATTTCTGATAGATTTCTCGATATTTTCGATCTCTGTATTCGATTATACAAATCGAAATTTGCACGAGGATTCGCGGTCTAGTATCCATACGTCGCAACACGTACATACACACGGTACATTCTTAATGTTCTCGAACCAAAGAGAATGTCTTCTCGCCTTAACCCTTTACACTATGATTTATTTTACTCTTGCAGTGATCAAAACTACTTTCATCATTTCCTAAAAGAAAATTTATAGTTATTCCCCAACGGTTACATATCGGTAACAGATTAATTATAGACGCATATATTCAGTAAATTCTACTCAAAATGTTCATCACGAGTCCAACGCGATATTGTAGTGCAAGGGGTTAATGGACAAGCTTGTTTAGAACTGCTGATATTCCGCCCTGAATCGATTCCATATCATCGAATTCATTTGCTTTGTTATCTCGTTGCGAAAATCATGACAATCACGAGAAACTTACTAAAAACACATCACCCACTGACGATTCATCATTGCTTTTAAAAATCACTAATTCACAACGGAGGACCTGTTAAGGAACCATTTAACATCAATAGCTATTTCGATCGTAAATCAACGAGTTACCACAACGACGGTAACAGTTTCACTAGTACCATAAACCATCTTTTCTAAGATTCTTTTTTGAAAGGGGAACTTCAATATACAATTTGTTATTGGCACAATGTCTTGTTTAAAGAAAATCATCGGAGATGCAACATAAATGAACGAATTCACAAAAATCAATGTAATTAATGCAAGAAGGTAGCGGACTGTTCAAACGAACTAGATTGAAAATCATGTCGCTAATAAGTGCACGAACTTTTCGAATGCATCGTGTAAGCCAGACCGAGACAAGAATCGTTCCGATTGCAACGGTCCAACATGGAATCCGATCTGGTCCTGAAAATAAAAAAAAATGGAGGATCGCGAGAGGCTTTCGGTTGCGCTTGTAGCTTCTTTGTTTCCGGTTGCTGTGCCTGCGAGGGAACTCTCGCGATCACTTCACCTAATGAAGCTTTTTGGCCTGCGCTTGTCTTTTTCCTTTTGGAGGAGATCCAGCGCAAACATGTTCGCTTCGATGTTCAGCTGTGCGACACCTGTTCTCGGTGAAAACGATACCGCGTGGTCGTAAAACGTGCGGAAACCGCACCATCATTTTTTTTTCTCAAAACCTAATTATTAACTGCATCGTGCTTTTGGTTCTGTCACTTTACAACCACGCTATACATTTTCCACAGAATATACAGGGTACTCCATCATGCTCGTGGGGTCCACTTCCAAGACGAAATTAGTTATTGAACATAAATCAATTTCTATGCAATTGCACTCACCCAACTCAGTTGGGATATAAAACAAAGTTACAAACAATGAATTGTGAGGGCCCCGAATTAATTTGTCCAGCTGGTAGAAGTAAATTGCGATTGTCTATTATTTCAAAATGCGGACTTGATTCGGCGAATAAAATTGAATGAAACGCAGTAAGTTCGTCGGTGAAGCGGACTCCACGTATCACAGGCCACGCCCTGTGCATCAAGCATACCGCGACATGTGTGTTTCTTTATTCTTTTTTTTTGGTAAGAGCTTCCATATAGTTTTGCTTGGGAAAAACTCGGATCCGCGTAACGAAGAAAATTAGTCGATACTATTACGCTCGATCAGACCTGTGACCGCAGACGAATTTTGTTGTTTTATAGAGTAGTGGATCTCGTAGACCCTCCCTGGCCGAATTAATTCCCGACTGGCCGATCCTGCACCATTTCACCAAGACGGAGGTTGGATTCTCGTACTCCTCGACGCCCTGCGATAGAGTCTCGTGATACTTATTCTTGCCAATTTCTCGATCTACTTCTCTGTCACTGTATCTCTTTCTCTATCTCTACTTTATCTCGATCCTCCGGCTAAATTCCAATTTTGATCTCTCTTCTATCTTTCTTATTCTTTCTCTCACTCTCTATACAATATACAAACATAAATTTTCCTTTGATGGATCTAATCACGATTAATCTAGCTTCCGGCGATCAGCCGCCACGTTCGCGAATCTTGCAACCTTACTCTTGCTGTACTGTACTCTCGTCCCTTCATCTTCTCTGAACGCTGTCGGAACGAAAACTTTTTTTGAAACCGCTTCAAACCTTCCTCGATGTTCTCTCTTTCGCATCTAATCTCTTGGCGAGCCACCATTCTTCCTCGGCGTCCATCTTCTTTTCGACTGGTTTTTTTGACGAGGACGGGATATCATTTTTGTGTACACGATTTTATGCTCGACGATCCTGACTTTTTTGAAGGTAGAACAACCGCCGTCGCCAATTTTTCACGATGCGGCGTCACGTGGCGTCGATTTTTCGTCCGTCGACGAAGCTCGTGTCTTGTGTTGTATATATGAATTTTATATATGTATATGTATACATATATATACGTTTTTTTCGCTTATCCTTTTTCACGATTTTGTACAGACATTTTTGCCCTGCCCCTCGCCTCGCTGCGGCGAGAATCTTCGAAGCTGATTCTTTTGACCACGGTCGCCTTCGATTTTTTCGATATCTTCTAACTCTTCTTCTTCCTTGTATGCATAGCGACGCTGTCGTTGCTGACGGTGCTGCTCGATGTAACTGGTGTTCATTCCCACTTGATGATCGTCCGATTAACGTCGTTCTCTTATTCGCAGAAACAAGAAAGCTTCCTGAAACCACTGGTCGATCAATACGCCAAGGAGGGCAAAGACAAGAAGGTCGTGTTCGAGGCCAACTTCTCGAAACCGAACTGCAAACCGAAATGGTTCTTCCGAAAAGACGTAAGTCACTTTCGTTCATCGTATCCTGAAGCTTCAGGATTGGAAAATAATTACTCTGTACATCTTCAGGAATTATTCCCTTCGTCGAAGTACAAGTTCAAGAACGAAGAGGACTGCTACCAGCTGATCATCTTGACCCCGAAGGTCGAGGACACCGGCAAATACAGTATCGAAATATCGGGCATTACCAGCACTGGATTCCTCAACGTCGAGGGTCAGTTTTAATGCACAAATCCATTCTGTTTAACGTTTAACGCGTTCACAGTCCCATGTCCATGGGTCCTGAAAGATTTAAAGAATAGATCAATGATACGTACTTGAAGGCCGCAAGGTCTGCAAGTGCAATTAGTTTTGCAGTCTCTTTGGAATTTAGAAAATTCAGTGCTTTTTCCAGAAAATAAAGCACTAAGAATCTGTTTGCCTATTTGGGAGCCCTAGTTCCCTACGCCTCTTTTGAGGAGGTGGTAATCCTGTTTATGGATTCCCGGCCTCCTCTGGGGGAGGACGGGGATATGTGGGGCTCCCGGGGGCTGGGTATACCCACTAATTCCACCTCGATGACCCACCTAGGCTAATGAGAGAACCGCGATCTCAGGTCACTCGCCCGTTGTCCCCTCCCCCTGGAGGTCGTCGATTGAGCACCACAAGCCTCAGCTCCCCACCCCCCAGGACTCCCCGAAGAAAAATGCGTACCCTATGACCGGGTTCCCCCACCCATCACCTCCCGTCCCCGCCTCCCGTTTGGAGCGCGGGGAGTTCTTGTCGCCTGCGAATGTGTCAGCCCGTTTGAAGGTGCACCAGAAATTAAAGCAATTTTCCTAATTTGCAGAACCGGACCCGACCTACACGTTCACCAAACCGCTCGCGAAGAAGACGAGCGGCTACACAAAGCACGAAGTGCTGATGGAATGTACCGTCAGCTCAAATCTCGCTCAAGTTTCGTGGTGCAAAGGAAAAACGAAGCTCGAGGTAACTATCTGTCCTTATACTTCAAGATTTATCTCGCTCCTGTTTGTACCTAATTCTTTCATGAAATTGTTTCGTACAGGATGGCGACCAATACAGTATATCAAAGGACATGACCGGCGTTTGCCGACTGACTATAAAGAGTGCCACGCTCGAAGACAGCGGCGAGTACACCTGTAAGATTAGCAAACAGACGGACAAGACTGAGACGGTCCTCACTGTAGTCGGTACGTGAATCGCGTGAATAGATTCGTTCTTCACCAAATGCAATGTGAAAATAATTGATTCGTCTGCGCAGAGTATCCGTACAAGTTCGTCAAGGTGTTGAAGCACCAGCAACTCGTGGAGAAGGAGACTCTTACCTTACTCTGCGAGCTGGATGATGCTGGTGGCGAAGTGAAATGGTTCAAAGGCGACCAAGAGATCCTAGCTGACAAGAGGTAACAATTTTCATGTTCAAGAATTGCATAGCTGATAGTGTGTTGGAAATATTGACTGGAGTTAACGACCGTAATTATTTTCGTGCAGGGTACAGATCAAGGAAGAAGGCAGGAAGAGGAAGCTCACGATCAAGGATGTTAAAGTCACAGACGCTGGCCTGTACTCCTGCGTGAGCAACGCCGACAAGACCGAGGCAGAGATAGTCGTGAACTGTGAGTTCTGAAGATCCTCTTAAGGAGGTGAACTCGTTTCTAGGATAGCAAGGGTGTGGGGTGCGCCTTCTCATTTCTTCATAGCGCAAAAATGGGGTTCTCACTAGTTAAAAGATCAATCTAGGTCACAATCGCCATCAAAAGTCCTATTTTTACGTTTGTGAGACTTTATTTGCATTATTGGGCAGGGTGTAGCTGTAGCAAATTAGGTCTTGCAAACGTAAAAATGAGATTTTTGAGGGCGATTGCGGCCTGGAATGATCTTTTATCTAGCGCTTTTGACTACTGAAAAATCCTTGAAACGAGAGTCTGCCCCCGTAAATTCAATCAATTGTCTCTAACGATAACGATACTTCCTCAGACGCGAACCGCTTCAACAAGAAGCTAAAGGACACAGTGGCCGTGGAGAGAGAAAAGTTGGTGCTCGACGTGGAACTGCAGGATCAAACGGCTCCAGCAGAATGGAAGTTCAATGGCCAACCTATCCAGGCGAACGACAGGATAGAGATCAAGAACCTTGGTGGTGGTAAACATCAATTGGTATTCAACAGCGTGGAGATGACCGACGACGGTGAGATCACGTGCGAGAGTGGCCAGCTGACCAGCACTTGCAAGCTCACGGTCAAGAAGGGCGAGAGCAAACCGATCTGCGAGGTTCCTGACAAGGTGGAAGGTCCTTGCAGCGCTCCGATCATCTTCGTGGTTCCTTTCAAGAGTGAGTAGAGGTCCCTTCGTAATGGATTTCATGTTCGTTAATCGATAGCGTTTTAACATTGTCCGTTCTTGCAGTCGAGGGCACGAAACAGAGTCAGGTGGAGGCCAAGCTGATGAAGGACGGCAAACCTCTGCCTCTGAAGGAGGTTGAGGTGGTCGTCGGCGAGGACAAGATCACCTTCAAGGTCAAGAAACCCTCTCGCGATCAGTCCGGCATGTATCAAGTGAAGATCGGTAACAACCAGGGCGAGGAGGTCAAAGACGTGAACATCGTCATGCAAGGTACTTGTCCTTGTCGAATCATTTAGTAACATTTTGCTACAACGCTTGATCTTCTTCTAGACGTGCCGCAACCACCCACGGACGTCGACGTGAACGAAATCTTCCAGAACTCGTGCGTGGTGTCGTTCAAACCTTCCAAGGACGACGGTGGATCGCCGATCACGAAATACGTGATCGAGCGGCTAGATCTCAGCCTGAAAGCACAATGGGACAGCGTCGGCGAGGTGATGCCAGGCGAGAAGTGCGTCTACAAGGTCGAGGACCTGATCGCGAAGAAGGAGTACAAGTTCCGCATCAGGGCGGTGAACAAACTTGGATCCAGCGAGCCGGCGATGTTCGGAAAGCCGGTTCTTGCCAAGGATCCATGGGGTACGCGACAGAAACCACTAGATATTATTGCGAAAGGAAACGATTTATTATTGGACAGCGGATTTTATGCGTTTATGGCAAAAATTAATAGCTGTAACTTAAAACAGTGAAAACAATAGAAAAATTTAAAGATACTGTTATATTATTTTCAACTTATTCAACATATTAAGAAAGGAAATCAATTTCTATTTCACGTCAGTTCGGTGGAATTCACATTAAAGAATTGTATGTTGCACAAAGATCCGCTGTCTATTTATTATTTTGCATAGGGCGTGCAATAACCTTGAACATTGTCAACAGACGAGCCAGGCAAGCCCACGAACGTGGACGTGATCGATTGGGACAAGGATCACGCGGATCTAAAATGGGATAAGCCAGAGAATGACGGTGGTGCGCCTATCACTGGCTATGTGATCGAATACAAAGAGAAATTCGGCAAGGAATGGGTGACGGGCAAACAAATCGAGGGCGACGTCACTTCAGCGACGATCGACGGTCTGAAGGAAGGTACACAGTACGAGTTCAGGATCAGAGCAGTGAACAAAGCTGGTCCTGGTGAGCCTTCAGACGCCACCAAGCCTATCATAGCCAAATGCCGATTTGTCAAGCCGTATGTTGTTGGTGATGGTCTGACGAACCTGATCGTCAAGAAGGGACAGGTGATCAAATACGACATCAAGTACGCTGGTGAGCCGGAACCGGAAGTGCACTGGTTCCTTGGAGAGAAGGAGCTGGTTCAGGACGCAGCCGAGAGAATCACGATTGACAAATACGAGCGAAACACCGTGCTCACTGTCAGAAAGACGACTAGACCAGACTCAGGAAAGTACAAACTGGTCCTGACCAACAGCTCTGGAACCTGCGAGAGCGCCGCCGACGTTGTTGTCCTCGGTACGTTGCCGTTTCTTAGATGCTTAAATAATTAATTCGATTGCACGTATTAACTGAAAATCGTTTTACCTCCCGCAGACAAACCTGCGCCGCCTAAAGGTCCGTTGAAGGTTGAAGAGGTACGCGCTGACCACGTCAAGGTAAAATGGGAGAGACCTCCAGACAACGGTGGCACAGACATCACAGGATACGTCCTGGAAAAAATGGACATGGACACCGGAAGATGGATCCCTGCTGGAGAAGTCGGTCCCAACGAAGATACGTTTACCTTTGGCGGCCTAACGCCGAAGAAGAAGTACAAGTTCCGTGTGAAGGCCGTGAACAAGGAAGGCGAGTCCGAGCCTCTCGAAGTCGAAGAGGCCATCCTCGCCAAGAACCCCTACGGTTAGTTCAAGGATTAATTTTAACCTTGCATTTAATTTGGACTCGTTGTTTTCTTTGTTTCTCAACCGTGTTCTCTTGTCTCGTCACTAGATGAGCCCAGCAAGCCCGGCAAGCCGGAGATCTTCGATTACGACAACGTGAGCGTGTCCCTGAAGTGGAAGAAACCGGATAGCGACGGTGGTAGAGAGATCACGCACTATACTATTGAGATGAAAGACAAATTCTCGGCGGATTGGGTCGAGGTAGCGAAAACCGTGGACGCTAATCCGGAAGGAAAGGTGGAAGGCTTGAAGGAGAAGATGGTTTATCAATTCCGAGTCCGTGCACACAACAAGGCTGGTCCTGGCCAGCCTAGCGACCCTACCGACAACCATATATGCAAGCACAGAAATCGTAAGTAGTACATCGTACACGTAGCACCGAGTACATCAATTCCGAAGCTGTATAATCGACCCTTTCTCTACCTGATTCTATTGTATTGTAGTTAAGCCAAGGATCGACAGGACCAACTTCAAATCGGTGATCATCAAGGCCGGCCGAACGCACAAATGGTCCGTAGACATAATCGGCGAGCCGCCTCCAGAGACGAAATGGATCTGGCGTGACAATATTCCTCTGACGAACACGGAACGCATCAAGATCGAGAACGTCGACTACCACACCGACTTCACAATCGTCAACGCCATGCGTAAAGACACCGGCAAATACACCCTGATCGTCGAGAACGTGAATGGCAAAGACGAAGAGACCGTGGAGCTCACTGTCCTTGGTAAGCTCCTGTTTAAACTATCAAAAGGTACCTGTATTCATCTCGCTATTGTTCATCAGGAAAACCAAGCGCCCCGAAGGGTCCATTAGAAGTGACAGACGTGACAGCCACGTCGGCCAAGGTCAAGTGGGAGAAACCAGAGGACGACGGCGGCGTGCCGATCAAGGAGTACGAGATCGAGAAACTGGACACGAAGACCGGCAAGTGGGTCAGAGTGGGCAAAATCCCTGGAACCTCACCGTTGACGGAATTCGAAGTGACTGGATTGAATCCTGGCAGCGAGTACAAGTTCCGTGTGACCGCTGTAAACGATGAAGGCGACTCCGAGCCTCTCGAGAGCGAGCGCCCAATTATCGCCAAGAACCCATACGGTGAGAATGACACTCGTGGCAATTATTTCTCATTTTTCTTAAAGTTACTCGAAAAGCTTATCTGATCGATGATTTACAGACGAACCACACAAACCCGGAACACCGGAGATCACCGATTACGACAACGAGTCGGTCAGCTTGAAGTGGACTCCTCCAGACTTCGATGGCGGAGCGCCGATCGAGAAATACATCATAGAGAAGAAGGATCGTTACAAGCCGGATTGGGAGAAGGCGATGGAGGTGCCTGGCAGCCAATTGGAGGCTAAAGTAGCCGATCTCAAGGAACGAGGAGAGTATCAGTTCAGGATTATCGCCGTGAATAAGGCCGGAACGTCTCCGCCTTCGGACGCATCAAAGATGCAGATCTGCAAGCACAAATCTCGTGAGTATTTCAAAGTATTCCTCGTATCCTTGTTGCGCTTCAATACTGATCTTCTTGTTTGTCACAGTGAAACCGAGGATCGATCGCACGAACTTGAAGCCGATCACCGTGCGAGCCGGCAAACCGATCAAATACGACGTAGACGTTCGCGGTGAGCCTCCGCCAGAGATCACTTGGTACCACGCGAACACAGCGATGAAGACGGAAGGCAACATTGAGATCATCAACGTTGACTACAACACCAAGCTCAACATCAGCGATAGCGTGCGCAAGAACACTGGAGTGTGGAAGATCAAAGCGGTGAATCCCCACGGCGAAGACGAGGCCGAAGTCGAGATTACTATACTTTGTAAGGAGACGTTTGAGAATGCGACGCGATCATTGTTGTAGAAGAGAATATCAAACTGATCGTATCTATGTATTTACAGCGGCTCCTGGCAAACCAAAGGGTCCTCTGAAGGTATCTGACGTAACAAAGGGAGGATGCAAGCTGAAATGGGGAAAACCAGAGGACGACGGTGGCAAACCTGTTACCGGCTACCAGGTGGAGAAGCTGGATAAGGCTACCGGAAGATGGGTGCCTGTCGGACGCACCTCTGACACGGAAATGGACATCAAAGGTCTCCAAGAGGGTCATGAGTACGAGTTCAGGGTGAAGGCTATCAACGAGGAGGGCGAGTCGGAACCTTTGGTCACCGATGGCACCACCCTCGCCAAGAATCCTTACGGTAGAATCCTTGCTCCGCGCTTCTATAATCAATAGTTAGATCTTTAGGAAGAATAAAAAGTCTGTTTATGCTTTTATAGGAAAATTGAGTAGATGAAATTCGAAATTGTCGAACAATTAAAAAAATTAAAGATGTCAATATATGATTTCTCCTATATTAAAATCGTCAAGGGAAGAAATAACATTCAACTTAGTTTCTATTTCTTGCAATCGATGCAGTCAATTTTTATTTTGCATAAAGATCCACAGTCTAGTAATAAATCATGGTCCTTTCCAGACGTGTCCGGCAAGCCTGGCGTACCGGAATTCGAGGACTGGGACGTGGACCGCGTGGACTTGAAGTGGGAGCCACCTAAGAACACCGGTGGTGCAGCGATCACCGGCTACATCATCGAGATGAAAGAGAAACCGTCCACCCAGTGGCAAGAAGCCACGGTGACGGATTCGCCGCAGCCAAAGGGCCGTGTAACTGGCCTGAAGAAGGGCTCGGTCTACCAGTTCCGAGTCCGTGCGGTGAACAAAGCTGGTCCATCGGAGCCTAGCGACCCGACGAAACCGCACGTCGCAAAGGCGCGATACCGTAAGCGTTCCCCACCTTCATTTCACTATTTGTTTCGCTACTCAGCTTCACTGATCAAATGTTTCATTATTCGTTCCCCACCTTAACGAATGAAATACACTAGATGTTAAAATGTTTCTTGAAATGTTTCATTACGCCTTTCAGTGAAACCACACATCAACCGCGAGAAGCTCCAACAGATCAAGGTCAGAGCTGGTCAGATGGTGAGGCTGGAGGTCGACGTGGAGGGCGAACCGCCTCCAACGATCACCTGGAACTTCGGAGGCTCGGTTCTGCAGACTGGAGCCAACGTGAAGATCGACAACGAAGATTACCTGACGAAGATTCACCTAACCAACACCAGTCGCAAACTCAGCGGCAAATACACTATCAAGGCTGTGAACGACTCTGGTCAGGACGAAGCTGACGTAGACATCATCATCCAGGACAAACCTGGAAAACCAGAGGGACCTTTGGAAGTGACGGACGTTCACAAAGAAGGATGCAAGCTGAAATGGAGCAAACCGAAAGACGACGGCGGACTACCTCTGTCCAGTTATGTGATCGAGAAGATGGATGCGGTCACAGGACGATGGGTACCTGCTGGTATCGTCGATCCTGATAAGACAGAGCACGCTATCACTGGTTTAGAACCTGGTCACAAGTACGAGTTCCGTGTCAAGGCTGTCAACGAGGAGGGAGAGTCCGAGCCGTTGCAGACTGACACTGCTATTGTTGCTAAGAACCCCTACGGTAGGTAGAGATAGATGACTGAAAATTTAGGAATTGAGGAATTTAAATGATTAAACTTGATTTCAGATGTTCCTGGCGCACCTGGCCTGCCAGAGATAGTCGACTGGTCGGAGAACATGGTCAAGCTGAAGTGGGAACCGCCTATTAGGGACGGTGGAGCGAAGATTACTGGCTACATAATCGAAATGAAAGACAAATTCGGCACCCAGTTCGTCAAGGCTGCCGAGACCCAAGGACCAACCTGCACGGGAACCGTGACTAGGTTGGAGGAAGGAAATCAATATCAATTCCGGGTCCGAGCAGTGAACAAAGCTGGTCCTGGCGAGCCTAGCGAGGCCACCAATACTCATACGGCTAAAGCTCGTTGGCGTAAGTGTATAAAATAAGTCATAGTATTATATATAATCTAGTATACCTATGTTATTTATCAATCAACTGAACAACGATTTATTCGTTACAGTGAAACCGTTCATCGATCGCACGAACTTGCAACCGATCACCGTGAAGGTTGGCCTAACAATGACCTTAGACGTGAACATAATCGGTGAACCACCTCCAACCGTGACTTGGTCGTTCCAAGGAAAAGAACTTCAGTCGGACGACACGATTCGCATCGACAATATCGATTACAACACGAAGTTCTTAATCCTGAAGACCAAGAGGGCTCACACCGGCAAGTACGTGATCAACGCGAAGAACGAAGTGGGTGAGGACACAGCCGAGGTTGAGATCACTATCCTCGGAAAACCCAGCAAGCCAAAGGTACGTCCTCTTAGAGCCAGTATAATATTTTTCGTCTCTCTCTGCATGATTTATAAACATATGACTTTCCTGTTGTCAGGGTCCTTTGGAAGTGTCCGACGTGAACAAGCACGGCTGCAAGTTGAAATGGGACAAACCGGAAGACGACGGTGGTGCTCCGGTCGAGTACTACGAGATCGAGAAGCTGGATCCTCTTACCGGACAATGGATCCCTTGCGCAAAATCCACAGAGCCGGAATGCACGATCACTGGACTCCAGGAGGGCAAACCTTACAAATTCCGCGTGAAGGCGGTCAACAGGGAAGGCGAATCGGACGATCTAGAGGCTGACAAGTCCATCATCGCCAAGAATCCATTTGGTACCGATCTTATGCTCGATTATATTAGCGGGCGCCATGGTCTTCGGACTCTTATAAACTTTTCCTTGCGTAACCATCCTTGGTTATTCAAGGAAAAGAGCAGCCCTTATGGGAATCGTTTAGCATTGTTGAACACTATGAAGCGTCTCAACCTAGCGAAAGATCTTTTACTGACAATAACGACGCGTTTCAGATGAGCCTGGCAAACCCGGTCGACCGGAGATCAAGAACTGGGACAAGGACTTCGTGGACCTTGAATGGACGCCACCGAAAGACGACGGTGGTGCTCCCATCGAGAAGTACATCATACAGATGAGAGACAAGGAGGGACGACAGTGGATAGATGTCGCAAAGACCTCCGGTGACCGCACGATGGCCAAGGTCACCGATGGAATCGAGGAAGGTCACGAGTACGAGTTCAGAGTGGTAGCTGTGAACCGAGCTGGTCCTGGAGAACCCAGCGACACTTCCAGAAGCGTCGTAGCTAAGCCACGTTTCCTGGCTCCACGTATCGACCGCAAGAACCTGCAGAAGAAGGTGATGCGAGTGGGACAGATGTTGCGTATCGAGGCAGCGATCCAAGGCGAGCCTCCTCCAACGGTCACCTGGATGTTCAAGGACGCGGTGCTGAAGAGCATGGACCGTTTGAAGATCGAGAATGAGGACTATCACACGACGTTCATCATCACGAAGCTGCAGAGAATAGATACCGGCACGTACACGGTGATTGCGAAGAACGACAGCGGTACAGATCAAGTGGAAATCGAGTTACAGGTGCTCAGCAAACCTGGCAAACCCAAAGGACCTCTGGAAGTGTCGGACGTCACTGCAGAGGGCTGCAAGTTGAAATGGGACAAGCCTGACGACGATGGCGGCGAGCCTGTAGATCACTACGTCGTCGAAAGGATGGACGTCGATACCGGAAGATGGGTGCCTTGCGCCACGAGCAAAACTCCGGAGGCTGAAGTCACCGGCTTAAACGAAGGCAAGGACTACTTGTTCCGCGTGAAAGCTGTCAACTCCGAGGGCGAATCCGAACCTTTGGAGACTGCGATTCCAACTACCGCAAAGAATCCTTACACAGAACCGGATCCACCTGGCAAACCAGACTTGAAGGACTGGTCGAAGAACCACGCGGACCTCAAGTGGAAGGCCCCGAAGAAGGACGGCGGAGCTCCGATCGAGAAGTACATAATCGAGAAGAAGGATCAGTTCGGCAAATGGCAGAAAGCCGCCGAGGTGCCAGGAAACAAGACGGAAGGTCGAGTGGAGGACTTAATCGAAGGTCAGAAATACCAATTCCGCGTGAGAGCGGTGAACAAGGGTGGCCAGAGCAAGCCCAGCGAGGCCAGCGACAGCCTGATCGCGAAAGATCGTTACGCGGCGCCGAAGATCGACCGCACGAACCTGAAGGACCTCACGATCAAGGCCGGCAATCATATTCGCCTGGACGTGAAAGTCTCCGGAGAACCTCCGCCAACGAAGACGTGGTACTTGAACAAGGCCAAGCAGGAAACTGGAGGTATCCTGTCGATCGAGCTGGAGGATTACAGGACGAAGTACATCGTGATGTCGGCGAGCAGAGCTCACTGCGGACAGCTGACTTTGAAAGCGGAAAACAGCTCTGGGAAGGACGAGGCTTCGATCGAGATCCTCGTGCTGGACAAGCCGAGCAAACCGGAAGGACCTTTGAAGGTGTCCGACGTGCACAAGGAAGGATGCACGCTCAAGTGGAACCCGCCGTTGGACGACGGTGGTACTCCACTGGATCATTACGTTGTCGAGAAGATGGACACCGAAACGGGAAGATGGATTCCCGTGGGACGCACCAAGGAACCCAACATGGTCGTCGAGAATCTTGTGCCTGGACAGGAGTACAAGTTCCGAGTGTCTGCTGTCAACGCAGAAGGTGAATCGGAACCTTTGGAAACGGACCATGGAATCGTGGCGAAGAATCCATTCGACGAACCAGGACCACCTGGTCGCCCAGAAGCAACCGATTGGGACAAGGATCACATTGACCTGAGATGGACTCCACCATTGAAGGATGGTGGATCTCCAATCACCGGATACATTGTCGAGAAGCGCGAGAAGGACAGTCCACGATGGATTAAGGCTCTTGAAACAGGACCCGACTGCAAGGGACGCGTCGACAATCTTGACGAGGGCGTTGAATACGAATTCCGCGTGAGGGCTATCAACGCTGCTGGCCCTGGCGAACCGTCAGACACCAGCAAACCGATCACGGCGAAGAGTCGAAGACTAGCGCCGAGGATCGATAGGAAGAACTTGCGCGACCTCACCGTCCGCGAGAGCGAAGGATTCCACTTCGACGTGAAGATCATCGGCGAACCACCGCCAGATGTGACCTGGGTGCTGAACAACAAGAGCATCCAGGTGACCACGTTCCGCCGTATACAGAACGTCCCGTACAACAGCAAGTTCTACAACGACAAGCCCGAACGCAAGGACAGCGGCATCTACAAAATCACCGCGGTAAACCAGCACGGGTCTGACACGGCCGAGGTCGAGGTCACCGTTGTCTGTACGTAATCAGATAATTTCCCATTTCGTATACAGTAGGTGTACAAAGTATTCGTACACCTTTTAAAAACGAATAACTTTTTCAAAATTGGACTCAACAACTTGAGTTTTTTTTTAGACGTTAGAAGGATTAGTTTACTAGCTAATATGTAAATAATATTTTTTGAAATTCTTATTGGTCGCAATTGCGAAGGAAAAAGTAAAAGTCATAATGTT
Organism: Lasioglossum calceatum; assembly: GCA_963966675.1. Taxonomy (NCBI): domain Eukaryota; kingdom Metazoa; phylum Arthropoda; class Insecta; order Hymenoptera; family Halictidae; genus Lasioglossum; species Lasioglossum calceatum. The sequence continues at coordinate 13,254,194 of OZ016540.1, forward strand.
CACACTTTTATCTGTGCCTGTAATCAAAAAAATTCAAGCTTTTGGGTTCAATTTTGAAAAAGTTATTCGTTTTTAAAAGGTACGAATACACTGTATATAACTTCTTCGTCTGCAAGTTCGTTGCTTGAGGGTTGTAAACCATTTACAGCGAAACCGGGCAAACCGGAAGGACCGCTCGAGGTGTCCGACATCCACAAGGAGGGATGCACCCTGAAGTGGAAGAAGCCGAAGGACGACGGCGGCGAGCCGATCGAGGGATATCTCGTCGAGAAGTTCGACCCGGAGACCGGCGTCTGGTTGCCTGTCGGTAAGACAATGGGTCCTGAGATGAAGGTGGAAGGACTGACTCCTGGACACGAGTACAAGTTCAGGGTAAAAGCGCTCAACAAGGAAGGAGAGTCGGAGCCTTTGGAGACTTTCAGCTCCATCGTCGCCAAAGATCCGTTCAGTACGTATTTTTAAAAAGCCCTTGAAGGCCTTTTGAAGTGTTCAAAAACGATGTGCTTGATCGAACGATCCTTTTCAGCTGTCCCAAGTCCCCCGGGAGCACCGGAGCCGGTCGACTGGACCGCGAACCAGGTGGAACTCAACTGGAAGGAACCGGTCAGCGACGGAGGATCGCCCATCACCGGGTACATCGTCGAGAAGAAAGACAAATACAGCACAATGTGGGAGAAAGCTTTGGAGATCGAGACACCGACCACGAGAGCCCTCATCCACGGTCTCATCGAGGGCAATGATTACCTGTTCCGCGTGATCGCTGTGAACAAAGCTGGCCAGTCAGAACCTGGAGACACCAGCAAGACGTTCACGGCGAAACCACGCTTCTGTAAGTGTCCTCTAAGTATCAAAAAGATTGACTTTCCCCTCGTAACACACAATTCGTATCAGCTAATAACATTTCCTTATAATATCGCACGGTTTATCAAAATTAAATTAATTAAATTAATTACACCAGACTCGAATAGACAAGCCCGAATCGCTGGTGAACGACTATCAGACTGTTGTGAAGAAAGATCAAGGAACAAACAGTCTTTTTTTTCATGGTTCCTGGCGCGGGTCCAATTTTATCATTTCACCGTGATCATTATCCCTGACACGAATACATCGGGAATAGTTAGCGCTCTGGTTGGTTCTTCCGACAATAGCGTACCCGAACGTTTATATAAATAATCGGTATAAATAGGCGATTTTGGCACCTGTCGATCGATCAAGCTCACCTATAAATCGTGTTCTTTCAGTGGCACCTAAGATCGATCGACGCAATCTTCGGGATGTCACTCTGTCCGCCGGTTCGCTGTTGAGATTCGACGCAAACGTGATCGGTGAACCACCCCCACATATTGAGTGGCGATACGGAGCGATCCCGTTGCACTCGGATAGAAAAGTGCAAATCGATAACACCGAGTACACTACCAAGTTCAGCATCCGACCGGTAGTGCGCGACGACAGCGGCGATTACTCGGTCATAGCCACTAACTCCTCTGGCAGAGACTCGGTCACAGTGCAGGTCACTGTCACTGACAAGCCGATGCCACCAGAGGGGCCGCTTCAGATCTCGGATGTTCACAAAGAGGGCTGCAAGCTCAAATGGAAGAGGCCGAAGGACGATGGAGGTACTCCAATCGAGTACTACCAAGTCGACAAAATGGACCCGGAGACCGGTTGCTGGGTACCTTGCGGTCGCTCCACAGAGCCATGTGAGTATCATGGAAAAATACGTTCCTCAAAGGCAGAACTCCTGAAGCCGCGTCCACGTTTGCCACTGCACCTTGAAGATGCACAGAAAAACCTTTTTTCATTACCTATAATCTTGCTCAGGAGTTCTCGAGACTGTTACGTAACGTTATGAACAATATAATATTCCTTCAGCCCTGGAGGTATCTGGACTGACGCCAGGCAAGGAGTACTTGTTCCGTGTGAGCGCGGTGAACGCTGAAGGAGAGTCCAAGCCTCTGGAAGCTGAAGAGGCGATTTTGGCAAAGAATCCATTTGGTGAGTCTATCGAATACCTAACTGTTCAACTGATAACAAGCTGAGACCCGTTGATGTTCACGTTTCCTTCTGAATGTTTTTAGACGAACCAGGCAAGCCAGGCGATCTCCGAGCAACAGACTGGGACAAGGACCACGTGGACCTGGCCTGGACACCGCCGCTGAACGATGGTGGATCGCCAATCACCGGCTACATCATCGAGAAGAAAGACAAATATGGCGAATGGGAGAAGGCGGTTGAAGTGCCGGCGGATGAGACGTCCGCGACTGTCCCCGACCTGATCGAAGGCCAGCCGTACGAGTTCCGCGTGCGAGCCGTAAACAAAGCTGGCCCTGGCGAGCCGTCGGATGCGACGCCAACGATCATTGCGAAACCGCGAAACCAGGCGCCGAAGATCGACCGCACCAATCTAGTGGAGGTCAGGATCAAGGCGGGTCAGAACTTCAGCTTCGACGTGAAAGTGACCGGAGAACCACCGCCAACTACCAAATGGAAGTTGAACGGTCGGGAGGTCAGACCTACCGATCGCATCAAGGTCAAGCACCAGGATTACAACACCAGTTTGAGCGTCAGGATGGCTGTCAGAGAGGATTCAGGCAAATATATCCTCACCGCCGAGAACATAAACGGCATGGACGAAGCAGTGGTGAAGGTGACCGTTCTGGACAGGCCGGGTCCTCCTCAAGGACCGATGAGAGCGTCCGATGTCCATGCGGAAGGATGCAAACTGACTTGGAAGCAGCCAGAGGATGACGGAGGACAACCGGTTGAGAAATATATTGTTGAGAAGATGGACGAGGCTACAGGCCGATGGGTGCCTGCCGGAGAAACTGATGGACCCGAGACGTCTCTTGATGTTGAGGGATTGACGCCTGGGCACAAGTACAAGTTCAGGGTCCGCGCGGTTAACAAGCATGGAAAATCGGAGCCGCTCGCCTGCATGCAGACTGTCGAGGCGAAGAATCCTTTCGGTGGGTGAAGAATTGGTTACCGTTAAGGCAGTATTAGTTTACCGTACAGGATCTCCTAAGTGCGTCGGGACGCGGCGTTTTGCTATCCATAATCCATTTGTCATGACTTCCTGCTGCGCATCCAGACGCACAAGTTAACGTTCGCAACGAATGGAGTATAAGATCCCACCTTTAGACTGCAAATATTATGCATTTATATTGTATACGCGTATTATAGTTATCGTTAGACTGCGGATTTTTATGCATTTACGGCTTCTGATTCAAGAAAGGGTGGAATACCAAATTCGGGAGAATTTAATACAATTCTTACTTTTTGGGATCTGCAAAGGCTACTACTATTGGAAATAAGATTGTATTTAATTCCACTTTCTTAAAATTCGTCTACAAAAATTGTAAATTGCATAAACATCCGCAGTCTAGTTATCGTTAGCGGGAACTTACGGTCTTCATCTTGTTCACAGACGAGCCAGGAAAGCCTGGCGTGCCAACTGTCGCCGACTACGACTCGGACTTCGTGGAACTGCAATGGGACCGTCCTCACGAAGACGGTGGATCGCCAATCACCGGCTACATCATCGAGAAACGAGACAAGTACAGCCCAACTTGGGAGAAGTGTGCTGAGATCGAGGGCGACGTGAACCGTGGAAAAGTGAACGATTTGATCGAAGGTACAAACTACGAGTTCCGCGTGAGAGCGGTCAATAAAGCTGGACCTGGAGAACCTTCCGACGCATCTAAATCGCATCTGGCCCGACCCAAGAATCGTAAGTAGCTGCTACTATCTCGCCTGCAATGCATCCGACACTTTTCCCCTTAATTCCTATTAATTAAACCACTTTGGCTATCCACAGTTCCTCCGAGGATCGATAGGCAGTACATGCTGGACGTAAAGGTGAAGGCCGGCGGTTTCTACGACTTCGACGTCCCGGTGATCGGCGAGCCGCCTCCAACGAAGATGTGGACGCTGAAGGGAACGCCTGTGATCGGCGACGACCGCATCAAGGTCGTAAACGAAGACTACAACACGAAAGTCCGCGTGATCGAAGCCAGAAGATCCGATTCCGGCGTGTACACATTGGAAGCGAAGAACGCGAACGGCAGGGACGCTGCTACGCTCACTGTGAACGTCCTGGACGTACCATCCCCGCCGGAAGGACCTCTGAAGATCGACAATGTGACGAAGAGCGGTTGCAACCTGAAATGGCGGCCACCTAAAGACGACGGCGGCTCGGAGATTCAGTATTACCAGGTGGAGAAGATGGACACAGAGAACATGCGATGGGTGCCGGTAGCCGAAGCGAGCTCCACTTCCGCCCACGTCGATCACCTGATCGAAGGACACGACTATCAGTTCCGAATCCGTGCCGTGAACAAGCAGGGAGAATCCATGCCGTTGACTGGCATGGACACCATCACTGCCAAGGACCCGTACGACAAGCCTGACAAACCTGGCGCACCTGTCGCCACAGATTGGGACAAGGATCACGTTGATCTGCAATGGGACCCGCCTAGAAAAGACGGTGGATCTCCTATCACTGGATATATTATTGAGAAACGTCCGCGGTTCGGATCCTGGGAGAAAGCTGTCGAGCTTGATGGCGCCAAAACCAGTGGCACCGTTCCTAATTTAGTTGAGGGAACGGAGTACGAGTTCAGGGTCATCGCTGTTAACAAGGCCGGCCCTGGAGAACCTTCCGATGCCTCGTCACCTATCATTGCCAAACCACGATTCCGTAAGTATTTTATCAACGCACTGATACGTCGAGTATTGTACGCTGCACAGTGATACTATAAAGCTCGATTAATGCGTAAACTCATTAAAAACTCAAACTAATTTTGAAACACCGTGTACATTGCGATAAGATTGAACCCTTTCTCCTTATGTCCATCAATTAACGCTAACATTTTCCACAACAGTGGCTCCATCGTTCGATCCGAACGCTCTCAGCGACATAGTGGTCCGAGCCGGACAGAAGATCAGCTTCATCATCCCGATCCAAGCCTCGCCGAAGCCAATGGCCACCTGGACCTTGGACGGAGCTGTGATCATGGCCGACTCTCGTACCGAGATGTACACCACGAACACAGAGACCACTTTCGAGATTCCTTTCTCCGTTCGCTCGGACACCGGTCGCTACGGTTTGACTTTGGTCAACGAGCACGGAAAGTTCAGCTCCTCCGCGAGGGTCACTGTCCTAGATAGACCTTCCCCGCCGCAGAAACCGCTGGATATCAGCAATATCACCAAAGAAGGTTGTCATCTGACCTGGGGACATCCCCTGGACGATGGTGGCAGTCCAATCTTGCACTACATCGTCGAGAAGATGGACTTGTCCCGTGGTACTTGGTCCGATGCTGGCATGAGCATGATCCTCAGCCACGAGGTCGCTAGGTTGACGCATCGCAAGGAATACCTGTTCCGGGTGAAGGCCGTCAATACCATCGGCGAGTCCGACCCGCTTGAAGCACCCAGGAGCATTGTGGCGAAGAACTTGTTCGGTTAGTTTCCCTAAGATTTCAGAATACTTTAGGAGCTGGGAAGGTGGCAAGCTTTCTTCTTGTTCTCCAGATTGCCAGCTTCTTTGCACTCGATTGTTTCTCGCGTTTGGATTAGGGCTGTTGCTTTTCCGAAGATTCGAAGGATTCGAAGGAACGAAGGAAACCTCGAGGAGGACGAAGTTTCGAAGTCTTCGAATCGTGTGTCATGATTTTTGACAGATAAAAATATAAATAAGAAAGACAGAATTTTCACAGGATATGGAAAATAAAAAACAACTAATTCGAAGTTTCGAAATTTCGATTCTCATCACCTTCGAAGTTTCTGAAATCAAAGCTTCTAAACTCGAAATTTCGAAGCTTGAAAATCTTCGATCTTCAAAGAAAGTAACAGCCCTTGTTTGGATCGCTCGCTGAGACCGTTTAATATTTTCAGACGAGCCGGACGCGCCTGGAAGGCCACTGATTACGGACTGGGACAGAGACCACGTCGACCTGCAATGGCCAGCGCCTGGCAACGATGGTGGCTCTCCATTGACGGGCTACATCGTTCAGAAGAAGGAGAAGGGCAGCCCGTACTGGGTGAACGCGGTCCACGTTCCTGCGAACCAGACCAACACCACCGTGCCCGACCTAACCGAAGGACAAGAGTACGAGTTCCGTGTAATTGCATTGAACGCCGCTGGACAGTCCGAGCCTTCTGAACCAAGTGACCTGATCACTGCCAAACCTCGTCATCGTGAGTGTTTTACCGAATAAAATAATAATCATTCATTTGAAAGAGATCCGCTAACGAAGAATATCGTTGAACGCGTTTCAGTGGCGCCGAAGATCAAGACACCTTTGCAGGACATTCGCATCAAGGCTGGACTTATCTTCCACGTTGACATCGACTTTGTCGGTGAACCGACGCCGGAAGTCTTTTGGACAGTCGGCAGCAAGGATTTAGAGACCACGGATAGGACGACTGTCACGTCGATCGGCTATCACACTATTGTTCACACTGTGAATGCTAAGAGATCAGACTCCGGATTGTACCACTTGTTGCTGAAGAACAGCAGCGGTATAGACGAGGGTAGCTTCCATGTGGTCGTCCTTGACAGACCTGGACCACCAGAGGCGCCACTTGAATACGAAGAGATCACGAGTCAATCGGTTACGTTGTCTTGGAAGCCGCCAAAGGATAATGGTGGCAGCGAGATCACGTTAGTATAATAATGCAGTAGATCAGGGATGGCCAACCTGTGACGCGTTTCATCTTTGCGGCTACTTATTCTTTTGAAGTAGGCGCCATAACTGAATCCATCTTCATAGTTTCAACACCTGAGTTTTCTCAGTTCATACAGCCTTCTTACTCATCAGTCCCTCATTTTTAGACAGTTAGTTGTGTTAGGGTAGAAAATGTGCTTGAGTTGTTGGTCACCTCTGCAGCAGATTTTAAGAATTATTTTAAGAGTTATTTTAAGAATTAGTAGAGCATCTGGATTCTTTGAAATAGTTACCGATTGTTTTACAACTTCACCGAGTTCTTTTTCGAACGCTTGACCGAATGTTAACTTTTCCAGTGGGTACGTGATCGAGAAACGAGATTTGACTCACGGCGGTGGTTGGGTGCCAGCGGTGACGCATGTCAATCCCAAGTTCAACCACGCTACAGTTCCAAGGCTGCTCGAAGGAACCACCTACGAGTTCAGAGTGAGCGCAGAGAATCTTCAAGGTCGCTCCGATCCGCTGACCACGGACCACTCTGTCGTCGCCAAGAACCAATTCGGTATGTACCCTATTCTCCAAACTTAAGACTCTAAAGCAGAGGTTTTAATTCATGGTCTGTTGAATTCACAGTCGCCCCTGGACAGCCTGGCAAACCAGAACTGGTCGATGCCGACAAAGATCACATCAAGATCAGGTGGGCATCGCCGATCAGCAATGGCGGATCGAAGATCATCGGCTACGACGTCGAGCGCAGGGATAGAGCAACCGGTCGCTGGCTGAAGATGAATAAAGAGCCAGTGAAGAACACAGAGTTCTACGACGATCATGTGACTGAAGGCCACGCGTACGAATACCGTGTGACCGCTATCAATGCTGCGGGATCTGGTAAACCTAGCGACACATCGTCAGTGTTCATCGCGAAACCGATGAAGGAGAAGCCGAAGTTGAACCTCGACGCTTTGATTGGACGCAAGATCAAGGTCCGAGCTGGGGAACCGATCAACGTGAACATTCCAATGTCTGGCGCCCCGACGCCCACGATCGAGTGGACCAGGAACGCCAGGCCTCTTCTGGAGACCCTGCGAATCTCGGTACGCTAAAAGATCAGTTAGGAGCCGTCAGCAAAAACTGCTAGTACAATTTGTATCTTTTGAAATAGTTGTCATAGTATTTAGGCGGTAGACTCATTTTTCTAGGATTTCAAGGGTGCGGGATGCGCCTTCTCATTTCTCGATAATGCGAAGATGGGGTTTTTCAGTAGTCAAAAGCACTAGATGAAAGATCAATCTAGGCCGCGATCGGCATCGAAAGTCCTATTTTACTACGTTTAGGAGACGTAATTTGCATTATTTGGAAGCATAAAGCTGCGCATGTATGGAAGCCTAGAGCATTTGACAAGGGATTGTAGGATAATGTGGGAAATGATCAAGCTCGAGGATCTAGTGAGCGGGAAAAAAGATAGAAAGGTTGAAGAGTGGTTGGAGAAGTTGAGAAAAAAAGAGAAAAGAGAGCATTAATAAACCAAAGGGAATACCAAACCAAAAATGCAAAAGTTAGGGAATGGGGAGGGAAGCAATAAGTATGGAATTAAGTGGGTTAGTGATAATTAGGATACTAAAAGAGTAGGACAGGGTAGGAATGTGTGAGAGACAGAAATGAATGAGAGAAGGTATGGACCGAATGTGTGAAATAAGATAGTTTTGTACAGATAGGTTAATGTAAACCAAGTCACATTTCTTAGCTGTAAGGCTGAAATAAAGCAAATTATTATTATTATTACTATAATCTATTCTTTGCAGACCGAGACGAAGAGCGATCGCACCAGCCTGTCGATCGAGAAGTCGGTGCGAGACGACGGCGGAATCTACACGGTGACGGCGACGAACGAACACGGTAGAGACTCTGCAGACATCGACGTGACCGTCGTCGACAGACCTGGACCACCTCAAGGCCCGTTGCAGTACACAGGCACCACTCACGAATCCGTGTCTCTGTCGTGGAACAAGCCTCTCGACGATGGTGGCTCAGACATCACGAACTACATCGTCGAGGTGTCGGACTACGGAGTCGACAACTGGAGACAGACACCCGGATACTGTCCGAGAACCAGCTACACTGCCAAAGGACTCACCGAAGGCAAGAAGTACATCTTCAGGGTCCGTGCCGAGAACATGTACGGCGTGTCCGAGCCGTTAGAAGGCAAGCCAGTGATCGCTAAGAGTCCTTACGATCCACCGGACGCGCCCAGCCAGCCAGAGATCCTTGGATACACTCCGAACAGTTGCAGCCTCTTCTGGAACCCACCACTAAACACCGGTGGCAAGCCTATCACAGGTGAGACACTTCATTCTTGCGCAATCTTTTCATTTTATCTGTAAAACGAACGTCGAAGTTGCTGATTAGTAAAAGACTGCGGACCTTTATTGCGTTTATGAAAAATTGGCTGGATGAAATATCAAACAGTAAAATATTAGAAAAATTTAAGAACATTGTAATGTTGATGTTAATGTAAAAGAGTCATTAGGGGGCAAAATCAATTTTTTATATACTTCAGCTTCCCACAATCAATGTAGAACATTTTTATTTTGCATACAGATCCGCAGTCTATTGATTAGATTTCAAATAAGTTACTACGATTTCATCGAACTCTTCTAACTTATTAGGTTACTACGTGGAGAGGCGCGAGCGTGGCGGAGAATGGCTCAAGGTCAACAACTATCCCACACCGAACACCACGTTCACGGTACAGGATCTCCACGAGGGATCCAAGTATGAATTCAGGGTTATTGCAGTGAACGAAGCTGGACCCGGTAAACCCAGCAAGCCCACCGAACCAATCACCGCTGGACACCAGCGTTGTAAGTGCCATACACCGAATAAACATCGGTACAGACATCGTAAACGAACATCGATTAACGCAGAGTATTCTTTTCCAGTGCGTCCGGATCCTCCAGACGCACCGAAGCCGGACAGGATCACCAAGGATTCGGTGACGTTGAGCTGGCGTCCTCCTCGCAGCGATGGAGGCGCCAAGATCAGAGGATACATCGTCCAGATCAAGCAGAGAGGACAAGATGAGTGGGACGAAGTGAACGGAGCTTTAATACCGACGAACGTCTACACGGTGCCGAAGCTGAACGAGGGCGAAGAGTACTTGTTCAGAGTGATCGCCGTGAACGACGTCGGCAACAGCGAACCGAGCAAACCGAGCAACCCGATCGTCATCGAGGAACAACCGAACAAACCGGTGATGGATCTGGGAGGAGTCCGCGACATCACGGTCCGCGCTGGCGAAGACTTCTCCATTCATGTACCTTACATCGGCTTCCCCAAGCCCACCGCCACCTGGTACGCCAACGACGTCGTCAAGGACGAGACCGATCATCGCGTGCACCAACAACTGGGCGACGATTACGCCAGGTAACGCCCTCGACCATCAGCTAACAAAGTATGAGCGTAGAGAGTCGTCGCTTTAATAACTTTTAATTACTCGCATATTAATATCTACAATCTGAAAACTCAAAATTTAGTGCTGCAAGCATAAACGAAGGTGTCGACTGCACTACCAAATATTAATTTCCGCATTGAAGTAGTTATTTTATTGAATAAAAATTTATCTACGTCGGAGTCATGTAAAGTTCCATGTAGCCAGTTATGTAGAAACTGGAGTGCGAGTAACTGAATTTCTCACTTGCAGTTTGGTGGTGAAGAACTCGAAACGATCCGATGGAGGAGTCTACAGGCTTCAATTGCGCAACTCTTCAGGATTCGACACGGCCACTGTGAATGTCAAGGTTCTCGACAGACCGAACCCTCCGGAGAACCTCCACGCCGACGAATTCGGAGGAGACGCTCTCACATTGTTCTGGAACCCGCCGAAAGACAATGGCGGTGCGGACATCACCAACTATGTCCTCGAGAAGCGCGAACCGAAGGGAACCTGGTCCAAGGTTCGTTGCACTAAATATATATAATATATAAATTTTTTACTTTGAAGAAGAAAGGGTTTTATTGACATCGTGTGCAAAACACGCTTTTAGGTTGAAAGATAATCCCTCAAAATTTTATCTCGCTAACCGCTCCTTTAAGGGTAATATACTGTAACACGTGCTCTACTAAATATATCTATACAATCATTTCTTCAGTTTGGACTGTTTGGAGGATTATCTTTCAACTTAAAAGCATTGTTTCGCACGCGATATCAAAAAACTTATCGTGGGTGTCGCTGGACCATGCTTGTTCTACTAGACCCTTTGTTATTTGCTAATATAATCGCACCTGAATAATCATAGTACCTATCCACACTGTCTGATCGTTTTTCCATCGTTTCATCGAGCAGGTGAGCAGCTACATCACAACGCCGTTCGTCAGAGTGAGGAATCTGACGGTCGGAAGCACCTACGAGTTCCGTGTGATGGCGGAGAATCAGTACGGCACCTCAGACCCAGTGACAACGATGGATCCCATCAAGGCCAGGCATCCGTTCGACCCACCAGGTGCACCTGGAGCGCCGAGAGGCGTCGAAACCTCGGAAGACAGCATCACCATCACCTGGACCAAACCTCGTCACGATGGAGGATCTCCAATTCTCGGATACGTGATCGAGAAGCGGTTGTTGAGCGAGGACAAGTGGACCAAAGCCACTCCGTCCCTCGTTCACGAGACCACTTACAGGGTGACTGGACTGATCGAGAACCACGACTACGAGTTCCGCGTTGCTGCAGAGAATGCAGCCGGCCGAGGACCGTTCAGCTCGAACTCCGAAGTGATCAGAGCCAGCGCGCCTCCATGTGAGCGTCACCTTCTCTATTAACTGTTAACCCATTGCACTCGGAGCTGTTTTAACTGGAAAATTAAACATTTCTTCCGACTTTCAATAATTCCATACTATAGTTAAATGTTTAGTAATTGATTAGTAGACTGCGGATGTTTATGCAATTTCTAGTTTTTACAGTCAAATCTCAAGAAAGTGGGAACAAATCAAATCTTGTTCTCAGTGGTAGTAGCCTTTATAGATCTGAAATAAATCAAAATCGTACTCAATTCTGTGGAATTTTATATTCTACCACATTTTGAAAATGTTTAGAAGCCATAAATGCATAAAGATCCGCAGTCTATCGATTAGATACCAACATATTTAATAATGTAAACAATATTTTGTGGTGACTCGGAACCACCACTCGAGTGCCAATGGTTAGAACTTCGTTAGAAAAACTCCATTCTAATTACGAATTCGTTTACAGTCCCACCGAGGATCACATCCGACCTGAGCATCCGCGACATGACTGTGATCGCAGGAGAACCGTTCACGATCACGGTTCCATACAATGCGAACCCGAAGCCGAGACCAAGCTGGTCGATCAACGGCGAAGAGGTTCTCACTGGAGACAGAATCAAGTTCGACACCACGGAGGTTGCCTCCCAATTCATCAACAAGAAGGCGAAACGCTCGGACACCGGAAATTATACGATTTATCTGACGAACACCGTCGGCACGGACTCTGCTTCCTGCAAGGTCCTCGTTGTCGGTGAGTGTTGTTTGTCCGTGAGTCCTGCATGGTTTCATTAACCCTTAGCTGTCCTGCATTTTAATTGCAATACGTATATTTGATGATTCTCTTTCCAGACAAACCGTCCCCGCCTCAAGGGCCATTGGACATTTCGGACATCACCCCGGAGACCTGCACGCTGTCCTGGAAACCGCCAACCGACGACGGTGGTTCACCTATTACGAACTACGTCGTCGAGAAATTCGATCCGGCTGGCGTAAGTTTTTACGCTTTTACTTCGTCAGCGTCCGCAGTGTTAACCCTTAGCACTTAGTACTTATTCAATTATTTTATACATATATCAAATAAATTACTAAACATTTGATAGTATCGCAAGAGTAAATTGCATCAGTTTAATATGCATAAATAGTTCCGAGTGCAAAGGGTTAATACTGTTCAACAAATTAGAGCTTTTTTGAGTGCGAAAAGTGAGTGTTGGTCAGTGTGATCATGTACGAATGATTTCAGTACTGGGTGAAGCTGAGCAGCTTCGTGAGGAACACGCACTACGACGTGATCGGGTTGGAACCGAATCGCAAGTACAACTTCCGAGTGCGAGCCGAGAACCAATATGGAGTATCGGAACCATTGCAGGCGGACGAGCCTATCACAGCGAAATTCCCATTCACGGTTCCGGATGCACCTGGACAGCCCCGTGTCATCGACTGGGACACTTCGAACGCGACTGTGGTCTGGACTCGACCAATCTCCGACGGCGGTTCTCGAGTTCAAGTACGTAAACCACATCAACTGCCAGGTTTCTGTAATAACAGAAAATAAATGTACATCTTCCTCTTCTTCAGGGTTACAAGATCGAATTCCGCGACCCGGCAGACGACGCGCAATGGCGAGTGGCGAACGACTACCTCGTCAAGGACACGACTTACATCTGTTACAATCTGCTAAGTGGACACGAGTACGAGTTCAGAATCCGCGCGAAGAACGCCGCTGGATTCAGCAGACCCAGTCCACCGTCTGCGCCGTTCAAGCTGAAGAGCAAGTTCAACGTACCTTCTCCACCAGGCACTCCACAGGTCGTCAAGGTCGGCAAGAACTACGTGGACTTGAAGTGGGAGGCTCCAGTGTCGGATGGAGGCAGCCGCATCACCGGCTACGTGATCGAGAAACGAGAAGTCGGAAGCGCTCTCTGGGCCAAGTGCAACGAGTACAATGTCACCGATACAGACTACACCGTGATGCACTTGATCGAACGCGGCGACTACGAGTTCCGAATCTTCGCCGTGAATGCAGCAGGCAGGTCCGAGCCGAGCTCCTGCACCACGCCAGTCAAGATCTGCGAGGTGGAAGGTGGAGAGAAGCCCGAGTTCGTCAGGACGCTGCCTGTTACCCAGAACATACCTCTTGGGAAGACTCTGGTCTTCGAGTGCGAAGCCACCGGCAAGCCTCTCCCCACCGCCAGGTTGGTGTTGGCCAGAAGATTTATTGATGATTTGTAATCTGAGATTGAAAATGCGTGATTGAAAGTGCGGCTTCTCGCCCATCTCTACATAGTGGGTGTACTGTATTCGTTCAGCTTTTAAAAATGAATAACTTTTTCAAAATTGAGCCCGACAGCTTGAGTTTTTTGGAGACGTTAGAAGGATTAGTTTAGTAGCTAATGTGTAAATAATTGTTCTTTTAAATTGCTATTCGTCGCAATTGCGAAGGGAAACGTAAAGGTCTCGATTTTTAAATTTGTTATCTCTTCATCTTTAGTGATTGTTTAAACATGTTTAAACATTAATTAATTATTAAAGTTGAAGAATATATCTTTTTTTCCAAATCAAAATTTCTCAAAAACTGTGCGTCTAAAAACTATAAGAATCGCATAATGAAAATCGAAAAGTCCAAAAAAAGTTGAAATTTCTTGAACAGTATAATTCTCACGTTCGGTCTGCTTGAAATCAAACACAAATAATTTGCCTAAACATCTTCTTCCAGGTGGCTGAGAAACGGAAGAGAGATCACAGTGGGCGGTCGCTTCAGGACAGAGGCGTTCGACGGTATCTACAGACTGGTGATCTCGGAAGTGATGGACGCGGACGCTGGCGACTACAGCTGCCAAGTCTCGAATCCGCTTGGCCTCGCTACAACCACGTGCAGATTGAAGATCGGTACACCTCCTCGCATCGAACGTATGCCGGAGGACCTGTACCTGGCCGAAGGGGACAACACGAAGATCAAGATCTACTACAGCGGCGACCAACCAATGGACATCACCCTGAAGAAGGACGGTCGCAAGATAATGGACACACCACACGTCAAGTACACGGTATTCGACGAGTACCTGATCATCTTCATCAAGGACATCGAGAAGGACGACGCGGGCGTGTACGACCTGTCGTTCTCGAACGACAGCGGCAGCGTCAGCGCATCGTTCAACGTGTACATCACCGGACTTCCAGGACCACCAACGGGACCGTTGGACATAACAGATATCAACAAGCATACCTGTACATTATACTGGCATCCTCCGAAGGTCGACGGTGGTCTGCGCGTGACGCACTACGTGGTGGAGCGTCGCGACATCAGCCACACTCACTGGATCATCGTTTCTTCCTTCTGCAAGGACTGCTCATTTATGGTGCAGGGATTGGCAGAAGGACAGGAGTACATGTTCCGGGTTATGGCAGTCAACGACAACGGAATGGGACCACCGTTAGAAGGCGCGAATCCCATCAAGGCCAAGGCGCCGTTCGATCCTCCAGGACCACCGGGAACGCCGAAGGTCACCGAGGTCGGCGGCGACTTCGTGAACCTCTCCTGGGAGAGACCGGAGTCCGACGGCGGCTCCAAGATCCAAGGTTACTGGATCGACAAACGCGAGGTCGGCGGACAAGCTTGGCAGCGCGTCAACGTCGCTATCTGCTTACCCACGCAGATCAACATCTCCAACCTGATCGAAGGCAGACAATACGAGTTCCGCGTGTTCGCGCAGAACGCGGCCGGACTCGGTCCCGAGTCGAAGGCTTCGACTTCAGTGAAGATCACGGACCCGCAAGCGGCCAAGGCTCCCGAGATCATCCAGCCTCTGCACAAGGTGAACTGCGTGCAGAACCACAACGCGCAGTTCACGTGCAAGATCGTCGGCATCCCAAGGCCAACGATCACCTGGTTCAAGGGAGCTCGCGAGATCTCCAGCGGGTCGCGCTACAACATCTACTCGGAGGGCGACGTGCACAACTTGATCATCCACGATGTGTTCGGCGAGGACGCGGACGAGTACTTCTGCCGCGCGGTGAACAAGTGCGGCGTCAAATCGACGAAGGGAGAACTGTTCATCAAGACCCCGCCGAAGCTGAACGTGCCACCGAGATTCAGAGACACCGCGTTCTTCGACAAGGGCGTGAACGTCGTGATCAAGATCCCGTTCACCGGGTACCCCAAGCCGAAGATCAGCTGGGTGAGAGAGGGCGAAGCGATCGAGACCGGTGGACATTATACTGTCGACGTCAAGGAGAGACACGCCGTTCTGACGATCATAGACGGCAGCAGGATCGACTCTGGCCCGTACCGCATCACCGCGGAGAACGATCTGGGACAGGATACGGCGATCATCAAGATCCAGATCAGCGACAGACCCGACCCACCGAGGTTCCCGCAGATCGACAACGTTGGACACGATTCCCTAGCCCTCAGCTGGAAACCACCAGTCTGGGACGGCGGCAGCAACATCACCAACTACCTCGTCGAGAAACGAGAGCATCCGATGACCAGCTGGATCCGCGTAGGAAACACCAGGTTCTGCACGATGGCCGTGACCGGTCTCAGCGCTGGTCATCAGTACGACTTCAGGGTATGCGCGGAGAATATCTACGGCAGGTCCGATCCCAGCGAGGTCACGCCGTTGATCACGACCAAGGGTATTGTCAAGAGAGAGTTCAAGCAGAAAGAGTACAAGGTGGACGAGACTGGAAAGAAGATTCGCGGAAAGAGCGACGAAAAACCGTCCGACTACGATCAATTCGTCTTCGATATCTACAGCAAGTATGTGCCTCAGCCGGTTGAGGTGAAACACTTCTCCGTATACGATAGATACGATATTCTTGAAGAAATTGGTACCGGTGCGTTCGGTGTTGTACACCGATGCCGCGAGAGAGCTACCGGCAACATCTTCGCCGCTAAATTTATACCTGTGTCGCACGCGATGGAGAAGGAGCTGATCAGGAAGGAGATCGATATTATGAATCAGCTGCACCATCAGAAACTGATCAACCTCCACGACGCCTTCGAAGACGACGACGAGATGGTCCTGATATTCGAGTTGTGAGTACCTTGATCATCGTTGAACTGCAGTGGGTTCTTGATTATATTGTACTTCTGATAGATTGGCCGGTTTGTACCGGAAATCCTTGATTCGAGGCTGGGACTACTATTTTATAGTCCTATCCCAGTACTAACAATAAGACTTGCAGTCCCGAAGGATCTCGCGCCATTTTTTGGTCCCGCATTTCTTAAGGGGGTAGACTCTCGTTTCCAGGATTGCAAATTGCTTTCTCATTTAACGATAATGATGGGGGTTTTCTGCTAAATCGTTCGTGGACTCTCGCTTTATCCGTAATCTCGACCTTCTGTTTGTTCAGCTTGTCCGGCGGTGAACTCTTCGAGAGGATCACGGCCGAGGGATATACCATGTCCGAGGCTGAGGTGATCAACTACATGAGACAGATCTGCGAGGGTGTTAAACACATGCACGAGAAGAACATCATACATTTGGGTAAGCTGTCTCTCCTCCGTACGATACTTAAAGCGATTCTTGTGGAAAAGACGCTGTGCTAATGATTGATCTCTTCTCCGTAGACATCAAGCCCGAGAACATCATGTGCCAGACACGCAACAGCTCTAACGTGAAGCTGATCGACTTCGGTTTGGCTACGAAACTCGATCCCAACGAAGTGGTCAAGATCAGCACCGGCACGGCCGAATTCGCGGCTCCTGAAATCGTTGAGCGCGAACCAGTTGGCTTTTACACGGATATGTGGGCCTGCGGTGTCCTGGCATACGTTCTGTAAGCTGATCATCTACTCTTCATCTCGTTGAAGGATTTTCTTTGGGAAATCTAGCTTGACGAGTCGTAAAAACCACTTTCTAAAGCATGCTTCCAAGAAGATTATGGTTGATGATGTTTAGAACTGTTCACTGCGTTGTTTATCCATTTTTTAAACATGTTTTTGGTAGTATTTTTTGTAGAGTAGCGTAACGGTTGTTCATTTAATTGCTGAGCGATTAGCTGATTAAACAAACCTGATTGTAGACTGAGCGGCCTTTCACCGTTCGCCGGAGACAACGACATCGAGACCCTGAAGAACGTCAAGGCTTGCGACTGGGACTTCGACGAGGAAGCATTCCGCGATGTCTCCGAAGAAGGCAAAGACTTCATTAGGCGACTGCTTATCAAGAACAAGGAGTACGTCCATTGAGTCGATGGATAGATAGATTTTATCATTATCTGGAGATTGATTCTAACGTCGCACTCATATTTCAGGAAACGTATGACCGCACACGAGTGCCTGTTGCACGCATGGTTGACCGGTGACCACAGTGATAGAACCAAGGCCATTTCGAGTAGCCGATACATGAAATTCAGGGACAGGCTACGTGCCAAATACGAGGACTGGGAGAAATACGTGCTCCCGATTGGTCGTCTGGCGGAGTACTCTTCCCTGAGGAAGCTGCTCGTCGACAAATACAAGATCTACGATTCTTGCTTCGGTAAGGGACAACGTGAAACAATAAGTAATTTTATTAGACTGCGGATTTTATGCATTTATACGCGGATGTAGCTTAAGATCTAGACTTCCTCGGCTCAATGTTATCTATGATTTGTAGACCGACGACAAGCTGCGCCAAGGTTCGTCATCAAGCCAACGAGCGCGTTCGCGTACGAAGGCCAAAGCGTCAAGTTCACTTGCCGTGTGATAGCGATCGCCGACCCGACCCTCACGTGGTTCCACAACAACCAGGAGCTGCGGCAGTCAGTCAAGTTCATGAAACGCTACCACGGCGACGACTACACGTTCATCATCAACAGAGTGAAGCTCGAAGACAGAGGGGAGTACGTGATCAGGGCGGAGAACCATTACGGTTACAGAGAAGAGGTCGTTTTCCTGAACGTGCAGCGTAAGTTCCCCTACATTAAGTTCATAATAGGAATACGTCTAGTTTGAAGATCGTTCTTGAACGTTTCCGCTTTTGGTTTCCAGCGCTGCCCATAGACATACCGAAGTACAGGCCGGAACTGCTCCCAGTCCGAAGAAGAGAGCCGCTCGGCTACAACATCTGGTTGGAGACGATCGAATCAGCACCGAGCTTCACGTTCCTGCTTCGGCCGCGTGTTATCCAGGTCAGGCAGACTTGCAAACTGCTCTGCTGCTTGAGCGGCAACCCACCACCGACCGTCAAATGGTACAAGGACAGGGACGAGCTCTCAAAACATCATTACGCGATGACGCACGCGGATGGTGTCGTCACGATGGAGATCATCGACTGCAAGCCCGAGGACAGCGGCAAATACCGCTGCGTGGCGACCAACAAACACGGAAAGGACGAGACCACATGCGTTGTTATCGTCGAAGGTACAATTATGCTAGCTAATCACGCTACGTATGAAACGTATAATAGTTCCGAGCAATTATCGAGTGTATATTCTGTATGTTCGCCACGAGACTCATCGAACGTTTATTTGTAGGCACTGGAGAAACTGAGGAGCAAGTTAAATTAGCGCACGACCTCCTACATTCCGGAGGTAGAGTTCTAGCCCTCTCTCCTGATATGCGATCCTCTATCACTACAGTAAAGTCGTGATTTAGCACCCATCGCCTGTTCCGAGCAGGAACAGAGATCGTGTAGGAAAACTATTTTCATTTGCGAACGTAGAAAAGGACAGCATGTAAACACATGTGGAAGGGGTAGGCGAAGGGACAGTGATCGCGGAGATCCTCAAGAAGCTATATCGCGACTTTACTGTATCCAGTTGTCGCGCGGTGTAATGTCTTAGCGATCTGGACAAAAGTGTCGCATCAAAGAGACACTGGTTTAATCTAACGTTGAAACGTAAAGATCCAGATCGCTGAAACATTGCGCTGCAGGTCGTAGAGGACAGTTTGCAACCCGTAATTTCTTCTTCAGCATTTATTTCACCCCGACCTAGAGGTCCAACTAATTTCCACTGGGTTTCGTTCGATTTGACAATAACTTAGGCGCATGTCGAGTAGTCGCTTCGTTGGCATTCCCATCGATAAACAATGTAGACAGCGAACGAGCCGTTCCACGTCGAGCCCGAACACGATTCGCCACTGATCTTCTTCAAACTTGCAGACCCGGTGTACCTTGGAAAATGAACCGTGTGCCCCTGCTCCCCTGGTTTAGCCCCCAACCCGCAGGATATCACCAAAAATCCACCCTGGATATTCCCGTTTCGCCTCGGCAAAATAATATTCATAGCCGTTTTAAAGATGGAACGATGCCCCCTCCAGGCATGCAACAAAGCTCTATTGTTATACGAACATGTGATAATGTCTTAAGAGAAGAATTTCGCTTTAAATACAACGCTGTTTCTACCCCCTGAGCCCCCGTCCCCGCACGCCTTATAATATATGCTTGAAGAAAATGCTTGTTGATGCTTTCCCTGGAAAAACGTTTAGAAAAATCTTTTACAAAGACCCTTTAGAAAAATAGTAAACGGATTTCAAACGATTATTGCTTCCAAAAGCTTGCGAATCTCCGAATTTGTTGCGTACCCCGACGTCTTAGCACTCCCATGCTTGCTGTAGACATAGTAAACACAACGAAGATAAATTGAAGACGGAGGTAGCATAATGTGAGGTAGCATGTGAAACAGCCGGAAACCTTTGATCCCATCTGCCCATTTTAACAGTAGTCTTCCCTCGCATAGTGTTACTACTTCGGGGGTATAGAGTAGGGGTGCTTTTTAATTACCGCAAGGGTAAAAATGCAGTGAACCAACGAAAAAGTTGTGCATTGTTTAAGGAGAGGATGTACCCATCGAATTACCATTTTTTTCGAGTTTTTCAACATTCTTTATGCGGTGCAAATTTAATTTCACATAAAGTCGTAGAAAGTCATACAACTCAATTTTTCGCTAATAAAAGCAGAAATTCTACGAGAATGGGATCTAAGATTTAAGTTGCCTGAAAAATCGCAAGAGATCATAGAACAAAGAAATAGTAAAAAATTCACTTTCATTTTTCCTTGAGAAAACGAAATGACTTTCCGAATGACCTAATAATAAAGTTTCATCATTGCATTAGTATTGCTTCACCGATATCCGACGACGGATCGTATTAAAAAGTAACACTATCCGTAGAGACGAAAGTCACACTACGCGAGGGAAGACTTAGATAAAAACAAACAGTCCCAAAGAAAGCGTTAAAGAAACTCCGTACCTTTCGACGTGTAATGGCTCGAGCGTGTTTTATAGTCCGAGAACGAATCGAATCAACTACCCCAGAATAACCCGGTTTCTTTCCTAGATCGAAGATTTATCGAGCAACCGATCAAACCGGCGCCACCACCGATCATAACGATCCACAAGTCCGGCGGATACAGCGGCTACAGTTCCACCACCACGCAGGGTTACTCGAGCAGTTCGGCGACCAATTACAGTAGTTCCACCAATAAGCAAAGTTCCACATCTTCCTCTTCCTACAAAGTAAATGCTCGGAGTAATACAAGTGTGTGAATTAAACGATTCCCGATGATCTTATCTAGAACCTACATCGCTATAGAATTCAGGGGGGTGTGACCGAAGTCGGGAATCATTTGATACACCCTCTCACAGTCAGTCTATTTGAAATTTTCATCACAGGTCTTATTGTCAGATAAAAACTGTAAGACTCTGAAAGACAATATTTAGTTTCTTCGGTTCCATTGATTAGATTATTTTGATTTTATGAGAATTTTTGAAGTTGATATTCGGCACTGAATACTAACCGTACCACGACCGGTCAAATGACCAGTTTCATATTTTCATTTTTCAATTGTTGAAATTATAAAGATGTTTCCATTAGGAATGATTACATAAATTTATTTATTCAAGCACATATTCTTATCAAAATTGTGAGAAATCTAAATAAGTCCAGTCTTGTAATTTTTACATAACAATGTATATCGGTCACCTTTTGTACTCGTTACGGTTAGTGTTAACGAGTTCAAAGAGCCATCCCGTCTTGACGGGTGTAAGGATGCTGTTTTGACTGACTGTATATCGAAATCCGGTTAAAACGTTCGCCAGCGAGGAAGCACCGAGTCGGATTATTTTATTCACATTAATTTCACCGCAGGCCACCGACTCCAGCTCAGACAAACGAAGCGTCAAGAAATACGGCTCGGACTCCACAGGCAGCCCGTCTCGTTCCAGGAATACCACGAAAGAATTGATCTGTAAGAGAACGCGTCGTTGCTGTTACTATCCAGGAAACTGCAGGACAAATTGATGAACGATTCTGATCTATGTTGTTTTTGTAGATCCACCGGACGACTCGATGAGAGCGCCACAATTCACGAAGAAGCTGAGCAATCTGACCATCAACGACGGAGAACAACTCGAGCTGACCGCGAAGGTTGACGGCGATCCCGAGCCACAGATCACCTGGACCAAGGGTGGTAAGACGCTCAGCTCGTCCGGCATCATGAACCTGAAGTACAAGTCCGGCGTAGCCACCCTCGTGATCAACGAGGTGTTCCCTGAAGACGAGGGCGAGTACACTTGTCAGGCGACCAACAGTATGGGCACCGTGTCCACCTCCTGCAAACTGACCGTGAAACGTACGTGAAACGATCGTTGTTAAGTCGTCGGTAGACTGCTGATCTTGATACATTTATAGTAGATGAAATTCAAACTTGTAAAATTCAAAAAATTAGGAATGCCGATATATTAGTTAAGGGAAGAAATAACGTTCAATTTAGTTTCTATTTCTTGCAATCGATGCAGATAATTTTGATTTACTCTTACATTTAATCACGTATTGACGTCTTCAATTTTTTAAATTTTCCAATAATTTTGAATTTCATCTACTCAATTTTGCTATGAATGCATAAAGATCCGCAATCTGGTAATTACTAAGATCAGCATTATAATGAACGCTATACCTTGTTCAGCGAACGCGAACGCGTCCGCGAAGAAGAAGACCGACGACAAGCCTCCGCAGATCGTGGACCACCTGACCAGCATGTTCGTGAAGGACGGAGAAGCCGTACTGTTGAGCTGTCGAATAATCGGCGCGAAGAAGTTCGACGTGGTGTGGCTCCACAACAACAAGGAGATCAAGCCGAGCAAAGACTTCCAATACAGCAACGAGGCGAATATCTACAAACTGAACATTGCCGAGATCTTCCCCGAAGACTCCGGCACCTACACCTGCGAGGCGTTTAACGACGCAGGGGAGAGCTTCTCGTCGTGCACATTAAACGTCCTTGGTACACGATTTTTCTACATTTTCTTCGTCGCAGTCTCACGATCGTCCTCGTGGATTCTAACTTGCAATCCTCGCCTTTTACAGTTCCAAACGAGGAACCGAAGAGCCCAGTCTTCACGACATTCCCGCAATCTGCAACGGTGAGCGAAGGCGAATCGGTTACGTTCACATGCAAGACTGAAACCGCGCCTTTGAAAGGTCAGTAGAAATCTCGCCGATGAGTAGACAGCGGATTTTATGCATTTATGTGACAAAAATGAATAAGTGCATTCAAAACGGTGAAAATATTAGAAGAATTTAGAACATTTTTATTTTGCATAAAGATCCGCTGTTTACCGATGAGAAACAGAGTGTCCCATTCGAATCGGTTTTCTTAAACACCTGTAGAAAAGACTGTGGGTGTAAGCTGTATGTCCTTTCGCCATTATTATTCCAAAGAGTATCAGCATGTCTTCGGCTGAAGATTCAGTTTCACTCTTCGGAAAGAGCATGGCCCACCGTGAGAGCCTTAAATTAATTGAACCCATTTGAATGAGAAACTCTGTATCCGTCTATATTTTCCTTTTGCGATAACTACACTGCGGATCTTCATGCGAATTCTCACACTTTATAAACACCCGAGGAAGCGAGATATGTCTTGCAACGATTAAAATCTTCGTAATCGCATTCTCTTGCATTTTAAGGGGATGTTCTTTTCAAGATTGCAAGGGTTCAAAAAAGATCAGTCTACACCGCTATCTCCCTCAAAGGTCCTACTTTTACATTTACGAGGAGTACTTTGCATTATTCAGTAGCATCCACAGCTATCATAAAGCTGCGAATGTAGCTATTTGCATAAAGCTGCGAATGTAGCTATTTTCATAAAGCTGCGACAGCAGCTATATGCTGCCGAATAATGCAAATTATGCTTCATAAACGTAAAATTAGGACTTTTGAGGAAGACAGAGTTCTCCCTCAAATGGAGAATTCCCCATCTTATTTGCATTATCGAGAAATGAGAAGGCGCATTCGGAATCCTTAAAAGCTTGCGCATTCTACAGATTCGTGAAGATTGGCAGTCTAGTGGTAATGGGAAAGCAAGAGCGAGTTTGATTGTAATCAATCAAGTGTAATTGTAATCGAGATCGTTTTGAATTGTGTTGCGCAGTAACGTGGTTGAAAGACGGAAAAGCGATCCCAGAATCTAGTAGCAGGTACCTCTTCAGTTCGGACGGCGACAAATCGTTCGAATTGCGTATCAAATCGTGCACGGACAGCGACGTCGGCCAATACGTGGCCCGCGCGATCGGCAAGAAGGGCGAAACGAACGCGGCGTTCGCCTTGAACGTGACCAGTGCCAGCGAACAATGATTTCGACCCCGAGGATCGCAAGATACGACAAGGTTTGGGTGAGATCCGACCGATTTCGATCGGCCGATCCGATTCCCCTCTCTTTTTTTCTATACCGATTATATACACACGTATCCGCACATCTAATTCGTATGCTTTCAGCTTCTACAATGTTTAAACGAAAGAACAAGGATCAGGGAAACACATGTATAAACGGACTGTAAAAATTTTGCGACACGCGAGCTTGTCGCACTCGATAGGTGGTATTTATATAAGGTTCGTGTATAAAAGAAAAATTAGAGAACCATTGTACTCCGCAAACAAACAAACACACACACATACACACATATACACACTACTCTATATGTAAATTTTCATGGAACGCTGTATTTTCTTTTTGTGTGCTTATCATACTCGCAACAAATCGATCACAATCATGTCGCGTTGAAAGATGAGGAAGATGATGATAAAGAAGATGATGATGAATCCGAGAGATCGAGCAAGTACCACGGATAGCACGCGCAAACTATACGCTAATACGAGCTTTGCTGCATACACGAATTAGCATACTTTAAGTACACAATGATGCATGAACGACAGTAACGGAGTTGGGACGGCTGAATTCGTCACGGTGAATCTCGGCAGGATAACTAGCCAGCATCCTCGACATCCAGAAGAAACATCATGTGACATCTTGCCGAGATTACATCGAGCACGATGTGATTAGTACTGTCGAGATATGTACGTTCTTATTCCATGTAATCGTACGCACTATCGTGTTATACTTGTTTGAAGACTGCTTCCGTTACAAAATTTACGATAAATAAAATATGATTCAAATATAAAAGTCTGATGGTTCTTCCTAACCCCCTCCGAGCTCGTCAGTAAAATTGAACAAGATTTCATACAATATTTTATTTTATATTGAAGTAGGAAACGATAAGATTACACGTATTGGTACGAACTATCAGGATCGTTTATTTTAAAGCACTCTGTTGGAGAGACGATTGAGTCTTCGTCAAAGTCTGTTCTCAGTTCCATATGTATATGTACAGTAAAGGATCTTGATATGGAACAAGAAGTCGAAACATGTCGAGATGTGTACGTTCTTATTGCATGTAATCGTACGCACTATCATGTTATACTTGTTTGAAAACTGCTTCCGTTACAAAATTTACGATAAATACAATATGGTTCAAATATAAAAGTCTGATGCTTTCTCCATCCACCTCCGAGCTCGTCAGTCAAATTGAACAGGATTCCATGCAATATTTTGTTTTATATACAAATAGGAAACGATAGGATTACATAATAGGATTACACGGATAGGTACAAACTATCAGGATCGATGATTTTAAAGCACTCTGTTGGAGAGACGACTGAGTCTTCGTCAAAGTCTGTTCTCAGTTCCTTATGTATATGAGGGTACAGATGGCTTTCGTCGCGGATATCCTTCAGTATCCCCAAACGAAGGCCATCTACAGTAAAGGATCTTGATATGAAGCAAGAAGTCGTAAACACGTAGTCCGTTTCTTCTACCTTGTGCTCTAGATAGTATTCCAGACACTTTGGGAAATAGCAGGTCTCCTCTCTTATTACTTCGACTCTCGATAGAATCCTCTTGCCCCGACGTTCACCTTACAGAAATACGAAATCTCAGTACAGTAGTCGCGACTTGTTTCCCATCGCCGATTCCGAGCAGGGAAAGAGATCATGTAGGGAGTGTAGGGACACTACTTTTTTAAGACTGCATCGACCGCGCCGACCGCGTCTAAAGTACAAAGAATGCCGAACGTAGAAAAGGACAGCATGTAAAAACGGATCGCGCGGCCAAAGCGTATCGATGAGATAATACTAGTGAAATATTGAAACTTCTTTATTTTTGACTTATTTTTAACGAAATTTTACCAATATATTTGTGACATTTTTCTGATTAAAATGACACCAAACAAGATACAATTTGGCCCATATTTACTGTACATGTGAAGCATAACTTAATTACTCCATACCGCCAATTAAACCACTAAATACAATTGAAATTATATCGTGTTTAGTGTGACTTTAATCAGAAAAATGCCACAAATAAGTTGGTGAAAGTCCCATAAAAAAATAATGAAAAATAAAGAAGTTTTATAATTGGATTAGTAGGTGGAATGGGATTCAGTGGAATGGGTAGGCAAGGGAGAGAGATTGTGGAGACCCTCAGGGATAGAAATCTCGATTTTACTGTAATTCTCGAAGCGATGCAAATGTCGATTGTCTTTTTCGAAAACTATTACCGATTTGAAAGAATGCTGAATTGTCGGTGAGACAAACATCCCAATTGTTAAAATAAGGGACTAACTGTACAGTCTTCCAATGGTTTTTCTTCGGGTTGTAAATGTACAGCGCCGATTTGATTATATACAATCTCTGGTTAATAATACAGTGAGGAGGAGCCATTGTGAAACTTTCAGGTATCTCGGCTCCGCTGCTCCACACACCTGAAACGTTATGCGTATGAAATGACCGCGAGCCGTTTAAAATTTCAGTAGAACGGATTGTTTCCCACCTGTATGAATATCTAAAATTTCCACCGACGATAATTTTAGCCTGTGTCTCCCTACTCCGCCCACAATAATCATTTTATTTTTTATGAATGCAACCACCATGTGCCTTCTTGGCGCTCGTAATGTTGCGTGGTAGTACCATTTCTTCGATATTAGACAGTACCTCCAAATGATGTTATTGAATTTTCCAGTACCAAAACCTAGTTCTCCCCCCACGGTATAAATGCTGAAACCTTAAAACATGTTCTCAATACAGTAAAGTCGCCGTCTAACTAAGTCGATTCTCGAGCTGTGACATAGATGGTGCTGATAGAGTAATGAAACTTCTTTATTCTTTACGTATTTTTAATGAAGTTTTACCAATATATTTGCGGCATTTTTCTGATTAAAATAACACCAAATAAAATACAATTTGGCCCATATTTACTGTACATGTGAAGCATAATTTATAATTTACGCTATACAGCGTGATACAGTAGCAGTAACGTGACGATCTCAAATAACTCATAAGATATTTGTTGTACGAAACAATGTTTCGAACAAAAATCGCATGGTCTCCTGGGGGACATACTTTTCATCGAGGGTCACCTTCAGTTTTATAAATGGAACGTCTAATATGAATTTGAGAAATCAAAGTGGTGTTCGCGACATATAATTTTGAAAGACCCTTTACTCGCGAAATAAGTGAACTATAGAACAGAAAGATTTATACCTCTGCCAACCACATGCATTCCAACCATCCCTCTCTTTGAATCTTGTACATGTCTTATTTGCACGCATTTAGCGAAATCACAACCGTTCCAGGTGTACACATGCGCATTCTCGATAATGCCTTCATATTTTTGGTATACAACCGTGCCATCTATAAACTTTGGTAATCTCCAAAGTGTCACGTCTGGAATAACTGCTCTCTAAAATTAAGAGAGAATATAAATTCTAAATTTAAATTAAAATTTAAATTAAAAGTTAGAATTGATAGTCTGTTGCGAAAAGATGATTCTAGCAGCATACTAATTACCACATGATTCCGCAGCCATTCTTCCCTCACTAGTCGCAGGAATTTGATGGATGCTCTTACATTAATATTTTGTAACAGATTGATGATAAAAGGTTTGCTTAATTTCACAAGAGAATACAAAGGAAGTTCTTCGAAACGGTCCAGACATACTGACAGACAGATGTCTTGTAACACCGTTAAGCTCAACTTATGCGCTGCTTCCCAAATGCGGATTACAATATGCGGCTTTAACCAGAACAAAACTATAATATCTGTAATATCATTCGTTAATTCATCAACCATGAATAGTACGCTGAGTTTCAACAAATTCATCAAGTGCACATAATTATCTTGCATGAACTTTGTCATGGATTGTTTTATCTTCTGACATTCCGCGTATAAATATTCTTCCTTGTCGTCGTGAACCCATTCAATGAAATCCTGAAACCACAAAGAAGCATCTTTACAACGGAAAAATCAAATATTTGAATAGTTTTGTTATGTAGTGAACGGTCATACAACCTTGAATGTAGCCTCAGTAATATCATAATTTATAGTATGCTCCCTGTTGAAAGAATCACTAAAATTGCCAGAGAAAAGAGATTTGAAATAATTGCTTTTACTCGCAAGTTTCTCTTTATCCGCTTCGAAACGATTACCATCGAGAATCAACGTTACATTTTCATCCATTATGATTCGTTTCACTCGGTGTTGTTACACGGATCTGTGTAGAACACGATATGACATGACCGACGACAGTTCTCCTCGACGATGTTTACATCAACGTTATTTCAAAAACATATGTTTTCACCGACAACCCCTACCTGCCCCTACCCTCTAACCACGGTGCATTATACATTATACACCGTGGTCACAGCCTACTCTAGTAATAGAATTTCTCCCTTTTGTAAATCAATTTCACCCTTTTGCAAATCAAATTCAACCTCTTGCAAATCAAATTATTTATTTATTTAGTACTGCGAGGGGAACATAAGACTCTATATTCAACACGCTTCAATAAATATACAATACAGGGTGTCCCAAAATTCCTTCAACAGCCGGAAATGGGAGGTTCCTGAGATCATTTGAAGCAACATTTTCCTTTACAAAAATGTTATCCGCGGCTTTGTTTAGGAGTTATTAACGAAAAATACGGACCTATCAGAGCGCGACCTAGACGCGAGTTGGGATTGTCGGCCCGGCGCGCCAGCTGTCTATTGTTGATATTCTGACCAACCGTAGCTGTATTATAAATATAAGATTTCCGATGATGCGTATATGTTCTATATTCTATATGTATATTTAGTAGATATTTTAGGAAACACTTCCACCAGCCAAAGTAGGACCATAAACGAGGTATACGACTAGGATCCCAAGGTCATCGAGTTTGGGAACAACGAGTAGCATATTTCGAGAAGAGTTTTCGTTCCAGATATAATCTGTGGTTCAACAGTATAGCAGAAAGCGCTCGCAGAGCGTCGCTGACACTCTGTTGCACTTTGCATTCTGTGTTGTGAGTTCGATGAAATAATGTGTGGCGTGGTGAACGCTACCCTCGATCGGCGTTGATACATTGATATATTGTATTAACGTTTTCGGTTCTACGCGGTCTTCCTAGTTTATTGTATCTTGCATGACGTTAGATTTGTCTTTGTCGGGAGGACGTGCAATTTTCACGATCTCCGTACGGCTACCAGCGTGACGATGCCAAAGAGAAAGAATCAAGCTCTCATAGATTCTGACAGTAGTGGCAGTGCGTCGGAAAGTGGCTCGGACTTAGAAAATGTAAATGATATAACCTTACATAAAAATCTCGTGTTGCATATCGGCTGCGCTGCATTTCAAATCCATTTTTTTGCTGGCCGAGACTCGAGCGGCTTGATATTAATAGCAATGTTATGTATATTGAATCGGTTCTACGCTCTTCTCGCGAGTTATTGTCAACGATATACGAATGAAATTTACTTTACATAACCTGTTGTACTGGCAACGAATCGCGCGTTCAGCTTTTTAGACCTATCAAAATTTAATTGCCTTCGGAAAGCAATGTGTTTTTTAAAACACGCACGAAAGTGTTTAAAATGAAAATCATTTTGTACATTCGTACTGTCGCAAGTAGAGATTACACAACTTCTATAGTTCTTGTATTAATCGATTGATTCAATTAAAACGAAGATACACATTCAGTATCGAATATGCAGTTCGAATGTTGAGCGTGAAATTTGTTTTAATCGAATATCTTCTCCCTGGATTAGGACTTGTTATCACTTGCTAAGAAGAAGAAAGGTAAAAGTCAAGATGACTCGCAGTCGAACGAAGATACAACAGCTGCCAAGAAGGACAATAAACACGATTCTGACACATCGGATTCTGATGATGACTGGGGTGCGAAGACTGGTAAAAATAAGAAAAAGAAAGTGCCAACTAAGAGGAACAAGCGAAAGATGACAAAGTCTAGTAGTGAGGATAGTGCTGGCGAGAAGGAGCCAGAGAAAGTCTCTGAACCGGAGGAAGGTAATTTTGTCCATTGGTATTAATTTCCACGATGCTGATTATTCATTTTTACAGGCGAGGTTTCCGACTCGGATGCCAGTGTATCCGATTCCAGTCAAGAGGAGTTCAACGATGGTTACGACGACAAATTGATGGGGGATGCGGAAGATCAAGCGAGACTTGCCCAAATGACGGAGAAGGAACGCGAACAGGAGATCTTCAAACGTATCGAACAACGAGAAATAATGAAAACTAGATTCGAAATTGAAAAGAAGCTACGAATGGCGAAGAAACAGGAATTGAAAAAGCAGAAGGAATCGAGGAAGAAGGAGAAGAACGCCGAAGAGAAGAAAGTAGATAGAGCCCCGGATCCTAAAGAAAGGAGTAAGGATCGTAAGAAAACAATAGAAGAGAAGCAAGACAAGAAGTTCCATGCGATGTCTCTCTTAAAAGCAAGAAGAGAGGAGAAGAAGGAAAGAGGTAAAATAACTTTAGATAGCAGGGAATATTTCAAATATTGTCATCTTCATCTTGGCTTCGTTTATCAGAGGAGAAAGAGAAACAGAGGATGGAGCAACAGCAACAACAATCAAAGGACATCGAAGAGGAAGAGTTAGAAGACGATCACAAAGGTGGGAATAAGACGAAGCTGAAGGCATCCGATATTTATTCGGACGACAGTGGCTCGTCGGATAGCGGTGAAGATGAAGAAGCTCCTAAGCCATCGTCTCATCGTAGATCGTCTTCGAGCGACAGCAGAGACTCTGATTCCGACAACGATAAAAAGTTAGTAATTCTATTCTTAATAGAGTTATCCATACTTCGATGATATTCACTATTCTCTTTTGACTTTACAGATCTGTTACTAGTAATAAGGCGAAACCGAAGAAACCAATATACGTTAGCACCAAGGAAGATCTCAACAAGATTAGATTATCGCGCCATAAAATGGAAAGATTTGTGCACTTACCTTTCTTCGATAGAGTGGTACAAGGTTGCTTCGTTAGAATTGGAATTGGGAATAACAACGGGAAACCCGTTTATAGAGTGGCTGAAATTAGCGGAGTCTGCGAGACAGGAAAAATCTATCAACTCGGTGGTACTAGGACAAATAAAGGTTTGAAGTTGCGACACGGTGCTCAGGAACGCGTATTTAGATTAGAATTTGTGTCGAATCAGGAATTCACAGAGTCTGAATTCTTCAAGTGGAAAGAGACTTGTGCTTTGCAAGGGATATCCATGCCCACGTTTGAAGAGGTTGATCAGAAATTAAAAGACATTAAGGAAGCTTTAGTATACGAATTTAAAGAAGAAGATATCGAGAAGATAGTACGAGAAAAGGAAAGATTCAAACAGAATCCGTACAATTACGCGATGAAGAAGGCGCAACTGATGCGGGAAAGAGATGCAGCTAATTGTAGAGGAGACGACGAAACCGCTACTCGATTGAACCAAGAGTTAGGCGAACTCGAAGAACGTGCGTCGGAACTTGATAAAATGCGCACAGCTACAATATCTAGTATATCATACATCAACGATCGTAATCGGAAGAAGAACGTCGAAGAAGCAGAAAAAGCTATTATGGTAATGCAATACGTTCTATGACGCGTTACGGGAATATTTCAGCTTGATCAGCTTATAAAACTGATGTATATTTCTGTTATTATAGGAAGAAATTAAAGCTAATAAAGGTAAAAAGGTAGACGATCCATTCACTAGACGTAGCACGAAACCAAGAATGGTTTACAAACCCGAAGACGACGACGTAGGAGCGGCGGCTCCGGTGAATGATAAAACAGCTCCTCAACAAGCTGACGCTGTGTCAGCAAACAGCGAGAAAGAGAATGGACAGGAAACAAAGAAAAAACAAAGTACCGAAGATTTATTTAATGCCCATGATTTCGACATCACAATAGATTTGGAAGTACCAATTCCAAGTAAGTATTAAGAATTCTTCGTTGGAACTGCTTAACATGAATTTTCATATATAATTATCTGTTTTAGATAATCCTGTTAGTGTATTGCCGAAGCCTATTAGCAATATTAAAGATACAGGACCTCGGCGATCACTGAACTTAGAAGATTATAAGAAAAAACGAGGACTTATCTAACGTTCTATTAGGCTTAGAAGTCGAAAAGATATTGCCAGGATAAGTTCTAAATTAACTAATTGTGTAGTTATGGGACTATACACATTAGTCCTTGGATATCTTGGTTAATTATAAAAACCAAGGACAAAATCTTGTATCAGTCAACTGAGAAACTAATTTATGTATAGTTCTCGTGTAACATTACATTTTGTTATGTTAACATTTTTTCTTCTGAAAAGGATATAGGTGGTTCCTACCATATAGTTATTATACTCGCGTGACCATAGTTGCTGCGTTCTGTACGAGAGAATGCTATTTCATTATTCGTGAAGGTATGTTTTACATCTGTCTGTTAAAGAGTACTTAAAGAAAGTATTATAATTTCAATTATTTAAGAACTTTGTTATATTACATTTGTTCCCCTGTATCAGTAATTAACTTTTTTTTATCTTCCACCGGAAATATAAATATTTTTCATCCTACCGAAAGAAGAATAAAAAACATTCAAACGTAGAACTATTTATATCTCGATACAAAAAAAAACAAAAAATAATGACGAACAAATAGTTCGAATAACGAAAATCGCTATTGCTTATAGATATAGTAATCATAATTTACATATATCGTTATACGACGTTTTCTTTTTTGTGTCCTGTAAGGCAAAATAAATATTACCAAGCGACCACCGTATAAAAAGTTACATAAACATTTCGAATTTAGTATTAGTTGTGTATACAATGATTATTTACTTGATATCTCAGAACATTACGGAAACATATTTAATCATATTTTTTTATTCTCCTGCAGTGTTTCTGAAATGTTAATTGCACTGCAAATTACTGCCAATATAATCTGGCTATGGAAGCTTCAGCATGTGTTTCACAAATGAAATATGTACATATTCTCGAAAGGATTTAAATAATTTAATGACTATACATATATTGCTCTACAAATAACGACAAAAAACATATTTTTAGATGTATACTTTTCTTTCGTCTAGTTAATCAAATAGTTATTGTTAACTCTATTCTATGAAAATAGGTAAATACTATACGAATTGTATTGTGCTAGTAATTTTTACTAATATCGACAGACTATTAAGTATCTTTTACTGTATTCCATCTGTCCATTAGATAATTCTTTTTACTCATGATCATGAAAATATGATATCTTGAATAAAGAAAGTTTTATACTTTACATTAAAAAGAATGCATTTTTTTAATCACACGTATTTATTTAGGTGATAGGGTAACCGAAAGAAACAAATGTTTATCCGATAATAGGTAACGCCAGTATAAAATTTTATTTCTTCAAGATATCGAAATTTGTTTTGTATGACAATTTACAGGTATACGTATATATATTATATAATGTAGAGTGCTGATTAGAATGTATTGTAAAAATACAGCATGTATATTTATCAACATCCAGGAATTTGCCAAAATTGTACATATATGTATTTAAGCAGTATACCATTAAACAATTGTAGAAAAGTTAATACTTTCATTTACATAAGAGTGATTTTACGATTTATTTTCTTATGGAATTTAAGAATTCAATAGATTATTTTTCAAATCGATTCAATTTTACAAAGACTTATAAATATAATACTCAGTTTTTATATCGATATGTTGTAAATATAATATAAATTACTTTAAAATAGCTCGTTATGCTTTGTAAGACGTTGCTTTCCTACTTGATATTGTATATTACCATGCGTTAATGAAAAACCTTTTACTGTGTCAAACGCAAATGTAAAATGTGCAGTGGTACATATATATAATTATATCGCAGTATTTAGAGGTATGACCATCCTGTATTTCGCGTCTATACAGAAATAATATTTAATCATATTTTGTTACATCTAAGCTGAAATATATCCGTGTGAATACTTAATCTGACTTTTGATTATTTTCAATTTCAGAAGAATGTACATTCAGTTGAAACTGATACATGATTCAACTAATTTCCACGTATTCGAATACGACCATAAATGGTATTGATTTTCATTTAAAAATGGAGTGCATTCGATAATGCAGAAGGAGTGGAATAAAATAAAGTGTGAAGTACAGGATTGTATCGAGTGTTCGCTTTTATCTACAGTGCATAAGCGATTATCACCGAGTCGAGATAGTGCTGACACAGCTCGGTGTTTTTGGCGAACTAACTGCTTGTGCGCACGCAAACTATGTTACATGCGCACGGGACGGGACGACTGTTGCGGTGGCTTGCATGCCGCTGCCCATATAAGGTAATTTCCCCACGTCCCTCTCGATGATTGGCTAGCGCGATCGGCTCGTATCGATGATTAATTTTTGTAAAATTGTCATTGTTGGGTGACTATATAGATAGAACGATGCTATCAACCAACAAAGAATCCTCTCAACAAACGGTTTATTTAAACCGAAGCAGAAGCGGAACCGTATTCTCGTCGAAATCAAAAGCAGTGTGCGAACGACCGGCACGAGCGCGTCGTACAACGCGTGCGCACTGGAACGATCCTATCGGCTCAAAAACGTAAATCACCTTAAACGACGTGAATTCGCGAGTTTGTTGTGAAAAAAGTAGTAGAACCGACGCGATACGACGACCTTCCAACGTGTTTTCATGCGAAAACCTCGTGCGAACGGGATCACAAATATTCGTTAGTCGCAGGCTGGCCAATCAAGACCGAGTTAATCAGAAGTGCGCGCGCGCAGGCGTAGGGATACAGGATTCGCGGAAAGCTGGCCGCGAGAGGAGCCTCCCTTCCCGTTTGTTCGTTCGTTCGTTCGTGAGCCGCGACCCCCGCGACTGGACACTGCACCTATCCAGTTCCACCAGAACCGAGGCTCTCGCGAAAGTGTAGGTTAAAAGTGCTTGTTTACGTGATTCTCCTCGCCGGCTACGACATCACGAAATGGTAAATATTCTACTGTGCATGCTTCCGCCTCCCGAAAAAATGTCAACGATCCCGACACCGGGAAAACCGGTACAGCGCACGGGGGCCACTTTGTGGTTATGGCCGAAGCAGACGCGCCGGTCGCCATTTCTGTCCCGGCGATACGCCGCGAGAACGATCGCTCTTTCATTTCTTCGTTTCAACTTGCGAATCTTCTCGCAAACCGATCCGACCCGATCTTTTCCGTGCGCTCGCGATTTTCACGCGTTTCAAAGACAGACCGACGGGAACTCGATACTTCGATTCGCGAGATTCGAGCATGCCAGCCGCGATACTCGTCGCTTCCAGGAAACGGATGATTCATTTCCAGCCTCGCGATACCAACAGACTCGGAGCAGAGCAATTGTGATCTCGATGACGAGAAAAGAATATTTCACGACCAATGATCAAGACATTCTCTCTCGCTCTCTGTTTTGTTTGAACATATCTCGAGGCGCATTGGAATCCTGACGAATTTCTTTTATGTCTATCGTACATACAATGTTACATCGCAAGGATCCGGGAAAATCATTCGTTTCGTGAGAACGACAATGCCCCCACCCTCCCTGCCCCTGTTTAATTGTAATATTCCTAACGATTCATCGTGCCACATGCTTCGGATCAGTGTATACTGTTCGATGTAATCGGAACTTCGCGATTGGTCCCGTACACAGCCTGAAATAACGCTTTCGCATAATTTCGACTGCCTTCGAATCAATTCCGAAAACCTGTTTCTATTTGGTCCTGGTGTAGGTATGTTTCCCATCGATTTCGCGTGGTCGACGTTGCAAAAACTGTACACGAACGGTGTTATCATCGTTGCGATTTCGTCACGGGCCACGAATATTTCGCGAATTTCTGTCGGAATTGCCAAAAATTTATATAACGTTGCGCATCGGTTAATGCCAAATCCGAATATCCGATGACCATGCACGACGTTGAAATATCGAACTCCTTTATCGATCACCTGCTGCCTTCGTTCAACCGCGTCGATGTAGTTTTATCTCTTACGATTTCGTTTATCGTTCGACTACGTATGGTTTTGCTTGCTCGTTCGCGTCTCTTTTTCCGTGCAATCGTAATTGCGAAAGTACGATTACACAAGTGCCGAAGCGGGTCCGTACAAAGAGCCAATACGATCGCGAATCTCTACGCAGACGAATCGATTGCATCGTGGAATCAGTGTTTTTTTCCCTAGTGGTTTATCAGTGTTTTATTTATATAGTTTATCTGTCGGTTGCAATGATCGTTGATATCAAGCTGTTTCGTCGAGTAATCTGTCTAGAATTGAATTCCCGGCGTAGTTGCAATTTTCGTCGAAATGTCTGGGGGCCGCTTAACGATTAGAAATTCCGTGGCGACTCCTTCCACGGGCGCGACGCGTCAGTCGAAGTTCCGGAAGAATTAATTACGTAGTCGCGTTCCGTTTCCGGCAAATTGGCGACAGAAACTTAACCATGTGAAACTGGCGCGAGCGGTAGCCTCCGTTCTCCGAATAAGCATTTAATATTTATACCAGTTACCGACAGACGCTCTGCTATCCTTGGTAATGAAGAGTTCGGTTTCCTTGAAAAACCAACCCCCCCGCCCCTTTCTTGTTTAGCCTCGAGGATGACAGTGAACTACAAGAGAAGTTCTGGTAGAGAGGGAAAAAATTCAATGAGCCCGTAAGGAGGTCGGTTCTTGCAGGCCAGTGACTCTCAAAGTTCACTGACGCCTTCGTAAACGTGGTGAATAAGCTGATTATCCTCGACATTGTGATGGTCAATCTTATTTGTTGGCAGTATCCTATTCAATAGAATCCGTGTACTATTTTTCCGTTCGTCGCGAACAATTTGCTATTTATACTTTTCTTCAAATATTTGTCGCTCTATCACTCAAGCGATTTCTACGATTTTTAATCTGAAGTTTTCGGAGCAAACGCGTAGTATGTACGCGCTCGTGATTAGTCATCGATAAATTTCACGAGTGTTTCGATAAACGTAGCCAAGAGCAAAAAGGAAGGTATTTATCGTCGCGCGACAAAGGTGAAACACCGGTTGCTCTTTTTTTATTAACCGCCGGAGCGATAGAGTATGAAACCGTACATGTAAACGACCAGTTTACTCGGCAGTCAAACAGCCGACCATGTCGCTCCTTGTCGGTGAATCATCTTCCGTTTGACCTTGTGCCACACACAAGAGACGTTTACAACAACGCCCTAGAGGGAGCCAAGTCTGGCCCTAACCGGCATCCCCCGTCGTGCCAGAATATCGACCGAGGAATTGCATCCTCCATCCACTGGCTATCCTCCAACCACGTCACACTTTTCGTCGGACCCTTTTGCACCCCGATCGACCCCTTACGCGTTCACTATACCGCACCGGCGAAACTCTAACCATACGTAGAAATATACACCCTGCTAAATACGACTGCGGATTTGTACTCGATCTTACGAAAACTGAAAAAAGCAGGAAGTAGTCAATGAATCGTACAAACACTTTATTTTGCTGAACGGTACAATTTTCATTGGCTAACATTTTCTGGAAGCGCCAGCTTCTGAAAATAAGTTTGTACCGTTTCCCTGACGAATACGAGCAACTTAATTAAAGCGACAACTTGTTCTAGTTTTTGAAAAATATGGAATACTAAATTTTAACTGAAAGAATCTCTCGAACATTCTCCCCAATAAATAAGCTGTTGTTCGGATGCGTTTAGGCTGGCAAAAGATTCCGCTCTTCCTTTAAATATCGAATTACGTTCCCGACGACTAATTTTAGCGGTTTTGCAATTCCTTGTTTACAGCAACGGATCCTTGTTCGTTCTCCATGTTTGTCAATACCGTGAGCCATATTTTCTTACAGATCTGATCGACTTTTTCGATTCGAAAGCGTGTTGATCCTAGACGAAAGCCGTTCAAAAATAGCTATCCCACTTCGAACTTTTCACTCTGTGCGTGTCGCGCATCTGTGGCGTTTCTTCCCCTCCTCATCAACCCCTCCCTCTTTCTCCCCTCTCTCTAACTGGTTCGCATACATACACGCACACGCGTCTCGTCTCTCCCTCTCTCTCCCCTAGAATCTTCGCAGCGAGTGCGCCGTGTCATGGTCGTATTTCACGAATTTCCACAGAGTGGCAGAAACACATAATCGAATGGGCCTCTCTGTACCGCGGTGGCACGTGCCCACGGGCAACGGATAACTTTAGAAATGGACGTTGGATCTGTTTTAGCATCGGATTCGTGCGTGGGAAGACTTTATTTCGGTACGTCCCCCACGTTTGCCCGCGAAATAAGCTTAAACGGCCAGACTAGCCGACGTTAGTCCAACACTGATAGCATCGATACCGGCACTGCCCTCGTCACAGCTAACGACAGCAACACATATATCTCAATGTAGAAAGATGTCTGACACCCTCCGCAAATCTTTGCTCGCACTGTACCAAAAGGGGAATCCCACTTATCGACGCGTAAAGGTCGATTTATACATACTATCCGCACAGACAAGGAACGTATCCGAACAGATATTCTTAAATACATTTGAACAGAAGTGTCGGTACGTGTCTGTACGGTTTCACTACGGTAGGTATAAAGCAGAGGTCGGCAAGAAGTGCTCGTTTCGGCCGATTTTAGAGAGCTACGCCCCCTTTTCCCAGCCACGCGTCTTGCTCCCCGTGACGATCCTAGTTCTCGAGCCACCTCAGGCCCGCACCATATGAACTGCGCGTGGCGCATTAGGGCAGCACCAGTATTAATGCGGGTCAGATACAATCATTTCTTACGAAATCATTTTTACTATTTCAACAATTGTAAAATAAAAAATCCGGTCATTTTGACCGGTGGTGG
The DNA here is from genome assembly GCA_963966675.1 of Lasioglossum calceatum. Classification (NCBI taxonomy): domain Eukaryota; kingdom Metazoa; phylum Arthropoda; class Insecta; order Hymenoptera; family Halictidae; genus Lasioglossum; species Lasioglossum calceatum. Next base: position 13,293,054 of record OZ016540.1, read on the forward strand.
TAGGTTTAATGTAAATTACAGTCGTAAGGAACACTGCACAATATATAATGGTCGAATTTCATTTGTTTTTCAATTATTTAACCATGTTCCACCTAACCGATCGTCTTGAAACTTTCGGATATATTAGATAGGTAACGGAACATTGTTCTTGAATTTTTTTCTACCCTTCATAATTTGCTCACAATTACGAAAAAAATATATGAAATGCAGGAGGTAAGGTCGAGTATTTCCGTTTCTTTTTTCATCTTAATATGTTGATTAACAACCGAGAAAAAAAAGATAAGGTTTAGAGTGTTTACCCTTAAATGAGTGGTTAGCGACTTGAAAATTTGGGGACTATCTTTCAACCTAAAAACATTGTTTTGCACCAGATATCGATAAAAATTATCGTGGGGGCCGCTGGTCCATGCTTATCCTGCTTATTATCCGAATTTATTTTTCAAATTTATTTCCTATATTTGCGACGTACTGGAATAGGCCTACGAGGGATACTATTGACAAAAAAAATCGCATTGACAATAGTGCCTCCTCGGTATGTAATGTGGGGAATTACACTAAAAATTGCTGTGCTATTCAAAATATTGTTTACATTGTTATATATGTCGGTATCTAATCAATTACTAAACATTTAGGTATTGTTCAAAACAGTTATATAATTGTACTGTACAAAATAATTGTATAAAATATTAAAAATTATTGGGAATGGAAACATTCTAGGTCGGACGAAATGTTTAATTTTCCAGTTAAAATAGCTCCGAGTTCAAAGGGTTAATACGAGTGTCGCCCTAATGCGCCACACGCAGTTCACATGTGACGGGCCTGAGATGGCTCGAGAACTCTGATCGTCACGGGGAGCGAGAGGCGGGGCCGGGAAAAGGGAGCATAGCTCGAAACTCGGCCGAAACGAGCACTTCTTGCCGACCTCCATTCAAATGCATTGAAGAATATCTATCTGGTCGGATACATTTCGTGTCTGAGAAATTCGAAACTTGATCGTCCGCTTACTAGTCGAGTACAGAGGCGACCCATTCGAATCGAGCATAATTAAACGTGTTTTTAAAAAAATTACGTCCCCGTCCTAACGCGGTAATAACACGTTTCACGAGTCGGAACAACGATGTGTTACGAGTTCTACTCGTCACAATATCGATTTTAACGTTGTGCGATTAACATTTTATAAACAAACCGTCCATCAAGTCATTACGCAACGTATTGTGACTCGGTACCTGTGATTTGTCTTCGCTGACAAACCGATCGCGTGTCACCTGAAACTTTTTTCAAACTTTATTTTTAATCCTATGTCTTTCAATTTGTTTGTCCGTTTAGGCATCCGGAGTAACAGTGGCCGACGTTTGTAAGACGACGTACGAGGAGATTAAAAAAGACAAAAAGCATCGATATGTAATCTTTTACATTAAGGACGAGAAGCAAATCGACGTTGAAGTGATCGGGCCTCGGGATGCCGCTTACGACGCCTTCCTCGAGGACTTGCAAAAGTGTGGCAGCGGAAAATGCCGCTACGGTCTCTTCGACTTTGAATACACTCACCAGTGTCAGGGTACATCCGAGGTAATAGCTCCACTATATTTATTTATTCGTTCGTTTGCTTTGTAATTCGTTTGAACATTGAAATGGTAACCGTTCGATTTTTTCAGGCCTCCAAGAAACAAAAGTTGTTCTTGATGTCGTGGTGTCCCGACACGGCCAAAGTTAAGCAGAAGATGTTGTACTCGAGTTCATTTGATGCTCTGAAAAAATCCTTAGTCGGTGTGCAAAAGTACATACAGGCAACAGACCTTTCAGAGGCTTCCGAAGAAGCTGTGGAAGAGAAGCTCCGAGCCACCGACAGGAATTAGGAGTATATCAGCGGAATCCAAAATTAATAATATTAAACGAGAGAAATCAAGTGAAAAACAATACGCAAACTCCCTTCCCCAAAACAAAATAATGCTCTGTACCGTCGTCGCATCGAAGGTTCATGTTTTTACACATTTTTCACTTTTAAACGGAAACGATTACCAAGTATTTGCGCTACATGTATTAGTCATTGGGGAGCGTACACATTAGCAGAAACGAAAAGAACGTAAAAGGAAAAAGCAAGAAAAAGTATATAAAGAAAAAAAATCACTTTTCATACTGCGAAACGTTGTGTGAATCTGTCTGATATAATATTAATATTATACTATTATTATAATTATAAGAATAACTTGTAAAAGAATAACAGTTTACAACCAGTCAGGCAGTAAGATTGAAAGCATTACACTTTTGTCATCGGCTGTATAATGTTTAAATTAAATTCATTTCATAATGACTTCACGTGAAACCTCGTTAGTAAGTCCCACATTCTCCTAATGTTGCGTGAAATTTTTCTATTGTTTGGTTTGTTAGACAATCAGAAAATGAAGAACGGAAGAAACGTATTATTAGCGATATTGTTTGTACATGATAAGTATCATTTTATACGTAAAATAAATTTTGCTTCAATTATTTTTTTACAATTTTTATACTGAATTCGAGGCCGACTCGATTGTAGTCATTTTTTTCGTTGGTACGATCGATTAGAAATTGTTTTGCGTTTTTTGTTTATTGTTAAAACCAAATTTAAATATAATTTTGCTTGATTTTTATTATCGCGTGTAAAATATTATACTTGTACATGTGTATATTATACGATCTTATTAAGTTCCAAACCATTTAGCAAGCGAACCCTTTAACCCTTTGCACTCGGAGCTATTTCAACTCGAAAATTAAACATTTCTTCCTACCCAGAATATTTCCATTCTCTATGATTTTTTAAATTTGGTGGATATGAAATTGATATAATACCTCGTACAATAAACGTTTAGTAATTGATTGGATACAATATTTTAAATAATGGTACACAGCAATTTTTAGCAGCGCCTCAGAATCACCACTCGAGTGCTAAGGGTTTTAAATCAAAATGTTTAAATTCAAAATGTCATAGGTGTAATTACAAATTGTCTATTAAAAGAAATCGCCAGATCTTGTGCAACCTATTGAAATGAAATACTATTGTTTATTACATTATTTTCAAATTCAATGAAAAGTAGCATTGGAAGAATAAATATCTTAGAAATGTTCGACCATAGTCTATCGCGTTCGTGATAGAATGCATACACCGGGGTGCACTCTACTATGAGAAACGTGTACATCGTTCTCATTGAAATTTCCACACTTAGTTTTCCAAGTTTTCAGATTCCACATGTCTTCATTATTATGGAGAATATATTATTATAACAATGAATTCCAGAAAAGGCAGTTTGGTAAAATTATCGTTGCGACTGCTCTCAACTGCTCTCTACCATACATATGTAGTTCATGGTAACGGAAGGCGTGCAAAGGCGTGCACGTATACTGCAGCCGTTTGCCGAAGTGTCGAATGATACAGAAGTTGTTATTGTGATAATGTTTATCAAAAGGTTGTTGTTTCTTCAAGCATGGTAAAAAAAATGTGAGCCAATAACAGCACTGCGCGATCCTTTCACGTTACCGCATCGAGCCGTTAACAAGGTAACTCGATATGACTTTTGCGGACATTTGTATGCTACTAATTTCTATAGTCAGATATCTGTGGTTGCAAGGAAAAACACCGCATATCACAATTTCAAAAAACTCGAGTTTACATACGCATTAATCGAGGTGTATCGTATAGGATTTACGCATTTCCCCAAAAAATAGTCATGAAAACAAGTTCGAAAGGCTCCAAAAAATCTATGTCAAAGCATTAGCGATCAAAACTTTACACATCAATATGTATCTCGAAAGCGAAAGTATGTATATGTGACATGCGGCGTTCTTCCTGACAATCAGATATAATACCGCATGTATTTATTGATGTCACTATGACAGCTATGCATTTCACTGTGACAGGGGATCTTCGAAAAAATTATTCTTGAAATTATTGTTCAACCCTTTGCACTCGGAGCTATTTTAACTCGAAAATGAAACATTTCTTCCGACCTAGAATATTTCCATTCCATATGAGTCTTCACATTTTATACCTAAATGTTTAATAATTGATTAGATACCGACACATTTAATAATGTAAAAAATATTTTGAATAATGGTATAGCAATTTTTATATTATTCTATATTATTATACAAACAGCATTTGCCATGACAACACCCATGTGTGAAGATGGTGGCCCCTTGAGGGAGTGGGCACCTCTAGCTACTCTTCTTCAACAAATACCTGCCAAGATTCAAAACGGGCTATTTACGCATAATATCAATCTTACCTGTATCGATGCGGTACCTGAATTCATTGCAATCGGAACGAACCATGGACTGGTTTACTGGTTTAACAGGGAGAAGCAAGATCTTCAAAGACTTCGATGCGAGGTATACTTCAATATGTTTTAGGAAATTAACATGTCGCGCACTGATTCCAGTGGAATACGGTTCAAAATATGCCACTAAGACGATTAATACATTCCATGCCACGTGTACCGCCGATGGTACACGTTAAACTATCCATTCAGGCAGCGTGTATCACTGGTGGTGCACTGTGAGATATATGCGCTAAAAACATATATATTTACCCATATATTTTATAACAAGTTCAAGGTTGTAGAATATATTTGCACCAAAAGAAGGTGGCATTATAGAAAAAGCAGTATAGAACAAAGCACATAAGTTTGCTTAATTGTCGAGCAAAGACAGCACGGAACGTGTTGATCAATGAACTTATATTCACACAAAATTGTATGTTCCGTACAGAATGTAAACTCGAAGATCACATGCATTCAAGTAATCTCAACTGTGGACTATATGGTTGCTGCTGGTAACGAGCAAGGTGTTGTAACAGTGTTTCAAATACCTAAAAATCCACCAGATTCGTTACCAGACAGCTTAAAACCGAAACAGAAGAAACAGGCGGAAAGATACAGTATTAGCGGTCTGCATAACAGTGCGGTAACGACAGTGGAATGGTCTAAGAACGGCATGAAGTTGTTCAGCGGAGATCAGGATGGTGTAGTGGTGTTGACTGAAATTGATTTTTATATGGTACGTTGTAGAAAGTAAATACCATTGTGTCTATGTGCGAGTACATATTACTAATAAAAATGTTTAATAGCATTTATCAAAATCATCGGAATTGCTTAATGAAAAGTATGCAGTTGTACAGCTGAGTTATCAACAAGGTCTGTTGTTGGTTTCAACAACATTGCGTACGATACTGGTAAACAGGAATGAGAATGGAAAAGTGACTCAGGTTGGCCAGAAAGAGCGTAAAACGTTAGTATCGCCATTTCAGTTATAAAGCCATTGTAAAACGATTTCTGTAATAGAGTATTGTATTGTAGATTAGGAAAATTAGGAGCAGTGTTTGGTTGCCGGCAAAATTATGTACAAGATTTAATAATCTACGCGAGCAGGCCTGGGCTACGTTTATGGCAAGCCGATAAAACTGGAACTGTATCGAAAACACTTATCTTTAAGGTCTGCGCGGAATTGTATTGCTGCTTTTAATCTGTTTCTCCAATTCGTTTAATCGAAATGTATATTTATTTAGGATGCTATTCGGTCTGGTCATACGGAAGTAGAACTTCTGAATCCAGCACCGGAGAGTTCTAAGAAGAATCGTGGAGAACCAACATTCGGTGTTATTCTACCTTTTTGTGATGACTTGTTAATCACGTATAGCGACGATATTATATACGTAGTCAATCCGCAGACTATTGCTATAACGTCCATTGTAACTGATTTGCGACGGGTTATCGATGTTGCTTGTACTAAAGATGAAATATTCGTCCTGGAGGGAGAAAGGAGTATTATACGTATAGCATATTATCCTGAAACTAATATGTTCTCAGCAGGTACGTGTTTCCTTTTCTGAATCAAACTATTTTAACGCTCGTCGGAATTCTAAAGAACAAATATATATTTTTAGAAGCAACCAACACATTGGATCCGCTATCGTCGTTTGCTGAAATCAGTAAACCCGTAACTAACGGTATACTAGAATTAACGTCGAAATTAAAGGAAAGCGCTATAGTGCCGGCTATTCCCTTCCACAAGATTAATCCGACCAATATTATTCAGTCTGTTGGGTACGATACGGAAAGAATGTACGGTGTTTTCTCGATAGTTGTCCAAAACACGGGTCTGGCAAGGGATATTCGTGGCATTTTTCTAATGAAAATCATACCAAATATGATATAATCCCAATTGTATTTACTTGTGTAAAGACTGCGGATTTTATGCAATTATGACAAAAATAGGTAGGTACAATTTCGAATAGAATAAAGATTAAGAGCATTTAGAAACATGAATTTACTATTTTCAATGTACTAAAACTATCAAAGAATGAAAGAATTTTTTACGTGACCCCTCCTTAAAATTAATGCACAAAATTTTTATTTTGCATAAAGATCCGCAGTCTAGTAATGAACGATGAAAGTTTTGGACGCAAACAAGGACAGCGTATGGGAAAGAAAGAGACGCATTCTTCCTTGATCCTTCCTTACGTCCGAAGCTCGTAGTAAATTACAACTTACACCTCATAAACATAAAAATAAGACTTTTGAGGGTGACTGCGGCCTAGATTGATCTTTTATCTAGCGCTTTTCACTACTGAAAAACTCCGTCTTTGCATTATCGAGTAATGAAAAGGCGCATCCCACACCCTTGCAATCCACACATTTGGGACATTTATTAAGAAAACAGTGTACTCACTTTTTGCTAATAGAATAACACGTACTAAATCGAATATGATTTTAGTATCGCGCCAGTTGGTACGCCTGACACCGATACAACTTCAATAGCGGAAGAAGCAGTAGAAATGCCAATGAATTTAAATGCCTCCGCAGTGGCGAACAGTAGCGGTGCATCAGATCAGAACGATGCTTCCAGGAGGAACAATTGTGAGCAACCCGACAGACATATCGATAGGAGGCAGATATTCCAAAAGATTAGTCAGCAAGAGTTCGAAGATGTTGTGTTCACTCCGGAAAGGAAAATCAAGAAATCGCGTAATAAAGCAATAAATGGTAACGAGAGCGGTTCGTCGTTCTCCGATGTCGATGATATGTCTGCTTTCAATAAGGATAAAATAAACGCTAACGAGGCGTTGACAACGCATTCCTCTTTACTAACGCTCAGCGTCGACGACGATTTTATACTGAAGACTGAAAGGAATCTCGAATCGATTCAACGCGATGTAGAAGATAAAGAAAAGCGTTTGGCTGAGGTATTGGATTTTGATTTGTCGAAGTATATGGCAACCAGTCAAATCGCTACTACCAACTCGAATGTTTCCGAGTGTACTATCAATTCGAGCATCTATGCCGATTGCAAGACGAATTCCAATGATTCCTCAACAGACGAAAGGAACAACGAGCAAGAAGAGGCGTATAACGAACACAGCGATCATACAGAAACCGAATCTGGCGACGAGGATGTCAGCTATCAGACAGAATTAAAAAAGTTAGAAGACTTAGGTGAATGTAGGAAAAAACTCATACAAGAGAAATTAACCGACCCGTTAACAAACAATGCTTACGTCGATGCGAAAAAAACACCGCATACAACCGATGTCGATAGGCATAAGCTAGAGGTTCAATTGCATAGTGAGTATGATTAATTACTTTTACCAGATTTGTTTTTATAATAGACATTTAATGCTTTCCTGACATCCTTAGTTCTATCAAATGAAACTATGATATCGACAGTCCTTGAGGAGGAAGATTGGGTCCTGGTGAAAAATGTCACATCTTCGGTTGCAATGTAAGATCTAATAAAAGTGGAAACTATTTCCACGCACGAATTATTTCTATCGATAGTTTACAAATAGTAAGTCGTATAAGAAATGTGCATACTGCATAATAAGCTGAAGCTTATATTAGAATACGAGTCCATTTATGCGTGTATTTTCAACCATGAAATTTATGTCACAGTCGCATAATCTTTTCTAGTCTTATTTTAGCGAAATATATTCTTTTCGATTCGAACCGAGAAAATACATGAAACACGCGAATTGTTATTTTTACCGTGCGAAATATAAATATCAATTTGTTTTTGTAATTTTAACATACAATACATGGGAATTTCAAGACCGTATCTTTCTATTGAAAGATCGAGTATCACAGAGTATCACAGAATATTATATATAATCGTATTTGTTCCATATAGGAAGTGTATATTGTTTTCAAGATGATCGTTGTAAAGAATATTTCAATTTTTAGATAGTTAAAATTTTACAAAAAAGCTGCAGTATCTAGTTCGTTTAGAGCGTACATGTTAAATAGAATCCTTACAAAATTATATTTAATTTTCCAATACGATTACACATTTTGGAAAGTTAGAAACGTATTAATAAACCACTAATGAAAGAAACAAAAAAAAGATCCGTGCAACTATGAATGCTAAGGCAAGCAATTATTTTATTTTCATGTATAAATCTATACATATAGAATTTCGTTCACTATGGATGTAACGGTATTTACAACACAATATTTTTGTGACATGTTATATCTCTTATTAAATAAAACGAATGAAATTTCATTGTTCGTTTTTATTACACGTTCTTAATAACGAACTAAGGGTAGCGGCTGTACAGAATGGTGTTCTATGGAATGAGAAATACACATCCTAACAAAAGAGTTCATTTGTTGTAATTTATTATTTAACGATGTACATTTTACTGGTGATTGCCTAAATGAGTACTCGATTCTCTCTCGTGTAGCTTATCGAATAAAAACAATTATGCTGCTGCTGAAATGAGGTCGTTGTATTTCTTTATTTTAGAAGCAACGCTCATGTCTACGTATTTGTCGCCTACAGACACAACCATACCTCCGATGAGGGCAGGGTCAACTTTTGTGGTGAGCAGAAGAGATTGACCTTGGGTCAAGAACTTCTTCAGAGCAGCTTCGAGCTTAGATTTCATATCCGCGTCAAGCGGTTTCGCTGTAGTCACTTCGCAGGCAATCTCGCCTCGACCGGCAGCCATCAATAATTTAAATGTGTTGATTATACTGTTTAATTTTCCAAGACGACCATTTTCTGCGAGCAGACCCAACAAGTTGGCAGTCTCTTTGCTAACACTCATTTTACTGCTGACAGACTTCAGAGCTTCTACTTTGTCTTTTCGTTTAATCACAGGGTTCTTCATAAATTCCTCTAGCTTCTTATCCTTAGTCATTGTGTCCTATTACAACATAATGTTTCATTAGAAAAGCGTGTCGTACTATTGGGTTGGAACTTAAGTTCGTAGCGTTTGTAAATTAAAATTGAAAGCTAAAATTCAGATATTTATTCATAGATTTATTCAATAACATATTTTCCATTCTGTTCTATTACTTTTTGCTATTTTCGAGGTAACTTCTCGTGTTATTGAATAAACATATGAATAAATACCTTAATTTTGTCTTCGATTCTTGATTTGAAAATGCTACGATCTTTCTTTTCAACCCATTACGTTACGATTAAAAAACTCTAGTCTAATACATACTTGTAACTTCACCAGATCTTTTTCAACGTTGCTCAACGACTTCTGTTTAGAAGCTGCTGAGTAAAGAGCTGTGGCATATCGTCCTTCCAATCCGAATACTTGAATCGGAGGCTAACAAATCAAAGTAGTAGCATTTTTAATATGAAATACAGACTTATTAGCACATTTTAAGTTATATAATTTTCAGCTAACTTATGTATGTGAAAAATATACCTTGACCATCTGCTGAAGAGCAGAGGTGGAAGAGAACGATCGGGCCTAGAAACCAGAAATGAAATTATTATTTTCATAGATTTTCACGGAAAAATTATTAACAATGTTTTCATTTCATTAATTCAACAAATACGTTGTCATATATCAGCTTGTGTTACTAATTAGAACGTCAATGATTATAAATTGGAGTTTCGTTCGGTGGTAGAAAAGCAATAAATTATTGTTCGTGTCATTACTTACAATTACTCTGCTGAAAGACATTTTCAAAAACACCGTCAGTTCATCCAAACCCTTGACTTGAACGACAAAGGTGGACTTACACGACCACCATTATATTACATAAGTAACATAAGTCACTTCGATGTCTGTGATGGGGTATCCTTATTCTACTGTCTGAGCGGATATCGAAAGCGACGTCTGTAGATTGAATTGAAAAGTGTACAAATGTACGTAAATTTGTAATATAGCTACAGAAAGTTGATTCTTCAAAATAATATAAAACGAAAACCAAGAGTGAAGAAATTGTAATTTTAACTTATTTTTTTAGTTATTAACAATCAAAGTTGACCAATGTCAATGCACGAGCCAGTTCTGTCTTCGTCTACTGATTGGCGGAGGACAGTCGTGTTCCAAGATTATATACTTCATCTACAATCATCTACAATCTACAAGATGATGGATCTCTCTTGATCTCTCTTCTCTCTGGATAACATTTGTTTCCTAAACACCTTAGACAGATTTCGAATATTGCCGCCCTTTCCAACAGTTCTTCTCTTCCTTCTTCATCAAATTGCTCCCGCTCTCTCTCTCATTCATTCTCATTGACGTTAGGAACATTTTCAACGTTCGCACTGGCAACTGGCAATCGTGAATGTTGACACTTTTTGCCGTCAATGGCGTACGATAGACGCACCTGTGTCGATGTGTCAGAGAAATTTTGTACTATATTGGATTTTGTATGACGTTATCGTCAACCAGTGAAATGTAATTATAGGAGTGGCATTTACGAATTAATTGTAATAGATAGTAGTATCGTAGAGAACCGAACCATTCTAATTACGGATGTTTAAAATTAGAATGTTCAATGGCTGTGAATATGGAAGTAGACAAGAGCATGTCCGAAGAGGTTGACACTCAACTTTCGGCAAGTAATTCGATGGATTTTAAGGACGGCGTTCGTCGCGAGAACAACGGAAACGTACAAGATCTCCAGCATCCTTATTTGTCTCTCGATAATAAACCAATTAACAATCACAAATGCGATCGAACGATTCTATACGCACAACTCGACGGTCCCGAGGTTTACGCGAACGAATTATCCGATAATCGAGAATTAGAAAATAAAGAACGGGAGGACAGTATAAAGAATAAAACGGAAAACTTGCCCGAGAATATGAAGCTTTTACGGAACGATTGTAAGGACGAGAGATCAGAGTTAACATCGCAAAATTCTATGGATAGTCATATGTCCCAAGCTCCATTAGCTTTTACAATTGATTTCGGCAACAAAGAGGTCGATACAACAAAATATCAAAATCTATTCGAAAGGTACAATGCCAGGCATAAAAGGAATCTTTCTACCTCGAAGGTAGGTTCCTCCATGAATTTGTGTGGAAGCTGTGTAAAACATTAATCTACACTATTGAGGGGGTAGACTCGTTTCTATTTCTTCATTTCTCTATAATGCAATGATGGGATCTTTCAGTAGTCAAAAGCGCTAGATAAAAGATCAATCTAGGCTACAGTTGCCCCCAAATTTCCTATTTTTACATTTACAAGGCATAATTTGCATTATTCTGCAGCATGTAGCTGTCACAGCCTTATGAAAATAGCTCTATGCGCAGCTTTATGCAGAATAGTGCAAATTACGCCTTGTAAATGTTAAAATAGGACTCTTGAGGGTGATCGCAGCTTAGATTGGTCTTTTATCTGGTGTCTTTGACTATTGAAAAAGCCCATCTTGCGCATTATCGAGAAATGAGAAGGTACAAAATGGGAGTCTATCTCCTTAAAATATATATAAACATTGTCTGTAGGAGACTAAACTGTAACTAAGCTGGGAATTCGATTTTCAGGTAGAAATTAACACGAGAAAAAGTGGTGTTTCATTCTCTTCGAATTCAATGCAAAAACAGAAAGTATCTAGTACACATTCCGAGGGATATTTTAGCAGCGAGGACGATACAAAAAGAAAAACAGATCAATTGTCAGAGAAATTAAAGCAGCTAGGTAATTTGATTCTTTTCAATTCAATTACTAGAGTTGTTTTATGTAGATTTGATTTTTATTAAATGATAGACATTTAGACTCTTATTCAGAGTATTATTAAAATAATGTAAATCAGAAGTGTTATAGTTTGCCACAAGAAATACTAATAGAATAAGACTAACGAAATAGTGTTTGATTGATAAACAAATCTACAGTTCGTATTATTCAAAATAATGCTTGACTGTTTTTTTAAATCGTTGAAGACCATTTCCTTTTGAAGAGCTGAATGCTGTGTAATGGATGACTATATCAGTAACGTATGAGTCATGGTGAAGTCACCTGTACTATGCTTTTTAATATTCTTCTCATGTATCTCCGATATGTTCACAGTATGTAGGCTGTTGACACATTTAAGTCTTTAATACCACATTCATATTAAAACCTTCGATTATATTCGATTTACATATTCTGGTTACAGCACTTATACATTAACATTAACAATTAATTTTCTCTTTTAGTTTTTCTATTTGTACCTTTTACGTACGAAAAATATTTTCTAAAGTCGTAATATATTTCTTTTAGGTTCAAAACCACTTTTGAAATCGTCCAGTGCCGCAAGAAAATCTGAGTCAAATGCAAAATTAACAAATTTTCAAAATAAAGAGGAAACAATGACTAGATCGTTCGAACAATCGAAACAAACTAAATATCCCCATAAGAATCTTTCTCTGGAGCTGAATTGTTCGGAGAAAACGAATACAACATATTGGGGTCCCCAAAAGTCTGCCACTATAAACGATTTGAGTCGAATTCAATCAAACAATTACGACGATACTATCAGCGAGAAACAGTACACGAAGAACATAGATCAAGAGGACGATTATGGACATTCGTCTGATAATGAAAAAGTATCGAATATTAGTTACGCTAGAAGCAAAAGTATCAGCTCGAAAGAACACAATTTATCTAGCGTGACGTATACGGCAGAAATGAATCCAGATCAATCAGCCGAGACCAACATAGATACTTTCAATGTTAGCAATATTGATGCAGGATCTGATGGTGAAGTTAGCGAAGCAGGAACATACACGGTACACAAAGATTACACAGACGAAGAGAAGGCGCGGATGGATATCGACAAAGTTTTTAACGTCGGTGTTTTCACTGAGGATGAGAACAACGAAGCATGCATTCATAGTTTTAAGGTAAATTAACTGAAATGTTATTAATAGACTGTGGATTTTATGCTTTTATGACAAAAATGGGTAAGCACAATTTAAAGACATGAGTGCATTGGTTACAACTTAATCAGATAATTAAAAGAAGAAAGAAATTTGATTTCGCTCCTGTGTCTTGCAATCAATGCAAACATTTTTTATTTTGCATAAAGATTCACAGTCTAGTTATTAACGTTTCACCTAGCAACGGTTACTTAGAAAACTAAAAATATTTCGATTCGCAGATGAGTGCTTCGAGAGACAACAATACATGGATATCGGAATGGGCATCTCAAGTAGCAGAACATAATTCTCTTCCACCGGTGATAGGTGGACCAACCGGCCGCACTCCTCCACTAAGTCCTTCCAAAATACCGTCTCCTATTCATACTAGATCTCAAAGACTGTCTCGTAGTCGTAACGTAAGTTTCTGTTGCATAGATTGCTTCTATCAACACTTTATGGGCTGTAAACTGTTAACCCTTTGCACTCCGAATTATTTTTCAATTTTGTCACCAACAACTCCCTATCATTTTAGGTGTTTCATTTGAAATTTACTTGAAAAGACAGTTCCTTACTAGTTATTTTAAACAATGTTGTTTACTAATTATACTAAACATAGATCTCAAACTTTGTTGTAATTTATATTTTGTAGAACTTATACTTGTTTTTGGCTAAAAACTACGACAGTACCTTGACTGATATTTATTTTAAGCAATTATGTTTACCAATTATGTTGTAATTTATATTTGTGGAACTCATATTTGTTTTTAACTAAAAAATATACGACAGTTCCTTGACTGCTTCTTATTTTAAACAATGTTGTTTACTAATTATATTAAATATAGCTCTCAAACCTTGTTGTAATTTATATTTGTGGACCTTCTATTTGTTTTTAACTAAAACATACGGCTTAAATAAATAAAGGAAGAACCAAATACATATAAAAACACGTTTCATTTACATTTTCCTTTCTCCGATGTCGAGTCACACTCGATAAAGGAGTGCAAAGGGTTAATACGTTAAAAGTCTCCTTATTGCAATACTTTTACGAGTGTTATTACAACATTTTAGGAGCAAAGCGACAGCAGTTTAGACGCGGAGTCCTACTTACGAATGAAAGAGCGAATTGGATTAATGTCGAACCAACACATACTAATCGATTCCGGCGGAGAATCGGATGATGACACCAGTAACAGTTACAACACTCCTCCGCACAGCTCACAACGGACACCAGTGCATGGTGCATTAGCAAGGCGAGGAAGTTTATCTGAATCTCTGTTTCGACGAGTGAATAACAGTGAAAACCGGAGAAGTCTTCGCAAATACTTAAGTTCAAACAAATCTAAGACTGAGGATGCTAATGCAGAATTAAGTAGTCCGTCCAAAGATTTTGCTAACCCTCATCTAGGGAAGCGAAGTAGTTCCTTGGACAGGAGAGAATATACATCTGACACAACCGAGTCCAATACGTCCAGGAGAAGTAGTATGAAGTATTATCAGGACGACGATACGAAATACACGACTAGCCCTGTTTTAAGCCGTCTACGACCATCTACGCCGAAATTAACTAATAGCCCGATCGTAACTCGTAAGACAGTCACGAAAATCGTGAATTCGCCCGTGCTTGAAAGAACTAAGCACTTGACGAAATCCTCTCCGCAAGCTAAGAATATCGGATATTTTACTTGCGTTGAAAACAGGTGGGTAGATCGAACGAGAACCAAGACTGCTCCGTTTTTAAAATACTACAACATTTTTCTCTTTTTGTCTCGCAGTCCGTACATGTTAAGGAAATCAAATAGTACAGCAAGTTACCACGAAGGAACCATCGGCTTTAGTAACAAAGATCTACTACCAAAAACGAACAGCGTTCTTCAGAACAGTCCAAATCTTCATCGTAATCTAAGCATCCAAAGATCGTGCAGCAACGCGAACATTAGAAATATCAAATCGCAGAGTCAGTCCTCGCGTCGAAGTAGCTTTAACAGTAGTGACATCGAAAAAACATCTATCGGAGGAAGATGTCTCGCTGCTTCCGATAGCAGCAGCGAAACCGGTGAACAGCAAGTCAAACCTTTACCCACAGCGTCTTCCGGAATCAAGTTGAATCGAGCTTTCAGCATACGAAGGGCAAGGTACTCTTCGAAACTGTAGCGCAGCTAGACTATTAAATAATGCAAACTGTCTACTGTCTTGTAGATTAAATTGCGAGTCCGATACAACTCCTAATACCACTCCGGAAGAGAGACGCAGAAGAGCACAGAGTGAAGTGAAATCCATACCCTCGCAAACAAATAAACAACAGAATTATCATCGAAGTCGTGCAACTAACGCCAACACACATAGCAGAGAGCCTCTAAGGAAATCGGAACCTGTAAAACCTAGGGCTGTATCCTTGTCGAGGACCGATAGCACCAGACTTAGCATACGAGTACCGAAATCATCTCACGTAGGTGTTACTGAAATTTTCATGTGTTAAATCGTATGTGAAATTGTTGAATTATGTTTAGCATACTGCGGCGGCACAGCGACCCAACCAGAGAGTAAACAAAGATCAGAAGTCTGGTAGAAGTAATTCAACGTTAACATCGAAGGAAGTAGAGTTTCAGAATTGGAAGAGAAGAAAAAGTTACGATCCGATGAAAGCGGCTGCTGAGGGTAGGAAAAAGTTAATGGACAACACGAAGAAACATCATAGTACAGAAGATAGTACAGGAAAGTGAGTACTTATAAAATATTTTCTACGCATCGATAGTATTCGTTTTCTAATTAATATCCTTACAGTCACGATAGTTCTGTGTTACGTTCGGCAAGCTTCCATGGAACAGGTGGTGCTCTCTCATTAGCTAACGAGTGGTCTGACAACGAATTAAATTTTGCTCAGAACGACAATCAAGTACCTCCGCCGTGTAGTCCACAGCTGGTAGGTACACGGGAATAAAAATGTTCCAGAAATATGACTGAATCTTTTATTAATTTATTCTTTAACAGGAAAGCGATAGTGATCTAGAGACGTCTTATTACTTGCAAACAACGCAAAATGTCGTCTCAGCTATGTCAGCTCGAATTACAGTCTGCCGTTCACCGTTAATCGATTCGGATAACGAAAGCGACGAAGACACTAGTCATAGTCTGCATAAAGATATGTCGAAGACGTTACGCCAGCCTAGCGATACAGAAAGTAGTGACGACCGTCAGCCTAACACACAGAATGTTATCTCAAACACTAAATATAATAGAGCATTTAGGTATGTAGCTATATGTAAGAATATGTATTCTATTGTTTAACGTTCCACATGTCTCAACGAATCCTTGTCCACAGTTTACGCAGAGCAAGATTAGAATCTCAGCCAACAAAACTACCAACAAATATAAATAATAAGAAATCCGTGACGCACGAGACTAGGGCAAAGTCAGAGACCATTACGAGTATTAGTAGAACTGATTCTGGCCGCTTTAGTATGAGATCAAGTAGAACTTCAAATACAGTACGTAATATTTTCTCTCAAAACACTGTTTGAAAATATTTTTACGGAGTCGTTCGCTTTAGGGTTCAAAAACAAAACCAAAGGAAACGAAAAAACCTGCGATGCCAAATGCACGGGAAGTCGAGATGCAAAATTGGAAACGCCGTAAGAGTTACGATCCCATGAAAGCAGCCATGGAAGGGAGGAGAAAAGCAGGATTGGCGAAGAAAACCACGAACGTCAATCTCTCACCGAGGTAAGCAGCTGTACACATTTGCTAATGGAGAATATGATACAAAAGAATTCTGTTGTTTCATTAATATAAGAAGTAATTGTTTCACTGTGTTGGTAGGACTGATAGCGATCGATAATCTAATGATAGAGACCGTCAGGTACAAGCAAGTGGTACGAAACAGACTTGTTTGATTTTGTGATGTAGATTTTTTTAAGAGGTACACACATCGAACCTATCGCAACTCTCTCACACCTTTTGCTGCTATCATACAGCCTCTTAAGAAGATCGTAATAACGCTGCTTCTTGAATTTATTTACTATTTACATTCATTCATTCATTGCCTATTGCAATGCAACTTTTGCACTTTTAATCTATGAATACTATGGATATTTTTATAAATTGATTCAAACGTTTTCTTTAAAATAGGACAGATCATTCCCTCGAACCTAATATACATGTATCATCATGATTTTTATAAATTATCGACGTTGAACAGGGAATATAAAATCCATATTATTCATCGTTCACCTCCTGATTTAATTTACCGATGTTTCGGTGACCTGAGTTACAGAAACATTTCATCGTTTCTATCGCAAGGATATATTTCTCGTAAAGGAGATTGCTAGATATTACACTAATACATCTTACAATGTGTGTGCAAAGCCGAAACTTTCCAGCCTAATTTGTTGTGGCTTATTTAATGTGATACACAGCTAGAGATTAATTTTTCAGCCTTATATTTATACGTGTTTGATCTGCATGATTTAAGAAAGAACCAAAATCTGTTCTTGGTTCGACTGACTTATTTCTTCGCTGTTTTTGAAATAGGTACAGCGACCCGAAGCATCCAGATATCGCGTATAGAGTGTTCAAATAGAGAATCATTCATTTTAGAAGCGCACATAAGAGACATTAGTTTCATTTTATTTCGAATCGATTCGTTTTAGTAACTGGTTCTTTCTTCACGTTGTTTTAGTTTAAGGAAACTATCATTTGCTTTGTTTTTAGTCACGTTGCAAGATCGCGCAGCTTCCATGGTTCATCAGGAGTTGGTGTTAGCGATTGGAGCGACGAAGAATTGGCTATATCTGCGGATGAATCGACCGTTTATTGAAAGTCACAACACTAATCGCATTGCGTCAACGAATTCGGTTAAAACAAGATGTTCAGCTGTAGTAGTCGATGTATATAAAGTGTAAAAGAATCCGTTCTTACCAGAATCGCTCTATAAATAGTTCTATACATTTAAAATTATATTAAACAGTGGAGAATGTTAAAAGATCTTTTCTATATTAAAAGATTCTATTTTTTGCAACTTTTAACATTTAAGAAACTATAGATCTATACGGCTATCAGTACTGTTCTAAGTTAAAGGTATCACTATTTAACGAAAAATTGATGCGTAACATTATATCATTAACGATTCAATACTCTTGTATTTCAGTTTCGCTTCTATCAGAGTTTAAACAGTGATTTTCGTATATTAGAATACATGGAGTTGAGTCTCGAGCATTGAATGATTAGAAACAAATACGTCAGAACATTCTGAGGTCTGCAGTAATGAAAATATAGTTCCAATCTTAGGGCCTAAGAGTAACGAACGCTAAATATATAAGAATCGTGTGTGTTACAATGGTTTAATCGTGATTGGACCAATCATATAGCAGTATAAAGACGTTGACATCTTCGCATTCTACTTTAGTTCTACCTAAAATTTTATTTCTGTTTTGAACTAACATATTTGCTCTGCGAATCATATTTTATGCTCTCTAGTTCGTTTTAATCAAAACCCATTACACTTTCTTATACTATTTAAATCAATATACGACTACAATATACAAAAATGCTTTCTAAAAGAAAAGAATAGAAAAATATTTCTATGTATCATGAACTCGCGTATAAGTGACATACCTAAGTAAAAATCATTGCTATTTGCTGCTGAAACGTGCAATGAATTATTGTAATTACCTTTTTTCATCGAATAATTTAATGTGATCATAATATGCTTTAAGATAGTAGTACATATTGAAGTATTATATTTTATTATCATCTGTTTCTTTGTCGCGAAGTCTGTAAATATTAGGAATCTTTGAATCGATTATACAAGGAAACCAGAATCTATCTCGCACACTCGCATGATCAAATTATTGCGATTTGTGCATTTAGAATAATCTGAATAATCTAGGAACGATGTGAAGCGCCGATATACGTGTGATCGTAAAACATTTCTTATCAAATATTAACCCTTAGCACTCGATTCGTGAAAATATTGTGTCGGTATCTAATCAATTACTAAACATTTCCAGAAATTTCAAAGATCGTAGGCAATGGAAATATTCTATGTCGGAAGAGATGTTTAATTTTCGAGTGCAAAGGGTTAATCAGTCCTTGTTCAAAAGTTCACGTTGTTTGGTTGTGCTGCTTGTTGCTCTATTATAAATTTATAGATAACTTCGAACGCTATGCGAACCAAACAAATTACTTTTGATGCGTTTCTCCTGCACTGACATATTAATCTTATTTTCCACAGATCTTTGAAGCATGAGAGATTGCATATCATTTCACGAAAACTTATTCAGAGAAAAATATCATATCATACGACACATATAGAAAAGAATCATTGATTATCTGAGATATAATATTATATTTTATTTAAGGTTTACTTTGAGAAACACCCCATTTAAAAAAAAAAGAAGAATTGTATGTTTTGCACATTATTATTATTATTATTGTCAAACTGCACTTTGATTGCTGTATGTTTTTTGTTTTAATAACTGAAGAAGGTGCTCATTATACACAATTTTGTTTATTTTCGTTCACCACATCCCACCTTTCCAAGTTTAAGCTAATACAATTCGTGATGTAAATACGACTTCTTTTTGCAAATACTATTTACCAGTTAATTAGTATAATAATTTAACTTGTACTATGTACGAATAATCTTCCAAGAATGGTGCAAAATAAGTTTCACGTTATAGAACATTATGTTTATAAATATACAGATTTCTAATGTCATGTTAAAAATATGAAGGAGTATGTGTAATATTGTTGCATCTTGTTTTTGATGTGAGTGTTCATTTTATGCTCTTCCTTCGAATCAAAGAGGGCTTCCACTGTGAAGGTCACTGTGATTATATAAAAATCGCTATCGCATTATTTCTTATATATGCGGAACGTATATAATAATTACGTTCCTCTTTCTAGTTGCAAAAGCGAGAATCATAATATTTTATGCTTGTCATCAATTGCCGACGAACCGCATCTTAAGAACCGCATCTAAACGAATTCGTTTCCCCAATTTATCATACTAATATAGGATAATGAAATGAAGACAATTTTATTACATTTATTATTTTTCTAATGTTAGGGAACGTAGAATATAATTCATAAATTGTGGATATTGGCAAATTGATCAAATGTTCAACATCCAATGTTCAAATTTATGTTTCATTACTTTTTTTCGTAGATTAGTCAATAAAAATTTGTATAACGATTTGTAATCGAATTATTATACATTATAATTCTCTCTTTTGCAATATATTATAATATATAGTATATATATATATATACATACTATACATTTGTATACAGTACATCATTTATAGGTATATATAAGTAGCTAGTATATATACATATTATAAAGTTTGTATGTTACTTGTTTCACTTCCTAAATATTCGATCATTTAATTTCCACTATTCTTCCTAAAAATTGTTTACTATAATCTAACTTCTTACAAATTTGTTGGAATGTGAACACCTATTTATAAATATGTTCATTCAGTCTGTAAGAAACGCAGTATATATTTTTCTATCTGTAATGCTTAGCGATAGACATAAGTTCGAGCCTATCTTTAACGGTATTTGTATAATAATTTTTAGAATGTGCATGATTTATTTTCGTTGTATACATATACATGCTGCCTACGACGTAACAAAAAAAAATAATTAGCAATCGATATCTTCAAAATACGTTATAAAACAACTTGAGAAGTTTAACAATGACACAATAATAAATGAGAGACAGACAATGTATGTGTTCTTTCCGTGAAAATCAAAGAACTGATGCTTTATTTTTCCCTTTATAAAATATATTGTGATCAATATTCTAATTCATAAGAATATTCTGCATCAATTTTAAGAAACAAGGGCCAAGGGAAACGTTCTTTCCTTTAATAATTTTAGTGGGTTGAAAATAATACATTAGTGTTTCTATAAATTCTCTTCATCTGTAAACTTTTTCAAATTAGACCAACCCACTTTTTATATAAATGCATAAAGTCCGTAAAATTAATTGTTAATCTTTTATTAAAAAAGACTAACAGGTCATTGCCGACAATTGGTGTGTTAATATTAATCTTTCCCTTATGTAACATATACTTTATTCAAATCAGGACCGCCATGATTTGCGCATGCGCAGTAGGTGATCGACAGTGATCGATGGTGGCGCTAATGTTGAATGTTGAAAAGCACGTGGATCAACGCGCGCTCGAGGATCAAGCACGTGAAGGCATGGCACGTTGATTTTTGCCGACTTGTTTAAACTTTATTTCCATACATTATTTAAAGTGATCGAATAATTAAAACAGAAAAATGAAAGGTCCTTACAAGGTACATAAATTTTAATCAGAACTATATAACCTTATAACCAAACGCAACAGAACCTCAAACGATACGGTTGTCATATAAACAATGTGTGTTTTAGCCAAACATTAGCGCTTTGATGAATGATTCCAACGACTCGGCAACTGAAAATGATGATTATTCCAACGATGAAATTGACGAACTCGAAGAAGACGATCATGAAGTTGCAGAAGATGAAGAGGACGAAATACAAGAGGATACTATGGAAGAGGATACACCTGTAACATCTGATAAGAAAAGGAAGAAAGTCACCGATGATATTACAGATGCTACCCCAGGAAAGAAAAAGAAATTACACAGTGAACTTTATAAACAGCCAACAGTCGAGGAATTGAATCAACTTAGGGAAACAGAAAATTTATTTCATTCCAACTTGTTCAGGTTGCAAATAGAGGAGATGTTAAATGAAGTCAGAATTAAAGACAAATACAAACGACTGTTCGATGCTTGGTTCATGCAGTTTGAGAAGACTATAAACTCTATAAAAGAGACGGAGGAATATAAGGTATATAAGTTCCTTAATATTTTAAGAGATTACATCAGACCTGGGCAGCATAGTTTGCATAGGCACCTTCATAACTACTTGCGACGGGGGAAGTACGTCGTTTCTCCATAGTAACAGTAAATGCTGGTGGGGGACAGTCTCAATTATCTCAATTAAGACGAAACTGTCCAGGCCATGATTATGTATAGTAGTCTAATCTTGTTTCCAGGATTGCAAGGATGCAGGATACGCTTTCTCATTTCCCGATATTGCAAAGATAGGGTTTTTCAGTAGTCAAAAGCACTAGGTAAAAATAATTTGCATTATTCAAAAGCATAAAGCTGTGAATGTAGCTATTTTCATAAAGCTGCGACAACTACATTAGCTGATAATGCAAATTGCGCCTCGTAAACATAAAAATAGGACTTTTGAGGGCGATTGCGGCTTAGATTGATATCTTTAACCGATCTGAAAACCCCATCCCGAACCCTTGCAATCCTAGAAACGAGTTTACTAATCAGTAAAAAAACATGAAATTTTCTAACATATTATCACAGCTTTCAGATAAGAATTTAAAGAAACAATTGAAAGTTCGTATTCCCAAGCCCCATGTTCCAACAAAAACAAAAGCAACATTTAAATTCTCTAAGCCATCCCAAATAGCTGTGATAGGCTCTTACGCGTACAATGCCACAGTTGGTCCGACTATCACTGTAGATATAATGATTGAAATGCCTGCAAAAATGTTTCAAAAACTGGACTACCAAAACTATAGATATATGAAGAAGAAAGCTGTATATCTAGCATTCATAGCATCTAGCATTACCGATGATATCGCCGAAGAGAAAATGTTTATCGGAGACAGTTCAAGACCAATTTTAAAGATTGTACCTAGTGGAAAACTGGGTACAAAAGTGAACGCACTGGTGCATGTAACAGCTCAGGAAGAGAGCTTTAAATTAAATAGATTTTTGCCAGAGAAGAACAGTATCAGACCCGGATGGTTCTTCTCGGATAAAGAAAATGGTATATTGCGAAAACATTTGTTGCTTTATAACTTACGCTGTTTACAGTACTTCTGAAAATGATTATTTTCGCAGAAAGTCTACCGCCAACACCACATTACAATTCTATAATTCTTCGTGATTTAGTAGCCTTCAGAACAAACACGGAATGTTCGAACATTATCAAAGAATATCCAAATCTGAGAGACGGTATTATATTATTGAAAATATGGCTAGCACAGCGAGAATTGATGAATGGTTTTGAAGGTTTCAGTGGACACATTATAACAATGTTTGTTCTGTATTTATTGTCTATTCAGAAATTAAATACTTTCATGAGCAGTTATCAAATAGTCAGAAACGTGTGGCACCACCTTGGTAAAATATTTTCTAGCTAACTATTAAAAAAATGGATGTACGAGTATTAATACTAATATTCTACAATTTGCTAGTTCAAGTCAGCTGGCATAAAACTGGAATAACAACAAGCCAGGACAAAGATAGCAAAGATAGGGTTCCGATTTATAAACGTTACTATGACTGCGTCTTTCTGGACAATACTGGTTACCACAACATTGCAGCATACTTACCCAAAAGCACATTTTCTTGGATCCAAAGGGAAGCTGAGCTTTGCCTGTGTCACTTGGACAGTGCGCATGCAGATAGTTTCCAATCGCTTTTTATGAGGAAAGTGCCATTTTACAAGGCATTTGATCATTTTATACGGTAATGATTAATCAGTATAATTATTTAACACTTTGAGTGTCGCATCTTTCAGAAATAGGAGACTACTTAATTTGTCTAAACCTGTAAATGAATTTGGTTATTATTAGACTGCGGATATTTATGCAATTTGCAATTTTTGTAGACGAATTTTAAGACAGTGGAATGAAATGAAATCTTATTTTCAGTGGTAGTAGACTTTGTAGATATGAAATAAAGAAAGATTGTGCTAAATTCCGTCGAATTTTATATTCTACCATTTTTTGAAAATTTTCAGAAGCCATAAATGCATAAACATCCGCAGTCTAGTTATTATTAATCTTGAAAAATGCAAGAAGGTTGAGAAAAATAGCTAAGCTGGTACTCAAAGTGTTAAATTGCAACAATATTTATGGGATATTGTAATATTAATTAAATTTCTAGTGTTAAGGCTACTCAAAGATTGGAAAAAGTGGTGAATACATTCTCACGTAAGAACTATAAATTAGATTACGGGCCCAATCATCGTAGTCAAGCAATCGCAATCATTTACAATATCCTGAAACGAGGATTAACCAACAGAGTACACCACATATGTGTGCTACCAAAAGAATTTAGAGAATGGGAATGCACAAAGAAAAGTTCAGACAATATTGGAGAAATCTTTATCGGATTAGAGCTGAACTCAGAGTTTTGTTTTAATATAGTGGATAAAGGGCCTGAAGCGAATTTACCAGAAGTGAGTGAACACTTCAAGCCGCGCAATGATTTATATTTTATATTTTATGATTTATATTTTAGGCAGCACAATTCAGAAAATTCTGGGGAAACAGATCGGAGTTACGTCGATTCAAAGATGGATCTGTCCAGGAAGCTGTGGTTTGGTCGAGTGGCAGAACTATATCAGGAAAAAGAATAATATGTAAGAAAATTGCAGATTTCTTGCTGAAAAAGAAGCTTCGTTTCAAGAAGAATCACTTTATGTATATTGCCGATGAAATGGAAGATGTTCTAAAATTGAAGAAGGTAATTACAGAAATTATAAAAACAACGAGAATGTGTCTGCCCAAATTTTTAGTCAAAGGAATAAATTTGTTGAATAATTCCGCGTGGATGCATCTTAGCAATCTCAATAATCGTAAATTCAAGATATTAAAACCGGTCATTTTGACGAGTCCTGCAAGCCTAGTGTTAACACTATTTGTGTTCACATTTTTATTTTTTAATTATTGAAGTTACGAAGATGCTTCCATCAGAAATTATTCAATAAATTTCTTTATCTAATCACGTATTATTATAAAAATTGTGAAGAATCTAAATAAGTTCAATCTTATAATTTTTATAAAACAATCTATATCCGACACATTTTGTAGCTGGTACGGTTAGTGTTAATGGACAATTATTTCCGAAAATTAGGTGCGAATAACGCATTTCATGTATGGTACGGGCGAAGAAGCTACGTTGAAAGTGATCAACGTATTGAACAGTCTCGAGAAAGAATTGATGAATCTATCCGATATTCCTTTATCGATCCACGGAGTCCAAGGATCTAGCGCAGTTTTTCGATACGCGGATGTATTTCCGCCGATCGCAACAGTTCACCGACCAGACAGGAGACTTATTAAACAACGGAAGAATTGTTTAACATTATCAGAAAATGTAACTACGGCTCCTAAATATGTTACTCCATTAGACGTGTGTTTGCAATTATCAATGAGTGGCAAATGGCCAGACGAATTGGAGGCCTTCAGAAATACGAAGGCTGCTTTCAACTTACAAATTTCGGAATGTCTTAGAGAACAGTATATGCTAAGAGTAAATGCAAACTATTCGCACATTGATGTGTACAAGGTAGCTACATTTAATTGTTTATATAATTTTTAAATGACATTATTGAAAAGGAATTGGTATATTATTAGGAAGGATTTGTCTTCCGATTGAGGATAGCGCATCAGAAGGAAATCAGCTGCCTCAAGCAACAAATAACGGAGGATGGAATTAAACAGTACATAGACAACGATGAGTCGGTCGAGTTAGAAAGCAGATTATTCGAATTACCAAAGCTGACTAGTGCTTTACACGGGTAAGGATAATTAACACTAGGTTTACGAAGCAATGAAAGTGACAAATTTTTAGCCAAATAAGAGTGTCCACTTAATATTGTCCCCGACTGTATATCCAAAGAAATAAATTTTTTGGGTAATTTCTCGTAGATGCATCTTTACAATCTGAATAATTGTAAATTCAAAATATTAGAATGCATCCTGTAAACTTAGTGATAAGGAGGGGATCGAAACTCTTTATAAGATTGTATATAAATAATTTTACTTACACGGCAGATTACACGTCCAGCAACCCTCCTTCGGAACAACTTGTTGTTTAATGAAACGATGGCTCTCTGCTCAATTATTGGACGATTTCCATATACCAGATATCGTGGTTGAGTTACTAGTAGCCTCGATGTATTTAACACCGGCTCCGTACAGACCTACTCAAACCCCTCAAGTAGCCTTTTTAAGAATGCTGGAAATTTTTGCCAGAGGTCACTGGAACACAGATCCTGTGATTGTTAATTTTAACGATGAAATGACCAGTAAGTAGTAATACTAGTGTTAAGTTTACGGGTTCGTTTACTGTTCTTAATGTACCATAAATAATTGTAGAGGAAGAAATTGTAGCTGTGGAAACTCTGTTTGGGTCATCCCGTAGCTCTTTACCGCCATTATTTATATCTACTCCTTACGATCAGCAGAGATCATTGTGGACCAGAAAAGCACCGAGTACTCTGATTTTAAATCGTATCACAGCTTTAGCAAAACAATCTTTAAAATTAATCGAGGATCAAATGTCTGCAAAAGTATTGCTAGATGTGAAGCCTTTATTTAGACCTGCGCTCACAGAATACGATTGTTTGATACATTTGAAGCCAGTTATGGTTCCGAGAAGAAGACAAGCTATTGATATCAGCGAGGATTATTCTCTCTTCGATGTTCATCCTTATAAGAAACATTCTGCACAAAAGATACCGGTCGTAGACTTTGATCCCGTACAATGTTTCTTGAAGGAATTGAGGGTGAGTGTAAATATTGATTACGTATAATAATTCCTTAACTAAATATATATATATAAATGTTTTTCTTTTTCAATAGAATGGATACGATGAATTTGCATTATTCTTTTATGACACTTACGGAGGTACAGTGATAGGAGTACTACTCAAACCTTCCGCTTTGGACACTATAGACTTCAAAGTGACAAATATTAGTTGTCGCAAGCTCAGCAACAACGATCAACTGGTTTTAAATGTTTCTGCAATGATTCAAGACTTCTCCATTCTTGGTAAAGACTTGATAGAATCGATCGATGTGCAATCGAAAAGATTTTCTTTGACATGATGATCCCGAAAAATCGTAGGCTCTATTTTACACTAGTATAATTGAATTGTAATGTAAATATACGAAAACTGATATTTGTATTGTACAAAGAGCAACATAGTTTGAAATGTATATGATACAATAAACATCTTTTTTTATATTATTCGTTCTTAAATACTCACCATGATTTCATTAAGTAAGTAACTTTTAAGTAAAGATGTTCGATATGTTTATTTCAATAAATATACAGAGAGATATATGTAAAAAATGAGGTATTATAAAATATTTTATAAATAATTATTTTACCGCTCCGTAGATCAATTTTATAAAAAATTATATAAAATATTAATTTACACACATTGATGGATTTATTATCGTTAAAACGTATAGTTTGTATCACTTCATCATTAAGGATCTTATTTCATTATTTAATTTCATAATAACTATATCTTCGTGTGTGTAGCTACCAGTCTTTAAAAGAGAATTACGTTCTTCTATCAGGGCTTGTAATCGTTCGTCGTTCTCGTCTGACCTTTTTAACACATGTTTGCTTTCATTTTGGACTGTTTTTGAAGCTACGGTAGTCGGTGTGAAAACCTGGCAATAGGGATCCTTTACCAAAAAGGATGGCTTTTGTTTGATCACATCGATCTCCTTTTGAATTTCATTCAATATTGTTCGATCGTCGGTCAAAGCGGTATTATCCGCTTGTAATATATCCTCTAAACTGTTTTAAACAAAAAGAATAAGTATAATAGTCTCTATTTTAACACTATAAGGTTTACGGAGCACTTAAAGTGACTATTTGACATTACGTTATAAGATAATCTAATAATCGTAAATTAAAAATATTAGAACGCGTCCTGTACACCTAGTGTTAATGTAGATTTGTATATTAACATTTAGCACTCGACTGGTGACTCTGAGGCGCCACTAAAAATTGCTGTACCATTATTTAAATTTAAAATATTGTTTACATTATTAGATATGTTGGTATCTAATCAATTACTAAACATTTAAGTATTGTATTAGGTGTTATATCAATTTCATGTCCACCAAATTTAAAAAACCATAGAGAATGGAAATGTTTTAATAAAATAACTCCGACTGCAAAGGGATAATCTTCTATGGTCCATTATACGTACTTTATACTTTCCAATTCCTCTTTACTGTTTTTTATTTGAACCTTTATCGCTTGCTGATACTCCTTTTTCATTTTGTGCATTTCCCGAACTGCCGTTGCATACTTTTCTTTAAAAAGCAATTTGCTCTCTTGTGTGGCTTGCAGCTTCTCCTCAAGCGCCTTTAATTCTTGCAGCAACGTTGCTGTTTGATCCTGCGTTAAGGACCCTTTCTGATAAGTTTCTAACTCTTCCGCCTGTTTCGTAAGAAGCAACTGCAACCTTCCATTGTCTGTATTCAATTGGTCAACTTGCGTTTCTAGGATGGTCTTCTTCTTCTCAAGCGCAGTGATCTACGATGTTTTAAAAACGCACAATTTTCGCTCCTGCTGGCAGCTGAATAGCATTACTGACCTTCAACATATGGTCTTCTTGCATCGCATGGTACGATTCTCTTAGCTCTCGCAATTTCGCTTCGTACGACCAGTGCAGTTCTTCGTTCGCTTTAATTAATCTGGCTTCCTTTTCGAGACTCTTTAATCTCCGTGTTCGTAAGTCTTCCGTTGCGTTGTTTAAACTATTCGCTAACATTTTACATTGCTCGACGCTGCATGCAAGCTGCGCTTCTAAACTTTCTCTATGCTTCTGCCATTCTTGACTTAACAAATTCAAATGACGATCCTCTTTCCTTTTCAACTAAATCACAAAAACTATAGTATAATGTCTCGTGAATGCCGTGAATGCGCTTATACATTCAGATTGTTTTACCTCGACTTTAAATATCTCCTTTTGTCGTTCTTTCCACGTTTCCAGCTCGTCAACTATTTTATACGCTAAACTATCGTCTAAAATCGGTGGTCCTAAATTTTCACCTGATTCAAATAAACCGCAGTTTAATAAATGCTTCTGGTTTACGCTATACTGTAATTTACTCTTGTTGGAACTTACTAGGTGACTTCTTTTTAAGTCTATAATACGGACCGTGATCCTCTAAAGTCATTGTGATATCTAAGTTCCCAATAATGTTCTGTTCAGTGTCATACAACGGTGTGTCACACTGACACTCGAACTGTAAAATGTATGCGTCATTTCAGCCTGCGTCTTATGTTCGTACAGTATCACATTACCTTGCTTTGATGAAACAGTTGTTTCACATCGATTGCACATTGAGATATACAAATTTTAGAAGTCTCATCTATTTTGTATATACTAATTTTCGGTGGAAAGGACAGCAATAATTGTTTGATTTCGTCTGTCGCTGATATAAAATGCAATTTACATCCTGCATCCTGTAACTTCATTTTCTCCCCTAATACAAGCGGTATTTTTGGACGATAAGTAGATGTGACCTCGGTCTTTGGATGATGGAATCTGCATTATTTTATTCGTTAGAATAAAGAAAAACATTGCGACGGAGTTTCTACGTTAACACATACCGAATTTCAATATTTGGCACAGTTAATTTCGAAGACATTGATTTAACCGCTGTCAATAGAATATTTAAACAATAACAATGATATGCTTCTATACTTTTGGAGCAACCGTTGACTCTACAATGATACGGCAGCTTGTCCAGCGATTGGGAACAGATCGGTTTAATCGGTTGATTTCTTATGTGATCGTAGCTCATAGACTGCTTATCCAGCATGTTGCATCCATTTGGAAAATTGAACATTTGAACTTCGGCAGTGTACTTTCCAAAATCACCAGCAGGATTTCTGTGGCAATCTATTTCGCTATAATTCTGGAAATCATGTTTAGAAGTGAAAATGTTTTCAATTTTAAATTCTAATCTTCCTCCCTCAATTCTCGTACAGTTAGCTTTACGTTAATTTATAACAGGGGAACTTACTGTTTGCCTTAAATCATTTCTCTGTTCTTTAAGAGGATTAACGGGGCCTATCTCGCTGAATATCGTGCTCGGGGAATTCATTATTACCTCTGTTTTACCTCCTATGTATTGTAATTTCAATTGCACATCAAGATACGAATTATTATATTCTATTTGAACGTTGTCAGTCTGATCCTTTCTGCACAGATGACAGCGATAATTTAAAATACTACTATTGTTCAGAGAAGCTTTAAGAAACTCTTCAATATTGTCAGTAGGAGCTAATGGTTGCATATTAACTTCTGATTCAGCTATTACATTACTTTTATACTTCAAATAGATAATCAAAAATGGTTTTACTTGTAAGTATGATCTCAAAACTTTTAGAGAGGTCCTTATCCTTATTACAATTTTTTCATTCAGTGCCCAAACCTCTCCATATTCTTTTTTCGACTGATTAAAATACACGTCGTTTTCTAATATTTTACACCAAAAGTGTAAATTGTTTTTCAAGTCTGAGTAATAGTTGGTTGGTAATAATAAATCTATGTTCGCTGCGGATATGGCTGTGATGTTCATCAAGAACAGCTCGTGACAAGTTTCTAGGGGACCCAACTGAATAAGACGCTCGTCGCGTAATAAAATTGGAGTTACTTTATCATCTTGAAATGTTGCTTGCTTGGATTGTTTCGACTTCTTTCAGATAAAAAATAATTGCGTTACCCAGACATGCTGAACGCATGAAAAGAAAATAATAGAATATTTACCTCTACGTGACAATTTAATAGCGCAGAGTCTTGATCGCGAATACTTAAACCGAGAAGTAACTCTGGTTTGTCTGCTTTCAGATTGCTTTTTAGTCCTAGCAGTTTATGCCAATTAGTTTTCACATCAGTATCCTCGTTTTTAGAAAACATTTGCGCAGACCTTAGACTAAGCAGAATGTACCCTAATTTCTCTTTACCGTCGTTACTCTTAACAGTAAAACATTCTAATTTCAACGGGACTTGTCCCGATCTCATCCTATAAAATTAATACAAAGTTCTTTAACTATCTTCCAAGAGATATTTCATTTCTTCGCGGTACGTACTTCCGTAACCTACTCTTGTCTACTTCCCAAACCAAATCGTGATCATATTGAGGATTAGGACTCGGGTCGATCGCTTCGGTCTCTAGCAAATGTCCATTTAAAGTTGCTGTCACTGATGTCGGCGATAAAATTTGTTCGAAACCTCTACCTACAGATACCAACAAAATGTCAATACTTTCTAATAATTAGACTGCGGATTTTTATGCATTTTTGAAGAAATTAACTGGGTGAAACATAAAACAGTGAACAGTATAAAGAATCTAAGAATATTGTTATGTTGTTTTCAACGTAAAAAGACTATTAAGGGATAAAATAAATTTTTATGTAACTATTGCTTCCCACAATCGATGGAGATTGTTTTTATTCTGCATAAAGATCCGCAGTCTACTAATAATTCATTTTTAATAATTAATTTTCGTACGAATATAACAGAGACAGCTGATACAAGGACCTGCATAGTATTCTATGAATATTCAAGAATATACTCGAAGAATATTAAGATTTATTCATTACGTACTACAATTGCATCGGTACAAAATTATCATTGCGAAAAGGTTAATAAATCATGATGCGATACCTTCTTTTATATTCAATACGATTCGCACGTCGGAACTCGTTAACTCTTCCATGGCACTATAATATCATACACAAAAATAATGAAAATAATATCTGGAAATGTGTAAGGTACATCAAAGAAATCGGTAAAATTCAAATCGGTTTCCATGGGAACACGAGCAGTTCGTGTCACAACATGCCCTTCTATTTAATAAATGTCAGCATTTATGTATATACTTCGGATGCAAAACCTTCTTATAAATAACAGTTTCGTTTGAAATTCAAAATCAACGCCACGGATAGATGCATATTGTATGTAAATAGATAATTAGCCAAGCATGAATGATAACAATAGTTCAACATCTTTCGAGAACATCGTCCATTCTTTATACGAATGGGATCATAATTAATTTCTACCGTTGTAACATAGCAGAGATTATTTATTTAAAAAACAGGATTGGCAAGGAACACACGAGCGGGAAGAAGAAATACGACTTGTTTGTTTCTGTCATAGAAGGTACACGTACACACTACTACTGATCTGGTCAGTCTGGTGACTCTGGTGGGCGGTGGACGGTGGACGTGGACCGTGGACCATCGGTTTCGGAAGGAAAAAGGAGAGGGGACTTTTAAATTGAGTGTCTATCTAATCATTCTAATCTGGTCTATCAGTGTTAAAAAATTTTAATGTAAGCACGTAAATAGATCCGAAGCTACATTTGGTGCGAACCCACTTGTGCGCGCATGCGCGTTCCGGTAGAAACCAGCGAATTAGTGTTTAGGTCCGCTACACGTATCCGGTTTTCTAACTTGCCTTGCGGCGACCGTGCGGTACCGGAAATGTGATCTGAAGTACTATGGATTCAATCATATAGGCTGTGCACATTTGTTTGAACCGTCACGTTACGTTTACTATTTACCGCAGTTCTCCAAAGAAACGACATATAAATCATTTTACACCCATTGCGATTCTGATCTTCATGAATTTCTGTCTTGTAAGTGGACATCCGCCACTAGTTCACCTGTAGGGATATATTTCAATATTATCACACTTTATTCTCTATCTGTTCTCTGCTAAATTCTTTGATCTTTTATGATTTGTAGGATTGTTCGCTATACTAATATAACCATTGTTATCTTCATAAATAACGATGTGTTCTGATATATTAATTTTAATACACTTCGACTGATACAGTCGATGTACTTACACGTCCGTCATTCTGCCGCATGGTCATCGCACGTCGCACATTCGAAAAACGGACGTGTGTAGCGGGCCTAAAGAACTAATACGCGTGTACGCACCGTTGGGAACGCGGCTTTACATCGTGGTTGGGTTGGCAGCACTGTCGGCCTCGTAACAAATCTCACCCATGTCGAGTCGAGCGCGAGAGACAGGAGCGTAAGCTTGTCCGCGATCGTTTGTCCGCGTTCGACGGCTCTTTTGAATAGCGTGTGTGCGATCGACCGATAGAACGGTACAGCTGGGCGAAGTGGATACGTGTCCGTTCGATCAAGGTTTCGTTTCGAGAAATTCTGAAAGTGATAGAGAGCCATAGGGCGACTGAGATAGAGACAGGGAGAGAAAGATCGAGAGTGAGAGAGAAAGAGAAAAGAGAGCTAGTGTGTGAGAGAGAGACAACAAGAGAGAACAAGAAAGACAGAGAAAGGACCGTGAGGGACTGTGCTCGGTTAATCCGGGCTCTCTCGTGTGTAGGCACACAATAGCCGATCGAGCGTGTACTGGTGGTGACACACGGCAGTGAACGGTTTCCTTAAACAAGAAGGAGAACAGAGGAAGCTCGCGAGGTGCATGGTGGCTGTGTGCGTGTCACCGGGAAACAGTTTCAGAGCCGCTTCGGCGGCGCTCCCCGAATCTGAACCGCAGAATCGAGAGGTGTCCTCTCCGTGTGTCGCGGTGGTGGCTGAAGGCACAGAGCCTGTATCATCAGGGTCTGCCTGTCTTCAAAGGGCCACGAGACGTTTCGTTGAAGTAGAATCATCGCACGCGGCCAGCAGGCGCCCGTCGTTTTTTCTAATGGAGGTGACGGTTTTCGAGTGTGATCGCCCGCAAGAGAACAGGCCACGGCGATGCACGCCGTATTGACTGAAACGCGATATTTCCCATTGACTATTCCACCCGGCCGGCCGGGTCAGAACAGAGCCAGATCGAAATTGGCATGGGATCGTCCAGGGTCCTCGATACGACGAACGCTCGCCCAAGTCTGTGATAACCACTAGCCGCCACCGCCGCCCGTTGCTCTTCGGAACCAGAGTAAACGATAACCGGAGGCTAACAGAAAACTGAACGAAGAAGAAGTAACACAGGAAAGAACGGATAAAGAGCTGTGTGTATGTGTGTGATTCGCGCGTGTTCCTTGTTCTACACTGTTTCCTACGTCTATATATACGTACATATATGTATAGATATATTCAAGTGTAAACAGTTTTAAAGTCAGTTTTCGAGGTTAGGATATAGCATGGGGATTGATCCCCTGAAGGCATCGACCGACGAACCGTGACAACACCTGCGACTCGCCGCGTACACGGTGTGTCTCTCCTGTTCCTCTCTGTGCGTTGTCGTCGTCCTCGTCGTGACGTGTGTGCGTGTAAAACCTCGTAACGAGTCTCACTGTGTGTGCGCGTGTGTATATATACATCTATATCGCTGGCCCAGGAAGCCGTTTGGAGTATTCTATCCATCGACGGTTGTCCGAGGGAAGACGAGAAAAGAAAATATGTCAAGAATGGGGATCGATCCCCGATACGACACCGTGCAACGTCGCGACCATTAAAAATCGACCGTAAACCGGGGGAGGGGGGGGTTTATTATTCGACGCGTGTCTCTCTCGGGGGGAGAAGCTTTATTTTTTTTTCTTTTTTTTCCTCCTTATACTATAACCATCACGACTTCTTCCTATTCCTTTTCTCTCTCTCTCTCCCGTTGACCGAGTCGTTGAATCGAGCGTGTTTTCTCGGCTCCTGACGACAGCTCGCGACACGGATACACTCGCCACGGATCATTTAACGGAGCAGGAGACCACTGTCCAGCGAAAATGCAGAAAAGAGACGACAGACGAGAGGCACGCGAGAAAGACTTCACGCGCAGCCCCGAACGCGACCAGGAAGCCGCCAAGAGGATCTCTCGTGGCAGCGGGAACGCACCCAGGTCCAACGTGCACTCGTCAAGGCACAGTGTCACGTCCTCCTCGAACGTGTTGATGGTCGGCCCGAACTTCCGTGTCGGCAAAAAGATCGGATCCGGCAACTTCGGGGAACTTCGGCTCGGTAAGTTTTCGATTATGTACATTCGGTTTTATTCTTTCAGTTGCCGCTCGCCTCGCGCCGTCTTTCGCTCTTTCTCGATACCTATCGATACGAATTAGCTAAATATCGAACCGGAATATTCACCCTATCGAGAATCTATCGAGATGCACTTTCGCACGTCGTTTTTAGTTGACGTTACGACAGGAATTTCGCTTCTGCAGTCCCTGTAAAAAGATGATAACTTTTTTTTTATATATTGGAGCATACGATCTGAACTCTTTTCAGAAGATAGAACGTGACAACATTTTTTTTTAGAAAAATTGCAAGTTGTCGAAATTGCAGAGAAAATACTAAAAGCTGTATTTTGCAACTTTTTTCTGTGGGCTTATATGGAAATTTTAGAAAACACGTGTCGTAGATCTGTATGAATTAAACGGCTTTCCACAGTAATTCATCTAAGAATTCTTATCATCTTTCGATGTCTATCGTTTTTTCCTTTCACGCACGTTCTTACAAAACGCATTTTTTTAAATTTCAATGTAGATCCGCGTGAAAAAGTTGTGAACTGCATCTTTTAGTATTTTTTCTACAATTTCAACCAATTGCAATTTTTGAAGAAATTTCTTTTCACATCATGTAGTAAACTATAATTGCTCTAACTTCTGAAAAAAGTTCAGATTGTATGGTCGAGTATTAAAAAAGTTATCGTCTCTTTAAGAGTGTCGGAATATTAGTGGGAATCACTGTGTCTTGTAATGAAAATACGAGGAGATCGGTGCGCTATCTTTTTGTTTCGGAGTGTACGTTACCACGTTCGCTGCACCATCGTGCAAAATTGCATCGTTTAATCCGCGGCTAGCCGATGCTCTGTCACTTTTAACCCGTCTTTTGCGTATGTTTATCTACAGACAGATAATCGATTCCATACAATGTTGTATTCCTCCGCGTGGGAATTGTTTCACTAATTTTTCTCGCCCTGACCTATCACTTTCTCATTCGGGTTCTTATCAGCAGCGGATAGTTTGCAATCGAGTGTTCAATGTGCGACATACGTAGTTGCGATCGTGAAACAACACGATGCAGAATTTTACACATACATAATTGGAGCAGTCGGTAAACATGCGGAATTATTTATCCTTTATGTAACGAAATAGAATTTCGTCTGATAGACTGAATGTACAGTTTTGCTGCGAGTATTATTATCGCTCCAATTACTCTTTTCGTACAAAATATTGCGTATTGTTCTTCCGAAGGTTGACTCGCGATTATTAAAAGCGTCGAAACATTTTTTCAATCAATTTATAATTCAACTAAATTATGAGAACATATATTTTCATTAAAATGCACGTTGCATTTTCCGAGTAATTGAATCTCGTCAATACATTAAACAATTTTCTCTGCCACCGTTCTAATTGCAACATGATCGGTTCAACGTAAAATGCAACAGAAATAATTATTAAAACAATATGAATCATTAGAAATAAAATAGAAAGCTTCGATGAATTTTTGTTGGGAAAACAAGATCGAAAATCTTATCTTGTTTTCAAGCGACAGTCACTTTCGTGTTGCACTAACCTCGACGAGCGAGCGTGCAAGCATGTTTGCCGCAAAGTTTACAAAATAAAGCGTCGCACTTCGTACACACGGTTTCGGTAAACAAATAACGGGAACGTAAATAAATAAACGCCGCCTGAACACGTGAACAGCTGTAATCGAATATATGGTACACCGGCTCTCGAGCACTTGTGTGTCTACGTTTCCTTTTTCTGTCCTTCTCGATTGATTTTTCATGGGAATATTTTATTCGCGAACTGGGTCGCCTTGTATAACAATTTGTATGGTAATTGGTTCCCGATGACACACACTCCTGTGTTGCCGCTTGTCTCTTTGAGCTCGATTTGTCTTGTATCGTTCGAAGTCAAAGCCCTGTTCGTTGTAGAACATAACATAAAAAGAGGATAAAGCACAAATGAATAAAAAAAATTAGGCCGGTTCGTGGGGGTCGTTGAATACAATGGGCGAACAGGTGTTTCGGGCCACACCCTGTAGCTGTGTTCGAGCAGCATTTCTCAAAGCACACCTTGTATGCTTCGTAATTTGTTTGCAACTTTTGCATCAACTTTCCACCCGATATAAACTTAAACATTTCCATTCCATGCATTTTATAATGATCACTTTCGACGTGCAACAATTCGTCTCTGCACAATAGTAAAAGTTTTCTGGACTAATTTTCCACCTGATATAAAATTGAACATTCCAATTCTTCTAGTAATAATTTTCTATGTGCAACAATTCGTTTCTAATTTTCTAGCCTATATAAAATTGAAAATTATAACCAGAGATGTTGATGCGACCTTAAATAAACCAACTTAAAAACACAATTGAAAATTGAAGCTCCATGCATTCTTGTCGACTCGAATCGCTTGAACAGCGAGCAAGTGACAAATTGAATAGTCAGAAAGACAATTACCTGGATCGTTTTCCTAATTAGCGAGCGAGCGAGTGCGCTTTTGAAAATAAACATAACGGGAGCGGCAAGGGTCTAAGAAAAGAAGCGAAGGAAAACAGTGCTCGAGACTCGTCAAAATATTTATGCTAGGTGGCAAAGTTTGGAGCGTGGTCTTGCACGCTCGCTGTATACATTAATTACCCTATTCATCGCCATACATCGCCCCGACCTTTATGGAAGCAGTCACGATCGCGATGACTAACTCTTGAATGCTTTAATTACGGTACGTTCGTTAAAGGGCGACCTGAATGATTAAGGAAACGTAAACTTGTAGTAGAATGTGTTAATTGGAGCCGGGCTACTCCAATTTGTTTAGCAACCGACCGGTAGGGCGATTAGAATAGTTGGTTCGATTGCTAGCAACAGGGACAAGAGCAGTTATGTAAAAACATTAATTCGGTTTGTTCACCCGGTGTAACGAAGCGACTCCAACCTGAACTCGTGCGGAACACGGTTATCCGTCTTCTCTGGCGAGGATCGATCGCGAAATGACCGGCGGTCATTATCAGCGCCGTTTCGCGATAGTTCGCAGTCGTTCCCTTCGAGCGTTTATTGCGAAACTTTACGTCCCACCACCTTTTTCGTCGGACCGTTCAATTTATTTTACGAATGCTTTTTACTACGAAATGATTCATCTGTTTGTCGAGCTACGGCCTAGCAAGGCGATCGCGAAAATCAACGCAGCGGGTGGAGCAAAATAACAACAATATTATCCCAATTCTCTGACAAAAGACTTGAAATACGTATAATTAGAGTGCGGATCTTTAAGCAAAATAAAAAATGTTCGCATTGATTGCAGGACACAGAGATAAAAATAGTATTCTTCTTTTAATATTATAAAGTCTTTATATATTTTTTATATATTTTTAACACGTCCACTGCTTTAAACTGTACGTGTCCATTTTTGTCATAAATGCATAAAATGCGCAGTTCACATATAATTTACAAGGAGATTAAGTCTAAACTGCATTGCAGTGAAATCGAATTTCGAATTGATTGTTCGCAATTGTTCAAAGTTTCCTAGACAAACAAACGGATCGGTTCCAGATGTTCGCGTATCTGGTCGTGTATACAACTGTGACCTCCATAATTAATATTCTCTAATGATAATGTTTACAATGATTGCATTGAAAGCGCCGCGAGACCGACCAATGACGTTGACCGATTCCCGATGTCTCGCATGCACCGCTTATCGTTAAAGTTCACGTTTAACGCATGACGTAATTCCGCGTGATAAATTTATATCTTTTATCTATGCTAAGAGGAAGCCGAATATAGAAGTGTTTATGTTTGCCAGACGATTATTAGCTTCGTGTTACCGTCTTGTTACACACGTCTGCGCGTTCCGCAAACAGAGGCCGCTTGAAATTTCTGATTAACTCGCGCGGTTTACTCTTTCGCGAACCGGCTGTCAACATTTCGACAATCGGAGTGGCCCAACTGGGAAGGACCAGCTACATACGTCAAATATTTTCACTAATTAAACGAAACTAAGTTACGCCTCAGTTTTGCATTCTTGAATTTGTGAGGAACGCGAATAAAATTTCGTAGTCCAAGGATCTTAAAACTATGGATTGCCGGTATTTTTCATAATTTACGCACAGCGTCGCGGAGCCTCTTAACCATTATCTCGCTCCTCTCGTGACGCAGGATATTAGCGTAAATATCGCCAAAGGGAATTTTTATGACGGTCATTAATCCCCTAAAGGTAATGGACGTATAAGTGAACGGCAAGCTCTAGAACGAACCTTCCATTTTCTACGAGCGTGTTCTGTAATTTAAAAATCTTGATTTTCAAGGGATCCGTTAGGGACGCATGTGGCTCGATTTATTTTAACAGCAGCACTCGGCGAAAATAATTGCGTCGCGTGTCCACTGCACGCTGAAATAGAGTAATTACCTTTTTTATTCTGCGCCTCGCCGAAGTCTTCCGAGGAGGATTTCAGTTTTCGTTCTCGCGATATCCTGAACGGAACTGCAAGTTTTTAAATGGTCGAGATGCTTTTGTTGCTGCTCTTCGCAACAAGATGACTAATTGTAAGTAGATAGGGTTTAGCTCTTCTGTGTTTACTGCCATTGCAGCCGCCATTTTACTTAAAGAAAGTCGCAATTTGCGCGGTATATAAACCAGTCACAACCCTTATCGATTAACTGTCTTACGAGTTTCCTTGTATTTTCTACTTAAAATAAATTTCTTCAATAATTACGCTTGATACCACCGAATGCCCCACATCGAAATCTCTTTTTCTTAAAAATTATTGGATCAACGGGTTTAGAATGAACGTGCACACATTTGTCACATTTCAGTATTCAAGACGGTAAAAATAGTGAATGATTTTTTGTTGCAACGGAAACAATGAGCATCTTATGCTCCTTCTCCTCTCAGGATTTTTTGCACGAACCTCCCGCTTCGCTTTCGCAAAGCAGATCCCCGGTTGCGTTCGATAAACATTATCTCCTCCACGTTGTTTACCCACTTCGCTCCCTTCAATTTGTTCCGCTAATCCTGAGCATCACCGGCGAGATAACAGTCGCTTCCCAACAAATTATCACTGTTAATC
Source organism: Lasioglossum calceatum (assembly GCA_963966675.1). Lineage (NCBI taxonomy): Eukaryota > Metazoa > Arthropoda > Insecta > Hymenoptera > Halictidae > Lasioglossum > Lasioglossum calceatum. Next base: position 13,333,008 of record OZ016540.1, read on the forward strand.
ATTCGCCCGAGCAATTTCAACTCTGTCCAATTATTCCGCCGAAGAAACATCCACGTTTCCAGGGAACGATCGCGATTCTATTCATCGAGCTTTCCTCTTTCACCGGGGGGAAACAGTACAAAGAGCGTTGCGGTTGTATTACAAAAGCGTGTGCAATCATGTTAAATCGTTAAAGTCTGCGTCGCGGGCTCCAGTAAGAATGCCTAAAGCAAACGTTGCGAATTAGCGAGTCGATTGTCGGCGGATATGTATATTGTTTTTTCCCAGCTGCGTTTGCTCTGTCCCTTGTAGAAACATACTTTTCAATGTATCTAGAATATTTCTATTCTATACGATGTATGTATACAGTTCTTCTAATGAACATGAAGTTCAAATAATAATATGATAATTTTTAAAGGCGCCTTAGATTCGCCGTTCGAGTGTAAAAAGTAAATAGTTAATCGTGGCTCGTTCCAAAAATGAATAAAGATTTTCCATATGAATGTCCAGCTAAAAATATTTACGTACCGTTTGAGCAATTATTCAACCATTTGGAATAAACCGAGCAACGAAGAATGAATCAATTCGGCACCCAAAGCCGATCAAAATAGAGGAAAGTGATTTCGATTGAAAATTCATCGACTTCCGTTTTGTTTCTTTATCACTGAACCTAATAGAATTGGTTGAGTTAAAGGGGACAGGTAGCCGAAATTTTGGCAAGCGACGCAATTCGAAAAATGTCTGCCTCTGGGGCCGTGATTCATCCTCGAACGATCCAGCCGCGTGTGAATCCTCGTTTAGATCTTCCGCTTGGCCGGCTTCTTCCAAACTGGCCGACAAATTGAGACCGTGCCCGTCGAATAAAATCCTCCTGTTGTCGGCGAACCTTTCCAGGTATACGGGCCCGTGCTTTCTGCCAGATGATTGTTAGGTGTGGAATATAGCATGTATGGATCGGGGAATGCGTCGATACCCGGTTACGTCCTTGTTTGTTTTCTTGGAAAGCTCGGGGACCTCCTGGAAGCTGCTCAACTAGGGCGCTAGCTCGATGAAAACTGCTGGTCTCTTCCCACTTGAGACGAAATCTCTTATCAGGGAATTAGGGTGTAATACAGTGAGACACCCACTAATATTCGGGGACACTCTTAAAAAGACGATCACTTTTTTAATATTGGACCATACGATTTTAACTTTTTTCAGAAATTAGAACAATGGATTTGTTACGCAACGCGACAAAAATTTTTGAGAAAAATTGCAAGTTGTCGGAATTGCAGAGAAAATACTAAAAGTTTTATTTCGCAACTTTTTTGTGGGGACTTATAGGGAAAATTTAGAAAACAAGTTTCGTAGATCTGTATGAATTAAACATATTCTGAAAATTTTATCAAAATCGGTCGACGTTGCTTTTTTAAATTTTAAAGCCGCTGTTTTTTAAATTTTCGCAACGTTTCACTGCAATTCCGAGCAATTGCAATTTTTGGAAAAATTTCTTTTCACATCGTATAGTAAAGCAATTGCTCTAACTTCTGAAAAAAGTTCAAATCGTATAGTATAATATTTAAAAAGTTATCGGTTTTTTAGGAGCGTCCAAATATTAATGGGAGTCACTGTGTGTACTGTAATTTCTTCTATCTTGATACCGGAAACGTCATCTTTGTGATGTTGCCTTTCCAATGAAAAATATTTACTAACTCATTAGCACAGTGGCTCCTTCCTACTTTGTCTCCAACGATCATCTAGAAAAGCGAGTCCTAAGTCCCCTATCAAATTACGTTTCCATCAAACATTGAATATTGATGGTAAGAAAATGGTACTTCGTTCCGACTCCGAGAAAATGAATAATAGGCGGATCTATTAAATTCAGTTTTAAATCTTCGTTACCAGCCTGACTCCATCCGACGAGACTAGGAGTTGATTGATGTCTCAGCTTGGCTAGCTCGAAAACTGGATTTAGAGATTAGTGATCATCGCGTTACTAACAATCTCGAAAAAGTAATAACTTAGATTAGCGTTCGTGTGTGGACAGGATGAATCATGAGCGAAGTCGTCCCGCGACTAATGCTCATTACGTTAGACAATTTATCGAACGTTATTAAGTGCCTGCTGGAAATTGAATGCGATGAACATTTTGCTGCGAGGCACTTTTGCGACTATTATCGTAACTCGTACGGTTTCATTGTTGCTTTGTTTATTTTTCTGAATAACTTTTCTTTTAGAAATTTATTCCAATCCAGAAATATAAAACCGCTCATTCGACTGTGGTTGGTTCTGTGTTAACTTTACAAGGTTTAGGTTTACTTTACAAAATTTTCCAAATCATACGTGTCTTTTACGTTCTCTCTTAGACTTACGATTTTAACCCTCAGTCGTCCCTCATTTCACAATTTGACACAGTTCTCCCAAACCAAATTATACTGTTCTATTATTTATAAGTAAATTTGCCTGAAACTGCGTGACTTATTTTTTCAATGCGAAACACAACCGAAAAACCTAAGATGTAAATACATCGAAAAATAAAGATTCAGTTCGTGAAATGAGGAACAGATGAGGGTTGAAATCGTAAGTCAAAGGGAGGTTGTAAAAGCCCCTTTTATTGTCGAAAATTTTGTAAAATTACTCACGCCCTCGGTGCTCGGACAAAGCGCCCACACGTGGCCAATGTTAATTCACGGGTTGACGTTATTGTCGTCGGTTTATCTGTTGATAAGTTCGCGGTGCCTGCTCGGCGCGAGTTCGGTTGCGTTTGGAGCAAGCAAGTGACTCATTCTTAATATTAAAGCGGTATGTCGCGTGATTGTGACGCGACTTGTCGGTCTTTTCATCGTGACTCGCGAACTATGTTCACTATGTTCATTATTTGTTCCGGCAATCCGCTTCCTCCTCGATCAGACTGATCATTTCAGAATCGGTTATTTTACACCGGTCTCTTATCAGCGTGTTTTATCGCGCGGCGACTGTGGCTCGCGTATCTTACTCTTATCTCTTATTGATACAACCGTTCGATTCTACATATAGACCGAACGCATCTTGCACACCGCTTTCGAACATCTACCTTATCTACCGGAGACTGTTTCATAATTCCTTTCGAACGTCTATGATCCATAGCTGTGGATCTTCCAACCTTGAAACTTTCGCGTGCTTATCAATTAATCCCAACAAGCTTGTAATTGATAATGCCACACCTAATACTTAATACCAGACTGCGGATTTTTCTGCGAAATGAAAATTGGACCAACTACGACAAAAAGTTTAAAGAAAATTTTGTTTCTACTCGTAACGAGCTCCGACATAGTTCTTTCAAAATTTATACCTGGTATGTCGTGGTCAGACGCGCAAGCAATAATTGCACCGGGTGCGTAAATGGAATAATTTCAGCCATCGGGATGTCAGGAAAGCGGTATGTATATCTCGAAGCCCGGATCTTATATTTCTCGACCGTCAGCGTAAACGTGCGAGCACTCGAGTTTAAAGTCCCATGGAGTCGTAGAAGGATGAAATATTTAAAATAGCGTAAAGTGTGCTCGGCTTTTCGGTGAAAATTCAGGGTAAAGCCGTACTACCGGGTAACGTGAGGTAAAGGAACGGTGAATTTTTTTGGACTCGCGTGCAGCTCATCAAAGTAAGTAAAATGTGTCTGGTCGAGGTGGTCCATATTTTACGCATCAATTTTCTGTAGCGGATACCCTAAGCAGAGAACGCGTGTTCACTGAATATTTCATATTTTAATGAACACGATGTATCCTCCCCTCTCTCATAAATGATTCCCCAAATTTACGAATATTGTAGTATTGACTCTAAATATTCATTTTGTAGAGGAAAAGACGCAATTCTAAAATTAGGTAGAAAATTTAAGGTGTGTCGACCAAAAATTCCATATAGATTCTGTTCACCTACCTAAAATTCTTAGCCTAATCGCGCACAACAGCTCGGGCGACACCCGCAACACCTGTTGGCTGCGAAAAACCCGCAAATTTAATCGTCCGCAGCGAAATGCTCAGGCAGTTCCATTTCGTGGCCGTCGATATCCGAGCGACTGAACTCCTTAAAACCACCCACACCGATTTCGCAGACAATGGAGGTTCTGTTTCCGCCGAGCTGGCGATCAATATCAGGATTCGATTCTCACCGGTGCAAAACGGGACGCGGATCCCGTGTGCTTCTTTGGAAAACGCCGGATTTCGGGCATTGTGTGCTCGCATCGATACAGCAGGGAACGATTAACGAGGCAATGCCGTTCATTATCTTAATGCAACGGTGGATACACACCAGTTCGCCGCCAATCCCCCTCCTCCTGGTGTGCGTTCCATTAATACTAATTGCGGAATGGTTGGTCTCGCGCTTTTCCCCATTCACGCGTATATCGGGAACGCGGTATTCTTCGCGGATTAGTTCGCCGACACGATGGGAAAACAAAGTTTTGCCCGGTCCCGACGAGGAAAAGTTTTGTTTTGCAACCGCGTGACCGGAAATTTCTGCGGGTGACGTCGGCTCTCTGTCCACACCCGCGTTTCACGACACGTTCCGCGAAAAAGTTCGGAAAAATTCTCGCTGGAAAAGCTCCGTGGAAAAAATTTCCCCTGGAACCATTCGTTCCAGGACTCCAATATCGAAATTATCGGACGGAGTCTCTCATTGTCAGACAAGTTGGAATGTTCATGAATACTATTAGCGGGGACTGCGGATCTTTATAATGAAAATGGGTCCGGTTCTCTTCGAATAATTTCAATACGTGGATCGCGGATTTTTTTACGTAAAACGACTCGAATATCAGACAGACTCGCTAAACGAACTTCTCGAAGTTTCTCCACATTTTTTCTACGAACCTTCTCCGACGAATAAAAATTGATACAGAAGAAGAAATTAGTTTCTATCGGACTGGTTCTCGTAATTACTCCGCCGAAGTCGCTTCGCCCTTTCTATTAGCCCCGACGAAAGCGAAAATAAAAAGAGATCGGTTTCCATTCGACTTGTCCCGTTCGTTCTCGCAATTATTTCAGAAAATTCCGATCTCGCACGGAGATCCTCAGTCTGGACGAGCAACAAAGAGGGAGGAGGAAAGAGAGGGGAAGAAGAACGGTCTCCGATGAAAGACAAAGGCGGTGGAGGAAAGTAACGAACCCGAGGAAGCATCATCGACAGACACAGTTGCTTGCGTCCAGGTCCAATGGAATTAACGATCTCGTTCGACCGGATAAAGAACTCGGATTACATTCCCGGCGATGCACCCGCAAAGAACGGTCGCATAATAGGCATACAAACCGCACAAAGCCAGCCCCGGTCCCGTTTCCCTCCACAGGGCCAAAGAAATTTTCATTCTGCTCCCGGAGCTTTAAGCGAATTTTCCCTCTTTCGCGGGATGACCGTGCCACCACGAACGCCCCACGACTCTATACACGAAATTTCAATTATTCTTACCGCGAAACAAAATAAAACGTTGTCGTATGTCGGTCACTCTAATCCGAGCGCCTCGCACTGCGTTGAATAGCTCGTTTTCACCACAACATTCCATCGCTCAAAAATTATATGTGATACGACGGCAAAATGTTTCAAACGATTGCTGTACTCGTTTGACGTTGCAGCTACCTGGAAAAGCTTTGTAGATACATACTACAATTGGAATTTTCAGTGGAAACATGGAATATTTTTCCCTTTGCATAAACTATTAGCGAGATAGAGTCGTTCAAAATTTGCGTGTCGACTTTGTAGACTTCTAGCAATAAGTCTTGTGACTCTGAGGTGCCACTAACTTAGATATGTATATCGGTATCTAATCAATTACTGAACATTTAGGTAATGTATGAGGTATTATACCAATTTCATATCCATAAAATTGAAAAAATCATAAAATTATAAATATTTCTACCTGCGCCTTAAAGACTGGCTCATTAAGGGCTGAAACCCAAGACAACCCTTTCCAATGCTTCCTCGATCGATAACCTATTTACCCCGCGATATTCTTTTGAAACGTAACAGTGACCTCGCCACGAGTCTATAAATTTTAATATTCTCCGAAGCGGCAACAACCTCAAATAAATTCCCACAAAAGTGTTCGTACGCCCTTTAAAACAGAATCACTTTTTTATAATTGTACCAAATGATCTGATGTTTACTAAATAATCTGTAAAAAAATTTTTTCTAAAAATTATAATTTACAAGGTTACATGCAAAAATTAAAAAGGCATTTTTTAAAACTCTTTTATTCGGGACCTCAATGAAAATTTAAAGTATATGTTTTGTAGATCTATGTTAGTTATACACATACCGAAAATTTCATCGAAATCGATTGAGATACACACGAGCTACAAGCGGTTAAAAATGGTGAAAATCGTAGTTTATACGACTTTTGATCAGTTTCTGCTTAAAATCCACAGAATCGAACATCTTTCGATGTGTGTCGTTTTTTCCTGCGTCAACCGATTTCGACTTCGGATCGGCCGGAAGATGTTTTCGATTTTTCTCTCGTCCTTCGAAAACAGATTTCTTTTCCACAGAGCCGTTCTATTTTCGATGATTCGGCCGCTGAATTGTTTCGCTCTTCACTCTGCTGCCTTCGCCCCGAATCGGAAATTGGTCAAACGACAGCGCAAATGTTTCTAGCGATTATTGGAGCGCGAGTTGATCTCGCGGTAGTTTAATGAATTTTTAAGCACGGAGTCTTCGTGCCTGGATCAATGAGACATCTGCGAGATACGTTGTCGCTAGACTGCAGATTTGATGCATTTACGATACAAATGACTAGGTGCGATTCGACAGAATTGCTGTGTGCATGCATACGATATCTGTACAGTA